>CM035152.1:148130165-148878603 GCA_020205615.1 Panax quinquefolius
AAGGTTAAAGTTAAAGGGTGATATGTGAAAATTTTTTCAAAGTATGCAAAGTTGTTATAAAATATTCGTTTAGGTGGGAATATTCTTTTTGTCGGAGAATATCCGTAGGACGGCACAATCATTGGTGGACCCCACAACGGAAGTATTATCGTAGTAAAAAAACGATAAATTATCTTTTTATAAAAATAAATGAAAGTGTTGTTGTTATAATAATCGTTGAACTACTTCAGTAGTAAAAGCACAAGAATATCTGGCGTGGTTGATAAGAAGACACGGTATTGATTATTGATGCTTACGTGAGAAGTCACTCGGTTATACTCAATTATTATTACGAGAATTCACTGTGATCATATCTCTCATATTATTGATTTAGTTATTGTCACAAGATTATATCGCATAATATTTTATATATTATTGAATCAATAATTGAGACGACAAAGTTATTAATATTATTATTTACAATATCGACAATGTCTAAAAGTTACATCGAGGAGAGGATTGGTCACCTAATCATGGCTACTAATAAGGAGAAATCCTTGTTTGAAAGCCCCTCTTTCCGGGAGCGACATTGGTTGTTAAATATTGTGAGTTATAATATTAATGATGAATGTTATAAAAAAATTGAATTTGAGTTCGGAGTTGAATTTGCAGACACAGACGTGATATTTGAGTCCAGAACGATGAAATTAGTAGAAATAGACTATAAACACAAAATTTGTCGGGGTTGACTTTTTGGTCAAAAAAGTCAACAGTTGACTTTTTCAAAAAAAAGTCAAAAACTTCGAAATTTCAAAAATAAAATTTTTGAGAAAAATATTTTCATTGTGTTGGGATTGTTAATGTTAGTGGAAATCGATATTTATTTCGATAATAATTGATGTCTGGAGGTTATATTGACCAATCGGGTAATTAATCGAATAAATGAGTAATTAATTGCTATTAATTCACATGATTATAACTATTTATTCACATGTGTGTACTATTGATTCACATTCATGTACTATTAGGGGAGGTGGTGTAAGATTGATAATACTTGCAAGACTAAGTTAAAAATGGAGGTATAGATGGAGGTACTATACTGTAATTTGTATTTTCACATGATTATAACTATTGAGTCACATGATTTTCACATTATTTACTATTAGGGGAGGTGGTGCAAGTTTTATAATACTTACAGGACTAAATTAAAAATAAAAGAAAAGTTGAAGGTATTATACTGTAATATTTCGAGCCCCAAAACGTGCAACTATCGAAACTATATTTTCCTATAAATAGAAGCTCATTCTTCCTTCATTTCTCACCAATTCACTACATCTATAGAGCAATTATTATAGAGAGAAATTATAAAGAGAAAGAAGAAGAGAAGTCTGCTACCTCACTATTCCAGTATCCAGTTTTTTCTAAGGTAAGGGGTATTATTCTTTCGTATTCATGAAGAGAGTTATTTTCTTTCAATACTCGTAAGGGTTATTATTCCATTCTTTATTATTATGTTGGAATAACTTGTCATGCAAGCACCGCATATATGGTGAAATTCTTACGTTATTCCATTCTTTATTATTACATTGGAATAACTTTATGTCATCTTGATCTTATCGCATGCACGGTGAATTCGTTGTTATTCCATTCTTTATTATTACATTGGAATATCACATCGTGTGGATTACGCATGACTGGTCCCATTCTTTATTATTTTGTTGGAATATCCTATCATGTGCGGATTACGCGTGACTGGTTCCATTCTTTATTATTACATTGGAATAACTTTTCATGCATGCGGTCTATCGCATGCCCAGTGAATTTCGTTGTTATTCTATTCTTTATTATTACGTTGGAATATCATGTTTTTGTGCGGATTACATGACCTAGTTCCATTCTTTATTATTCATTGGGAATAACACATCATGCGGTCTATCGCATGCATGGTGAATTCTTTTGTTATTCCATTCTTTAATATTCTGTTGGAATAACTCTGCTACATGTGGATTACCGCATGCATGGTGAATGATCCTTGTATTCATTCCTTATTAAATTATGGAAATGATCTGCTCACGTGGATTCTTTGCATATGTGGCGAAAATCCATTTGCAGTTTCTTAATTTTTTCGACCCTCAAAAATTCTGGAAAAATTTAGAATGATGGTTTGTTGAGTTTTCTAGATTGTGTCCAAAAATAGCAATTTTTGGATGTATAGATTAGGAGTTATGAATTTTATGGGAAAAGACTATTTTAAAAGTAAACCCTTATAACTCTTTGTGGTTAACTCTAAAATTAGTGAAATTTTTATTGGGAGTACATGTATATAACAGGAGTATACCTTGTAAATTTCGGAATTTTTGGACAAAAGTACAATTTATGATAAATGTCTAAATATTCGGCAGTTTTAGCCATATGAAAAATAGTAAATGAATTTTAAAATTTCTGAGAAAAATATATGTTCAATATGGGACTATATTATGCTAAATTTGAAAAGAAATATTTTTAGAACTGATTCGATATTTTTCATGAAAATAAACTAGTTATGAGTAAATGAATTAAATATTTTATGTGAAGTAACAAAATTAGAAAATAGGATTTTATGGCTTGAGAATCCTATATAGGGTATATACAGATTTTGATGAGAGATTTGATCATTGGTGATGAAATCTTATGAGTATGGCATTTTTGAATGATTAAATGCATTATTTGGTGAAGTATAAACAATTGCAATAAATTGTTTATAAGTTTAAAAAGTGATTAAAATATTGTTATAATATTAATAATATTAGATTATGAGTTTATTAAGTGATTGATAATATTTGAATAAATTTAAAGTCTTTAAAATTTATCCTTGTTTTCGTTTGATTAATGCTTATATCATCGTCATCATCCTCATGCTTATATTGTGATGAAAGTCATCTTTCGCTTACGTGCAAAGATGGATTGATTATTAATTTTACAATTGTATATCTTTGGCTTACGTGCAAAGATGGACTGTTGATTATTGGTTTTACAGTTGTATATCTTTGGCTTACGTGCAAGGATGGACTGGTGATTATTGGTTTTACAGTTGTATATCTTTGGCTTACGTGCAAAAATGAACTATTGATTGATGAATATGCTTACGTGCAAAGATGAACTATTGATTGATGAGTGTCTTTGGCTTATATGCATAGATGAACTGTTTATTGGTATGATTATGACCAGGGATCATTCGGTATAATCATGACCTGTAATGTTATAGATGATGTGGTAAAAGTCCTCATTGGCCTGTAGTGCATTGATGGACAGTTATTGGTATGATTATAATCAGGGATTATTCGGTATAATTATGCCATTGATGATTACATGAATATCATTGGCTATAGTGCAGGAATGATTCGATGATGTGGATTATTTATTAAGCTGAGTCTCAGCAATAAAATATTGATTATACACTTTTAATTTGTAAAAGATAGTAGATATCATGCTCTACTTAACTCTTCTAAAATACAGTTGTATGTCTTTGGCCTGTAGTGCAAAGATGAATTGTTAATGAATATCTTTGGCCGTAGTGCAAAGATCAATTTATTAGTATGATTATGAGCAGGAATTTTGATTTTGTATAACCATGATTTTTGATGTTTCAGGTGAAGATAGGTGATGAAAATTATCTTCGTCCTGGGTGCGAAGAGGAAGTTAGAATCACAATTATGATTATGATTTATTCATATGATTATGGACAGGAATTGTTAATTGATGTTACAGGGATAAAATATTATTGGTGGACTTTTAACATGGAGAAGATAATAGATATGATGGTCTATTTGACTCTTCTAATGAATTACTCGTTCCGCTGCAACTATGTGAAAGTAATATGCACACAAGCCAATCATGTTTGATGATAAAGCATATACTTTGTAACAATCTTATTCATTTATTAATAAAAAGTATTAATTTATTAAAGGCTTTTAATTATCTACATGATGCTATTTTATAATATGTGATAAACCCATAGTTTTAAGCAATGCTTTTAGAATAATGATGATGATCATTCTAATGAGATCTAAATTCTTAGAAAGCTTAAAACTAAAATAGTTCCCAATCATTGGATTACTAAATTGGGGATTAGTGAATCCAGGATAGATTAGTACATACGTTGCTTGCTTTCATTGGATGAGGATGATTGATCTCATGATCATTTGTGTGGAGACACTAAAAGCAAGTATGTAGGTGCTTATTAGAGAATAAGTACATCGAGCGTGGCTCGCTAAGGAATACTTAATGGAGTTTTATTTGCCTGTCAATAGGAATTCCAGTAGTGATAGTAGTACAAGTAATCCTTGGACTTGAGATCATCATAGTATCTTGTGTATGATGAGTTATACTTTGACTTATTCCTTAAGACCCTTAGGGTATATCAAAGGGTATGCTTGGGTATAATAAGTTGTACATGGAGATAATGTATGATCAATAAAGAATCTACCACTTCTAATAAAAGAAGAGAAATGTCCTATGTGATTCGATAAATGACAACCCAGTAGTCCTTGGCCAAGGCAGAATGAAATTAGAAAGGAGTTTCTAATTTGCATTATTTGGAGTTGTGCATTTAAGGATCAAAATACATATAATTAAATAAAATAAGACTTGACAGTAATTCCATGTCTTATATTTAATTGGGACATTGTATGGTGGAAGGATTGAATTGTACGGTAACTATTTACTCAAAGGTTCTTTAATGATTAATGTTGAAATCTATATTATTTGGAAAGTCGTTGATCGCTAGGGAGGCTTATCCCTATTGTAGAATAAATATTATTTATTTAAATAAATTAATTATTTAATTTATTTATTTAAATAAGATTAGAATTATTCTAATTGATTTATTCACAACCGGTTTAATATGGAGAACCTAAAGGGTCACACCATAAAAGGAAGAATAATTATTTAAGAAGTAAATGGCATAATCGTAATAATATGTTATGTATATTTAATTTAATCTATGGTGATAGAATAAATTAAATAGCTTAATATTTATTATTTAATATTTTAGAAATATTAAATATAAATTAATAAGAGGAGTCTTATTAATATTATTACAATTATTATTATTTTAATTTCTAAAGAGTTTAGGAATTAATTTAATATAAGTATTTCTCATTTATTCCTAATTGGATTAGGAAGGAAAATTAGTTAAAGGAGTTTAATTAATTATCCCTAATAAGATTAGGGAGCTTAATTAATTAAAAGAATTAATTAATTAAAACCCAATTCCTTAATTGTTAAGATGGGTTGCCCACATCTATAAATAAGAGGAGTCTTATTGTAACAACCCCAAAATAGGTTCATTCCATCCAACCCATTCTGAGTCGCCAAATATATGGTACGAAAAACAACTACAACTTTATTACAACAATTGTCGTGCAAAATATAACAACACATATGCTGTGAGTTTGGATACAAAATATATACCAATCAGAAAGTACGTCACAATAACACCTTACATAAAGGTATAGTCAAAAACTGTTTTAGAAATTAGAATCTTTGGGAAGTGCTCAAGAAACCTTCATACATGGGAGGCCATGCTTTTAGGTTGTGGTAGATATCATATGGCCACAGTAATTATCCTTGGTTGACCCAATAAACCCCAAAGAAAAACGAGAAGATTACTATCATATTCTTCCCAATGGTGAGTCTTCTCTTCGACATATCATTATCTCCACTCGTCTCTAATTGGGTATTATACTCCAAACAAACACCCAGATTATATAGGTAGTGCTTGTAAATATACTTTCGACAAGTGGATGAGCACAACCATGTCTTATGATAACACGAGGTTGTATGTCATTAGACATCTTGTATGATAGTGACAAAACACCCTTCCAAGTTAAATTCACCTCACCCTCAACATCTATAGACCACCACTCTATTCCCTCGCTATTCCCTCTTCGACCCAAATACACTTTTATTACATTCGAAAGGAATTGTGAAACAAAAGGGTGAGCACAACTAGCTCAGTAAAGAATATTATGACTAAAGATAAATAAATTATCAATAGTCTTCATCAGTAATAAATCAGAGATTTAGAACATATGGTAGATGATAAAACTTTTCAACCATAGTTGCGGAATGAGCAATCCATTAGAAGAGTCAAATAGACTATAAAGTCTATTGTCTTCTCCATGTTAAAAATCCACCAACAATGTTTTATCCTCGTAACATCAATCAACAATTCTCGCCCACAATCACAGTATAACTCATAATCGTAATTGTAGTTCTAAATTCCTTTCCTCATCCAAGACAAAGATAATTTTCATCACTTGTTCTTACCGAAACATCAAAGATCATGGTTATACCAAATCACAGTTCCTGTTCATAATCATACTAATAAATTCATCTTTGCACCACGGGCCAAAGATATTCATCAACAGTTCATCTTTACACTACAGGCTAAAGATATTCAACAACGGGTCATCTTTGCATTACAAGCCAAAGATATTCATCAATAATTCATCTTTCCACTACAAAGCAAAGATATTCAACAACAAAGTCATCTTTGCATTTTGAGCAAAAGATATTCATCAATAATTCATCTTTGCACTACTACGGCTAAAGATATTCAACAACAGTCATCTCAGACATTACGAGCAAAAGATATTCATCAATAATTCATCTTTGCACCATCTTGGCTAAAGATATTCAACAACAAAGTCATCTTTGCATTACGAGCAAAAGATATTCATCAATAATTCATCTTTGCCTTCATCGGCTAAAGATATTCAACAACAGTCATCTTTGCATTACGAGCAAAAAAGATATTCATCAATAATTCATCTTTGCACCATCTGGCTAAAGATATTCATCAGTTGGTCATGTTCATTTAAACACTGTTCATCTTTGCACTACTGTGCCAAAGATATTCTTCGAAATCATTCATCTTTGCATTGATTTTATCCACGTCAAAAATACCTCAAAAATAATCATAGTGGTGTAAAATTCAAGAATGATCAAAACATGGATACAATCAAAGCTAGTATCCGTAATAGATATTTTAGACGAAAAGAAAATTTTCATTTTTAAATTGAATAGTCAAATGATTCGTGAATAGTGTCAGATACGTGAAATAGTCTTGATACGTGAATAGTAACTCCGACACCAAAAGATAGAAATTCCACAAAAAACATCTTCACGCTTCATGAATAGTACTCGTGAATAGTAATCGTGAATAGTAACTCATGAATAGTAACTCGTGAATAGTAACTCATGAATAGTAACCCCGACATGAAAAAGTTCCAAATTTGATAAAAATTCCAACCAATATTTCAAAGATAATGATATTGAAGAAATAATATCATCGAGAAGAAAATAACATCCCTTACCTCGAAAAAGACAAGACTTTAGTTGAAACACAGGATATAAATATGAAGGAACTTGCACCGTCTAACAATACTCAAAGTATACTCAAAATACTCACAAGAATACGCTCGATAATATAGAGAGAAAGAGAGAAAACTTGTTTACGGTGTGATTTTCAATTCTAACTTAGCCCTCTATTTATAGGAAAATGTTATACGCCAAAAGCGGACTTAACTCTGCAACGATGGCTTTTTACCGCTACTATTCCACCCACCAAAAATCAGCCATCTTCCCCAACAACCAAGAGTGGGGCCCACTCAATTCTAGAATTTTCCACCAAAACCTAATTTCCAAATCGATTTACCTCTTAAAATTCATAACAAATCATACGTTCATTTTTAACGGTTCAAAATTTGTGGACATATACTCAACTTATATATGTATAACATATCCAAAATTTCAACGATCCAACGGTCGGATCAAAATTTATAACTCACATAATATAGTGAAGAACACCGATTTTTTGGACTATTAGTCCTTGGACCGATTTCATTCAAAATTTCACCACGAAATATCTACAAAGAATTTTTGGGTGATTCAAATTTCTACAGTTAGCTTACTTCTGAGGGCTTTCTTTTGATATATGGCTCATCTCTTAACTCATTATACATTAAAGAGTTATGGATTTTACAAAATCAAGTAATAAACTAATTTTCCGAAAATCCCATATTTTGTTCTCCATTTAAACAAATCTTGATAAAACACCTCATCATTAATTCCTTCACTTATAACCACATAAATAAATCCATCATTTATATCCACATCAAATAAATATTTTCTTATCATATGAATAAATAATTAATTATTCACAAATAATATTAGAATCACAATTATGACAACTGTGGTAGTTCCAGGAAAGAGGGGCTTTCCGATAAGGATTTCTCCTTCTTCGCTGGCGCAATTAGGTGACCAAACCTCTCCTTGATGAACTTTCTAGACATTGCCAATAATGCTATCTAATAATATTATTTAAATAATATGAATTATTGATCTAAAATGGAGATAATAATGCGGTGACAATTATTGAACAACAATAATATAAAATATCAACGCAAAGAATTATTGAATCAATAAAATAAAATATTGAGCAAGAACTCATTGTGAAAATTATTGAGTAGTGCCTCTCTTACGTAAGGATCAATAATTCAACAATCTGCAGGTAATACCGCAAAGTAATCGCGGCAACCACCACAGACATCGTATTTTAAACCACGGGTATTCCAACAAGTCTTAATTCAGTAATAACTACGTAGTTATTTTTAACCAACTTATATTTGTCGTTTTCTTCATCCAATCGCTTTTCAGTTATGGGGCCCACACATGGTCGCTCGCTTTCGCATTTAATATTCCCCAACAAAGACGAATATTCCACGACCAAACGAATATTCCCCAAACAACAATGAATATTTTATAACCACTTGCTTATTTTGAAAAAAAATTCATATATCACCCTTAACTTTAACTTTTATCAATTTAACCATTTACTGAATAGAAAAATTGAATACTTTTATTTCATAAAATTCGGGGTCTTACACTTATTATGGGTGGTATGGGTTGTTGACTTTAACAACTACGTAATAATTCCAAGTTGTTGGGAGTACACCTTTTCTATAGAGATAGAAAAACTAGGGTTTAGCCAACCACCCTTCTTCTTGAATTTTTTTCTTCCTTGGTGGATCACCTCTAGAGGCCAAACATTTGGGTGGCTAACGTTGATCAAAGGAAGGAACCAAACCCGGTGGATTCAAGATTGAACGCGAAAGGATTTGGAGGTGAACTTGTACCTGAGGAAGCTCGATCTTCAAGTGTATGATTTATTCTTTATCTTTTCGTTTAATTAATAATTATGACATAAAGGGTGATCCGGGTATATGGTTTGTAAATTTTTTAAACTCGATTTTACACGCTCAGCACTTTTTTATACAATTTGATGCGTTATGAATATTACAAACCTAACAAAGGGCATCGAGCCAAACCTTTATGCGAATTATTAATTGTTTTAATTTGATATTATATTGATATGTGTTTAGAACAATTTAATTGGGCATAATTTTATTGTATAAAATTTAATAAATAAATAAATTAAAAAAAAAAAAGGACCGAAACCTGTTAACAGGTGACCTTGATTTTCGTGCCCCTTTTAAACTAAAAATAAAAAACAGGCGGATAACGTGGCCACGCGGTTTTGAAAATGAATTAAGGTCGCTTAGTTTTTTCACGATGATGAAATCAAGGTCCAAGTGACCACCACCACGAAATCCATGGCTAATCATTTGAAGCAGCAGAACACGGAATTCAAGGCATCCGGAATAATTAAAAAAAAAAGGGCAGCAACTTAACAGCACGGAAATCGAGATTGCTTTAATTTGTATTGCCGAATTTTTTTTTTCCGGATTGCATGGAACATTTTTTTTAGCAAAAGGAAACTAGATAATATATATATATATATATATATATATATATATATATATATATATATATATATTTTATACAAGGAGAATTTTGAAAAGGAGATTATAGGATTTGAGGATTAAGATTATTATTATTATATATATATAATAGTTATATATATATATATATATATATATATATATTATTCTTAATTATTTTAGAATTAAAATAAAATATTTATTTTAATTTTAAAATAAAAAGTTTATTTTAATATTAAAATAAAAAAGAGTTTATTTTAATTTTAAAATTGAATATATATATATATATATAATTATTTTAATCTTAAAATAAAAGTTTATTTTAATTTTAAAATAAAAGGTTTATTTTAATTTTAAAATTAGAATTTCATGCTAACTAATTAGAGTTGGAATTGGATTCCATGATAACTAATTGGAGTTGAAATTGGATTACATGTTTCTTAAATAAAGGAGTTTATTTAGATATGAAATAAGATTTCATATTATTCAAAATAAAAGAGTTTATTTGTGAATAGGAAAGTGAATCCATGTTTCCTTAAATAAAGGAGTTTATTTAAATATGAAATAAGATTTCATATTATTCAAAATAAAGGAGTTTATTTGTGAATAGGAAAAGAATATCCGTGTTTCCTTTAATAAAAGATTTTTTTTTTACATGGAATTGGATTCATAATTAATTAAAATAAAATAGTTTATTTTAATTAAAGATTTTTTTTTACATGGAATTAGATTCCATAATTAATTAAAATAAAGGAGTTTATTTTGATTAAAATTTTGATTAAAATAAAATAGTTTATTTTATTCAAAATTAGATAAATTAAAATAAAATAGTTTTATTTTGATTTAAATTTGGATTAAAATAAAGGAGTTTATTTTGATTCAAAAATTAGATTTTATACTAACTAAATTTGCCCATTAAATGATATCAATATATATTAAATGTTTATTATTCATGAGATAAATGTTATTTATTGATGCATATGGTGATGTGTATGATAATAAATGGGATTGACTATGGACTATTGACCAATGCGATTGGATTTTATTTTAGTTGGATGCATGAATGTATGGGTTTTATTAAATGGGGTTTCACAGAGCCTCGCCTTCTCTAATTTTTCTTAATGTAAATTCTATCTCCTCCTATGTACTTCCCTCGATCACGATCGAGGTTTCTATTTATTTTAAAATAGTATTGTAATAGGAATAGTTAGAATTAATTTTGAAAAATTAGAGATCAAGGGCAAGGAGCGCTTGAAGACCCGTTTGTAATGGAGCCCAAGTTTAAATGTAATAGTTATATTTAAATATTAATTCTTGCACACCCTAGAGTTTGACCTTTTGGTTCACTTGGTGGCTCTAGTGAACCAAACTAGAATAAAAGTCCATAATCAATCCGGGTAGAATATAGTATTCTATATGTGCATGCTTATATATATATATATATATTATATATTATGCAAACATGCTTCGCGATGTTCATTAATATGACGCGTATTTTATATATATATATAAATGCTGTATTAAACAAGATGAGACAAATTTAATAATAAACCCCTCAATTTTTATATTAAGTCCTAAGCGTTCAAAGATATTTGGAATATCGAACGTCGCTTTCTAAAGCATGATAAAATTAATAGAGTATTAAATATTTAATATGAGTTTGTTGTGTCACCACAAGGCAAGTATTAAGTATTTAAGATGTTAATTATCACATTTGATGCTTATAAAGAAAATTGAACAATATTGTTTTGTTGTGTCACCACAAGGATGATATTTTTCTTTTTGAATATATGGAGTGCTAGGTCGGACTTAACTTGGATAATTTTGATTCGGATGTGCCACCACTGATCAAAATAATCTAAGAGGCAAAATACAAGGAGTTGCATAGTTGATGTAATTGACAAAAGTTATCTACCTATTTATTTATATATAGTTTGTTGTGTCACACACAAGGCTATATACATTTGAAATGGGATCCTTATTCTCACTAGCAAATCTTTAATTAGATTTTGCCGAACTATATATATTGAGGTTAATATAGTTTGAAGAAAATAGTGGGAGATACCAAATTAAAACAAGACCTAAATTATTTTGGTAATTAATAAAAGAATGTATGTTAAAATGTTGTTAATTACAAATTCATTTACAGAATTTTACAATGTCTAAATTACTATCACTGCGAAACATATTAGATGTTATTTAACCAGACCGAATTAAATGGATTGGTTAAGGAATATGAGAATAGTTCTCATAGCTGAAAAGCTATCTTATGTCCTTAATACGCCTATCCCTGCAATGGTTACAGACAATGCCTCTGAGGAAGACATTGCTATTTTTAGAAAGTGGCAAGATGATGCACAGTTGGCTCAATGCATCATGCTCGCATCTATGAAAGTAACGAGAGCTTCCACAAGATGAAACTATGGATGCTCCTACTATATTCCCTGAACATCAAGTAGTTGATGGTGAGGAAAGTAGGACCGATAGATATCGAGATATCTAAGGAGCTCTTCCGATCTAGAATGGCCAATGGCACTATAGTATGCATAAAAAAGTTCTTAACATAATCAATTTGATTGATCAATTAGGACAACAAGTTTTGTCATGGATGGATAGTTGAGCCAAGATTTGATCTTGTACTCACTCCCGGACTCCTTTCACAATTGTTGTGAATTTTTATATGAACAAGCTAGATATCAGCCTCGCTGATTTGCTTAACATATTGAAAAATGTTGAGAGTCACTTTCCAACCAAGAAAGATCGAGTCTTACTGGTAGGGGCCAAAGGATCTTCTGAAAAGAAGAACGATTCAAAGAAGGTATATAGAAAGGCATAAACAAAGGATAATAAGAACAAAAGCGATATGGATAGAAAAGGAGTTTGCTTCCACTACAATAAGCCTGGACCTTTGGAAAGAAAGCTGAGAAGTATCTTGCAGAGAGGCTAACCAAAGAAACTTAGTGAAGTTTCGGTTACATAATCGCTTTTTGTTCATGATTGAAATAAATTTTTCTTTAAGTCGAGGTTCTACTTGGGTATTGGATCCGACTTTGGTTATCATAAATATAGATTTATGAAGGGACCAAGCGTAAGAAGTAGAAAGTTAAACAAAGATAAGTAATCCTATGTGTGGAAAATGAAGCAAAGGTTCTTTGATTAGCTATAGAAACTTATAGTTTAACGATTGCTCTGACGACAAATCTATTAAGTCAATAAGTTGTTATTGTATTCCAGTTCTTGTTAAAATATTATTTCCATTTTATTGTTGGACAATGAAATCTTTGGTATTATAATTAAGAACAATTGTTGTTCTATTTATAATAATAATGTTTTGTATAGAACTGGAATATTACTTAATATATTTTGTATACTTGACTTACATGAAAATAATTTTGCATATTGAACAAATTAGTATAAGAAAAGGAGATGATCATTCAAAGAGTTGAATGTGTGTATTTGCTGAAATACAAGTATGAATTATTTGAAAGGTTCAAAGAATTCAAAAGTGAAACAAATTGGCAAAGTATTAGGATTCTTTGATCGGATCAAGGAATAAATACTTAAGCAATAAGTTTCTAGATCATCTCAAATGGTTTTCTCATAATGGACACATCCTGATACGCAATAATTGATTGATGTATCTAAAGGAAAAATCGTACCTTGTTGGACATGGTGCGGTCCATAATGATTTTACCGACATTCCAGTATCCCTCTGGGTCATGTCCTAGAAATGGTTTGCATATCTACGAAAATGGTAACCTCAAAATTAAGCCCAAGACTCCATAAAAGTTATGGATGGGGAGGATTCTAATCTTAAGTATGTTAAGATAAAGGGGTTGTCCAACTTATGTGAAAGCGGTTTCAAAGGATAAGCTTGGGAAAAAATTTGACAAGTATGATTTGTGGGACATCTAAAAAGTAAGTTTAGGGTATATGTTCTATAATTCTACTTAGCAAAAAGTGTTTATTACGAAACACACGCCTTCTAAGATAAAGGTGTTTATCATTGAAGGGCTAGTGGGAGAATAATAGATCTTGAAGAGTTCAAGAACCACAAAACACTATAAGTCAAATAAGAGGAACCTATAGATAGACCTATTGTACCTCACAATCGAATCGTAAATCGGAATAGTCACAAGAAGATACCTAGGAGGTATGGATTCATCATGGATGATGATGATGAGGTACACATCATAGAAGATGATGATCCAAAGTTACATTCGATGAGGTAAGAGTTCTAGTGTGTATAAAAGGGTCAGTGGGAGCGCCGTGACATTCCTAATATTATATGTTGATATACTACGGAAAGGAATGACATACCAATG
Source organism: Panax quinquefolius (assembly GCA_020205615.1). NCBI lineage: Eukaryota > Viridiplantae > Streptophyta > Magnoliopsida > Apiales > Araliaceae > Panax > Panax quinquefolius. The sequence continues at coordinate 148,144,294 of CM035152.1, forward strand.
CTACAATCAGTAAAGATAAAGTTGTCTAAACATTCCTCCATGAATGATTTGGAAGAGTATCTTAATTGGGGATATAAATCTATATAGATAGATTTAAGAGGATGCTCGACTTAACCCAAGGAACGTATATTCATTTGATACTAAAGTCGTTTAGCATGGAAAACTCCAAGAGATGTCTCATGTCGATGAGCTATGGAGTGTATCTCTCTTAATAGTCCCCATAGACTCCAAAAAGAAGAGAGATCGCATGAGTGACAATCATGTATGCAATGAAATATCTGAGACACGATGTTGATCGGTCATAATCTCGGAGAAGTTCACTATGAGTCGTTGAAAAACATCTTAAAGTTCTTAACCCAAGCACTAAAGATGTGAGCAAACATGGTGGGTCCGAATTAAAACTAGAGGGCTTAACAGACTCAAGTTTTTCGAGATGCACCAAGATGATGAAAAATCCACTTTAAGGTAAAGCTTTATCTTGAACAGTGGTGCAGTGAATTGGAAAGGTTCCAAACAGCAAAGAGTTACTGGTTTAGTAATAAAGACAAAGTATATAGCTATAAATGAAGCTACAAGTTGATTGTTTGGATAAAAGTTCATTACAGAACTAGGAATAGTTCTTAAGTCTCATCTTGGATCTAAACATGTGTTGTGGCACTTTCATTTGATTATTAAAATCATTGAAAGATGGGAAATCACTATAGAGATAGTGGACTCTCATGAACAACATTACATATCCATTAACTAAAGCTTATCCAACAGCAGGATAATCGTCACTTAGAGAAGAAGAGTATAAGTTACCATGACGATTGGCTTTAGTGCAAGTGGGAGATTGAAAGTAATATGCACACAAGCCAATCATGTTTGATGATAAAGCATATACTTTGATGAGAGATTTGATCATTGGTGATGAAATCTTATGAGTATGGCATTTTTGAATGATTAAATGCATTATTTGGTGAAGTATAAACAATTGCAATAAATTGTTTATAAGTTTAAAAAGTGATTAAAATATTGTTATAATATTAATAATATTAGATTATGAGTTTATTAAGTGATTGATAATATTTGAATAAATTTAAAGTCTTTAAAATTTATCCTTGTTTTCGTTTGATTAATGCTTATATCATCGTCATCATCCTCATGCTTATATTGTGATGAAAGTCATCTTTGGCTTACGTGCAAAGATGGACTGTTGATTATTAATTTTACAATTGTATATCTTTGGCTTACGTGCAAAGATGGATATTGATTATTAGTTTTCTGATTTGTATATATTCGCTTACGTGCAAGGATGGGTGGTGATTATTGGTTTTTACAGTTGTATATCTTTGGCTTACGTGCAAAAATGAACTATTGATTGATGAATATGCTTACGTGCAAAGATGAACTATTGATTGATGAGTGTCTTTGGCTTATATGCATAGATGAAGCTGTTTATTGGTATGATTATGACCGAGGATCATTCGGTATAATCATGACACTGTAATGTTATAGATGATGTGGTAAAAGTCCTCATTGCTCTGTAGAAGTGCATTGATGGGATGTTATTGGTATGATTATAATCGGGAATTATTCGGTATAATTATGCCATTGATGATTACATGAATATCATTGGCTATAGTGCGAGAATGATTCGATGATGTGGATTATTTTTATTGTTGAGTCTCAAAGCAATAAAATATTGATTATACACTTTTAATTTGTAAAAGATAGTAGATATCATGCTCTACTTAACTCTTCTAAAATACGGTTGTATGTCTTTGGCACAGTAGTGCAAAAGATGAATTGTTAATGAATATCTTTGGTCAGTAGTCAAAAGATCAATTTATTAGTATGATTATGAGCAGGAATATTGATTTTGTATAACCATGATTTTTGATGTTTCAGGTGAAGATAGGTGATGAAAATTATCTTCGTCCTGGGTGCGAAGAGGAAGTTAGAATCACAATTATGATTATGATTTATTCATATGATTATGGACAAGAATTGTTGATTGATGTTACAGGGATAAAAAATTATTGGTGGACTTTTAACATGGAGAAGATAATAGATATGATGGTCTATTTGACTCTTCTAATGAATTACTCGTTCCGCTGCAACTATGTGAAAGTAATATGCACATAAGCCAATCATGTTTGATGATAAAGCATATACTTTGTAACAATCTTATTCATTTATTAATAAAAAGTATTAATTTATTAAAGGCTTTTAATTATCTACATGATCTTTGTTTTATAATATGTGATAAACCCATAGTTTTAAGCAATGCTTTTAGAATAATGATGATGATCATTCTAATGAGATCTAAATTCTTAGAAAGCTTAAAACTAAAATAGTTCCCAATCATTGGATTACTAAATTGGGGATTAGTGAATGGGATAGATTAGTACATACGTTGCTTGCTTCATTGGATGAGGATGATTGATCTCATGATCATTTTGTGGAGAAACTAAAGCAAGTATGTAGGTGCTTATTAGAGAATAAGTACACTTTGAACGTGGCTCGCTAAGGAATACCTAATGGAGTTTTATTTTCTGTCAATAGGAATTCTGTAGTGATAGTAGTACAAGTAATCCTTGGACTTGAGATCATCATAGTATCTTGTGTATGATGAGTTATACTTTGACTTATTCCTTAAGACCCTTAGGGTATATCAAAGGTATGCTTGGGTATAATAAGTTATGCATGGAGATAATGTATGATCGATAAAGAATCTACCACTTCTAATAAAAGAAGAGAAATGTCTATGTGATTCGATAAATGACAAACCAAGTAGTCCTTGGGTTAAGGCGAATGAAATTAGAAAGGAGTTTCTAATTTGCATTATTTGAGTTGTGCATTTAAGGATCGAAATACATATAATTAAATAAAATAAGACTTGACAAAGAATTCCATGTCTTATATTTAATTGGGACATTGTATGGTGGAAGGATTGAATTATGCACGGTAACTATTTACTCAAAGGTTCTTTAATGATTAATGTTAAAATCTATATTATCCGGAAAGTCGTTGATCATTAGGAGGCTTATCCCTATTGTAGAATAAATATTATTTATTTAAATAAATTAATTATTTAATTTATTTATTTAAATAAGATTAGAATTATTCTAATTGATTTATTCACAATAGGTTTAATATGGAGAACCTAAAGGGTCACACCATAAAAGGAAGAATAATTATTTAAGAAGTAAATGGCATAATCGTAATAATATGTTATGTATATTTAATTTAATCTATGGTGATAGAATAAATTAAATAGCTTAATATTTATTATTTAATATTTTAGAAATATTAAATATAAATTAATAAGAGGAGTCTTATTAATATTATTACAATTATTATTATTTTAATTTCTAAAAAGAGTTTAGGAATTAATTTAATATAAGTACTCTCATTTATTCCTAATTGGATTAGGAAGGAAAATTAGTTAAAGGAGTTTAATTAATTATCCCTAATAAGATTAGGGAGCTTAATTAATTAAAAGAATTAATTAATTAAAACCCAATTCCTTAATTGTTAAGATGGGTTGCCCACATCTATAAATAAGAGGAGTCTTATTATGGGTGGTATGGGTTGTTGACTTTAACAACTACGTAATAATTCCAAGTTGTTGGGAGTACACCTTTTCTATAGAGATAGAAAAACTAGGGTTTAGCCAACCACCCTTCTTCTTGAATTTTCTTCTTCCTTGGTGGATCACCTCTAGAGGCCAAACATTTGGGTGGCTAACGTTGATCAAAGGAAGGAACCAAACCGGTGGATTCAAGATTGAGCGAAAGGATTTGGAGGTGAACTTGTACCTGAGGAAGCTCGATCTTCAAGGGTATGATTTATTCTTTATCTTTTCGTTTAATTAATAATTATGCATAAAGGGTGATCCGGGTATATGGTTTGTAAATTTTTTTAAACTCTGATTTTACACGCTTCCGCACTTTTATACAATTTGATTGCGTTATGAATATTACAAACCTAACACTATGGTTGTAAAGTTTTATCATCTACCATATGTTCTAAATCTCTGATTTATTACTGATGAAGGCTATTGATGATGTAAAATATCTTTAGTCATGATATTCTTTACTGGACTAGTTGTGCTCCCCCTTTTGCTTCACAATTCCTTTCAGGTAATAAGAGTGTAGCTGGGTCGAGCGGGGGTAATAGGAGAATAGAACGGTGGTCTATAGTTGTTGAGGTTCTCCCTAAATTGTATGGAAATAATTTTATTGAGAACTTTAGATAAGTGTGTCGTATTGTATACGTCATTTGATATTTAATTTTGGTGAATGGTGAGTGAGTTTTATACCCATGAATTGCGTTTGAGCTTAATCTTTTGGATGTTTTTAAGTGTTTGTGTATATTCATGCATGTTTTACGTTGTTTTGTAGGATTTGGGACAAAATTTACTTGGATCGACGTTTGGGGTTGCTAGATTCGCGTTTTCGGCTTGCCATTTACACAGCAGTAACTTCAGAGCCAAATTGAGTATTGCTACGGACCTTATTTTGAAAAACTTAAAGAATGAAAGTTGTAGATATATGTCTCCTCTAGGTTGGGAGCCAATTTGAATAAAACAAAATGCATCCGGATTTTAAAATCAGACTCAACAACAACCAGAGAAGAAATCAGGTTGGGAGGAAGCCTTGGAAAAATTCATTAGGGCTACTGACAAAAAGAACAAGGAACAAGAAATTTTTTTTAATCAAATGGAGCTGAATATGAAAAGCCAAGGTGCGTCGATAAAGAATCTGGAAAATCAATTGGGGCAGATAGCACATGCGTTGAACAACCGTCCTCAATATACTTGGCCCTATGACATGGATTCCGAGACTGATGGAGAGCCCGAACAAAATCTGCAACTAGATGATCCATAAGATGTTGAAAGAGAGGAAACAATTGGGAACCAAGAAAAGGAGATCGACGAAGATTTAATTGTAAGATTCAACGAAGATGAACCGATTTCATTAGTATCCCATGTGCCACCTCCACCAAAGTTCAATAATCTGGGCAGTTTTGCAAAACCATGCCCAATTGGCAGTCATGTCGTTGGCAAAGCTCTTTGTCACATAAGAGATAGTACAGTTATGGGGTCATGGTTTGATGAAAAGGAGAAGATAGCGGAAGATCTCATTATGTTTATTAAGCTTCAATGCCCTAATCTGATCATCGACATAATGGAGAAAACACCTAGTTTTTGGACGTTCTTAATGGGGAACATATCTACAAAGAGCATGCTAGGTGACTTTCATTCTAGGGTCATTACTAATGGGAACCTCCCAAAAGAGACATTATTACTGATGGATGGAGGGTTCCTCAATTTTCGTAGGGGAATTGGATAGAGAATTGAAGAAGTCAGGTTGAGACTATACAACAAGCGCTTATTGGGAGGCAACCCAAGTTTAATTTTTATTTTTAGTTTTTATAGGTTTTATATTAGTAGTTTTGAATTTTCATTTATTTAGAATTTAATAAAACTGCTTCTATCATGGTTTTACAGGTTATTCAAGTCAAATTTAAGTGTGGTGCCCAATTTATTCCACGTGCTTAGCCTATTCTCCAAACTTAGTGGACAAAGAGGAAGATTGCTATATTTTCAGGGAAGTCCTCTGCTTTATTTTTTTATATTTCAGCCATTGAGGACAATGTCTAGTTTAAGTTTGGGGCATTTTAGTGTCGTACGTATTGCATATAGTTAGTTATCTGCATAATAGTTCATTTTTTTTATGTGTTAGCATTGTGTTTTTTTTAGGTTGCATATAATACATGGTAGTTATTTGCATATTCATATATGTGTTGCATTAGTATGTGTTCATGTAGTATAATTGCATTTTTTTTTAATTTTTTAATTTTTTTTTTCATGAATCTGTGTGATCGGTTGGTGTGGTCTTAGCTCGGCCTATGATAAGATTGATTTTTAATTGTTTACTTGAACAGTGTTGATAATTGATGATGAGTTCTAATTTTAATCATGATGATAATCATAGCCTGTCTGAAACTTATGTAACCGGTTAGCACTTAAAGTTTAACTGTTTTAATCCACTTGGTTCAAGGGTTTCATAATTTGTTTCTGAGAAAAAATCTTGGTTAAAATTTAAGGAAATTAGTGAACTGACGGTAAAGGTTGGAATGACGTAAAAGTTTGAGTTTGGGGAAAGCTATGAGATATATATATTACAAAAAGAAAAAAAAAGAGCTATGGGGTATATATATACAAAATGAAAATGAAAAAAAAAGAAGAAGAAAGAAATGATGAAAAGAAAAAAAAATAGAAAATCCAGAAAAAAAGAGAGAATAAACACCGTGGCATGCTTGTCTAGTTTTGTGGCCTTTGTTATTAGAGTAAGTAAGCCCGAGGGGATTGTATTTACACCTAGCGTCCAAAGGTCTTAATGGCTTGGGAGTCGTTGGTCGAAAGCTCGTTAAGGTAGCACTAAAAAGCCTAAGGGAATAAGATATTGCACAGGCATGAGAAAAAAAATGAATAAAACACGAGAAAGAGCAAAAATGCCCTCGTGGTTGAATAAAAGTAGAAATAAATCCTGTATTTACCCTTAGAATTGGTAATTGCTTAGTTTTAACCGGAGTTGTCATGTTCACAAAAGTAATTGAATTGGAACTGAAATTTTCCTTCTAAGAAGTTTGTTATATGATTGTCTTGAACCGTGGTTGGTTAGAATGGTTAACAAGCACACACACGCACAACATGGGTGGTGACTGGTTTGGATTGACTAATTGGTTAGAGTTATGGATTTTGACTTGATTGGATATAATGTTTGAGTACCAATGGTATCTTTGAGGTCTGTTGTTATATATCATACTGATTTATTACTGGGTTCGTAGGTATATTAGGAAGTAGATCATGCATATGCATTCATGTAGTTGAGTTCGGTTGTTTATTTTTAGTTCTTTTGTGTTTTTGTTTGAGGACAAGCAAATATTTAAGTTTGGGGGTATTTGATGAGTGAGTTTTATACCCATGAATTGAATGCGTTTGAGCTTAATCTTTTGGATGTTTTTAAGGGTTTGTGTATATTCATGCATGTTTTACGTTGTTTTGTAGGATTTGGGACAAAATTTACTTGGATCAACGTTTGGGGTTGCTAGATTTGCGTTTTTGGCTTTCCATTTACACAACAGTCACTTCAGAGCCAATTTGAGTATTGCTCCGGACCTTATTTCGAAAAACTTAAAGAATGAAAGTTGTAGATCTACGTCTCTTCTTATCGGAACATCTTAAATCATCGAAATTGGAGATCGGACGAAGAAGTTATGACCATTTTCCCAAAAGACGTCAGAGCAGAAAATTTCCAGAAAGTGGCTAGCGCCGGGGCGCCCATTTCAGGCCTATGCCCAGCGCCGGGGTGCTGGGGAGCAGTCTTGTCGCGCCATACCCAGCGTTGGGGCACTGGGGAAGAGTCTGGTTAGGCTTGGACGCATTTTGGGGCAAATTTTGACACCTTTTTAACTCCAAATTGGATTGGGTTTGTTCCTAAGCTAAAAATTGGACTTGTAACCTATAAATACATGATGTAAGGCATAAAATAAAGGAGATTACATAGATTAGCTTAGATAAAACACTCCATTAGATTAGAATATAAACCCTAGTTCTTAATTAGCCATTGGAGATTGAAGCAAATTGAAGAAACATCAAGATCAGAAGCAGAGTAAGAAAAAAGAGGGGAGCATCGATTTGGTCGACAATGTATTCTATTCTCTCTCTTATTATACTTTTATCTTTTAATGTCTATTCGGGTTGTGGATTCTTAGTTTTAATTTATTAATTTTGAACTAACTCTTTTATTAAGACTACCAATTGAATCTTTTATGTCTATAAATTAGTTATTCAATTTATTCTAATTATTTGTGTCAAAAGTGAATTGTTTATCTTGTCTTTATGCCGATTGCTTAATTATCTCGATCAAGAATTACCTTGTTACTCTAGAAAGAATTGAAAGAGGAATTCTAGGGTTAGAACTGGGAATGATATCATGTGACTTAGTTGTTTGCATAGCGAATAATTAGGTTTGTGAATTGAATAGAAATATCTGTTCACCGCATGTAACACATAAGGAATTGGAATTGAAGGAGTTTAATTCAACCTGCTTTTGCATAGGAATATAGCAAAATTAATCTGGATTAAATAGAAGTCAATTGATCACTTGGAAAAGGACTTTTGGCATTTGAGAACTTCATTAACAATTCAAGAGAGGCATAATAATTGAGATAATTGGATAATTGATTTATAGTTCATAATTGGGGATATTGAAGTCTTAATCTTTATTTATTTGAATTCATTTATAAAGCAATTCAGTTTAATTAGTTAATTTAGTTTTCTTAATTAGAAAAATCACACTTTGCAATTGTTTAAATAAAATTGATTTAGTTAAGAGTTAGTACTTGGTAATTTTTATTAAATAATTCCTCGTGGGAACGATACTTTTCTTATCACTTTATTACTTTTTGACCGTGTATACTTGCACGTTTGTTTTGATTGTGAAATCAACCAACAGTGAACCGAATAGGGTGAGGTGAACCCAACTTTGGAAGGGTGTTTTGCCACTATCATACAAGATGTCTAATGACATACAACCTCGTGTTATCATAAGACAAAGTTGTACACATCCACTTGCTGAGTATATCTACGAGCACTACCTATATAATCTTGGAGTTTGTTTGAAATATTATTCTCAATTGGAGGCAATGAAGATAATTATAAGTCAAGAGAAGACTCACCATTGGAAAGAAGATGATAGCAATCTTTTTGTTTTTCTTTGGGGACTATTGGGTCAACCAAGGATAATTCTGTGGACATATGATATCTATCATAACCTAGACGCATTACCTCCCATGTACGAAGGTTTCCTTGAGTATTTCCTAAAGATTTTAATTTCTAAAATAGCTATTGACTGTACTTTTATGTAAAGTACCATTGTAAGGTTGTGATCGAGGCACTATGAGAGTTACATACATTTGTATTAAAACTCACAGTTTAATCAGGGTCGTATTCTCGCATTAATACGTTCAACAGTTGTATAAATAAAGTTTATAAATGATTTTTATAGTGTGATATCTGGCTACTCGGAATGGGTCGTGTGGACCTATTTTGGGGGCATCACACGCACCATGAAAATTAATTAATTATACAATCTTATTATAGGAGAGATGTTTCATTTAACCTTGTGTAATGAACCTCCCATGAAAATTAAACTACTAATTCTGAATTTGGATGGTATCTATCAACATGATCACCATCACCATACAAATCTCATACAATTATCCCTTAATTGTATAAAATTATTGAACTACACACTGCTTGAGCATATATACTTCACAAATTATATATGTGACGCCCCCAAAATAGTTATATATCACCCATCTTGAGTCGCCAAATACATGGTATAAAATTCAAATACAACTTAATAATACAACTGTAGTGTAAAATACGACAAAACATAAACTAAGAGTTTTAAAACGAATATTGTCTTCTAGACAGTATTCAACTCAAATGGAATCCTCAATACATTTATTATCACACTATTTCATAGAATAGTGAGGACTACTAATGCTATCATCTGGACCATCACTCCATTCCCCGACTAGTTCCGGCTACGTTCTCATTTCCTGAAGAGAACAATGAAAGCAAAAGGGTGAGCTCAACTAGACCAGTAAGAAATATTATGACTAAGATAATACAGATTAAATTATCCCTAGCCTTTAACAGTATAACAACTGATAAAATATAATAGACAACAAGTTTTAGATTAACAACTGCAGCGGAATAAGCAATCCATTAGAAGAGTCAAGTCGAGCGTAAAATCTACTATCTTCTATGATTTAAAAGATTTATCATCAATTTTATTGCTGAGACTCAGCTTAATAAATAATCCACATCATCGAATCATCCCTGCACTACGGGCCAAGGATATTTTTTAGTATCACGACCACGAATTATCCTTGCTTTACGGGCCAAAGATAATTGTGTTTTCATCAACGGTCATAATCATGTCATAAAACAATTCATCTTTGCACCCTTGGCCGAAGAGAATCCATGACCATAATCATACCAAAAACTGTCCATCAATGCACTACGGGACAATAAGGACTTTTATCACATCATATGTAACATTATGGTCATGATTATACCGAATAATCCCTGGTCATAATCATACCAAGTCCATCTATGCACTACGGGCCAAAGATGACTTTTATAACAATATAAGCATGAGGATGATGACAATGACATAATAATTCAATAAAACAAGTTCAAGGATAAATTTTAAATATTTATAATTTAATTTATCCAGAATTCAATAACGTTCAAATTGTTAACATGATACTGCTTTGTGGAGTAAAATTCAAGAATAATATTGTACCAAAAATAATTTTGACCAAAAAAGAATCAATTTTTATCATGAATAGTACCCCGGGTAAATAGTACTCGAGTGAATAGTACCCCGTGAATAGTACTTCATGAATAGTAACCCATGAATAGTACTCCAGCATGAATAAGTTAAATTTTATCAAGAATGCTCAGAATAATATTTTCATGAAAAGATACTAGATGAAACGCAAATATCAAGGATATTCTACTAATTTCATGGAATATAGAAGCCAAAACTTTAATCAAATGATTATAGAATGAAGATCAAAATATGGATACAATCAATGATAGTAACCATAATAGACATCTGGGACGAAAAAGAGAAAATTTCATTTTTCGGTAAATAGTGTCGTATTTGTGAATAGTGCCGTATACGTGAATAGTAATCTCGACACAAAAAGGTAAAAATTCTACAATAAAATTCATATCAATATTTCGGCATAATGATATTGAAGAAAATAATATCATTTACGAAGAAAATAACATCCCTTACCTCAAAATAACAGTAGTTCTGATCGGAATATCGGATGTAAAGTAGAAGGAAACTTGTACTGAATAACAACTCTCAAAGTATCTAAATACTCACAAAAATACGCTCTATAATATAGAGATAAAGAAAACTTATTTCTGGTGTGATTTTCAATTCTAACCTAAGCGCCTATTTATAGGAAAATGCTAGAACGTCATAGGAGACTAAATAATAAAATAATATTATTATTATTTCTACGCATGCATGCTTTGAATAAAAATTCAGCCACCACAAGTGGGGCCCACCAGAAATTAGCCATCTTCCCCAACAACCAAAAGTGGGGCCCACCCATAATTTAAATAAAAACATTTTAATTTCTAAAACTTCAACAATTCATAATAAATAGCCCTTTTATCAGAAAAATATGAATTTTATGTCCATTCCACACGAAATCAAATTCTCTACAACTTTGCAGAATAAAGTTTTTCCAAATTCCAAACAAAAAATATCCGAAATCCACAAACGGACGATTTTCAATACCTTTTAAAATTCATAACAAATCATACGTTAATTTTTAATGGTTCCAAATTTGTGGAAATATACTCAACTTATATATGCATAACATATCCAAAAATCACAACGATCCAACGGTCGGATTAAAATTACAACTCACGTAATAGAGCTTTAAGAACACCGATTTGAGTTTTTAATACCTCCAATCCGACAAAATACTGATAAAATATTTTAACATTAATTCCTTCAATTATAACCACATAAAATAAATATTTTCCTATTTATCATTTATGTCCACATAAAATAAATATTTTCTTATCATATAAATCAATAATTAATTATTCACAAATAATATTCTGTAATCACAATAATGACAACCGGTAGCTCCTCAGGAAAGAGGGGCTTTCGATAAGGATTTCTCCTCATCTTGGCGGCGTAATTAGGTGACCAAACCTCTCCTCGACAAAACTTTCTAGACATTGCCAACAATGCTATCTAATAATATTATTCAAATAATATGAATTATTGATTTGATAATGGAAAATACTATGCAGTGACAATTATTGAAACAACAATAATATAAAATATCAACGCAGTAATTATTGAATCAATAAAATAAAATATTGAACAGTAATTACTGGAACAATTATTGAGTAAAACTGAGTGACTTCTCACGTAAGCACCAATAATCAAGACCGTGTACTACTATGCAACCACACGCATATTACTGTACTTTTACTACCGGGTAGTTCAACAGTTAACGGTAAAACTTTCGTCGTTATTTTCATAAAAAGATATTTTTGTTGTTTTCTCATTCCGACAATAATTCTATTGTGGGGTCCACCAATGATTGTGCCGTCGTACGGATATTCCCCGATAAAAAGAATATTCCCCGACCAATCGAATATTTTATAACCGTTTGCTTATTTTTCAAAATTTATAAATATTACCCACAACTATAACATTATCTCAAATCCACACCATAACATAAAAAAAATATTTTGAGAAAATTAAATATTTATTCATAAAATTTGGGGTCTCATGATCTCCCTCCTTATGAAATTTAACCGAAATTTACGTCATTGATACACTGGTATCGCGACACGAGATGAGGACACTTCATCAGATTCTAACTCTTGAGGTATAACCTTTGAGCGTATAATATATTCCTTCTTATCCAAGATTTTAACAGGTACCTCTTCATACGTTAAATCTTTCGTTATCTCGTCCGGTTCTAAATCAATAATGTGGTTTGGGTCATCGACATATTTACGTAACATCGATACGTGAAAAACACGCGACATACTTGGCATTAAGGCGAGTCTATAGGCCACAGTTCCTACTCGATCGAGGATTTCAAATGGGCCGTCTTCATCGACTCTTGCTTCTAGAATAACGCCTTCTTGAACCTTCTCCTTCGTATTCATCAGCTCCGGGTCTGTAGCTTTAACATTATCATTTAAAGTCGATTCTAATCGTATATTCGCTATTTTTACTTAGGTTTGTATATTTACACTCGTAAACACATACGATCCTCTACTCAACACGTCGGCTAACACGTTCGCTTATCCCACGATGGTATTGAATGGTATAATCATAATTTTCAACAGCTCGAGCCAACGTCTTCAGCGTATGTTACGTTCGTTTTGGGTGAAGAAATATTTGAGGGTTTTAGAAATGGGTTTTGTACTGGGGTCAATACAAAATTTACTTTCACGCTCTGGGGTAGGTCAAGAAGTCTTCAGGGTATACGTCAGAAAATTTAATAACGCTAGAAATATCATTTAAAAACTGTGACTTTCATCCAAGACTTGGATAACACATGAAATGAAGATTTCTCCTAACGGAGTTTTAACAGATAAGTCAAATTTTAATTTCTCCGGAGTTAAATTTAAACGTTGAACGCAAATAGGAGAAATAAAAGAATGGGTACAACCGGTATCGAATAAGGTATAGACTATGCAAGAGTTTTGATTAACTTACCCGTAATAACTTTGTTCGGGTTCCTCGACAAACGCTCTCACTTAAACTACTGGCTTTGACTTGTCTGGGACATCCTTTGGCGTGACTATCCTAGCTGGACTTGACTTCACTATACGACAAAATCGAGCTAGGTGACCTTCTCTTCCGTAATTAAAACACGCTTTGGGTTGCTGTGTACAGTTTGGACGGATGTGTCCCTCCTGTCCACATTTGAAACATACGATCGGTGGTTGTTCTTCTTCTTTGGAAACAGGTGCTGGTGTTGCTGTCTTTCCATCATTATTGAACCTTCTCTTCTTGAAATTTCCACTTCAATTATCTTGTCCATGATTACCACCAAAGTGGTTACCATTCTTGGCATAATAATTTCCCCCACGATGGTTATTGTTGTTAGATGGCGGTCGGTTGCCATTAGTGATGATTATTATCGTGTTGTCATCATTATCTTTTGGTTGTCTTTGACTCATTATTGCGCTCCACTAATTGAGCCCTATTCACAACATCTAAATATAAACAAAGTTTGTGAGAACTGAGGTATTAACGTATTTTGGGTTTCAAACCTCGCAGAAACATTCGCGTCATTCTCTCCTCATTATCGACCAAATTGGATGCAAACCAGGACAACTCGGAAAACTTAGCCTCGTACTGCGTCACGGTCATATTATTTTGTTCTAGCTTGATGAACTCTACCTCCTTCATGTGACGAATACTTTCGGGAAAGTACTTATCGTTGAACAGTTCTTGGAACTTCTCCCAAGACATCTTGAGTGCGTCAGGCTGGGTACATTTTACAGATTCCCACCAATGATCTGCTTCTTCACGCAACATAAAGGCGGCGAATGGAACATTTTGCTCATCTGAGCATTCCAAGACATCAAATATCTTGGTGATCTACTTTATCCACGTCTCTACCTTAAGTGGTTCTGGCTTTTCCAAAAACTCTGGTGGTCCTAGCTCCTTGAACTGCTTAGCGGTGACCAACCGTGGGTTGCCATTGTTTCCACCTGCATTATGAACAGGAGTCTCTCTCGTTTGGTGTTGCATGAACTGCACAAAGCCTTTGAACATCCCATCGTTCATCATTTGATCGGTGTTGTTGTTTTCCTGAGGATTATTGTCTTCCTATTGCACATTATCTTGGGTATTGATCTGTGGTGACTCAACGGTCTCTTGTGCTCCATTGCTATTCTCAACATTATCAGATGTCATTTTTAAATACTGCCACAAAACAAGGGTTAATTGACATGTCACATATTATCCCTATACTCTGACTGACCAATTAAATACCAAATAAACTTAGGTAGGTCATATTAGCGAAGGAATTCCCAGTCTCCCCCTCCTAGTTCTTGTCTCACATCTCAGTCAGGGATCATATCCCTAAGCTTTGATACCAATTGTGACACCCCCAAAATAGATATACATCACCCATCTTGAGTCGCCAAATACATGGTACAAAATTCAAATACAACTTAATAATACAACTTTCGTGTAAAATAAGACAAAACATAAACTGAGAGTTTTAAAATGAATATTGTCTTCTAGACAGTATTCAACTCAAATGGAATCCTCAATACATTTATTATTACACTATTTCATAGAATAGTGAGAACTACTAATGCTATCATCTGGACCATCACTCTATTCCCCAACTAGTCCCGACTACGTTCTCATTTCCTGAAGAGAACAATGAAAGCAAAAGGGTGATCTCAACTAGCCCAGTAAGAAATATTATGACTAAGATAATGCAGAATAAATTATCCTTAGCCTTTAACAGTATAACAACTGATAGAATATAATAGATATGACGCCCCTAAACTAGGTCCACACTAAAAGTAGTATGCACACAAGCCAATCATGTTTGATGATAAAGCATATACTTTGTAACAATCTTATTCATTTATTAATATAAAGTATTAATTTATTAAAGGCTTTTGATTATCTACATGATGCTGTTTTATAATATGTGATAAACCCATAGTTTTAAGCAATACTTTTAGAATAATGATGATGATCATTCTAATGAGATATAAATTCTTTGAAAGCTTAAAACTAAAATTGTTCCCAATCGTTGGATTACTAAATTGGGGATTAGTGAATCCGAATAGATTGGTACATACGTTGCTTGCTCATTGGATGAGGATGATTGATCTCATGATCATTTGTGTGGAGACACTAAAGCAAGTATGTAGGTGCTTATTAGAGAATAAGTTCATTTGAGCGTGGCTCGCTAAGGAATACCTAATGGAGTTTACTTTACTGTCAATAGGAATTCCTGTAGTGATAGTAGTACAAGTGATCCTTGGACTTGAGATCATCATAGTATCTTGTGTATGATGAGTTATACTTTGACTTATTCCTTAAGACCCTTAGGGTATATCAAAGGGTATGCTTGGGTATAATAAGTTATACATAGAGATAATGTATGATCAATAAAGAATCTACCACTTCTAGTAAAAGAAGAGAAATGTCCTATGTGATTCGATAAATGACAACTCAGTAGTCCTTGGCCAAGGCAGAATGAAATTAGAAAGGAGTTTCTAATTTGCATTATTTGGAGTTGTGCATTTAAGAGTCGAAATACATATAATTAAATAAAATAAGACTTGACAGAAATTCCATGTCTTATATTTAATTGGGACATTGTATGGTGGAAGGATTGAATTGTACGGTAACTATTTACTCAAAGGTTCTTTTATGATTAATGTTGAAATCTATATTATCTGGAAAGTCGTTGATCGCTAGGGAGGCTTATCCCTATTATAGAATAAATATTATTTATTTAAATAAATTATTAGTTTAATTAATTTATTTATTTAAATAAGATTAGAATTGTTCTAATTGATTTATTCACAACCGGTTTAATATGGAGAACCTAAAGGGTCACACCATAAAAGGAAGAATAATTATTTAAGAAGTTAATGGCATAATTGTAATAATAAGTTAAGTATATTTAATTTAATCTATGGTGATAGAATAAATTAAATAGCTTAATATTTATTATTTAATATTTTGGAAATATTAAATATAAATTAATAAGAGGAGTCTTATTATTATTATTACTATTATTATTATTTAATTCCTAAAGGAGTTTGGGAATTAATTAATAAAAGTACTCTCAAATATCCTAATATGATTGTGAACCCATTATGAATCGCCAGATATCATACTATAAAAATCAAATACAAACTTCATTTATACAACTGTTGAATCATTACATAAAATACAAAATACGCACTGCTTAAACTGTGAGTTTTAATACAAATGTATGTAACTCTCATGGTGCCTCGACCACAACCTTACAATGGTACTTTTATATAAAAGTACGATCAAAAATCATTTTAGAAATTAAAATCTTTGGGAAGTGCTCAAGGAAACCTTCGTACATGGGAGGCCATGCGTCTAGGTTATGATAGATATCATATGTCCACAGAATTATCCTTGGTTGGCGCAATAGTCCCTAAAGAAAAACAACAAGATTGTTATCATCTTCTTTCCAATGGTGAGTCTTCTCTTGATATATAATTATCTCTGTTTTCTCTAATTGAGAATTATATTTCAAACATACTCCAAGATCATATAGGTAGTGCTCGTAGATATACTTTGAGCAAATGGATGTGCACAACACCTGTCTTATGATAACACGAGGTTGTATGTCATTAGACATCTTGTATGATAGTGGCAAAACACCCTTCCAAAGTTGGGTTCACCTCACCCTATTCGGTTCACCAAAATTAAATATCAAATGACATATACAATATGACACACTTATCTAAAGTTCTCAATAAAATTATTTTCATACTATTTAGGAGAACCTCAACGATTATAGACCAACATTCTATTCTCCTGTTACCCCGCTCGACCAAATTTACACTCTTATTACCTGAAAAGAATTGTGAAACAAAAAGGGTGAGCACAACTAGCCCGGTAAAGAATATCATGACTAAAGATAATTTACACCATCAATAGCCTTCATCAATAGTAAATCAGAGATTTAGAACATATGGTAGATGATAAAACTTTTCAACCATAGTTGCAGCGGAACGAGCAATCCATTAGAAGAGTTAAATAGACCATCCGATCTATTATCTTCTCCATGTTAAAGTCCACCAATAAAGTTTTATCCCTGTAACATCAATCAACAATTCCTATCCACAATCATATGAATAACTCATAATCATAATTGTGATTCTAAATTCCTCTTCGCACCCAGGATGAAGATAATTTTCATCACCTATCTTCACGTGAAACATCAAAAATCATGGTTATACCAAATCACAATTCTCGCTTTCATAATCATACTAATAAATTCATCTTTTGCATTACTACCAAAGATATTCATTAACAATTCATCTTTGCACTACAGCCAAAAAGACATACAATCGTATTTTAGAAGAGTCAAGAGTAGGCATGATATCTACTATCTTTTATGAATTAAAAGTGTATAATCAATATTTTATCGCCGAGACTCGACTTAATAAATAATCCACATCATCGAATCATCCCTGCACTACGACCAAGGATATTCATGTAATCATCAATGGTTATGATTATATTTGTAAGACCCCAACTTTTATGAATAAAGATTAATTTCTCTCGAAATATATTTTTGAATATTATGGTGTGGATATAATATAATGTTATAGTTGTGGGTAATATTTACAAATTTTGCAATGTAAGCAAGTGGTTATATAATATTCGATTGGCGGGGGAATATTCGTTTTAACAGAGAATATTAAATCGACGACCAAGACAATCATTGGTGGACCCTACAACTAAGTATTATCATAGTCGAAAACTTACAGAATTATCTTTTTATAAAATAACGGCGGAAGTTTTACCGTTAAACCGTTGAACTACCCGGTAGTAAAAAAATAAAGAATACACGTGGGTGGTTAAGTAGTAGCACGATATATTGATTATTGATGCTTTAAGTGAGAAGTCACAATAATACAATAATTGTTGCATCATATCTCTCATATTATTGATTCGATTATTGTCACAATATCATCTGTATAATATGATATATTATTAAATCAATAATTGAGACGAAAAAGTTATTCATATTATTAAATTTTAATATTTACAATGTCAGAAGTTACATCGAGGAGAGGTTTGGTCATCTAATTGCTAGGCTAATAAGGAGAAATCCTTATCGTAAAGCCCTCTTTCTTGAGAAACGACTTTGGTTGTTAAATATTGTGAGTTATAATATTAATGATGAATAAGTTCGTGTTGATTAAAAATAAAATTGATAGTTCCATTATGTTGGAATTATTAGTGTTAGTGGAAATCGACATTTATTTCGATATTAATTGATGTCTGGAAGTTATACTGACCAGTCGGGTAATTAACCGGATAAATGAGCAATTAATTACTATTAATTCACATGATTATAACTATTTGTTCATATTGTGTACTATTGATTCACATTTTTGTACTATTAGGGGAGTTGGTACAAGATTGATAATACTTGCATGACTAAGTTAAAAATAGAGATATAGATGGAGGCACTATACTGTAATTCATATTTTAACATGATTATAACTATTGATTCACATGATTGAACTATTGATTCACATTATTTACTATTAGGGGAGGTGATGCAAGTTTGATAATACTTGCAGGACTAAATTAAAAATAAAAGAAAAGTTAAAGGTATTGTACTGTAATATTTTGAGCCCCAAAACGTGAAATTATCGAAACTATATTTTTCTATAAATAAGCTCATTCTTCCTTCATTTCTCACCAATTCACTAAAGCTTTAGAGTAATTATTATAGAGAGAAATTATAGAGAAAAAGAAGAGAAGTCTCGCTACCTCACTATTCCAATATCCAATTTTTTCTAAGGTAAGGGTATTATTCTTTCGTATTCATGAAGAGAGTTATTTTTTTCAATACTCGTAAGAGTTGTTATTCCATTCTTTATTATTATGTTAGAATAACTCAATACATGCCAAGTACCGCATACATGGTGAAATTCTTCATTATTCCATTCTTTATTATTTTGTTGGAATAACTTTGTTTGTGCGATCTATCGCGTGCTCGGTGAATTCTATTGTTATTCCATTCTTTATTATTCTCGTTGGAACATCATGCATGCGGATTACGCATGACCTGGTTCCATTCTTTATTATTCTGTTGGAATATCCTGTCTGTAAGACCTCAAATTTTATGAAATAAAAGTATTCAATTTTTCTTATAACTATTATTCAGTAAATGGTTAAATTGATAAAAAGTTAAAGTTAAGGGTAATATATGAAATTTTGCAAAATAAGTAAGTAGTTATAAAACATTCATTTTTATCGGGGAATATTCGTTTGGTCGTGGAATATTCTTGTTGTCGGGGAATATTCGTACAACGACGCAACCATTTGTGGGCCCCATAATGTAATAACGCCGGATGAAGAAAAGCGACAAGTTTGAGTTTTTATAAATAACGACGTAATTATTACCAATTATCTTGTTGGAATACCCGGTGGTTAAAACATAGTAGATGATGCGGTATTGCACCAATTATTGATTCTTACGTAAGAATGCACTACTCAATAATTATTATGATGATTCTTGGTTAATATTTTATTTTATTGATTCAATAATTATGTGTTGATATTTAATATTATTATTGTTTCAATAATTGTCATTTGACGTGATATTTTCCATTATCGGATCAATAATTCATATTATTTGAATAATATTATTAGATAGCATTATGGCGATGTCTAGAAAGTTCATCAAGGAGAGGTTTGGTCACCTAATCATGGCTTGAAGAAGGAGAAATCCTTATCGGAAAAGCCCTCTTTCTTGGGAACTGCCTGGTTGTCATTATTGTGATTCTGTAATATTATTTGTGAATAATTAATTATTAATTTATATGATAAAGAAATATTTATTTGATGCGGATATAAATGATAGATTTATTTATGTGGTTATAAATGAAGGAATTAGTGTTGAGGGGTTTTATCAGTATTTTGTCGGAATAGAGGTATTAAAGATCAAATCGGTGTTCTTAAAGCTCTATTGCGTGAGTTATAATTTTAATTCGACTGTTGGATCGTTGTGATTTTTGGATATGTTATACATATATAAGTTGAGTATATATCCACAAATTTTGAACCGTTAAAAATTAACGCATGATTTGTTAGGAATTTTATGAGGTATTGAAAATCGTCTGTTTATGAATTTCGGATATTTTCTGTCTGGAATTTGGAAAAAACTTAAAGCTACAAAGTTGTAGAGAATTCGATTTCGTGTGGAATGGACATAAAATTCGTATTTTTCTAAACGGGCTATTTTCTATGAATTACTGAAGTTTCAGAAAATAAAATATTTTTATTAAAATATGGGTGGGACCCACTTTTGTTTGATTTGAAAACATGTGCTGATATTTTTCTTTCAAACAAGGCTGCTCAAATCTTCAAGAGAGGTGGCGTAGCAAAGAATTTTTTTTATTATTATTTTAGTCTCCTTTGGCGTTCTAGTATTTTCCTATAAATAGTTGCTTATGTTAGAATTGAAATTCACACCAGAAACAAGTTTTCTTTCTCTCTTATATTGTCGAGCGTATTTTTGTGAATATTTAGATACTTTGAGAGTTGTTGTTCAGTACAAGTTTCCATCGGCTTTTCATTCGCTATTTCAGTCAGAAATACTGCTCTTTTGAGGTAAGGAATTTTTAAGGGTTGTTATGTTTTTCAGTTTCATACTTTTTCCGCACCTTCAAAAATTCTGGAAAAAATTGAAATGATAATTTGATGAGTTTTCTAGATTGTGTCCAAAAATGGCAATTTTTGGATGTATAGATTAGGAGTTATGGATTTTATAAGAAACGACTATTTTAAAAGTAAACCCTTAAAACTCCTTTTGGTTAACTCCAAAATTAGTGAAATTTTTATTGGAAGTACATGTATATAACATCAGTATACTCTGTAAATTTCGAAATTTTTGGATAAAAGTATAATTTATGATAAATGTCTAAATATTCGACAGTTTTGTTTATATGAAAAATAGTAAATGAATTTTAAAATTCGAGAAAAATATATGTTCAATATGGGACTATATTCTGCTAAATCCGAAAAAAGAAAATTTGTTTGTCTTGATTTGGTATTTTTCATGAAAATATTTTAGTTATGAGTAAATAAATTAAATATGTTATGTGAAGTAACAAAATTGGAAAATAGAATTTTATGGTTTGAGAATCCTATATGAGGTATATGCAGATTTGTGATGAGGCTTTTAGTTATTGGTGATGAAATCTTATGAGTTTGGCATTTTAGGATGATTAAATGCATTAATTAATAAAGTGTAAATAATTTAAATAAATTGTTTATAAGTTTAAGAAATGATTAAAATATTGTTGTAATATTAATAATATTAGATTATGAGATTATTAAGTGATTTATAACATTTGGATTAAGGTGTTATAAATACTGATATTGATTTTATTGTGAAAGTTTATCTTTTTGTGTCGGGGTTACTATTCACGAGTTACTATTCATGAGTTACTATTCATGGGATACTATTCACGACAAAATTAGTTTCTTTTTTCGACCAAATTATCGTTGATTTATGAATCTTACTCTTGAAATTAAATTCATGTTTTAATCATATTGTTTTTATTATCATGTATAACATTTTTATAATCCTGGTGATGAAATTTCTCTTTGACTTGAGTGTAAAGGTGGGTAGATTATTGATATGATCGTGACTATGGGTTCTCTTTGGCCAGTAGTGCAAAGTTGCATCGTTGACTGGTATGATCATGACCATTGAATTTACAATTGAATATTTTTAGCTTAAGTGCAAAGGTGAATTGATCAACATGGTTATAATTATGGTTTATATAAATTCTGAAATGATTATGTATTTCTTTTGGATATGAATATCTTTGGCCTGTAGTGCAAAGATGATCTGTTGTTGAATATCTTTGGCACGTAGTGCAATGACAAAGATGACCTGTTGTTGAATATCTTTGGCCTGTAGTACAAAGATGACTTGTTGTTGAATATCTTGGCGTGTAGTGCAAAGATGATTTATTGATGAATATCTTTGGACCGTAGTGCAAAGATGAATTTATTAGTATGATTATGAATAGGAACTGTGATTTGGTATAACCATGATCTTTGATGTTTCAGGTAAAGAAAGGTGATGAAAATTATCTTCATCCTGGATGAGAAGAGAAATTTAGAACTACAATTATGATTATGAGTTATTCACATGATTGTGGACAGGAACTGTTGATTGATGTTACAGGGATAAAATATTGTTGGTGGACTTTTAATGTGAAGAAGATAATAGACTTTATAGTCTATTTGGCTCTTCAAATGGATTTCTCGTTCCGCTGCAACTATGGTTGAAAAGTTTTATCATCTACCATATGTTCTAAATCTCTAATTTATTACTGATGAAGGCTATTGATAATTTAATTATTTTTAGTCATGATATTCTTTACTGAGCTAGTTGTGCTCACCCTTTTGCTTCACAATTCCTTTCAGGTAACAAGAGTGTAGCTGGGTCGAGTGGGGGTAACAGGGAAATAGAACGGTGGTCTATAGCTGTTGAGGTTCTCCCTAAATAGTATGGAAATAATTTTATTGAGAACTTTAGATAAGTGTGTCGTATTGTATACGTCATTTGATATTTAATTTTGGTGAACCGAATAGGGTGAGGCGAACCTAACTTTGGAATGGTGTTTTGTCACTATCATACAAGATGTCTAATGACATACAACCTCATGTTATCATAAGACAGGGTTGTGCACATCCACTTACTGAATATATCTACGAGCACTACCTATATGATCTTAGAGTTTGGTTGAAACATAATATTCAATTGCAGACGGTGGAGATAGTTATATGTCAAGAGAAGACTCACCATTGGAAGGAACATGATAGTAATCTTCTCGTTTTTCTTTGGGATCTATTGGATCAACCAAGGATAATTATCTGGACATATGATATCTATCATAACCTAGACGCATGGCCTCCCATGTACGAAGGTTTCCTTAAGCAATTCCCAAAGATTTTAATTTCTAAAACAGTTATTGACTGTACATTAATGTAATGTATCAATGTGAGGTGTTGTCCATAGTTGGGACATGAGTCACAGTTGGTATTAAAACTCACAGTATATGCCTTATTGTATTTTGCACGACAATTGTAGTAATAAAGTTGTAGTTATTTTCTGTAAAATGTATTTGGCGACTCAAAATAGGTTGGATGGATTGGATCTATTTTGGTGGTGTCACACTGTTTGTGCAGATTACGCATGTCCTGGTTCTATTCTTTATTATTACATTGGAATAACATGCGCATGCGGATTACTGCAATGACTGGTTCCATTCTATTGGAATATCACATGCATGCGGATTACGCGTGACTGGTTCCATTCTTTATTATTACATTGAGAATAACTCGCTGCATGCGATCTATCGCATGCTCGGTGAATTCTTACATTATTCCATTCTTTATTATTCATTGGAATAACCATACATGTGAATTACCGCATGCATGGTGAATGACCCTTCGTATTCATTTCTTATTAAATTGTGGAAATGATGCGCCCACGTGGATTACCGCGTGGGCGGCGCTTAAAATCCATTTGCGAGTTTCATATATTCTATTATACTCGGTTGGTTAAAGTTTTGGCTTCTATACTCCATGAAATTAGTAGAATATCACGGATATTTGTGCTTCATCCGATATCTTTTCATGGAAATATTCTTCTGAGCATTCTTGAATTTTACTCCACAAAACAATATCATGTTGACAATTTGGACGTAATTGATTTCAGGATAAATTAACTTATAAATCTTTAAAATTTATTCTTGAACTTGTTTTATTGAATTATTATGTCATTGTCATCATCCTCATGCTTATATTGTGATGAAAGTCATCTTTGGCTTACGTGCATAGATGGACTTGGTATGATTATGACCAGGGATTATTCGGTATAATCATGACCTGTAATGTTATAAATGATATGGTGAAAGTCTTCAGTGGCCTGTAGTGTATTGACGGATAATTTTTGGTATGATTATGACCAGGAATTATTCGGTATAGTCATGACCATTGATGATTTAATGAATATCCTCGGCCGTAAAGCAGGGATGACTTGATGATGTGGTTTATTTATTAAGGTGAGTCTCAGCGATAAAAATTGATGAAAACATTTTAAATCATAGAAGATAGTAGATATCATGCTCTACTTGACTCTTCTAATGGATTGCTTATTCCGCTGCAATTAAACTTGATGTCTATTGTATTTTATCAGTTTAACATTGTTGAAGACTAATGATAATTTATTCTGCATTATCTTAGTCATAATATTTTTTACTGGGCTAGTTGAGCTCACCCTTTTGCTTTCATTGTTCTCTTCAGGAAATGAGAACGTAGCCGGGACTAGTCGGGAAATGGAGTGATGGTCCGAGATGGTGTATTAGTAGTCCTCACTATTCTATAAAATAGTGCGACAATAAATATAATGAGGACTCTATTTGAGAGTGGATATTGTCTAGAAGGTAACATTCCTGTTTAAACTCTCAGCAATGTTTTGTCGTATATTACATGACTATTGTATAATTAAGTTTGTATTTGTATTCTGTACCATGTATTTGGATACTCAAGATGAGTGATGTATACCTATTTTGGGGGCGTCACAATACCGAATAATTCCTGATTATAATCATACCAATAATTGTCCATCAATGCACTACGGGCCAATGAGGACTTTTACCACATCATCTATAACATTACGGGTCATGATTATACCGAATGATCCCTGGTCATAATCATACCAATAAACAGTTCATCTATGCACATAAGCCAAAGATACTCATCAATCAATAGTTCATCTTTGCACGTAAGCAAAAGATATACAAATGTAAAACAATAATCAACAAATTCCATCTTTGCACGTAAGCCAAAGATATACAATCGTAAAACCAATAATCAACAAATTCAATGTAAGCCAAAGATATACAAATCAGAAACTAATAATCAACAAATCCATCTTTGCACGTAAAAAGAATGACTTTCATCATAATATAAGCATGAGGATGATGACAATGATATAAGCATTAATTAAGCGAAATCAAGGATAAATATTAAAGACTTTAAATTTATCCAAAGTTTAAAAATATCCAAATTGTCAACATGATCATTGCTTTGTAGAGTAAAATTCAAGAATAATATTCATGTACCAAAAATAATTTGGATGAGAAAAGAAATATATTTTTCTGTAAATAGTACCCATGATAGTACCTATGAATAGTACGAAGAATAGTAGACCGTGAATAGTACCTAAGCATGAAAAGTACCCCCAAATACCCGAGTGAATAATATTGGTGAATAGTAATTTGGGTGAATAATAACCCGTGAATAAGTAACTCGTGAATAGTACTCAATACCACGAAAAGTGCCCTAATACCCAAGTGAATAATACTAGAGTGAATAGATAGGGTGAATAGTAACTCGTGAATAGTAACTCAAAAAAATACCAAAGAAAATGATATTTCACATAGCGAGTACAAAAGAAATGATATCTCATATAGTAGTATAATAGAATATACGAAACTACAAATGGATTTTCACCGCCATGCAAGTAATCCGTATGTAGATGATCATTTCCATAATTTAATAAAAATGAATACAAAGGATCATTCACCATGCATGCAGTAATCCACATGTATACATGTTATTCCAACATAATAATAAAGAATGGAACTGTAAGTCGCGCGTAATCCGCATGCATGTGATATTCCAATGTAATAATAAAGAATGGAATAACAACAGAATTCATCGTGCACGCGATAGATCGCATGCAGACGAGGTTATTCCCAATGTAATAATAAAGAATGTAACCGAAGTCATACGTAATCCGCATGCAGATGTGATATTCCAATAGAATAATAAAGAATGGAACCAGTCGTACGTAATCCACACTGATGAGGATATTCCAATGAATAATAAAGAATGAAATAATAGAAGAATTTCACCGTGTATGCGGTATTTGCATATGCATAAAAGTTATTCTAACATAATAATAAAGAATGGAATAACAACCCTTACAGTATTGAAAGAAAATAACTCTCTACATGAATGAAAGAAATAATACACTACTATAATAATGATATCCCTTACCTTAGAAGAAAAGCTGACTTTGGAATAGTGAGGTAGCAGACTTTTCTTCTTCTTTCTATCTATAATTTCTCTCTAAAATAACTGCTCTATAGCTTTAGTGAATTGGTGAAAAATAATGAAGGAATGAACTTCTATTTATAGGAAAATATAGTTTCCATAATTATACATTTTGGGACTCGAAACATTACAGTATAATACCTTCATCTTTTCCTTTATTTTTAATTTAGTCATGCAAGTATTATCAAATTTGCACCACCTTCCCTAATAGTAAATCATGTGAATCAATAGTTCTAGACATGTGAAAATACGAATTACAGTATAGTACCTTCATCTATACCTCCATTTTTAACTTAGTCATGCAAGTATTATCAATCTTGCACCAACTCCCCTAATAGTAAATGAATGTGAATCAATAGTACACACATATGAATAAATAGTTATAATCATGTAAATCAATAGCAATTAATTACTCATTTATCTGGTTAATTACCCAATTGGTCAATATAACATCCAAACATCAATTATTATCGAAATAAATGTCAATTTTCACTAACACTAATAATTCCAACACAATGGAACTATCAATTTCATCTTTAATCAACACGAACTTATTCATCATTAATATTATAATTCACAATATTTAACAACCGTGTCGCTCCTGGAAAGAGGGGCTTTCCGATAAGGATTTCTCCTTATTGGGCTATGATTAGGTGACCAAACCTCTCATTGATAGAACTTGAGGACATTGTCAATATTTTAAATAATAATATGAATAACTTTCATTGTCTCAATTATTAATTTAATAATATAACATATTACGCAGATGATAATCGTGTGACAATAAATCGAATCAATAATACGAGAGATATGATGCGAATTATTCGTAGCAATAATTGAGTATAAGCGAGTGACTTTTCACGTAAACATCAATAATCAATACCGTAAGTGCTACTATACTGATAATGCCAGACATCGTAATTTTACTAAGGGTAGTTCAACAGTTTTAATTCAGAATACTTTTTCGCCGTTATAAAAATATAATTCTGTCATTTTCTTACTACGACAATACATCCGTTGTGGGGTCCACCAATAATTGTGCCGTCGTATGAATATTCCCTGTTAAAACGAATATTCCCCGACCAATCGAATATTATATAACAACTTGCCTACTTTGAAAAATTTTCACTTTTCACCCTTAACTTTAACCCTTTCTCAATTTAACCATTTACTAAAAATAATAATTATAAGAAATTTGAATACTTCCATTTCATAAAATTCGGGGTCTCACAATAGATAATAAATTTTAAATCAACAACTGCAGAGGAATACGCAATCCATTAGAAGAGTCAAGTCGAGCGTAAAATCTACTATCTTCTATGATTTAAAAGATTTATCATCAATTTTATTCTTTGAGACTCAAACAATAAATAATCCACATCATCGAATCATCCCCGCACTACTGCCAAGGATATTTTTTTAGTATCACGACCATTTAATTATCCTTGCTTTATGGGCCAAAGATAATTGTATTTTCATCAACTATCATAATCACGCCATAAAACAATTCATATTTCGCACTTCGTAGAAGAGAATCCATGACCATAATCATACCAAAAGCGTCCATCAATGCACTACGGGCCAATGAGGACTTTTATCACATCATATGTAACATTACGATTACCATGATTATACCGAATAATCCTCGGTCATAATCATACCAAGTCCATCTATGCACTACGGGCCAAAGATGACTTTCATAACAATATAAGCATGAGGATGATGACAATGACATAATAATTCAATAAAACAAGTTCAAGGATAAATTTTAAATATTTATAATTTAATTTATCCAGAATTCAATAACGTTCAAATTGTTAACATGATACTGCTTTGTGGAGTAAAATTCAAGAATAAT
The DNA here is from genome assembly GCA_020205615.1 of Panax quinquefolius. Taxonomy (NCBI): domain Eukaryota; kingdom Viridiplantae; phylum Streptophyta; class Magnoliopsida; order Apiales; family Araliaceae; genus Panax; species Panax quinquefolius. The sequence continues at coordinate 148,172,692 of CM035152.1, forward strand.
ATTGTACCAAAAATAATTTGGACTGAAAACGAATCAATTTTTATCATGAATAGTACCCCGGGTAAATAGTACTCGAGTGAATAGTACCCCGTGAATAGTACTTCGTGAATAGTACTCCAGCATGAATAAGTTAAATTTTATCAAGAATGCTCAGAATAATATTTTCATGAAAAGATATTAGATGAAGCGCAAATATCAAGGAAATTCTACTAATTTCATGGAATATAGAAGTCAAAACATTAATCAAATGAGTATAGAATGAAGATCAAAATATGGATACAATCAATTATAGTAACCATAATAGACATCTGGGACGAAAAAGAGAAAATTTCATTTTTCGGTGAATAGTGTCGTATTTGTGAATAGTGCCGTATACGTGAATAGTAATCCCGACACAAAAAGGTAAAAATTCTACAATAAAATTCATATCAATATTTCGGCATAATGATATTGAAGAAAATAATATCATTTACGAAGAAAATAACATCCCTTACCTCAAAATAACAGTAGTTCTGATCGGAATATCGGATGTAAAATGTAAGAAACTTGACCTCGAATGAATAGCAACTCTCAAAGTATCTAAATACTCACAAAAATACGCTCGATAATATAGAGAAAGAAAACTTATTTACGGTGTGATTTTCAATTCTAACCTAAGCACTTTATTTATAGGAAAATCTTTAGAAACGTCATACAGAGACTAAATAATAAAATAATATTATTATTATTTCTACGCATGCATGCTTTGAATAAAAATTCAGCCACCACAAGTGGGGCCCACCAGAAATCAGCCATCTTCCCCAATAACCAAAAGTGGGGCCCACTCATAATTTAAATAAAAACATTTTAATTTCTAAAACTTCAACAATTCATAATAAATAGCCTTTTCATCAGAAAAATACGAATTTTATGTCCATTCCACACGAAATCGAATTCTCTACAACTTTGCATAAGAAAGTTTTTCCAAATTCCAAACAAAAAATATCCGAAATCCACAAACGGACGATTTTTAATACCTCTTAAAATTCATAACAAATCATACGTTAATTTTTAACGGTTCCAAATTTGTGGACATATACTCAACTTATATATGCATAACATATCCAAAAATCACAACGATCCAACGGTCGGATTAAAATTATAACTCACGCAATAGAACTTTAAGAACACCGATTTGAGTTTTTAATACCTCCAATCCAACAAAATACTGATAAAATATCTCAACATTAATTCTTTCAATTATAACCACATAAAATAAATATTTTTCTATCTATCATTTATGTCCACATAAAATAAATATTTTCTTATCATATAAATTAATAATTAATTATTCACAAATAATATTACAGAATCACAATAATGACCACCAGGCCGTTCCCAGGAAAGAGGGGGCTTTCCGATAAGGATTTCTCCTTACTGGCGCGCAATTAGGTGACCAAACCCGTCCCTCGATGTAACTTTCTGAGACATTACCAATAATGCTACCTAATAATATTATTCAAATAATATGAATTATTGATTTGATAATGAAAAATACTGTGCAGTGAAAATTATTAAAACAAAAATAATATAAAATATCAACATAGCAATTATTGAATCAATAAAATAAAATATTGAAGCAAGAATTATCGTAATAATTATTGAGTAAAAGCGGAGTGACTTCTCAACGTAAGCACCAATAATCAATACCGTGTGCTACTATACAACCAAGCAGACATCGTATTTTTTACTACTAGGGTAGTTCAACAGTTAACGATAAAACTTCCGCCGTTATTTTCATAAAAAGATATTTCTGTCGTTTTTTCATTCCGACAATAATTTCGTTGTGGCGTCCACCAATGATTGTGCCGTCATACGGATATTCCCCAACAAAAAGAATATTCTCCGACCAATCAAATATTTTATAACCATTTGCTTATTTTTCAAAATTTATAAATATTACCCACAACTATAACATTATCTCAAATCCATACCATAACATAAAAAAAAATATTTCGAGAACATTAAATATTTGTTCATAAAATTTGGGGTCTCACAATATATATATTTAATTATTTGAATTCAATATCTTTTATGGTTAAAAGAATTGAAGTTATTAAAATTAGGCAAATCATAAGGCAACCCTCTTGAGTTATCAGCGTGCTTCTGAAACTCAGTGTTGGAATAAGTAGTACTGAATATTATTTCTTGTTGCTTGTTTTTTCTTTTTGGATGTGTAGAACGAGGGATAAAATTTGATCTCTTTTACAACTTTAATATTGTGTGATGTTAAATTGTTAATTTAAATTGTATAAAATTTAGTTGTTTCAATTGGTTTTGGAATCAAAATCGGATCAAATGAAACTGTACCGCATGATTCAAAACTGCATCGCACCAATTACAAGCGGATTCATGTGCGATTTTGAATTTGTAAAATTGAACCTAAGTGATTTTTTCATGTGCAATTTAAATTTCAAACCGCACCAAATCGTATCATGCTCACTCCTATCTATAAAATAGAGATCAAATATTATTTTCAAGGCTAGGGTACACATGCTATCAATGTCTTTAATTAAATAAAAAATTAATATCTTACAACAAATAAATATTGATTTTTGCGCCAAGTAAATATAAATTTGCAATTATATATAAATTTATAAGTGCAAATTTATAGTCTAAAAATTAAAAATCATTGTGTCCACTTAAACAAAAAAAATTAACATTTTCCCAAAGTAATATGTAACATAACTCATTCTTTTTATATTTATTTATGAATGATTAAAAAAAAAATAATATATATGTCGATAAATATGTAATAAAGTTAGATTACGATCAAAGTGAAGGTATATACGATAAGATAAAATAAATTAAAATAAAATATTTTTAATTTTATATATCTCATATATGCAGCATATATTACGATTATAATTTCACTCGTAATTTATATAGGATGACTCGTGATTAAACACGTGCATAGAAAGTAAGGTTTTTGTTTAAAGCTATACAACTTTTATGCAAATCCAGATACCACCATCCTTTCTAAAAATAAAATTAGATAATACCAACTTTTTGTAGAGTGTGTATTAACTATTAAGAATTACCACTTTTATTTAAGAATCGTTAATTATCTCTCTCCTATTAACTATTAAGTTTGGTATTAAGATGTTTAGACACATTAATTATTAAATAACTTTTTTATTTAAAATTTAGAATCTTATTTCATTTAATTCATTTAAATTATTTAAATATTTATAATTATTTTATTCAGTTTTATTAAGCATCCATTTAGGCCTTGTAACCTTTGTTTTTTTCTTTGAAAATTGTGTTTAATAAAATTAATTAGATAAATAAAAGTAGACAATATAGAATAAAAAGGAAGGGAATATTCGTAAAATGAATCCACGTGGCAAAAGGTTATCTTAGAAAGAGAGCGAGGGAGAGGCGAGGGAGTGGTGGTGAGAGATAAGTGGTCCACCTGTCCCAACTCCAAAACCAAGAGATTAGAGAGGTTTATGGTGACATGCTCCGTCCGCACATTATTTTTACTGCCTGCTCCGGTTCCCCGCTCACTTAGACTACTATATATAAAATAAATAAAACTCATTATCACATGATTCACATCATTGGGGTTTAAGCACTCATCTCTCTCTCTCTTTCTCTTTATAGGTGGTTTTTAATTTTAATTTTAATTCAACTCTAGTTTTTCTATTCCACAATCTTCTCTCTCTTTTTTCATTCTCCTCATCATCTTTTTAATTCGCTTTCGTCACGTAATTTCGAATTTCTTTCTACATTTGACGACGAATCTGTACAGGCTTGCGCAGTTATCATCAGTTTTTATAGAGGTAATTCTGATCATATTTTCTGTCTGTATTTTTTTTGTTGATTGGAATTTTCTGTTTGGATCGTGTTTTGGTGATGTTTATCGTTTGAATTACCTCGAAAATTGGATTTTTGGATGTTTTACTCTCATCTTGTTCTCGACAATCGGTGTTTCGCCGGAGAATTCCGCTTTTGAGCATATGGAGATCGGATCAGATTTTGCGTAATTTGTCCGTTTTTATTTGATAGCGTGGATTGAATGTTTGCTTAGAATTGTTGTTTTGGACTGCGATCTGTGATGGTAAATTTAGCAATGCAATTAATGGTGATTTAAACAACTAAACAATGGAATTTGGAACTGAGTTTAGTGGTTAGTACATAATTTGGTTAACATCAAGGATTTTGTTTTTAGTTAGTTCCTATGAAACTTTTGATTTGAATTTGGGCACCTGATTCTGTTTTATGGGCCCTCCTTTGTGTATTTGTATAGATTTATGCTGATCAAGGTGTTATAATCTGATTCTAGTTAGGTGGAGCTGATTTTTTGGAACAAAATTTGATTTTCCTCACATAGGTTAGGTGCCACTGGTTAACAAAATATGGATCAGGTAATATTAATTTCAATAAAGTAAATGAACTTTTGAAATTGTAACAACTCTAAGCTCAACCTGTTATTATATCCTAGTTCCATTTATATCTTCCCAGGCATGAATCCTAAGAGGCGCATTTTGGAAAAAAATAATCAGTTTCTAGTTTCGGATCTATTACAATTATATTGAAGACACAAGCCAATTGTACAACAGATATTTGATGAGTCAAGCTGTCTGGAATTTGAAAGATGTCTAGAGGAACCTTGCTAGAAAGCTCCGCTGGTCTTTTGCTAATATGTCTTGCTACAATAGGAGTATTAAAAATGAAAACACCAAATTTTACTGATCTAGTGGTATCACATTGCGAGTGGTGGTTCACAATCTTTGATAGTTCATTTTTGTTTTATTATTAGAATCATGTTTGTTGCACCTGGATATATGCATTTTTAGAAGCTTTATAAATCTCTGTTGAAAGAACAAATTTTTTGTTTTTGTTTTGCAATTCAATTAATTATTTAAACAACATGTTTACAGACTAAGGTGGCTCTTGGAATACCCGTACATTGCATTTGATGATCTCTTATTCGCATGCATGCCTGAGATATGGTTTTGAAGAAGAGGCAAGAATTTGGATTTTATGGCTACCAGGTCCCTGTTATACCTAGAGCTCCAAGATCTCTAAGGGTAAGTATTTACTTGAATTAATACCGTTTTATTCCTATGTACTGGAAAACATCCATTAACATGTCTTGTTTATTGGTTGTAGAGAAGGGATTTGATAAAGAAATCAGCAGATGATGGCCAAATTTGTGCATTTGAATTGCTGGCAGCTGTAGCTGGCAAGTTGTTGCAGGAGAGTGAAAGTTCTGCTTCAAGTAATGCAGCAGAAGGAAAAGAGCAGCTTGGGATTCATAAGGATGGTACTAAAAAGGAACAAGTAGATGGGAAAGATGTGAGATCAGATTGTCTTGATCAAGGAAGCTGCATCAAGAGTGTACTCGTCTCTGAGTCTGCAACTCTAGAGCTGAATTTAAAGTCTCCTTTGAATGAACTTCCACATTTTGAGAGTGATTTTGGATGCACCTCTGTTGTTTCAAGCTCTGATTTATTGAAGAAAGTTGGCTGTGATGTCAAGTTGGAAAAATACACGAGTAACAATGCAGTTGGAAGTATCCCCAGTAAAGCAGAGGGGAGCTTCCATAGTGATGGGAAATATGATGGTAACTTAGGGAAAGAAGCTGAAAGACAGGTAGAGGTTGTAGGTAAACGGGCTGGACACTTGAATGTGGTTAATACCAGCGGTTCAAAGGATCCGATGGAGTTATATGTGAATAATACTAATGTGCTGATTAATTCAGAGAGTAGTGTAAAATTTCCCTTGTACAGGGCCTATGTTCCTAATTCTCCTTTTCCCAGGCATAGGAATGATGTAAAAATAGTTAATAGAGATGATGACGAAAATTACTTTAGGCGTAATCAACTTAACACCAAGATAAGGGCCTTTAGGCCACAATCACATATTGGATATCGAAGAATAAGGAAGATGCTGACATCTAAGTATTGGAAAGCAGCTCCAAAATTGAAGGATTATGAAGTTTCTAACACTGGTGAGTAGAGGCCTTTATCTTTGATGCAGTCCTTGTACTATATTCTTAGAATTTCTGATGTATACTCAAGTCTAATGTTTTTCTGATTATTAAGCTTACAAACTTTTCCATTTAAGGTAGGGGAGGTAGGCCCTTCTATCACAAAAGGAAAACCATTTATGCACGAGAAAGATGTCAAAATGATGTACATTCTAAAAGGAGGCGCTTGGGTGACCAAAGAGCAACAGTTGCATACGATCAGGAGGCAAGTTGTGAAAGTATTTCTAATTCCCCCGAGAAGGCTGTGAAGGGAGACAAGAGTGGTACACCTGCAATTTTGCATAGAGGTCCGTACTTTTATTCATTTGTGGGATTTATGTGATATAGTGTTTATCAATCTCCTAAAGAAACATAATTCATTTCTGCAGCAACTGGAGTCTCATCGTCAGGTGTAGGTCATAAAGCATCCTTTCAGTCCACGGATACTCATGGTAGTAATGTCTCTCCATCACAGCCCTTAATAATTTTCCTCATCTTGTAATATGTTATTTTCTCTTTCGACTTGGTTTCTGGATCTGTTGTTTCATTGCTTTAAAGAGGTTCTTATGCTTTATGTTTCCTTGAATCCAGTGAAGCTTAGCATCAAGTCCTTCAAAGTGCCTGAGCTTTATATTGAGGTGCCAGAAACTGCAACTGTTGGTTCACTGAAGGTATGAAAATTTTCATATATTTTATTTTATTTATTTTTTGTTTTCTTACCGTATGTAATATAAAACTATGAGTCTATGACGTGGCCAATAACATTCCTGTTTGTCTTATTTTTATAATTGAAATGTTTATTGGATATTGAGGTTGTTTTACCAAATATACCATTAACCATCTCAGTGTTGAGACTTGAGACCCAACCATACGAGCTTTAATTATATACATGAGCCATTGGTTTCTTCATCCTTATGGTTGCACTGTGGCCCTCTTATGGTGGATCAATCCTTTTTCTTTTTGTTTTTTTTTAATCACAGGCACTACATGTTAGAACTGTAACTCCAGATTTTCTGTTTCAAATGGTGAATGTTACTAAATTTTTGTGAGTTTATCGAGGTTTTACCTAGTCTTATATTGTGTATGGCCGTATTTTTTTCCATAGAGGACTGTTATGGAGGCCGTCACTGCTATACTTGGAGGTGGATTACGTGTAGGTCTAGTTCTTCAAGGGAAGAAAGTTAGAGATGACAACAGAACTCTACAGCAGACTGGTATTTCTCAAAATGAGGACCTTGAAACTCTAGGTTTTACGTTGGAGCCTAATTTTGTACAAGTTACTTCACCTCTATCTCACAAAGATCCTCCACTTCGGCTACCTTGTGAAACTCATCAGCAGTCTTCCAGGTTAGGCATATTTGTTGTGGACGAATTGTATTGCATCCAAATTTATAGCATCAACTGAAAGACAATTTTAAGTTCTCTGTTCTTTATATATATATATATATATATATATATATATATATGCTTGATTATTCTTTTAGTTTTTATTTATCTTCTCGTTGTTTACCATCTTTATTCTGTAATTATATATTTATATCTTTGTTTCCTACTTTTTAATATGAAAAGTTATCTTTTAAGGGTTGTATGATGTTTCTCATAAGTCATAAGTCATAATGCATATAATTTATTTTAATTTAAGATGTTGATTTTTAGCTCTTTTGCTTGAGAGTTGCTAGTGTTGCACCAGAAGCTTAAGTTCCATTGCCACTGCCATGTCCATGCTGACTAATATTATGTTTCTCTATTTTCAGGTCACCAACCCCCATTTTGGATTCAGGGTTTTCTAACTTCTCATTTGATCAAGCTCCAGTGACTAATTTGGACAACCATGTTGAAAGTAATCATGAAATTGCCCTTACCAATGTATCCACAGAGGGAACAGTGCCAGATTCCAAAGCATTGGTTGCTATTCCGCCAATGAGTGCAGAGGCACTTGCTATGGTTCCTGTGAACCCGAAAACTAAGCGATCAGAGCTTTCTCAGCGTAGAACTAGGAGACCATTCTCTGTCTCAGAAGTTGAAGCACTAGTTGAAGCAGTTGAGAAACTTGGAACTGGAAGGTGTGCAAATTTAAGTTTACCACTGTTCTTGATAGTTATATGCTTTTAGAGCTCTTAACATTTCATTCATACGCAAAATCCAACCTGCTGCTATTTCGTGGACTGGTCCTGCATCAGAATAAACAACTACTAGTATTTCTCTTTGGTTTAATTGAAAGAATTTGGTTTTCACCCAGTGAATTTGAAGTTTTCTTATATCGTCTGATTTTGCAGGTGGCGTGATGTTAAAATGCGTGCCTTTGATGATGCAAATCATCGAACTTACGTGGACTTGAAGGTATGAAATCAGCATGCTATCTTCACATGCATTCATTGCTGGAATGTTATTTAAGAGTGGTGTTAACTATGCTAGGGATGGCAGTTTATCTTTGAAGTATAATATAGGGCGGTGGGTTTGAGATCGAGTGAAATGATTTCTTTAGTTTACATACATGGCTTCTCAACTGTTACTTAATTTTATAGAGAGCTTAATCTTTAGGTTTATAACCAACCAACCAATCAACCGTTTGATTTTTGTTTAAACAGGATAAGTGGAAAACATTGGTCCATACAGCGAGCATTGCCCCCCAGCAACGGAGGGGAGAGCCTGTGCCACAAGAGCTATTGGACAGAGTCTTGGGTGCCCACGCGTACTGGTCTCAGCATCAATCCAAGCAACACGGGAAACATCCCCTCTAAACTTAGCCGGAGTGATTGTAGTTTAAAATTTGGGTTGTAATTGTATTCATGTACAAAAACTTGTGATTTAGGAAACAGATAGAAGAAAAAAAAAAGCCAAGCCATTTTATTTCCTTGTACTAATAACACTCAATTGTGATTCATTATTATTTGCCCGTGTGTCCGGACAGAGGATGGCGCTTGTAAATGAATTGATGGAATAAACTGCACTCTAACATAAGAAAATGAATTCAATGAGCTTCTACATTAATTATTTTTGAGTGCCATTTAATTCGTCCGAAAAATCGAACCAATTTTGCATGGTGGTTATTTCTTTCTTGCCCTAACTAAATTCCTTAATGAAGTGTGATTTTGACATCCAAATTTGTGGGTCAACCCGCCAAAGAATGTCAGGATTGATTTTTTTTTTTTTAATTTGTTCTAAAATATAAGTTACCATTTCAAAATATAACTTAACAAATTTTCAAACTTAATATATTTCATAATCTTTAATGAATTAAAGTTTAAAAATATTTTAAATTAATTTTTAAAAGCCAATAATTATCTTATAATTTGAAACGGAGAGAGTATTATACTATGGAAAAGACTCAACTAACCTTTACAGGTACAATGCAGTTAAAAGTGCTTCAATAAATTTGTTAATATCTCAACTTTCTTTAAAAATTTATTATGTACGCCATCCTTTTTAAAATTAGAAATATAATTTAATTTTAATAATATTATATTTTAAATCGGTGTGTTTATTTAATTTTAGTAATTATAAAATTTATTTTATTTAAAACTTTTATAAATTATACCTATTTTATAATTTGATCTCAAAAATTAAATTATATCTTTAATCTAGATCGGCTGACAGTGATCCATCGACATTCCACCGGCACTTGGGTTGGTTTGGGTTGGGTAGCAGCAGCCCAGCCAGGCAAGGCAGGCAGCACGTTTGGCCATGTGACGTGATGTCTATAATAATCTTTATTTTTTAAGTTGCGTCTGGTTGGATTTGGCGTGCAATGTCTTCTACACGCAAACTTGTGTTATTCTATTATGAAGTACAATTAAAATTTGGAGAGAGAAAGAAAATACAGATTCGGTTATTAAGTTAAATTTATAATAAATTGATAAATTGACTAAAAAAAGAGTTTCTATTTGACTTTATGAAATAATTTGTTAAATTGAAAAGTGATGTGATGCGATTTATGTTAATTAATTTTAAAAACAACAAATGCTATTATTAATATTATTTTTTAGATAATTTAAAATAATTATTCATATCAATTTATATTTTAGTAAATATTAGACCAAAGGGAGACAACTCGTCAGTGGTGCCGCCTGAGAGAATGTGCGGTAGGCCGGTAGCCTAGTTACTAGTAAATAATAAAAAAGGTCGTTTCCACAAAGTAAAAAACATGGTGAAATGAATCACCAATTTATATGCTGCATCACTCGGTGGCATACACATATATTGTATATGTAAATTATATAGGGTTTAAATAAAAATTTTCTAACATCTAGAGAATATGATTAGATAAAAAGGTAAAAAATAATATAAAAATAAAATAATATTATTATTAAAATGGTAAGAATAAAAAAAATATTAAAAATTTAAAAGTGACAAGACTTGTTTGAGCGGATTTATAATAAATATATATATATATATATATATATATATATATATATATATATATATATTACGTCTGCTATTAATAGTAGTAGAGCGATATATTATTTTCAACGACATCCGCTATTAATACGATGATACAGTTTTTAGTGGCATCTACTACTATTAATTGTATTGGACGCTAATGATGATGTTTGTCTATTTTTAATTCATAACAAGTTCTTGCAATTAATGATCATTCCCCGTACATATATGGGAAATATTTCAAAATATGTATTTGCTATGGATACTTATAAGATATACACCATCTATATCATTGAAAATAAAAAAGAATAGTCATGATTAAAAATTAAAAATCGACGTTCGCTACTATTAGTAGCGGATGATAAAAAAAATACTTAGCGTCCGCTACCAATAAATATAAATGTTTAGGATTTATTAACTAGAGTTTAGGTTTTATAAACAAAGTTTAGGGATTTACAATTATGTATTCGATACTTTCTCAACTTTAATAAAACCTAAACTCTGATTAATAAATTTTAAACCCTAGTTAAAAACCCTAAACACTAATGTTGGGAGATTGCATATTTAAAATTTGATGCTGAAATAGTCATGATTATATGTAAAGTCCTTCAAAGGAACACATGTACAAGGACTTAGTGATAGATCAAATTTGTTAGGTTGATTTGAACTTTAATATTTATCATTCTGTAAATGAATGTATAGAAGAAGAGATCAAAGCTGTTAGGTTGATCTATATCTTGAAATGTAATAGATAGGCTTCAATTGAATCGTAGTCTATCAAGATGATCAAGAGATTGCGAGAAAACAAGGCGTAGAAACATGTAGGCGTTGAGGATTGTAGTGTATATCGCTTTAAAGGGCCTCTAGAAATCGTAGAGTAGTCCTAACGCCACGAGCCAAGTCGAGTTCGTAGAGAGTGCTCTCAAAAGCGTAGAGTCTTCAAGTCAAGCAAGTGAAGATCGTGAGTGTACCAATACTTAAGAGAAATCGTAGTGTTCTCATCTATCAGCACCAAACCAAGTACCAAGGTGGCATGACACCACGATTAGAATCGTAGAGCTTCATCTGTCTGTGTCAGAAGCATCGAGCCTCGTCCAATTATTTAAAGATTAATCACAACAAATATGGAATGAGCTATAGACGTTGATGTGACGCCCCCAAAATTAGGTATACGTCACCCATCTTGGGTCGCCACTTACATGGTACATAAATTCAAATACAACTTACTAATATAATCTGCCGTGGTATAATACGACATAACTTTGTGAGTTTGAATACAAATATCGTCTACTAGATATTATACAAACTCAAAAGGAGTCCTCATTACAATTATTATCACACTATTTCACGAATAGTGAGGACTACTAATGCTATCTTCAGGACCATCTTTCGTTTTCCCCGACTCGTCCCCGCCTATATTCTCATTTCTCAAGAGAACGGTGAAAGAAAGGGTGAGCTCAACTAGCCCAAAGAAGAAATATTATGACTAAGATAATGCGAGAATAAATTATCATTAGCCTTCAACAAATGTTAAACCGATAAAATACAATAGACAACCAGGTTTATCTCTGCAATGAATATGTAATCCATTAAAAGAGTCAATTAGAGAATAAAGTCTACTATCTTTTAGGTTTTAAAAGGTTTTCATCAATTTTATCATTTGAGACTCAAATTTTAATAAATAAACCACCACATCTAATCATCCCCGTACTACTTGATCAAGGATTTTCATCAAATTATCAATGGTCATGACTATCTTAGAATCACTCCGGTCATAATCATACCAAAAACTATCCATCAACGCATTACAGCCACACTAAGGACTTTTGTCACATCATTTATATCAAGTCATGATTATACCGAATGATCCCGGTCATAATCATACTAAGTTCATCTATGCACGTAAGCAAAGATAACATAATATAACATGAGGATGATGACAATGACATAATAATTCAATAAAACAAGTTCAAGAATTATTTAATCCATGAATTATTAACGTCAAATTGTCAACATGATCATTGTTTTGTAGAGTAAAATTCAAGAATGATCGTAATAATATTTCCATAAAAGATCTTTGGATGAAACGCAAATATCAAGGATATTCTACTAATTTCATGGAGTATAGAAGTCAAAGTTTTAACCAATTTGGGTATAATAAAGAATGGAATAACAAAAGAAATCACCATGTATGCGCCACTTGCATGTATGAAAAGTTATTCCAATGTAATAATAATAACGAACTGTGTCGTGAAATTCACAAGCGGGATGTTCCAACAGAATAATAAAGATGGAACCGGATCGGTGTAAAACACATGATAGGATATTCCAACAGAATGATAAAGAGCGGAACCGAGTTGATTGTAAAATACATGATGGATGTTCCAACAGATTAATAAAGGCGGAACTAGGTCGGGTGTAAAAACACATGATGTGATGTTCCAATGAATAATAGAAGAATGTCATCAAGTATAGGGTAAACCACAGATACAAAGTTATTCCAACAGAATAAATAAGAATGGAATAACATAAGGATTTCACCAAGTATAGGATACGCCAGCATATACAAAAGTTATGTATAGGGTATACCACTTTTACAAAGTTATTCCAATGTAATAATAATGAATGGAATAACAAGTTCTCTTCAAGAAGAAAGAATAGCACCCACTTACGGGTACAACAAATAATATCCCTTACCTTAGAAGAAATGAATATTGGAAAAGTGAAGTATAGAGAATACTTTTCTTCTTTCTCTCTATAGATTTTCTCTCTATAGCTTCTTTCTATAATTTCTCTCTCTAGAGTTTGGTGAATTTCGTAAGAAAATAATGAAGGAATGAGCTTATTTATAGGAAAATAAAATGCATAGTAATTAATCCATGAACGGTCTGCATTGATTTACTTTAATCGACGGTCCATATTTAAAGCAAAATCTTTTAAATAAAATATCATATATTCTATTTATATAAAAATATTTTACTATGCAAACACTATGCAACACTATGCAAAACACTATGCAAAACACTACGCAACACTATGCATAATAAAATATAATATATTCTATTTATAGAATAACTTTAATAAAGTATTCTATTTTATATAAAAGATGTTTTCGCTTTTATTACGTTAATAATCTGAATAAAACAAAACGTCATTATCATTATAATAATTCATATTATTAATTGACAATAATGGAATCAAACCGAGTGACTTCTCACATAGGCATCAATAATCAATACTTGGTGTCTTACTATGCAACCACACGACATCTTGTACTTTTACTACCTGAAAGTAGTTCAAAAGATCAAGCAGTAAAACTTCCGCCGTTATTTTAATAAAATATTTTTGTCGTTTTCTCAATCCGACAATAATTACATTGTGGGGTCCACCAATGATTGAGTCATTGTACGAATATTCCCTCGCTAAACAAGAATATTCTCAGACCAATCGAATATAATATAACCACTTGCATACTTTTGCAAAATTTATAAATACTACCCACAACTATAATATTATCTTAAATTCACACCATAATAAAAAAATTATTTCGACAAAATTTAAATCTTTATTGATAAAATCTGAGGTCTCTCAATCTCCCTCTTTATGGAATTTTACCCTCGAAATTAGGGTATGCGATACTGGTATGATAAAGAGATGAGGATACCTTGAATACCTTTATCGTTAAAATATTAAATTCATCTTGCAATCCTACTAAAGATATTCATTAACAATTCATCTTTGCACTACAGGCTAAAGATATACAACTGTAAAACCAATAATGCTGAGACTCAGCTTAATATTATCACGACCACGAATTATCCATGCACTACTGGCCAAGGATATTCGAGTTTTCAATTACGGTCATGATTATACCGAATAATCCCTGGTCATAATCATACCAAGTCCATCAATGCACTACGGCCAAAGATGACTTTTACCACATCCATGAATTAATATTTCATTACTGAGACTCAGCTCAATAATTAATTCATATCATCGAATCATCCCTGCACTACAGACCAAGGATATTCATTAGTATCACGACCACGAATTATCCATGCACTACGGCCAAAGATAATCATGTATTCATTAGTATCACGACCACAAATTATCCATGCACTACTACCAAAGATAATTGTGTATTCATTAGTATCACGACCACAAATTATCCATCACTACTACGGCCAAAGATAATCGTGTATTCATTAGTATCACGACCACAAATTAACCATGCACTACGGCCAAAGATAATCGTGTATTCATTAATATCATGACCACAAATTATCCATGCACTACGGCCAAAGATAATCGTGTATTCATTAGTATCACGACCACGAATTATTCATGCACTACGGCCAAAGGTAATTGTGTATTCATTTACGGTTATGATTATACCGAACAATCCCTGGTCATAATCATACCAAGTCCATCTATGCACTACAGGCCACAGATGACTTTCAACATAATATAAACATGAGGATAATGATATAAAGAATCAATCAAATGAGATAAAGGATAAATATTAAACATTTATAATATAATTTATCCAGGATTCAAGAATATCCCCATGTTATCAATCACTTAATAATCTCATAATCTAATATCATTAATATTACAACAATATTTTAATCACTTCTTAAATTTATAAACAATTTATCTCAATTGTTTACGCTTTACCATATAATGCATTTAATCATTCAAAAATGCCATACTCATAAGATATCATCACCAATTATCAAATCCCTCATCAAAAAAATATGCATATACTCTATATAGGATTCTCTAGCCATAAAATCCTATTTTCAACTTTGTTACTTCACATAACATATTTAACTCATATGTTCGGTAACTAAACTATTTTCATGAAAAATACCAAATAGGCCCAAAAATATTTCTTTTCTGGGATTTAGCATAATATAGTCCCATAATGAAATTATATTTTTCTCGGAATTTTTAAAATTCATTTACTATTTTTCAAAAATCAATTTCCACTTAATTCCTTAAGAAATTAGCTACCTCAAGTTTAACACCAAAAATTCCCAAATCTTGGTAGGACCTTACACATGTTAACGTGAGCTTCTAGTTTAAATTTCATGATCATTGGAGTTATAGAACTCCGGTTATAGCGTTTTTCGTCGGAAAAACCTAAATATTGAAATAGTCATAACTTGCTCATTTTAAGTCAGAATGAGCTCATTTTTGGACAGGAGGTACTTTATACCATATACCTTCATGTCCCAAAAGGCCAGAATTTTTCTCATAATTTAAGTGGCCGAAACAGCCCCTCTAAAATCATGGCAGCAGCTTTTTTCGGTTTTGCAGCTTTGCACTCCTTTGCTAAAATCAGTCCACACAAAATCTACAACACCTTTTCCAGTAATTCCACTTGGATTAGTTAGGTAACTCATAGATCTAACTCTAGGACTTGATCACATTCAAAATTCAAAATATAATAGGAGATATGATCTATTGAATTTCATGTTACGTTTTTCACCAAAATCTGATTTTCAACTATTTGTGATTTCTAAGAAACTTTAATGTTTTCACATAATAACCAACATAACTCATCATAACACTTACTAATACTTCATATACCTATGATTTTCATTAGTCCAATGCTTTTATTATGACTTTCATCATAATCCTCGTAAACAGATCCTTTTAGTTGAAGAAATATTTGAGGGTTTAAGAAATGGGTTTTTGTACTGGGGTCAATACAAAATTCGATTTCACGCTCTAGGGTAGGCTAGGAAATCTTCAAGAATACGTCAAGAAATTTATTAATGATAGAAATATCATTCAAAACTGTTACTCTCGTCCAAGACTTGAATAGTACGTCACATTAATAATACCAACTGTGATTTCTATCCTTAAACTGGATAGCACCTCACAATGATACCTATCAACTTGCCATCTTGATCACGACGTCGCTACTGTAAAGTCGGCTTCGGTGCATTCCACACAAGGAAGTTAACAAACGAAAGGATCAGGGCTCTTTACTTATGGCTTGATATAACAAGTGATTAACTTTAGGGTTTGGTTACTTTGAATTACATTATAACGGGTTGGTTAGGAATATGAAAGCTAACAACCTTACAAAAAGAATAATGAGTAGTTAATCAATCGTTTTCAAAAATTACCTCAAAGGCAAGTATTTTCAAAGAGATAAGATCGTGAAAGTGTTTATTTGAAACAACAAGATTAATAAACAGTGGAGGTAACGAAGGTTTCTCCCAACGAAGTTTCAATAGATAAATCAAAGTCTAATTTTCCCGAGTCAAATTTAAACATTGAACACAACTAGGTAGAATAAAAGAGTGGGTAGAAATTGTATTGAATAAAGTATAGACTTCGTAATAATTTATAATTAATTTACCCGTAATAACTTCGTTCGGTTTTCTCTAATAAACGCCTCGCTTAAATTATCGAGTTTGACTTTACTATAGGGTACATTCCACCCTTAAGTGCTTCTTCACATTCCGATCCATGATTTGAATCATTATTCTCGATCCATATCGAATTAAGGTTGACCGACCGCTATATGTGGTAATTCGAATTCGATGTTGGTTCTCCCAATTCTTTGTCCAAAAAGCAAAGTCCATTTCATCTATTTTGGCTTTATTGGATGGACGCCTTTTTCTACACTATCAACGCTACAGTGCGCCTTTTACCCATGCATCGCCTATTCTCCTTCGTTCAGCTTGTTTCTTCTTTCAAATTGATCTTTGATTTTAAATTCTCGATTCCAACTTTAATATCTTACACCTCGCCAAAGCGTGATTTTGTTCGAGCATCACATATCGGGTAACCCAATTTTGAATTTTTGTATCCCTTTGTTCCACGACCGCTTGTTTGCTTTTCTTCAACTCGTTCTTCTAGCTCACGAACACGATTTTGTAATTCTAAGTTTTGATCATAAACTTCTTCTAACCAATTCTCCTCAGTTCCTCTTCTTCCTCTTCTTCCTCACTCTCTCACCGCTACCTCTGCAACTAGCTCGGGTGCAACAATTAGTTCTTCATTCACTACGTGGACATCTCTAATTTGTTCCTCGTCGATTAATCGCATTAACTCCGATTAGTGATTAAAGGTGTCACAACGGTCACATTCACTCCATTGTGAATATTTTCGTTGCCATTTCCAAACACCGCCACAACACAAGGGTTAATTAATATATCAAATATTATCCTTATACTCGTGACCAATTAAATAACAAATAAACTTAGGTAGATCATACTAGCGAAGGAATTCTGCTCTCCCTCCTAGTTCTTATCTCAAGATCTTAGCCAGGATCATATCCTAAGCTCGATACCAACTGTGACGCCCCCAAAATTAGGTATACGTCACCCATCTTGGGCCGCCACTTACATGGTACATAAATTCAAATACAACTTACTAATATAAGCTGCGTGTATAATACGACATAACCTATGAGTTTGAATACAAATATAAATCTACTAGATATTATACAAACTCAAAAGGAGTCCTCATTACAATTATTATCACACTATTTCACGAATAGTGAGGACTACTAATGCTATCTTCGGGACCATCACTCGTTTTCCCGACTCGTCCCGGCTATATTCTCATTTCAAGAAGAAAAAGTGAAAGAAAGGGTGAGCTCAACTAGCCCAAAGAAGAAATATTATGACTAAGATAATGCGTAATAAATTATCATTAGCCTTCAATGATGTTAAACCGATAAAATACAATAGACAACCGGTTTATCTGCAGTGAATATGTAATCCATTAAAAGAGTCAATTAGAGAATAAAGTCTACTATCTTTTAGGTTTTAAAAGGTTTTCATCAATTTTTATCACGAGACTCAAATTTTAATAAATAAACCACACATCTAATCATCCCCGCATTACCACGGTCAAGGATTTTCATCAAATTATCAATGGTCATGACTATATTAGAATCACTCCGGTCATAATCATACCAAAACTATCCATCAACGCATTTACAGCCACTAAGGACTTTTGTCACATCATTTATATCAAGCCATGATTATACCGAATGATCCTCGGTCATAATCATACTAAGTTCATCTATGCACGTAAGCCAAAGATAACATAATATAACATGAGGATGATGACAATGACATAATAATTCAATAAAACAAGTTCAAGAATTATTTAATCCATGAATTATTAACGCCCAAATTGTCAACATGACATTTGTTTTGTAGAGTAAAATTCAAGAATGATCGAATAATATTTCCATAAAAGATATCTTTGGATGAAACGCAAATATCAAGGATATTCTACTAATTTCATGGAGTATAGAAGTCAAAGTTTTAACCAATTGGGTATAATAAAGAATGGAATAACAAAAGAAATCACCATGTATGCGGTACTTTGACAGACAAAGTTATTCCAACAGAATAATAATAACGGAACCGGTGGTGAAATTCTACAAGCATGGATGTTCCAATGAGAATAATAAAGATGGAACCCGATCCGGTGTAAAACACACGAGATAGGATATTCCAATGGAGAATGATAAAGAGCGGAACTGTGAGTTGATTGTAAAATACATGCATGTGATGTTCCAATGAGAATAATAAAGAGCGGAACCAGTCCGGTATATAAAACACATGCAGGATGTTCCAATGAGAATAATAGAAGAATGTCATCAAGTATAGGTAAAGCCAGCGATACAAAAGTTATTCCAATGAATAAATAAGAATGGAATAACATAAGGATTTCACCAAGTATAGGATACGCCGCATATAAAGGTTATGTATAGGGTATACCACTTTTACAAAAGTTATTCCAATGTAATAATAATGAATGGAATAACCAAGTTCTCTTCAAGAAGAAAGAATAACACCTTACGGGTACAACAAATAATATCCCTTACCTTAGAAGAATGAATATTGCAAAAGTGAAGTAAGAATACTTTTCTTCTTTCTCTCTATAGATTTTCTCTCTATAGCTTCTCTGTAAGACCCCAAAATTTTTTAAATAAAAAGGAATTTCCTTTATTTATTATTTTGAAATAGTAAGGGTTGATTTGATTAATGTGGATAGTTAAGGGTTAAATACGCAAATATTTCAAAATAAGCAAGTGGTTATAAAATATTCATTTTGTCGGGGAATATTCGTTTGGTCGTGGAATATTCGTACTGTCGGGGAATATTCGTACGACGGCGCAGCCATGTGTGGGCCCCATAACGGAAAGCGATTGGATGAAGAAAACGACAAATATAAGTTGGTTAAAAATAACGGCGTAGTTGTTACCGTTAAGACTGTTGGAATACCCGGTGGTTAAAATACAGTAATACGCGTGGTTGCACAGTAGCACACGGTATTGCACAGTATTGTTGAATTATTGATCCTTACGTAAGAAGGCACTACTCAATAATTTTTACAGTAGTTACTGTTCAATATTTTATTTTATTGATTCAATAATTGCTGCGTTGATATTTTATATTATTGTTGTTCAATAATTGTCACTGCACATTATCTCCATTATCAGATCAATAATTCATATTATTTAAATAATATTATTAGATAGCATTATTGGCAATGTCTAGAAAGTTCATCAAGGAGAGGTTTGGTCACCTAATTCAAGGGCAAGAAGGAGAAATCCTTATCTGAAAGCCCTCTTTCCGGAACTACTACCGTCATTATAATTGTGATTTCGTAATATTATTTGTGAATAATTAATTATTGATTCATATGATAAAGAAATATTTATTTTATGTGGATATAAATGATGGATTTATTTATGTGGTTATAAATGAAGAAATTATTGTTGAGGTGTTTTATCAGTATTTTACCAGATTGGAGGTATTAAAAATTAAATCGTGGGTTTTGAGATATATTGTGGGGATTATAATTTTAATCCGACCGTTGGATTGTGGTAATTTTTGGGTATGTTATACATACATAAGTTGAGTATATGTCCACAAATTTTGAACCGTTAAAATGCACGAATGATTTGTTATGAATTTTAAGAGGTGTCCGATCTTAAATTAGGGTTATAATTGATTTTGGTGGAAAATTCTAGAATTGAGTGGGCCCCACTTGTGGTTGGTGAAGAAATGTGCTGAATTTTATTTCAAATGTGGTGGGTGGCAATAGTAAAGCGTGTAAAGCCATCGTGTAGCAGTGTCAAGTCCGCTTTACTTGGCTAACATTTTCCTATAAATAGAGGGCTAAGTTAGAATTGAAAATCACACCGTAAACAAAGTTTTTTTTCTCTCTCTATATTATTGAGCGTATTTTGTGAGTATTTAGATACTTTGAGAGTTGTTGCTCAAAGATAAGTTTCATTCAAAGATCACTTCCGACCTTTCCTTCCAAGTAATCGATTCTTTGAGGTAAGGGATATTTTTTTTTTTCGTAATGATATTATTTCTTCAATATCATTATGTTGAAATGTTGATCCGAAGTTTTTATCAAATTTGGAACTTTTTCATGTGGGGTTACTATTCATGAGTTACTATTCACGAAGTTACTATTCATGAGTTACTATTCACGAGTTACTATTCACGCAGTACTATTCATGAAGCGTGAAGATGTTTTTTGTGGAATTTCTATCTTTTTGGTGTCGGATTTACTATTCATGATATACAGTCTTATTCACGATATCTAAGACTATTCACGATATCAAGACTATTCACGATATCTGGCACTATTCACCGAAAAATAAAATTTCTTCTTTTGTCCAAAACATCTATTTCGGATACTAGCTCGATTGTATCCATGTTTTGATCATTCTTGAATTTTACACCACTATGATTATTTTGAGGTATTTTTGAACATGGATAAAACAAAGTACTAATCCTTAATCCTTAATCCTTGTCATTTTGTTTCATCGGATTCGTTTCTTTAAAAATATTTTCATCATCCTCGCCTTAAATGATGATATTATTGAATATCTTGGCTCAGTAAAAAGCAAAAGATGAATGATTTCTGAAGAATATCTTTGGCCAGTAGTAAAGATGAATAAAGTGTTGAGATGAACACGACCGATCGATTAATATCTTCGCCTCAGTAGAAAAGATGAACAGTGTTTAAATGAACATGACTAATCGATGAATATCTTTGGCTCAGAAGTGTAAAAGATGAATATTTGATTCGAGATGTATATTGATTGTTGTTACAGTGGATAAAAGATGACGATGAACTTTTAAATTCATACATAGAAGATAGTAGTTTGCATTCTCTACTTAACTCTTCTAATGAATTATTATTTCACGTTGCGAATATTGATTGAAAATTTGTTGTCTATTGTATTCTATTAAATTTTTTCCTGTTGAAGACTAACGATAATTTGTTGTATATTATCTTAGTCATAATATTCTTTCGAGCTAGTTGAGCTCACCTTTTCCTTTTGTTCCATTCTTCTCGTGGAGGCGAGAATATAGCGAGTATTTAGTCGGGGGTATGGAATGAAGGTTTTAGAAAGGATTGTTTAGTAGTCCTCACCATTTTGTAAAATAATGTATCAATAAATGTGATGAGGATTTATGTGAGTATAAATATTTGTCTAGAAGATAATATTTGTATTTAAACTCACAGCTTTACTTGTTGTAATAATAAAGTTGTAGTTGTTTCTCGCATCATGTATTGACAACTCGTGAATGGGTGATGTATACCTATTTTGGGGCGCCACGGTTGGTATCGAGTTTAGGATATGATCTCCATGAGATCTGGGAATAGAACTAGGAGGGAGAGACGAGTAAATCCTTCGCTAGTGTGTCCTACCTAAGCTTATTTGTTAGTTGGTCAAGATATAGGGATATTATGTGATATATTGATTTCCTTAATTAACCCTTGTTTTATGATAGTATTTGAGAATGTCGAATCGAGAATATTAACAAATTGGAGTAAATGAGACCGTGGAGATGCTCAGATTTACCAACGAGGAGAACGTAACAACAGTCGACAATGTTCCTCCATGAGCAACAAACCACCGAAAGAAAGATGATGAACGAGGGATGTTTAGAAGCTTTTTGCAGATTCATGCAAAATCGCACGAGGAGACTCGTGTTCAAAATACAGGAGGAAATGATAGCGATTCACGGGTTGTCACAACCAAAGTTCAAAGAGTGGGACCACCGAGAATTTAAGGGAAAGCCGATCCGATCATGGCGGAAACATGGGTCAAACAAATTACCAAGATATTCGATGTCTGGGATGCACGGAGGAACAGAAGGTTCCATTCGCCACCTTTATGTTCCGTGGGCGAGGCAGATCATCGGTGGGAGTCTGTGAAGCGTGCATCCATCCACCGCACTCAAAGATGTCTTGGGAGACGTTTCAGAGACTATTTAATGACAAATACTTTCCGAAAGTGTTCGTTATATGAAGGAAGTGGAGTTCATCGATTAGAGCAAAAACAACATGACGGTGTCTCAAAGACGAGGCAAAGTTTGCAGAGTTATCCAGTTTGCACCTCATTTGGTGGAGAATGAGGAACGATGACGCGGATGTTTCTTAGAGGTTTGAAACCCCAAGATACGCCAAGATCTCATTTCTCATAAACTTTCTTTATTCGGATGTTGTAAACAGGCTCAATTATTAGAGCGAGATAACGAGTACGGTCAATCGAGAGGACCATAACCAGGATCGTACTGCAGAGATGGCGGTCAATGAATAATGATAACTCGAGAGAAAGAAACAGACGGATGTAAATGGTAACCACTCCGGTGGTAATCATGGTCATGAAAAATGTAAGAAGCGAAGTCGAGAGGAGATTTTAAAAAGAGGAGATTTAACAACGACTATGTGAAGACGACAAAGGTTTGCAGAAGAATCGGTTCTAAGGGAGGAGAACGACCACCACCCATATATGCTACAAAATGGGAAAAAGAGGGACATATCACCCAAACCGCCCACAATAGTTCAAGGTATGCTATAGTTGTGGAAAGGAAGGACATATCGCCGAGATTGTACGCAGAGCGAAACCTAGTTCAATGGGGACGGTGACTCAAAAGATCGTCCCCAAAAAGTCAAAGTCAACGATTCCGGAAGAGCGCTTTGTTGTGGACCTGGTCATAATGCGAGGAACCCAAACGAGGTGATCACGGTAAGCTATTTATAAATTCTTGCTAAGTTTATACCTTACTTGATACTGGGGTGTTACCCATTCATTTATCTCTCCGCATGTGCTCAACGCTTAAACTTGACTCAGGAGAAATTAGACTTTGACCTATCTGTGGAAACTCCGTTAGAGAAACTTTCATCACATCCACTGTTTATAAATCTTGTTTGATTCAAGTTGGCACCATCACCTTTACCGTTGACCTTATCTCTTTAAAGATACTTGCTTTTGATGTGATTTTAGGATTGATTGGTTAACTACTCATCATGCCAAAATTGATTGTTTTCGTAAGGTTGTTAGTTTTCATATTCCTAACCAACCCTGTTAGATTTAATTCAAGCAACTAAACCATTAAAATCAATCACTATCATATCTAATCATAAAGCTATTCGCTTATTGAAAAACGGATGTCAAGCTTTCTTAGCCCATGTTATGGATTTGAATAAAGACACGCCAAATTTGAATAATATTCTGTTGTTATTGACTTTCCGACGATTTCAAGAACTTCCGGCCTACCCCGTAACGTGAAGTTGAATTCTTTATTGATCTTGAACCCGTACAAAGCCCATTTCTAAAACCCCATATCGAATGGCTCCTATTGAACTTCAGAGTTAAAGGTCCAACTACGAGGAATTGTTGGACATCGGTTTCATTCGCCCTAGTACATCTCCTGGGGTGCTCTGTTTTATTTGTAAAAAAAAGAAAGACGGAGTATGCGACTTTGTATCGACTATCGGGGAATTGAACCATGTCACCATCAAGAATAGGTATCCTCTACCTCGTATTGATGACTTGTTTGACCCGATTGCAAGGCACAATTCTTTTCAAAATCGATCTTCGCTCGGATATCATCAAATTGAAAATTAGAATCGAGGATATTCCAAAGACCGCCTTCGAGAACTCAGTATGGGCATTATGAATTCTTAGTCATGTCTTTCGGACTAACTAATGCTCCTGCGGCTTTCATGGATATGATGAACCGAGTATTCAAGGAATATTTGGATCGGTTCGTTGTGTTGTCTTTATTGATGACATCCTTATATATTCCAAAAGTCGTGAAGATCATGAGCACCATTTGAAGTCGGTACTCCAAAGGCTTCGTGAAAACCAACTATATGCCAAATTGAAGAAATGCGAGTTCGCTCGAGGAAGTAGCCTTTCTTGGGCATGTGGTGTCAAAACATGGAGTATCTGTTGATCCCGCCAAGATTGAAGCAATACAAGTTGGGAGCAACCAAGCTTGCGGATCAAGCACGTAGCTTTTTGGGCTTATTTGGTTATTATCGGAGATTCGTGGAAGGGTTTTCTAATCGCTACTCCATTAACTCGCCTAACTCGAAAGGATACAAAATTCGTTTGGGAATAAGAATGCGAGAAAAGTTTCCAAGAGCTTAAGAGGAGACTTATTTTAAGACTGTTTCTAACAATACCATCCGGTTCGGATGGATTTGTTATCTATGCCGATGCTTCGTGCAAAGGGTTAGGATGTGTTCTCATGCAACGGGAAAGTCATAGCCTATGCCTCGCGACAACTTAAAGAGTATGAGAGGAATTATCCTACCATGATCTAGAGTTGGCAAGCAAAATTTTCAAGGCTTAAAGATATGGAGGCACTATCTATATGGGGAGAAAGTGGAGATATATTCGCACCATAAAAGCCTTAAATATTTCTTCACTCAAAAGAACTCAACATGCGGCAATGACGTTGGCTCGAGCTATTGAAAGACTACGACCACACTATTCAATACCATCCCGGTAAAGCAAACGTGGTAGCCGACGCGATCGAGTAGAAGATCATATGCGGAACGAAAAGGCGATGATGTCAAGTATACGACAGAGCCAACTTTAATAGAAAAGTTAAGGTTGCTCAAGCCACCCAATCTTGAAATGATACGTATGAAGAAGAAAGTACAAGAAGGAGCTATTCTAAGCGAGAATTGATGAAGAAGGAATACTTTGAGTCCACTCTAGACTTTTCAGGTTCCTAACGACTCGATTTGAAGTACAAGATTATGATGGAAGCACACAATACACCATTTGCAATCCATCCTCGAAGTACTAAAATGTATCGTGATCTTCGACATACATTTTGGTGAAATAATATGAAGAGAGAGATTGCAAAGTTTATCTCGATGTGTTTAACTTGCCAACGGTAAAAAGTGAGCATCTAGTACCTAAGGGTCCGTTGCAACCACTTGAGATTCCGGAATGGAAGTGGGAACACATTACCATGGATTTCGTTCACGGGTCTTCCTACGGCTTCTCAAGGCATCAATGCTATTTGGGTTATTGTTGATAGATTAACCAAGTCCGCTTCATTTCTTGCCGATACGGAGACTTATTCACTTGAACGCCTTGCTAGTATGTACGTAAATGAGATTGTGAGGTTGCATGGCATGCCTCAGTATCCATAGTTTCGGATCGTGACCCAAGATTCACTTCAAGATTTTGGGTTAGCTTGCAAAAAGCTATGGGCACGGATTTGCGATTTAGTTCGCATACCATCCCCAAACCGGACGGACAATCAGAGAGGACTATTCAAACTCTTGAAGATTTATTAAGACTCGTGTCCTAGACTTCAAGGGGTTGGGATAAGTATTTACCATGGTGGAATTCTCCTACAACAACAAAGCTTATCGTGCAAGTATAGGTGTGGCTCCATTCAAGCATTATATGGACGAAAATGTCGTTCTCCAATATGTTGGGATGAGGTGGGTGAAGCAACATTGTTGGGACCCGAAAGTTAGTACGTATGACTCACCGAAAAGATCCAAATAATTCGAATAACGATAATAAACGGCTCAAGATCGACAAAAGAGTTATGCGGATCTTCATCGAAAGGACGTGGAATTTAATGTAGGGGATCATGTATTGTCATGAAGTTGCTCCATGGAAGGAGTTACAAGATTTGGGAAGAGAGGAAAGCTCAATCCACGCATTTATCGGGTCCATTTCAAATTCTCGACCGAGTAGGAAATGTAGCCTATAGACTTCGTTACCTCTCGAGTATGTCTCGTGTTCATAATGTGTTTCACATATCTCGTACTTCAGTAAATATGTGAAAGACCCGAACCACGTTATTGAAAGTTAGAACCGGACGAGATATAGCCAAGACTTAACGATGAGGAGGTACCTATCAAGATCTTGGATAGAAGGAGCATACGCCCTACGCCAAGAAAGGTCATACCACAAGTTAAAGTTTTGTGGAGGAATCATGCTATAGAGGAAATGACCTGGAATTGGAAACGGAAATGAAAGCGAGGTATCCTCACCTTTTCAAACACTGTGACGCACGCCAATTTCGAGGACTAAATTTCATAAGGAGGGAGGTCAGAAGACCTCAAATTTTTTTTAAATAAAAAGGAATTTCCTTTATTTATTATTTTGAAATAGTAAGGGTTGATTTAATTAATGTGGATAGTTAAGGGTTAAATACGCAAATATTTCAAAATAAGCAAGTGGTTATAAAATATTCATTTTGTTTGGGAATATTCGTTTGGTCGTGGAATATTCAGATCGCTTTGGGAATATTCGTGATTTACAGACAACCCATGTGTGGGCCCCATAATGAAAAAGTTTATTGGATGAAGAAAACAACAAATATAAGTTGGTTAAAATAACTACAGTAGTATTACCGTTAAGACTGTTTGAATACCCGGTGGTTAAAATACGAATACGCTGTGGTCAGCATTAAGAGAGATACTACCAGTGATCATACAAGATTGTTGAATTATTGATCCTTACGTAAGAAGGCACTACTCAATAATTTTTACAATAATTTAAGGTTCAATATTTTATTTTATTGATTCAATAATTGTTGCGTTGATATTTTATATTATTGTTGTTCAATAATTGTCACTGCACATTATCTCCATTATCAGATCAATAATTCATATTATTTAAATAATATTATTAGATAGCATTATTGGCAATGTCTAGAAAGTTCTGTCAAGGAGAGGTTTGGTCACCTAATTGCGCGCCAGTAAGGAGAAATCCTTATCGGAAAGCCCCCTCTTTCCTGGGAACGGCCTGGTTGTCATAATTGTGATTCTGTAATATTATTTGTGAATAATTAATTATTGATTCATATGATAAAGAAATATTTATTTTATGTGGATATAAATGATGGATTTATTTATGTGGTTATAAATGAAGAAATTATTGTTGAGGTGTTTTATCAGTATTTTACCAGATTGGAGGTATTAAAAATTAAATCAGGGGTTTTGAGATATATTGAAGGGATTATAATTTTTAATCCGACCGTTGGATTGTGGTAATTTTTGGGTATGTTATACATACATAAGTTGAGTATATGTCCACAAATTTTGAACCGTTAAAAATGCACGAATGATTTGTTATGAATTTTAAGAGGTGTCTGATTCGGAAATTAGGGTTATAATTGATTTTGGTGGAAAATTCTAGAATTGAGTGGGCCCCACTTGTGGTTGGTGAAGAAATGTGCTGAATTTTATTTCAAATGTGGTGGGTGGCAATAGTAGCAGGTAAAGCCATCAGCAAGGCAGTCAAGTCCGCTTCTTGGGCTAACATTTTCCTATAAATAGAGGGCTAAGTTAGAATTGAAAATCACACCGTAAACAAAGTTTTTCTCTTTCTCTCTATATTATTGAGCGATTTTGTGAGTATTTAGATACTTTGAGAGTTGTTGCTCAAAGACAAGTTTCATTCAAAGATCACTTCCGACCTTTTCTTCAAGGCATCGATTCTTCGAGGTAAGTGGATATTTTTTTTTTTCAGAATGATATTATTTCTTCAATATCATTATGTTGAAATGTTGATCTGAAGTTTTTATCAAATTTGGAACTTTTTCATGTCGAGGTTACTATTCATGAGTTACTATTCACGAAGTTACTATTCATGAGTTACTATTCACGAAGTTACTATTCACTTAGTACTATTCATGTAAGCGTGAAGATGTTTTTTTGTGGAATTTCTATCTTTTGGTGTCGGATTTACTATTCACATGTATACTGATTATTCTAATGATACTAAGACTATTCACGATACTCAAGACTATTCACGATATACGGCACTATTCAATAAAAAATAAAATTTCTTCTTTTTGTCCAAAACATCTATTTCGGATACTAGCTCGATCAGATCCATGTTTTGATCATTCTTGAATTTTACACCACTATGATTATTTTGAGGTATTTTTGAACATGGATAAAACAAAGTACTAATCCTTAATCCTTAATCCTTGTCATTTTGTTTCATTTGGATTCGTTTTTTAAAAATATTTTCATCATCCTCGCCTTAAATGATGATATTATTGAATATCTTTGGGCCCAGTAGTGCAAAGATGAATGATTTTCAAGAATATCTTTGGCCAGTAGTGCAAAAGATGAACAGTGTTGAGATGAACATGACCGATCGATTAATATCTTTGGCCCAGTAGTGCAAAGATGAATGTGTGTTTAAATGAACATGATTAATCGATGAATATCTTTGGCTCAGAAAGTAAAAGATGAATATTTGATTCCAGATGTATATTGATTGTTGTTGTTGTGGATAAAAGATAGGACGATGAACTTTTAAATTCATACATGTAAGATAGTAGTTTGCATTCTTTACTTAACTCTTCTAATGAATTATTATTTCACTGCGTAATATTGATTGAAAATTTGTTGTCTATCAGATTCTATTAAATTTTTCCTCGCTGAAGACTAACGATAATTTGTTGTATATTATCTTAGTCATAATATTCTTTACCGAGCTAGTTGAGCTCACCCTTTTCCTTTTTGTTCCATTCTTCTCAGAGGCTAGAATATATAGCGAGTAGCTCTGGGTATGGAATGAAGGTTTTAGAAAGGATTGTTTAGTAGTCCTCACCATTTTGTAAAATAATGTATCAATAAATGTGATGAGGATTTATGTGAGTATAAATATTGTCTGTAAGATAATATTTGTATTTAAACTCATGCAATTTTACTATTGTAATAATAAAGTTGTAGTTGTTTCGCATCATGTATTGACAACTCGTAATGGGTGATGTATACCTATTTTGGGGGCGCCACATTCTCTCTATAATTTCTCTCTAGAGTTTCAATTGAATTCGTAAGAAAATAATGAAGGAATGAGCTTATTTATAGGAAAATAAAATGCATAGTAATTAATCCATGAACGGTCTGCATTGATTTACTTTAATCGATTTGACGGTCCATATTTAAAGCAAAATCTTTTAAATAAAATATCATATATTCTATTTATATAAAAACATTTTACTATGCAAACACTATGCAACACTATGCAAAACACTATGCAAAAACACTATGCAACACTATGCATAATAAAATATAATATATTCTATTTATAGAATAACTTTAATAAAGTATTCTATTTTATATAAAAGATGTTTCGCATTTTATTACGTTAATAATCTGAATAAAACAAAACGTCATTATCGCTATAATAATTCATATTATTAATCGACAATAATGGAATCAAACCGAAAGTGACTTCTCACATAGGCATCAATAATCAATACGGTGTAAGCTACTATGCAACCACACGACATCGTATTTTTTACTACCGAGTAGTTCAACAAAGATCAACAGTAAAACTTCCGCCGTTATTTTAATAAAATATTTTTGTCGTTTTCTCAATCCGACAATAATTCTATTCAGGTCCACCAATGATTGAGTAGTTGTATTTAATATTCCTCGCTAAACCGAATATTCCCCACCAATCGAATATAATATAACCACTTGCATACTTTGCAAAATTTATAAATACTACCCACAACTATAATATTATCTTAAATTCACACCATAATAAAAAAAATTATTTCGACAAAATTTAAATCTTTATTGATAAAATCTGAGGTCTCACAGTTGAAAACCTCGGGAGTCCCAATGACACAACAATCATCCTTAGTATATAACAAAGAAACATATTGAAGAAGCCAAGGAAAGTATTATGGGTCAGCAGAAAACACCTTTTCAGGTGTTAGGTGAGATAATAGATCATTGTGTCATTGGGCAATCCGCTAATCGAAGTTATCTGAAAGTCTCCATCAAAACTCAGAAATGTCAAATGCATTTAATGCTTCAACGGCTGTCTTCAACTGATACATTTCAAAGGCATCATATATACAAAACATCAGCAGATAAAAGAGATAAGCAAGCACTGAACAAAAAAACTGAAGAACACTCACTGATCAAACTCTACGATCTGAAAAAGAAAAGCTTGCTGAGCTACTCAGTTCTTTTGAACACAAGCTTAACGGCAACTGAGTAGCACCATTCAAGAACTCAACTATTATCTAGTGAAGGAAGAAGTTCCAAGTCAGAAAGACTTGAAGAGTTCTAAGTGAACTGAGAAGTACCAAGTCTGCTGGACTTGAAGAGTTCAAAAGTGAACTAAGAAGTTCAAAAACTGCTGGTCTTGAAGAAATCTGTGAGATTCAGAAGTTGTAAAGATATCCTTAGTGGATTTCCTACTCGAGGAGTAGAAGAGTGGACTAGGAGCTTTGAATGCTCCGAACCACTTAAAATCACTGTGTCCCTTATATTATTGCCATAACTGTCATAACTATTTTATTCGTATTTATTCATTATATCTTGAAGGGAAAACAAATAAATCTTAATTTCGTCGTGCTTAGATCATTATCAAAACTAACAAGAATTTTGAAACAAAAGAATTTATAATTATCTATTCAACCCCCCTTCTAGATAACTATTGTGCCTCTGGGTACTAACAATTGGTATCAGAGCAGGTTCTATCAAACAACCTACAAAGCTTAAGTAGATCCAATGGCACATCTGATAAGTGAATCAAAGACTGGAGGAGGCAGCAAGCCACCTATGTGCAACAAAGATAAATTCGCCAACTGGAAAGTTCGTATGCAAGCCTATATGGACTCAATAGATGAAGATCTATTTGAAACTGTTCAAAATGGACCCTACATTCCTACCAAGCTTGCTCCTACTATAGACGATCCAAACAGAATCCAGATCAAGGTCAAAGAAGAATGGACTGGCAAAGAAAAGAAAGTTGTCTAACTCGACAAAAAGGCTAAGAACATCTTATTTCAATCATTAGAAGATAATCTGTTTAAAAATGTGGTAAATAGCAAAACATAAAAGGAAGTGTGGGAGGCATTACTCATCATGCATGAAGAAATAGAAGAAGTCAGAGAAAACAAGCAATCTCTCCTGACTCAGCAATATGAAATGTTTGCACATGTTCAAGGAGAAAATGTCACTTCCACCTACGAAAGATTCAATGTACTGCTCAACTCTCTCCGAGCCTATGGAAAGATCTATCCAAATAAAGATCTAATCATAAAGTTCATGAGAGCTCTACCTAGTAAGTGGGATGCCAAAACCACTGCCATCAGAGAGTCAAAGAATCTCCATGAAATGATTGTTCAATAGTTATATGGCAACCTTCTCACATATGAATTGGAGCTGACTCAACGAGCAGAAACTCTATCCGAAGAAAGAAAGAAAGACAAAGGAGTTGCTCTAAAAGTAACAGATAACACTTTCAAAGCTAACACTGAGAATGACTCAGACTATGATGAAGATGATGATGAGGACTTTGCAATGTTGGTAAAAAGACTCAGAAGGTTTATGCGTCAAGGCAAAAGCAGCAAACCTAAGAAGTTCAACAACTACAATAGCCAGGAAAAAATAAATGACTTATGTTAAAACTGCAAAAAGCCTGGCCATTTCATTACAAAATGCAACAAGCCTCTCAGAGAAGAACTCAAGAAAAGATCAAATTCAAAGGCAACAAGAGGCTTCAGAAGAAAGAAAAAGGTCTTGTGGCCGGAGGATCGTGGAGTGACTCAAACAACGACTCAACTCCCGAATCTGGAGATGATGAAGATCCTCAAATGGCAAATCTTTGTTTGATGGCCAAACATGCAAAGGATAAAAAGAGCTCTGACATACTTGAAGTAAGTATAGATGTGGTATTTGATTTTAACTCTCCTGATGTAGACATTGATGACTTAAGAACTTCTCTACATGGCATAACATCTGATCTGCATCAATATATGAAATGGTTCAGAGTTCTGTCCAAAGATTATTCTCTTCTTCAAAAAGAGAAAGAGAAAGTTCAGGAAAAATTGGAAACAACTCTTCTAAATACTAACTCTCTCTCCAAATTTGAAGCTGAGAATAAAATCTTAAAACAGACCAATGAACTTAATGCACAAAGAGAGTCAAGTCTGACCTCTAAAATTGAGGAACTAAAAAGGATAATCTCCACATGGAATAAATCCTCTTCTTCCATGGACTCCCTGATCTCCAGTCAGAGAAGTGCATCTGATAGAACAGGTTTAGATTTTGGGGAACCCACCTCGAAACCATATGTGGAAAAGATAAAGGAAACTAACTCTAATAATGCTTCAAGTAGAAGCATTACATTTGTGAAATCCTCACAAAAGGAAGAACCAGTCCAACCCTCCTCTTCAGATCCAACCTATGTTCCAAGGAATAAAGGATCTCATGCTGGCTTAGGTTTCAAAAGAGAGAAGAGTAACTCAGTCTCTACTCTCCAACCTCGAAGGGTCATAGAGTCGAGTAAAATTGACTCCACGAACCAACTAGGAAGGAAAAGTAGAGTTAAGCCCTACTCTTCACGAATTATGAAACGTAAAGACACATGAAAAAAGGAAAATAAGTATAAAGAAAGGATTGTTGGAAAACCACATAAGTCCAAATGGATGAAGAATCCACACACACACACAAGCATGCATCATATTAGATGCTTTGTATGTAATAAGACTAGTCATAAGGCTGCAATATGCTTCCATAACCCTATGCATGTGAAATCCAAAATTAAGAAAATTTGGGTTCCCAAGGGTACTAACAAAGTAGGACCCATGCAAGTGTGGGTACCAAAATGAGAGTTTTGTCTTACCACAGGAACCAAGCTCCACGATCATAACCTGGTATCTGGATAGTGGATGCTCAAGGCACATGACAGGGAACAAAGCGCTTCTGTCTAACTTCATAGAAAAGGAGGGTCCAACAGTCATCTTCAGCGATAATGGCTTTGGCAAGACAAGAGGATATGGCTCAGCTGGGAATGGAGAAGTGTCCTTCAGTAAAGTGGCCTATGTGGAAGGTTTACAACACAATCTTCTAAGCATAAGCCAACTCTGTGACAAGGTTCATCAAGTCATTTTCCTCAACAATCAATGTCTAGTCAGAGATATGAAGACATCCTCTATAAAACTGACTGGAACAAGAGAAGGCAATGTCTATACTGTCAATCTTGATCAACTAAGCTTGGACGAGATGATATGCTTTTTGGCTAAAGCATCTGAAGAAATGAGCTGGTTATGGCATAGAAGATTGTCTCATCTCAACTTTAAAAGCATATCTAAACTGGCCTCCAAGGATCTAGTAACAGGCTTACCCAAATTTAGCTTTATTAAAGAAAGACCATGTAATGCCTGTCAGTTTGGAAAGCAGACTAAAAACTCATTTAAGAGCAAAATTGTCAACTCAATTGAAAAACCTCTGCAGCTGCTTCACATGGATCTTTTTGGGTCAATTCCAACAACAAGCCTTGGCGGGAAGAGATACTCACTGGTTGTAGTAGATGACTACACCGGATTCACTTGGGTGCTCTTTTTAAACTCAAAAGATGAAACTAGCTCCAAACTAATTAAAATGTTCAGACTAGTGATGAACGAGAAAGGGGAGAAAATCAAGGCTATAAGAAATGATCATGGCAGAGAATTCGACTTCTCTAAGATGGACCAGTTCTGCACAGACAATGGCATCAGTTACAACTTCTCAGCTCCATGAACCCCTTAGCAAAACGGAGTAGCTGAGAGAAAGAACAGGACGTTGATAGAGGCTGAAAGAACTCTACTAGCAGCAGCCCATCTGCCTAAATACTTATGGGTAGAAGCTGTCAACACTGCATGCTACGCTCAGAACAGATCTCTTGTACACTCTACATTAAAGAAGACTCCCTACGAACTGTGGAGAGGAAGAAAGCCAAGTGTCAGCTACTTTCATGTGTTTGGTTGTGCATGTTATATACTCAACAATGGAAAACAGTATTTGACAAAGTTCCAACCCAAGTCTAATGAAGGAATCTTTCTAGGATATGTCACGGATAGTAAAGCTTATAGAGTGTTCAACAAGAAGACACTAAGTGTTGAAGTCTCAATTCACATCATCTTTGATGAAACAGACTTGGACAAAACAAAGTCTCAAGACACTACGAACGATAACTCAGACACTACGAACGAGGTCGTTGAGCTTAACACTACGATCGCAGTTCCAGAAAATGAAATCGTCGAATAAGAAGAGGAGATCGTAGAGAGAACTACACAAGACAACGAACCTCCACATCAAGAAGCTGAAATTGATCTTAAAGGTCTCAGACAAGAAGACATAAGGACAGATATTCCAACAGGAAATAGATGGGCAAGAGACCACACTTAAGACTTAATCATTGGAGATCTAAATGCAAGATTCAAAACAAGAGCCGCCACCCAAAATGAGTGCTTTTATCTGAGCTTTCTATCACAAATGGAACCCAAGAAGATAGAAGATGCTATGGAAGACTCCAGCTGTATAGAAGCCATGCAGGAAGAACTAAATCAGTTTGAAAGAAGCAAAGAATGAAGATTAGTTCCAAGACCAAAGAGTCATCCTGTCATTGGCACCAAGTGGGTCTTCAGAAACAAGATGGATGAAGATGGAGTAATAACAAGGAACAAGGCAAGACTAGTGGCCAAAGGTTACTCTCAAGAAGAAGGCATTGGCTACGATGAGACCTTTGCACCTGTTGCTAGATTGGAAGCCATCGGAATATTTCTTGCCTTTGCTGCTCATATAAAATTCAAAGTCTTTCAGATGGATGTCAAAAGTACATTCTTGAATGGTGAACTTCAAGAAGAAGTATATGTGGAACGACCTCCAGGTTTCATCAATCCAACTCTCTCTAATTATGTCTATAGATTAGATAAAGCCTTATATGGTCTTAAACAAGCACCTAGAGCATGGTATGAAACATTAACTAACTTTCTAATTGAAAATGGGTTCACTAGAGGTAGAGTAGACACCACATTATTTCTTAGAAAGCATAAAGACAAAATCTTATTAGTTCAAATATATGTTGATGACATTATCCTTGGCTCTACTGATGAAAAACTATGTAAGAGATTTGCCAAGCTTATGCAGAGCAAGTTTGAAATGAGCATAATGGGTGAGCTGAACTTCTTCCTTGGACTGCAAGTAAAGCAGACTGATGAAAGAATCTTCATAAATCAAACCAAGTACATTAAAAACTTACTTAAAAAGTATGGCATGGAATCAGCCTCTCTCATGAAAACCCCAATTGCTTCAGCAACCAAGCTTAACAAAGATGAAAAAGGTAAAAGTATTGATATAACTCAATACAGAGGTATGATAGGATCTCTTCTATATTTAACTGCCAGTAGATAGACATAATGTTTGCAACATATATATGTGCTATATTTCAAACTAATCCTAAGGAATCACACTTAACTGCTGTAAAAAGGATTTTTAGGTACCTAAAAGGCACCCTTCACTTGGGGTTTTGGTATCCCAAGGATTCTTCTTTTGAACTGACAGGATATACATATGCTAATTTTGCAGGCTGCAAAATAGACAGAAAAAGTACTAGTGGCACTTGTCAGCTGCTGGGAAACAGACTTGTGTCCTAGTTTAGCAAGAAACAAAACTCAAGATTCACATCAATAAGCAGAAGTTTGAATATATTGTCACTTTGGCAAATTGTCAGGCTTAAATCTTATGGATGAAAAATCAACTGGCAGATTATGGGTTTGATTTCAAATCTATACATGTTCATTGTGATAACACAAGTGCCATAGCTATAACACACAATCTTGTCATGCATTCTAGGACTAAGCATATAGAGATAAGATATCATTTTATTAGGGATCATGTTCAAAATGGAACCATATCTATACAATATATTTCTACTGAAAATCAACTTATTGATGTCTTTATAAAGCCTCTAGATGAATCCAGATTTAATAAATTAATAAGTGAGCTAGGCATGCTAAATCTACAACCATAAAATCTATGCTCTAATCCGTGCTAACCATGCAGATATAAAGGCTATGTACAAAATCGTAGACACGGCCAAAGAAAGTCCACGATCATAGAGTTGTAATGACATGAAAGACCACAATCGTAGTGTTTCATCAACATGACAAAGAAGCATCCTGTGATGACAAAAGATCCAACAAATCCAAGCAATCTCTCTGTCAAACGCCTCAGGGAGAAACCTAATCCTTAGTTCACTCTAAGAGGTTGACCCTTCTTGAGCTAATTTAACTCGAAAGAAATGTTAAGTCAAAAGATCATCACAAGGACCGGAGCAGATAATGTTTGTAGAACAAATTCAGCAATGGACTAAACGATCACAATGACAACCTTAACGACCGTAGTGCTACCTCGACGATTGTAGTCCTCCCAAAGACTACACTAGCTCAGGAGGAGCTAAGGGCAAATCAGTATTTTTCCACACAAGTTAAAATCGTGGAGCCAAGCAAAACTCAACACATGCCCCACTACGCAGATCAAGTGGAGGGAAGTTACAAGTATAATTTTAAAAGGCCTTTTTGAAAACTCGGAAGTTCAAAAAGCTTATATCTCTCTCTACCAGCAGAAACACTAGCTTTCAAAAGAGCTAAATCATCCTCAGTACAAAGAAATCAATGGCGGATTCAAACGTCATCTCTCACTACTGATGCTGTTTCGATGAGTTCAAGACAGCTGACCCAAAATTTCCCAAAACATTATCTTTGATAAAGAGAGCTGGTCTTGAAGAAGCTCTGGGTACTAGCACATGGATCTACCCAAAGCTGATAAAAGAGTTCTACAGGAATGGAACGTTTGAGAACGATGTCATCACCACAAGGGTTAAAGGCGTGGAAATTAAACTCAAAACTAAGGATATAAACCTAGCCCTAAGTTTCAAATCAAAAGGATTTCCATTCATTCAAGGCATAGATTTTCATGAAGGATTAAAGAAGATGCACCACAAAAAGCTTCCGACTGTCAGAGGGTACAAAAAGAAAGAGTTCCCCTAAAGGTATGAATTTTTGGCTGACATTGTTGGGAAATGCATATGCTGCAAGATCTCTGGCCATGACTCTGTGAACGAAGTGCAGCTTAAGCTCATGACAACAATCAGTTGTGGGATTTAACTCAACTATGGAGCCCTACTACTCGACTGGATTGGGAAATTGATACTCAGTTCGAAGAAGTCAAAGAGCTCTAAAAAGATGCTCTACGGGAGATTTATAAGCATCATCCTACAGTCAGCATTGGGAGATAAGATTGGGGATGATGAAGGAGAATCCATCAATCCAAACAGAAGAATGACCCAACAGCTATTTGAGAATTGGAAAAGAAATCCAGCAGAAAATATAAGGATGATATCTGAGTCCAGTGGAAGAACTGGTGATGCAAAGGAGTTCAAAATTCTAGGAAACATGTCAGTTGTAAAGGAGACTGAAGAAGAAGCAGAAGAAATCAACAAGGAAGAACCCATTGCTTTAATCAAAAAAAGCAAGGGTAAAAGAAAAATGAAGGCTCAAATGGTAGAAGAGCCTAAAGGTTCAACTACTGATCTACCTCAAGAATGTTCTGGTACTGAAACTTTGAGGAATTTGAAAAAAAAAGAATAACAGTCTGATGAAGATGAAGACAGAGCTACCATCTCTCAGCTGCTTAAGAAGAGAAAACACAGCTCACCCAGTCACAAGTCAAAGAATCCATCTGTCTCTTCGATCGTAGAGTCTTTACCAATTGTAGAAACCAAATCGAAACCACCCAAGAAGATGATCTTTGCAATGACTTCTCAGTCGATCAACCATTCAGAGCTGAAGCTAAAGAAAGTGCTGAGACTGTGGCTTAGCCTAAGAAGTCAAAAAGAAAACTTGTCAAGAAATACATTCTTGTCAATGAAAAATCTTTAAAGGAGGAAGATAAAAAGATAGCTGCAGAAAAGGGGCTATCCGAAGCAAGTTAGAAGAACACAGCTCAAATTGAGAGGGAGCTGCCTGAAGTTCCTACTCTAGAGAATGCTCTAGCTGAGGGGGAGTTGTTTGAAATGCAAATGAATGATCTAGCTGAGGGGGAGCGTCATGAAGTCCTTATGTCAGAAGAAGTTGCTCCTGAAGAGGAACTGCCAAGAGATCATCAAGAATCTCCATCAGTTCCTCAAGAAATTCTGGCTTCAGAAACTGCAGAGATGGAGAAAAATGAAGCTATGGAGGGTGAAAGAGAAGAAAAGCAAGGAAGTGCAGTGGAGGTAATTGTTGAAGTGGAATCTGTTAGTTCCCAGTAGGCACAATAGATCTAGAAGGGGGGGTTGAATAGATCCTTTTTCTTTCAAATACTTTTTTGGTTAATTTTGTATTACTAATAATTTAGCATGTGACAAACATAAGAATCTTTTCAAGCATAGTGGAATAAGTAAAAGATCCCCTTCATTGATATATTCATAATCATACATACATTGTTCGTAGAGTTAGTTTAGTGGTAAGCAACTAAAACATACATAGCAGTTACAGCAGTTAATGTACATAATGTAAATGACATAAAGTAAAAGACACAAGGGTTTTAAGTGGTTCAGAGACTCAAGCTCCTAATCCACTCTTCTGCTTTCAACTAGCAGGATTTCCACTAAGGAAGGGCAGCACGCTGAATCACTAAGATTCCTTCAAGGCCAGAAGCCTTGGAACTTCAGTTCACTAAGAACTCTTCAAGGCCAGCAGGCTTGGAATCTCATTTAGTCCCTTCGGACAAGGACCCCTCAGGCCCTGGCTTCTTGTTGTTGTAGTTATTGTTGTTGGTGCTGAGCTGCTAAGATATCATTAAGCTCTGAACATCTTTTGTACTTAGTAGTTTGGTGTGGTCCTCTATGCATTCTGCTTCGAGTCTGGACCACATCTTCTTTTGGTGCAACTGACCTTCACTCTTTTCTGCTCATCTTCATCTGGTATCAGCTTTGCACCATCACCATCTGGGTTTGCTAAGTCTCTGAGCTTTTAGTAGACTTTGTCTGACACTTAGCGATCCCTGAACCCTTCTTGAATACTTTACAGATGTGGTTTTGTATTTGTTCAGTCTCAGCTTTTGGTTCATGGTGATTCGTAGAGTGGCTCTCTTAATCTTCTTTGTACTCAGCCACTTTTCTGAATGTTATCTTCTTGGCTTTCTCGGCTCTCAGCTTGGCTGCCATCTTTAGTGGCATTCTCATCTTTGTTAAGTGAAGCTTTGATCTGTTTGAGTTCTTCTTCAAAGCTACTTCACTTTCACCTTGGTAGTCTCACTGTCACTGAGACTTGTTCTATTGATCTTTGGTGTAACTCGTAGAGTCAACAAAAGCATTTACAAACTCAACGATTCTGCAACATTTCAATCATCAGCTTCTCTTGATCTTTGAAGCTCTATTGATTTATACTCCTTCCCAATCTTCCCATTTGAAAGTAGCCGTTGAAAGCTATTCAAATTGCTTCGCAGATCTCGAGTTATTTGGTGCAGACTGCAGATGTGACATAACACCTTTTCTCGATTTTTCGACATCGCAGCTTCATCGTTTCACCTACCTCATCGTAATTGTCACTTTCATGTCTCAAAGGCGGGTAGTCAACTTTATTTCTTCCTTCCGATTTCTAAATCGAGAGGTTGTCCTTTGCATCGATGCTCTCAATAAGCTCTATTCGAATATCGGTCTTCCGATTTGAGCCGTTGCCAATGCCTCAATCTTCAGTTGTTCGAACTCTACGATTCTGATGCATATTTTCTTGGACTTGATCGTAGTGTCTTGTTGACTGTTTCTTCTTGACTTGTGGAGTTACCACTACGATCTGGAAGAGTGTTTATTAGATCTCCAATGTGGAGCACCTCTTCCTTCTCTAGTGCAGTGTTTCAACACTTCTGTTTTCCTCGACTGTTCTCAGATACTGATGGCTTGACTTCTTTCTCTGGCCCCTTCTGAACAACAAGACACTTCAGATTTGTGGCGTGTCCAGCTCACTTTCTCCTTGTGATCTCCCGTTCACTTATCATCAATGGACTGACCCAATGCTTAATCACTAAAGCCTTGTTATTCAGAGGCTGACCAGTATCTTTGTGTATACTCCATCAGTTTCTTCTTTGTTTGGCAAACACTACGATCCTGGTTACTTTCAGGATCGTTGTCATCTTTCTTCTTGAAAACCCCTTGCATATGCGGACTTTCTTTGGCAGTTACTGAAGTCTTCTTATGATCATCTTGTGGAAGACTTTACCTTGAATGGCTTCTCAACTCAATCTGGATGCTGATTGAGTTGATGCTTAGATCTTCTATTAGCTTGCATGCCATTCGTTGAGTGCTCTCTGGCTTCCTTCATGTGAGATGTATCTTTGCATTACCAACTAGAGGCTTCATTCCTTTGGATATTCTGGGAGTGCTCAATTGTTGAGAATCGTGTTTGCTCTACGATTCTACTGTGGCCTTGTGAGCACATCTGTTAAGGTTTTAGCTTCGGCTGTGCAGACACTACAACTTTGAGATCAGATCTTGATACTATAATTTCTATCGTTGTGCTTGTTGTCTTCATCTGATCTTGCTCAACTACGATCTCTGCCTTTGATACGATCAGTAGACTCTACGATTGTGAGTGCAGTCTATGATTCTTGAATTGTCTTTGACATTAGTAGACTTTACAATCCGAGTATTGTCTATGATTCTTGACCGCTTTCGCGGAGATGGTCTTCACTACCAGAAAGTCGTCTCTACTATTCTGAACATAACTTCCTCAGCAGACTACGACCCTGAGGAAGTTCTCCTCGACACACTACGATCCTTCCTCGTCTCTCCTGGAAGTCTACGAACTCTGAGATCTACTATCTTGCAGACTACGATTCTGCCTTGATAGCTCTCGAGTTTTTCTTGACTCTCCTGGCAAACTACTGTAGGGATTTCGGCACAAAAACGCAGCAGAAATAAAATAATCAAAGCAATTTCCGAAACCCAATACAGGATCCATGCAAAAAATCAATTAATTCAGAGGTTTAGATATTATACCGAAAATGAAAGTGTTTCTGAAACGGCTTCGAATCCTTAATGAAATTCCTCACGAAACTACGTCTCTATGGTATCCACACGAACGCCGCATCTAACCGTCGAACGATTCTCGCAATAAGAGGGACTCACAGTACTAGCCACCAAAGGAACCTTTATGAAATCAGACGTTTTCTCTCTAGTCTCTCTCTAAGAGCGGCTAGGTTTTCAAGTTATGATCTAACCCTAAGTAGTGCTATATATCCTATATATAGTAGTTAAATGGAATTAATCAAAACCTAATTTCATAAAATCCAATTTTATATATATATATATATATATAACTTAATTAAGTCTTACTTAATTAATATACATATATAAAACTTTCCTTTTAATTTAAATTCGTGATTTAAATACTATTAATCATATTAATATATTTAAATCCTTAAAATTTAAATTTATTCCCTTTAAATTACGTTTCATGTGTGTGACCCTATAGGTTATTATCACGTTGGCAATAATTTTAAAATCATATTATAAAATTATAAAATGTTGAGCCTTGCATCTAGTAATGAATCATCGCTACCCAAGTAATAATAAGATCGATGATTCGATGCAACCTTTTAGTGACCAATGTTTCAATGTAATTTAATCCTTTTAACCTTAATATCCTAGATTAAACTCGAGTCATGGAATGTGTTATATTCTTCATAATTTAATCTGAGTTTTCTTGATCAATGAGTAGACTATATGAAACAAATCACTATTTG
Organism: Panax quinquefolius; assembly: GCA_020205615.1. Taxonomy (NCBI): domain Eukaryota; kingdom Viridiplantae; phylum Streptophyta; class Magnoliopsida; order Apiales; family Araliaceae; genus Panax; species Panax quinquefolius. The sequence goes on from CM035152.1 coordinate 148,214,960, forward strand.
AGCATGGCCATGCATTTCATAGTCCTACTCAATCAAGAGGCCTATGGATATCACCCTAATATATAGGAGGGTTAAATTCCATCTAGATCACTCATATTCCTCACACGATTCATGATGTACCCAATAATCACCTTTATAGTCCACCCTAGTAAAGGTGACATTTGATGATATCAAAGTATATAAATTCCGTGTAGTAATATAGTGATTTCGAATTCGGAGGACCATTACATCATTATCACTATGAGAATTTCTAATGACACTTCGCATAATGCTCCACATAGAATTCTCATGGTGGGTCCATCCAAAGACATCGTTCTCTAACATGTACCTTTGCATCGACTTAATATCTCATATATTTATGACCAATGAGAGATTGGTCATCAATCGATCCACATACTAGTCTCAATGCATCAATGTTGTCCCATCAACAATGATACTCGACTAGGGACATTTAAGAACAATAATACTAATTGTAATTATATAATCTCATGTTCAAGTCACATATTTGAAACCATATAATTTGTATCACTATTCTAAGGAATTTTATTATGTTAACAATTATATAACGCAGTAAATAAAACCATAATAAAATCATTCATTTATTCAATCAAATATAATATCAAAATGTTAAGCAATTATATCAAATAATTGGCCTCTAGGGCATAAACTCTAACAACTACGATTTCTGGTGCAGTGATCAAATAATTGGCCTATCTATTACATCATAAAATCAACCTAACATGCTTGATCTTACTATATTTATAGTCCTTGTACATCATTTCTTTTGAAGGACTTTACAAAGCTGTTTTGCTTATGTAGGATCAACCTAACACATTTGATCAATTCATTCTAAGTCCTTATATATATGTTTCTATTATCTATTAAAGTACTTTACAGCTTTTCTTAATGCAAGCATACTTGCATATTCATTCATATATATATATATATATATATCATAATCAAATTATATGTAAATAGGAATATCATTCACATGCTTATTCCTGACAGAATCTTCACAAGAAGACAGAGAAGAAGAAGAGGATGCAGAGGTTGAGATTATAGCTGTGGGTTGTGATGGTTATAGAAGAGCCAACTACAATCAACTGTTCTTCTATCTACCTATGATGCCCTTTCACAGAGCCCAAATTCTCAACTCTTGGGATCACATGTTCTGGACCTTCAAAGCCTATCCAACAATTTTGGTGCTAGCTCGTGGATTTCCAGGTAAACTCAACTTTTCCCGAAAGCTGATCACTAACTGCCCCTCTTCAGGATATGGGCATGTGGTACAAACTATTCCCATCTCTTTTAGAATAAATCACTGTCCACCATCATTTTTCAATCAATTCTATGAATTACCAAAATGGTTGGAAGTGATACTTCATCCACTCAATCAATTTCCAGTTACAGAATCCCAACATTCTGTAACTGATGAACCAAATATACCAAACATTGTGTTGATTCAATCTCCTATCATCCCTCCCTCTACGATTATTGAGCCACATCAAATCGTAGAGTCACCTGCATAAGTCGTCGAGTCACCTGGCAAGATCATAGACTCAATCCATTTTGAAGCTCAACCTCACACACCTGCCCCTCCATCGGACATACCATCTTCCTCAACAAGCGACTATTTCAGTCTTGATCTTGCTCTCTACCAAATGCAAGGTCAACATTCAAGAGCCTCTCCTCCAAATAATCCGCAACTCCTTGAGCTTATATCTGATCTCCCCACCAAAACATAGTTGTCAAAAGCAACTAAGAAAGTGACCAAGGACATACAAGAAGATCTTGATGTCCACTCCGAACTTGTTCATATGAGGCTAACTCAGTTGATTGATGTTGCCAATACTCTCCCAAGCACCCTAAGTTCTGAACTAACAAAGAAGCTTAGGGAGATAATAAAAGAGATGATCTAGAGTATAAATGAAAGGGATCAAATCCACTTTTTGGCTGCCAAGAAGCATAGGGATGTTGTTCTTATTTTACAAAATACCCAAGAATCCCAAAATCAACCTATGATAGAAAATCTCATGAGTCTAAAGACCCAAATGAAAGAATTCCAAGCCTTCTCCATGGGTCAAATGAAACAAACAGAAACTGTCTTGGACATTCTGCAAAGGAAGGAAGCTCGTACTGACTCTCTGATTGAGGAAAATCGTGTAGATATAATTCAATCCCAGACTCAACTCAACGAACTTGTACAAGGCATGACTCGCCTTTCTGAAGATATTCGAACCCTTGATGTTGACATAAAGGGGGAGAATAAAGGGGAAGGAGACAAAGGAAGGGGCAAAGGAGTCAAAGGTAAAATTACTGCCTTCTCAAGAAGTTCCCCTACAAGTCAGTCTCGACATCAGACTCCACGACCTGAACAACAACAAATTCTCATGGCACAACCAATAAGGAGTCAAAGGCCTTCTCCTAGCTCACAAGAGTTGACCACCACAGGCCTAAGAATGCCAATTGAAGATCCTGCATTCATGAATAGGCACGATCATCATAAAAGACTAAGTCAAAGCGAGATGGAAGATATAGCATGGAGAGACGAAGCGAGCAGCAGAAGAAGAGCTCAAGAGTATGCAAATCCTCCAAGGAACAAAAGGCAGAAGAAATAGAGATAAGTTGAAACTCATTTTTTATTGATGTAACTAAGCTTAATTGTAATATCTATCTTTATTAACATCAACAAATTCATGCTTATTCTCTAGAGGTTTCAGCTGTTCACTAAAACACTAATTCATATTTACTTTCTAGCAACTGCATCTAGAAATTAATAATCATGATACAAATCTCCTTGGTTATGTCAACATCAAATAGGGGGAGATTGTTGGGAGATTTCATATTTAAAATTTGATGCTGAAATAGTCATGATTATATGTAAAGTCCTTCAAAGGAACACATGTACAAGGACTTAGTGATAGATCAAATTTGTTAGGTTGATCTGAACTTTAATGTTTATCATTCTGTAAATGAATGTATATAAGAAGAGATCAAAGCTGTTAGGTTGATCTATATCTTGAAATGTAATAGATAGGCTTCAACTGAATCTAAGTCTATCAAGATGATCAAGAGATTGCAGAAGACAAGGCAGAAACATGGAGCGTTGAGGATCGTAGTGTATCTATTTTGAAGGGCCTCTCCGAAATTATAAAGTAGTCCTAATGCTTGCCGAGCCAAGTCAGAGTTCATAGAGTGCTCTTGAAAGCGTAGTCTTCAAGTCAAGCAAGTGAAGATTGTAATGTACCAGTACTTAAAAGAAATCGTAGTGTTCTCATCTATCAGCACCAAACCAAGTACCAAGGTGGCATGACACCACGATCAGAATCGTAGAGCTTCATCTGTCTGTGTCAGAAGTATCGAGCCCCGTCCACTTATTTAAAGATTAATCACAATAAATATGGAATGAGCTATAGACGTTGAAAACCTCGGGAGTCCCAATGACACAACAGTCATCCTTAGTATATAACAAAGAAACATATTGAAGAAGCTAAGAAAAGTACTATGGGTCAGCAGAAAACACCTTTTCAGGTGTTAGGTGAGATAGCAGTCTGTTGTGTTAGTGGGCCAGTCTACTAATCAGAAGTTATGCAGAAAGTCTCCATCAAAACTTAAAAATGTTAAATGCATTTAACGGTTCAACGGATGTGTAAGACCCCGAATTTTATGAAATTAAAGTATTTAATTTTTCTTATAATTGTTATTCAATAAATGGTTAAATTGATAAAAAAAAGTTATTGTTAAGGGTGACATATGAATTTTTTTTTTTTAAATAAGCAAGTGGCTATAAAATACTCATTGTTGTCGGGGAATATTCGTTTGGTCGTGGAATATTCTTCGTTTGGGAGTATTTAAATGCGACACGTAGTAGCCATTTCATGGGCCCCATAATGTAATAAGCGCGGATGAAGAAAATGACAAGTTTGAGTTTTATAAATAACGGCGTAGTTGTTACCATTAAAACTGTTGGATTACTTGGTGGTTAAAATACAACAATACGCGTGGTTGCACAGTGGCACACGATATTGCACGGTATTTTTGAATTATTGATTCTTACGTAAGAAGATACTACTCAATAATTGTTACAGTAATTACTGTTCAATATTTTATTGAGTCAATAATTACTATGTTGATATTTTATATTATTGTTGTTTCAATAATTGTCACTGCACAGTATTTCTATTATCAGATCAATAATTTATATTAATTGAATAATATTATTAGATATCATTATTGACAATGTCTAAGGAAGATCTGTCTAGGAAAGGGGTTATGTCATCTAATTGCGCGCCAGTAAGGAGAAATCTTTATCAGAAAGCCCCCTCTTTCTTGGAAACTGTCTGGTTGTCATTATTGTGATTCTGTAATATTATTTGTGAATAATTAATTATTGATTTATATGATAAGAAAATATTTATTTTATGTGGATATAAATGATGAATTAATCTTTGAGGTGTTTTATATTTTATTCTGGAATGGAGAATTCTTAGAAAAGTGACAATTGTTGAAAATTAATATTTTGTCTTTTTCCGATAAAATAATTCATTCAAATATATTATTATATTACATTATAAATGTATAATGTGATAATATAATAATGGTGATATTTTTACACTAAATTCACGGTGCACGAATCAAATGAGAGAAATCTAGAAATCAAAAGAAGAAAAAAATTCTTTGTGTCAAATTAGTTTATTACTTAATTTTGTAAAATCTATAACTCTTTGTGTATAATGAGTTAGGAGATGAGCCCTATATCAAAAGAAAGCCCTGAAAGTAAGCTAAACGTAGAAATTTGAATCACCCAAAAATTCTTTGTGGATTTTTCGTGATGACTGTTTGAGTGAAACTGGCTCGAGGGACTTATAGTCCGAAAATCAAATTAGTGTTCTTAAGCTCTATTGCGTGAGTTATAATTTTGATCTGATCGTTGGATCGTTGTGATTTTTGGATATGATATACATATATAAGTTGAGTCTATGTCCACAAATTTTGAATCGTTAAAAATTAACGTATGATTTGTTATGAATTTTAAGAGATGTTGAAAATCGTCCGTATGTGAATTTCGGTCATTTTCTGTTTGAAATTTGGAAAAAATTTCTTCTGTAAAGTTGTAGAGAATTCAATTTCCTATGGAATGGACATAAAATTGGTATTTTTCTAATAAAAGGGCTATTTATTATGAATTGTTGAAGTTTCAAAAATTAAAATATTTTTATTAAAATATGGGTGGGCCCCACTTTTGGTTGTTGGGAAAAGTGGCAGATTTTTAGTGGGCCCCACTTGTGGAGGCTGAAATTTTTTCAAAGAAGTGTGCATAGAAAACTTTTTATTAATATTTTATTAATTTAGTCTCCTTCGGCGTTCTAGCATTTTCCTATAAATAGGTGCTTAGGTTAAAATTGAAAATCACACCAGAAACATAAGCTTTCTCTCTCTATATTATCGAGCGTATTTTTGTAAGTATTTAAATACTTTGAGAGTTTTTAATCAGTGCAAGTTTCCTTCAATACGTATATGTCCGATATTCCCGGTGAGGTAATTGTTTTTGAGGTAAGAGATTGTAAGGGTTATTATGTTTTTCAGTTTCGTAATTTTTCCGACCCTCAAAAATTCTAGAAAAATTTGAAATGATAATTTGATGAGTTTTCTAGATTGTGTCCAAAAATAGCGATTTTTGGATGTATAGATTAGGAGTTATGAATTTTATGAGAAAAGACTATTTTAAAAGTAAACCCTTATAACTCCTTGTGGTTAACTCCAAAATTGGTGAAATTTTTATTGGGAGTACATGTATATAACAGCAGTATACTCCATAAATTTTGAAATTTTTGGACAAAAATACAATTTATGATAAATGTCTAAATATTCGATAGTTTTGGTCATATGAAAAATAGTAAATGAATTTTAAAAATTTTGAGAAAAATATATGTTTAATATGGGACTATATTCCGCTAAATCCCGTAAAAAAAATTTTTACAGGAATGAATGAGTATTTTTGAAAATAGACTAGTTGTGAGTAAATGAATTAAATATGTTATGTGAATTAAGAAAATTGAAAAATAGGATTTTATGGCTTGAGAATCCTATATAAGGTATATGCAGATTTTTGATAAGGGTTTTGGTTATTGGTGATGAAATCTTATGAGTTTGGCATTTTAGGATGATTAAATGCATTAATTAGTAAAGTGTAAACAATTAAAATAAATTATTTATAAGTTTAAGAAATAATTATAATATTATGGTAATATTAATAATATTAGATTATGAGATTATTAAGTGATTTATAATATTTGGATTAAGGTGTTATGAAATCATTGATTTAAAATATTATTTAATGATTAATAATATTAGTAAATGAATTTAATGTTATTATATAATGAATAATATTAAATGGAGTTTATAATATAATGAATAATGTTATTATCTTCGTTAAATATTCATTGAAATATTATTTTGCATTCAAATCATTTTTGATATAATATTATTCTTGAATTTTACTCCACAAAAAAAGTATCATGTCGACAATTTAGATATTATTGAATTCTGGATAAATTAAATTGTTAAAGTCTTTAAAAATTTATCCTTTATCTCATGTGATTGATTCTTTATATCCTTATCATGATCCTCATGCTTATATTGTGATGAAAGTCATCTTTGGCCCGTAGTGCATAGATGGACTGTTGTTTATTGGTTTTACAGTTGTATGCCTTTGACATGTAGTGCAAAGATGACCTATTGTTGAATATCTTTGGCTCATAGTGCAAAGATGACCTGCTGAATATCATTAGCTCGTAGTGCAAAGATGACCTGTTGTTGAATATCTTTGGCTTATAGTGCAAAGATGACCTGTTGTTGAATATTTTGGCTTGCAGTGCAAAGATGAACTGTTGATGAATATCTTTGGCACAGTAGTGCAAAGATGAATTTATTAGTATGATTATGAAATGTAAAGCGTGATTTGGTATAACCATGATCTTTGATGTTTCGTAAAGACACACTACTAGAAATTCGACCTATAGCTACGATTCGGCGCCGATCGTCGCTATAAAGCCAAAAGACCGTCGCTATAGTTATAGCGCTGATTTGCCATCGACTCATCGTCATTGTAGAAGTCGTCGCTAAAACCTATAATGACAGTTTTTTGACCTTTATAGCGACGATTATTTACGACCATCGCTATAGTCATGTCAAAATCGTGTATTTACTCTTTACTACTATTATCAAGGCTATTGCTACTATGGCCATGATCGTCATTATACCCATTTTAAATTTAAAAAAAAATTAATAATGCACATTTATTCAACAAACCCAAATACAATATAAAATAACACATAAAAATATATTATATACATCATTTAAAATCATTCATATTACAACATTACAATACATAACATCTAGCATATGTCAATGCCCAAAACATGGTTGCGTTGAAAAAAGAAGAAACATAAAGATAATAAGAACACCTAAGATAAAAGTAACAAAATAAACAAAAACCCAACAGGATGTTGTGCAAAAACACTCCTTTTGGAAGACTAATTTTTTGATGCTGATGTAGATGCAAAGCAGTCCCTGCAATAAGAAAGATAAACTTAGTTTTAAGTCAAAACTCAAGAACAAATTAAAGTAACATGTTACAAATCAATCATAACAATAAAGAAGTTATTAATAAAAATATAATAAAGAAGTTAACTAAATTGCATCTTAAGTGCAATTATAGAGGAAAAACTGTATAAGATATGGGACAATTTCTGGAGAAGTTTGCCTAAAATTTAAATGAAATAATATAAAAGCATAGGAAATGGTGAATGTATGAAACATAAAGGAATTACTAAGGAAACGTTGTTGAAAGTATACCAAAGTTGCTCACCCACATCCTTAGTAGAGGCTCAGCCACATATTTTGATAATATTTTACCAAAGAAGTCACTCATCTCATCGATGGTGGTTCGCCAAAATGATGTAAACCTAACATTATTTTATAGTCTCATTTAATGACGGTGGTTCGCCAAGAATGACATGCATATAGGCAAGAAATATATATATGCAGAATATATGGTGTAACCGAGTCCTTGTTAATTTCGTGCAAGAACATATATATGTACAAAACATTTAGCGATCATTCGCTAATTTGCCATTGTGATTTAATTTCATAACTTTGAAACAATCAAGTCTTAGCATTAGTAGATTTCAAACTTGGATTCCAAATTGATCAACACAGCTAAAATTCAAGAAAGAAACATAGTTTCTTGATTAATCAAACAAAAGAATAAACAAGAATATGATAGAATAAGGTCTCCGGACACAATGCTTCTTCCGCTAATCGTGTTCAAAATGTTGTTTGTGGTATAGCTATTTGATTTCAAATTTGACGCGTCTTGGTTCAATGTCAATAGAGCTTTTAACCCAAAATGCAAATATATATGAATCTAGTACCTAAAAGTGTAGGCAAAAAAAAAAGATTGAAGTTAGCAAATTCTTTCCAAAATAACTAGCAACTTTTCGTTACAAATGACAATGCAGTAAACTTACTTCCAATCTAAATCACAAAGGTCAAGTTGATATATTTTAAGTATTCGACTAGTTGTTGGATCATGTATTGAATCCCATCCAAACCAATCGGAAATCAAATTACAAAACTCAACAAAGTAATATTACAACATAATAGTAGATTCAAAAAGGAAAAATGGGCTTAAGACTAGTAATATCAATACTAGCATGTTCACAGAGAAGACTCACAAATGTAACCCTCTGGTCTACAAATGTTCTAAATAATGCAACTAGATAACTACTTAAAGAAATTTTCCAGTAGGATTAGAATAGTTATGAAGAATCATTCTAACCAAATTAGTGAAGAATCACATTTAAGTGTCCAGCATAATTTTCACTATCAATTAGAAGAACACAATTGAAGTTAAAGGATGATAAAAAAGGGTCTTTTACCTGACAAAGCACATCCATATTGGTCTGCCCTCCGTCTTTAGATAAGATCTTGGCGCGAAACTTCTGCACGCCGCTACTCACATCCTGTTGTATATCAATCTTTGGGACAGCTTTCACATTACTGTTGTATATAATTCTTAACATAGTTTCTTACATTAAATAACACTTGGCTAAAGTTTTTCAAAGAATGAAAGGAAAATCCAAATGCAAGAGAAAAAATTACCATCCCTAACATGGACACATAGTGCAGAACACATGTAAGTACATAGTTTCATCAAAAGTGAAGGCTTTTTCTCAACTCCTCCCAACGAGTCCCGAAAATCCTCGCGGATCAAGACCAAACAAATGAAAGGATTTGTAACTTTTCAAGACTCCATTTAACTTTAATAACTCTATGCTCAAAGAAAATCGATAGAGCAAGAGCTAGAGAATCAAAATATCAAATAACCATATACAATTATAATCTGCATCTTTTTAATAAAAATCATTCATACCACTAATTCTAAATTTCTACATCATTCATACCCAAAATTTCTACATCTTTTTTTAATAAAAATCATTCATACCCAAAATCATTCATAACAACATACTAGTGTGACGAGTAATATTAAGATACAACAACAAAGCTTATTAAGATGCACTGCAGAAGTCCCAAAAAGGAATGAATCGATAAAGCAGTTGTAATAATTAGGGTTTGGAATAAAAGAGTAAAGATGTAAAAAGGAGAGAAATATGGGTATGGAGAAAGATAAAGATATATAGAGATCGATGATGGTATACCCTTGTTCGCTCCGATCACGATCGCTCCGTCTCACCATCGCATATCCTATACCCTTGTTCGCTCCGGTCACGATCGCTCTGGTCCGTTCGTCTATAACGAGAGAGAAAGAGTGAAGATACTGAAATGATTTGGGGGAGAGTGGAAGGGATTTATCTTTAAAAAACCTCTATACCAACGGTTCCGTGACGACCGTCGCTATAGATACCCTATAGCGACGGTTCTGTGCCGACCGTCGCCATATCTCGTCGCTATATATTGAATTTCTAGTAGTGACATGTGATGAAAATTATCTTCGTCTTGGATGAGAAGAGGAATTTAGAACTACAATTATGATTATGAGTTATACACGTGATTGTGAACAGGAACTGTTGATTGATGTTACAGGGATAAAACATTGTTGGTGAACTTTTAACATGGAGAAGATAATGGACTTTATGGTCTATTTGACCCTTCTAATGGATTGCTCGTTCTGCTGCAACTATGGTTGAAATTTTTTATCATCTACCATATGTTCTAAATCTTTGATTTATTACTGACGAAGGCTATTGATAATTTAATTATCTTTAGTTATGATATTATTTTCTGGGCTGTTTGTGCTCACCCTTTTGCTTCATAATTCTTTTCAGGTAATAAGAGTGTAGTTGGGTCAAACGGGGATAACAGGGGAATAGAACGGTGGTCTATATTTGTTGAGGTTCTCCCTAAACAGTATGAAAATAATTTTATTGAGAACTTTAGATAAGTGTGTTGTATTTTATATGTCATTTAATAGCTATATTTGGTGAATCAAATAGGGTGATACGAACCCAACTTTGGAAGGGTGTTTTGCCACTATCATACAAGATGTCTAATGACATACAATCTTGTGTTATCACAAGACAAGGTTGTGCACATCCACTTGCTGAGTATATGTACGGGCACTACCTATATAATCTTGGAGTTTGGTTAAAATATAATTCTCAATTGCAGACAGTGGAGATAGTTATATGTTAAGAGAAGACTCACCATTAGAAAGAACATGATAGTAATCTTCTCTTTTTTCTTTGGGGTCTATTGGGTCAACCAAGGATAATTCTCTAGTCATATGATATTTATTATAACTTAGATGCATGGCCTCCCATGTACGAAGGTTTTCTTGAGCATTTTCTAAAGATTTTAATTTCTAAAACAGTTATTGACTGTACCTTTATGTAATGTATCAATGTGAGATTATATCCAAGTAAAGGGATGAGTGTCACGGTTGGTATTAAAACTTACAGTATATGTGTTGTCGTATTTTGCACGACAATTATATTAATGAAGTTGTAGTTGTTTCTGTACCATGTTTTTGGTGACTTAGAATGGGTTGGGTAATGTATACCTATTTTGGGGGCGTCACAGGATGTCTTCAATGGATACATTTCAAAGGCATCATATATACAAAACATCAGCAGATGAAAGAGATAAGCAAGCACTGAACAAAAAAATTGAAGAACACTCAATGATCAAACTCTATGATCTGAAAAGAAAAGCTCGCTTTCATTTTACTCGGTTCTTTCGAACACAAGCTTAATTCAAGAATCGAGTAGCACCATTCAAGAACTCAACATTATCTAGTGAAGGAAGAAGTTCCAAGTCAGAATGACTTGAAGAGTTCTAAGTGAACTGAGAAGTACCAAGTCTGCTGGACTTGAAGAGTTCAAAAGTGAACTAAGAAGTTCCAAGGCTGCTGGTCTTGAAGGAATCTGTGAGATTCAGAAGTTGTAAAGATATCCTTAGTGGATTTTCTACTCGAGGAGTAGAAAAGTGGACTAGGAGCTTTGAATGCTCTAAACCACTTAAAATCACTGTGTCCCTTATATTCTTGCCATAACTGCTATAACTATCATAACTGTTTTACTCGTATTTATTCATTATATCTTGAAAGGAAAACAAACAAATCTTAATTCCGCTGTGCTTAGATCATTATCAAAACTAACAAGAATTTTGAAACGAAAGAATTTATAATTATCTATTCAACCCCCCCCCCTCCCCTTCTAGATAACTATTGTGCCTCTGGGTACTAACAACTAATTTATAAACCCTAATTTAGGGTTATAAATCAGAACTTATGACTTATTAACCAAGGTTTAAGGTGTACAATTATGTATCCGCAACGTGTACTTTTCCAACTCTAATAAACTCAAAACTTTGATTAATAAACCTTAAACTTTGATTTATAAACCACATTAGTTAATAAATTTTAAACCCTTGTTAATAAGTCAAACCCTTATTCTGATTAAAATTTATTATTCTGATTATGCAAATATCGATATTCAATTTCTAATCTTAATTGTTTTTTTTTCCTAATAATATTGATGATTTATGTCTTATAACAATTTACAATAAATATATGTTAGAGCATCTCCAGCAGATGGACTATCTGCTGGACTATATTTAGTCCATATGACATCAGCAGATGTCCTTTAGTCTTCAATCCTTCTAGCAGATGGACTATCCCGTGAACTATAATATAAAAAAAATTAAAATAATCAATAAATTTAAAAAAACTCAAATATAATAAAAAAATAATATAATAAACAGAAGGACCATAATTTTTCATCTAAAAAATAAATTAAAGAAATATTATCAATAAAAAAATAAAAATCAAATATAATAAAAATATAAATTATTATTAACAAAATACTTATAATTGTTAAAGGTTGAAGTAGTTGATTGAGAGATAGGTAAAATATATTAAATTATTATGCATATTTATAAATTTTTTAATTTCTATTTGTTACTTTTTTATTAGACGCTTTTCATCTTCTTCTTCAGCCGCTTGTCTCTTTCTTTTTCTTCTTCAGAATCTCCCTTTTCCTTCTTCATCATCTCCCTTCTCCTTCTTTTTCATCAACATCTCTCCTATTTAAATATATTAAAAATTATAGTCCATCAATTTTGATTCCTTAATATAGTCGTTTTGCCTTGCCGAAAAATTTGATAGACTATTATTAGTCTGTCTGTTGGAGCGAGATTTGTATTCTAGACTAAATATAATCTAGGATTTATTCATTACCCACCTACTAGAGATGCTCTTACAGATCATATATATATATATATATATATATATATATATATATATATATGCAAGTTACGAAGAGCTTTTAGTTAGCTTTGAGGTCTTGTCCGTGTTAATATCAATATCTGCACTGCACGTCATGAAGAGTATTTAGTTAGGTGTGAGGCTGTGAGGTCTTGTCCGTGTTCTTTTATCTGAAATGGCACCATCTGATCTTACATTATGCCAAGTTGCCAACTAGTCTGCCCTCTTTTTATTTCTTTAAAGACAATGATGGCTTTCATTTTGCCCTTTACCATCTCTACAAACTATGAACAATGAATTTCTCTCTCTTTTTTTTTTTAAATTTTAAGGACAGTTTCCCTTGTTAACCACTTTTTTTTGTGGAATAATTTATTTATTTATTTTTGTAAATGAGAACTTTTGATAGAACAAATGATTTATATAAAAAGTGGAATAATTTATTTATTTATTTATATATTACATATATATGATTTATATGTTCTGTGTATAACATTTATTTATACACATACACATACATATATAATATAACATATATAATATATATATATATATATATATTAAAATGTTGAGTGATGTACTTTTATTAATAAATTAATATCCAAGATAAATAAATAAACATTAAATAAGTAGATAAATAAGATTTTTATAGCAAAAAATCCAATAGTTAAGTTGATAAGCGTCATCCGTTACTAATAATAGCAGATGTTGCTGATAATAACAAAAAATTTTAATTAGTCAACATTACTGGAGGAAGTAGTTAGCATGAAGTTTATTTTTGAGTAAGTTAGTCAATTGACCAATAGAGTGCTGACACGCAGGCGAAGCTCTATATATGTTAATATTCTATTGACTAATTGACCAACTTACCTAAAAATGAATTTCATAATCCATTACTGGATATCCTCAATTAACATAAAATTGATAAGAAAGAATAACAAAATTTAAGGGAATAGGAAGTTTAAAAATACTTGAATGAATTTAAAGTTGTACTATGATTTACTTTAACAATACATTATGTCATTATAGATTTGCATTGGAGATTGGAAAACCTGAGTTTTTAAATTGGCTAAATTAAATTTATCGGATAATTCAAAAACTCTATATAAAAATAAAATAAAAATCATTTTAATTAGTTTGTGGTTTGGATTTTTAGCATTAAAATGTATTGGAAAATCCTAATCAATCAATTCACATTAGAGCGTTGTATTGGTCGGTAAAAGAGGCTCCAATGTGGATTGAGAGGCCACATAACACCAAAGATTTATCGAGTCCAAATAAACCAACCATGAGCCCAGTATCTTCTTTTCAAATGGCCCAGTAAAATACTATGCCACACGAGTAAGTTATACATCTTCTATAATTTCGATGTTGAATTCTGTTATATATTGCGATAAATTTATGTTAAATTTATTAATATATGAAATTTATAAAAATTATAAGAGGACTCAGTTATTACACAATTTTTTTAAAAATTTATTATTAATATGCAAAAATTGACATAAATATTAAGTAATATATATAATTTTTCTTATTAATTTTGTTAATTAATAAATTAATATTATAAAGTATTAGAACTAATTTAGAATTAAACTAAAATTACAGATAAACACAAAAGTAAAACGATAAATTTACAAATAATTATATCAATATTTAGAGTTGGGGATCCGAATTATAATTTTCAAAAGACAGATTTCATAAATTGTAGAAAAATTATATTTAACTGGGTCCCAATGACGTGGATATAATCATATTATAGATACAAAATTTATTTATTGTTTTATTGCCGATAAATTTGATTGTGTAATACAAAATCTATTTATGAAAGTCGTCATTTATATATTTATAAGCGACAACTTTTTATATAAAAATATTTAAAAATATTAATTTTTTTTTAATAGTATTAGACAAAAAAAAAAAAAATCCTTTCTAGAAGGACTGAATAAGACTAAAATAACTAGCATCGAATACTTTGGGCCAGTCAAAAGCAAATAACATATATGTGAAATAATAAATCTCACAATACTATTAATCTCACAACTAGCATCGAATACCCCATCCGCTCCCTGCCCCACCCCACCCCACCCCACTCCCGCCCCGTCCCGTCCCGTCCCGTCCCGTCCCGTCCTGTGCCGCCTTACCCCCCTAGATAAATTTATGAAATAATAAATCTCACAATGAATACTACTATTTAGATAGTTTATAATATTAATTATTGTATTGATTAAAATTAAAATAATATATGTTAATTTAAATTTTTAAAAATATTTTAAGTGCACTTTAAAAAGTTAATACTAATCTTATATCAATCTTTACTAAGTAATTCTTTTTAAGATCAAATTTTAACATTACAAGTACCACACATAAGACTAGGTTTATGCCGACAATTTAATGATTACTTAAAGATAAACATGGCCAACATTTAAAAGATTACTCTTATTTATGATTATAAAATTCATTTTTTCAACTATTTAATCCATTATAGAAAAAAAAATGTTGTCTATATCTGTCAAGGTTATATCTGTCATGTTTGGGATTATTATTATTATTATTATTATTATTATTAATTTATCGGGTTGGGTTGGATCGTAGTTTTTCGGAAAAAAAGGAGCTTTTTTATTCTCTTTAAAATTTGTAGCTTCAACCAAACTAGGTCAGGCGGGTCGAGACAATATATAAATCTTATTTGACCCCAAACCTCTTGTCCCTAGCTAGTATTGGATTAGGCTAAGGGGCTCTTTGATGATTAGTATCGAATGAATGATCGATTCAGTTATTTAGTGTGTTTTTTTTTAATAAAAATTGTTTGAATCACTGAATTGGTCAGTCATTCAGACGATTTGGGCTGAATGGATAAGTTTCATTTTTTTGGCTGAATAATAGCTGAATAATAACTGAATGAATTTTGTTTTTTTTACAATATTAACCATTATATTAAGTAATATTAAATAAATTTACAATTACTTTAAATTTTTTTAGAGGGATAAAATAATAAAAAATTATTATTCAGATATTTTAAAATATCAATTATCAAATAATTTTTTTAATTTAAATTCAGATTCAGATTCTTTCAATTTTTTATCGAACAACACTTAAGTCTAGGGCAGCCAGCGCCAATTTGTGTTTACATTTGCATCCCTAACTGTCTAAATTAATCTCAACCTAATAACAAAGCTCAACCGGAAAATCAAAGAGCCTACAATTTTTATAAAAGTGATTAGTTATATATAACACAAAAAAGGGTTATTTAATTAGAAGTTTTGTTTTGTGAGTTGTATTTTGCGCACATGCATAATTAATATATATATTTTTGGAAGGGACCCAGTTATGACATTTTTTTTGGAAGATACATAATATATGGTGATGACATGACCGCCATTCACCATATATTATCTCTCTATTTTACTAATGCATCAAACTTTGTATTAGCAATCACTATAATGACTCAACACTGGGGCAGGGTTTAACAGTTCACAGAAATTACTAGAGGGACTATCTGTCTTCTGTTCTCATTGGATGGTCGATTTCACATTATGATAAAGTTAATTAGAGGAGATGCATGAATGAAATAATACATACATATATATATATATAGCCCGATTCTCACCAATGAATTGAAAGAAACGAACTAAGAACGATTAGACTATAAAATAATAATTTTTTGTAACAACCGAAAAATTTTACTTAGTTTAAAATTTAAATTTTAAATATTATTTGAATTGTGTGTTTAAATATCGTTTTATGACCTAGGATGGTGATAATATTATAGTATTTTTGTTGCGTACAAGAATAAATGATTAAAAATTTTGAAGACGAAAATAAAAAAATTTAGAGAAACTTTGCGTAAAAACACTATTCACGTGAAGAACGACACGAGTTAGGTTTTGACCCTAGGTTCTTTTGAGAGCTCCATACGTCGTATTGACTTTCCGTTTCAAGATCTACCGGTAATACGTCGTGAAAAGTAATATTATCTAATAAATAATTTTTTCCGAAAAACGTCGTGCTTAAATTTTTTTCTTCGCCAATGAACTTTTCAGTATATTTATTTTGACAAGCTGCTTTGTCGTGCTTACACTGACAAAATGCATTGTCGAGCTTGGTTGCAAGCTGCTGTGTCGAGCTTAGTAGATATTTTTGGTGGCAAGCTACTGTGTCGAGCTTGGTAGATATTTTTAGTGTCGAGCTGCTGTGTCGAGCTTAGTAGATATTTTTGGTGGCAAGCTGCTGTGTTGAGCTTAGTTGCAAGTTGCTGTGTCGAGCTTGGTAGATATTTTGTGGCTTAAAGACCAAAATACACTAACCTAGAAAATCCTATAAATAGACTATTCCCCCTTCATTTAAATTCGCCAATTCACAAAGTTATAATCTTAAGTTGCAAAGAAATAGTTAAAGCTTGCAACTACAAGAGGTAACATCTCTAGTCATTGTTATGTTCGATTTTATTTCATTTTATAGTCTATAAACTCCAAAACATAAGTCGTTACCATGTTCGTATTTTTCAACTTCGTGTCCTTCATAAGTTCTTGCGCAAGACGTTATTATGTTCAATTTATGTAATTGTATAGTAGAAATGTCAAGAACACAAGTCGTTACCATGTTCGGATTTTCCAACTCCGTGTTTCTTCATGTGTTCTTGAGCAAAAGTCATAAATTTTACATAAGTAGGTTTATGATTTTATTATTTTTATGTTATGATGTGTTATTAAGTGTTTGAACATGTTATCCTAGCAAATTAATGCTCGTGGTATCATGTTTTACCAAATGAAATAAAGCATTGTGAACCAAAATCACAATTCTGACATTTTTTTCCATTTTCCAAAATTTTAAAATGGGAATATACTTTTGAATGAATAAGAAAGTTGTAGATATGGAAGTTAAGAGCACGTAGGCGCACGAATCACCCAAAAATGTTTTAAAACGAAGAAGTTATGACAATTTCCGTAAAGGATGTCAAAGCTAAAAATTTCTTGGAGGCTCTCTAATTTAAGGACTTAAAAGATCTAGGGTGTTAAGAAACTTATATCACCTATGAAAATAGTTAAGTTATTATATAACATATAAAGTTAAATAAATCGATGAATCTAACCGCTTATGCACTATATGATTGTGTAGGGTTATTTTAACAAGGTTACGCTTATAGTTTAGTATACTAAACATCAAGGCAAGTTCTCTATTCTTAAATCTCTTATCAAGCAAGTTTCCTATACCTTAATTACTTACACAAGTTTACTAAAACCAAATTATTACTTACGTAAATTTCTCAGACTCTGTGTATTAGTTAAACAAGATTCCTATCTTGAATTGCTTTTGATATGATATACCAAACCTAAACTTGAATTTCCAATTGTTGTAAAGTTATTGCTATAGTTTCAGTATAACTCAAAAATGAATTGTTTATTCATATGATATTGTTTATTGAGCATAAACTATTGTGTCAAATTAAATTATTTTGGTAAGACATCCTATGTGACGCCCCCAAAATAGGTCCACACGACCCATTCTGAGTCGCCAGATATCACACTATAAAAATCAAATACAAACTTCATTTATACAACTGTTGAACTGTCATATAGAATACGACCACGGTTCACTGTGAGTTTTAATACAAATGTATGTAACTCTCATGGTGCCTCGACCACATCCTTACAATGATACTTTACATAAAAGTATAGTCAAAAACTGTTTTAGAAATTAAAATCTTTGGGAAGTGCTCATGGAAACCTTCGTACATGGGAGGCCATGCGTCTAGGTTATGATAGATATTGTATGTCCACGTAATTATCCTGGTTCAATTAATAGACCCCAAAGAAAAGCGAGAAGATTACTATCATCTTCTTTCCAATGGTGAGTCTTCTCTTGACATATAACTATCTCCACTGTCTCCAAGTGAAAATTATATTTCAAATAAACTCCAAGATCATATAGGTAGTGCTTGTAGATATACTCAACAATTGGATGTGCACAACCCTGTCATATGATAACACGAGGTTGAATGTCATTAGACATCTTGTATGATAGTGGAAAAACACCATTCCAAAGTTGGTTTCACCTTACCTTATTCGGTTCACCAAAATTAAATATCAAATGACGTATACAATACGACACACTTATCTAAAGTCATTAATAAAATTATTTCCATACTATTTAGGGAGAACCTCAACAGCTATAGACCACCGTTCTATTCTCCTGTTATCCCCGCTCGACCTAGCTATACTCTTATTACCCGAAAGGAATTGTGAAGCAAAAAGGGTGAGCACAACTAGCCCAGTAAAGAATATCATGACTAAAGATAATTTACATCATCAATAGCCTTCATCAGTAATAAATCAGAGATTTAAAATATATGGTAGATGATAAAACTTTTCAACCATAGTTGCAGCGGAACGAGCAATCCATTAGAAGAGTCAAATAGACCATCACATCTATTATCTTCTCTATGTTAAAAGTCCACCGATAATGTTTTATCCCTGTAACATCAATCAACAATTCCTGTCCACAATCATATGAATAACTCATAATCATAATTGTGATTCTAAATTCCTCTTCGCACCTAGGACGAAGAAAATTTTCATCACTTATCTTCACCTGAAACATCAAAAATCATGGTTATACCAAATCACAATTTCTGCTCATAATCATACTAATAAATTCATCTTTGCACTACGGCCAAAGATATTCATTAACAATTCATCTTTGCACTACAGGCCAAAGACATAGAACTGTATTTTAGAAGAGTCAAGTAGAGCATGATATCTACTATCTTTTACGAATTAAAAATTTAGTATCAATATTTTATCGGTGAGACTCAGCTTAATAAATAATCCACATTATCGAATCACCCCTGCACTACGGTTAAGGATATTCGTTAATATCACATCCATGAATTAATATTTCATTCTTTGAGACTCAAATTTCAATAATTAATCCACATCATCGAATCATCCTCGCACTACGTGCCAAGGATATTCGTTAATATCACGACCAATTAATTATCTATGCACTACGGGCCAAAGATAATCGTGTTTTCATCAACGGTCCGATCATGCCATAAAACAATTCATCTTTGCACCTTGGGACTTGAATAGAATCCATAGCCACAATCATACCAAAAAGCGCCCATCAATGCACTACTGCCAACGAGGACTTTTACCACATCATTTATAACATTACTACCATGATTATACCGAATAATCCTCGGTCATAATAATACCAAGTCCATCTATGCACTGAGCCACAAATGACTTTCAACATAATATAAACATGAGAATGATGACAATGATATAAGAATTCAATAAAACAAGTTCAAGAATTAATTTATCCAGCGTTCAATAATAACCAAATGTTATTAATCACTTAAAAATCTCATAATCTAATATCATTAATATTATAACAATATTTTAATCATTTCTTAAACTTATAAACAATTTATTTCAATTATTTACACTTTATCAAATAATGCATTTAATCATTAAAAAATGTCATACTCATAAGATTTCATCATCAATGATCAAATCCCTCATCAAAAAAATCTGCATATACCCTATATAGGATTCCCAAGCCATAAAATCCTATCTTCCAATTTTATTACTTCACATAACATATTTCATTCATTTACTCATAACTAGTTCATTTTCATGAAAAATACCAAATCAGTCCCAAAAATATTTCTTTTCTGGAATTTAGCAGAATATAGTCCCATATTGAACATATATTTTTCTCAGAATTTTTAAAATTCATTTATTATTTTTCATATGGCTAAAACTGCCGAATATTTAGACATTTATCATAAATTGTACTTTTGTCCAAAAATTCTAAAATTTACAGGATATACTCATGTTATATACATGTACTCCCAATAAAAATTTCACCAATTTTGGAGTTAACCATAAGGAGTTATAAGGGTTTACTTTTAAAATAGTCTTTTCTAATAAAATTATAACTCCTAATCTATACATCCAAAAATCACCATTTTTGGACACAATCTAGAAAACTCATCAAATTATCATTTCAATTTTTTTTAGAATTTTTAAGGGTTAGAAAAATTGCGAAACTGCCCCTAGCAGAAACCCCTTTTTGAATGAAAATACTACTCATATGAATACGAAGGATCATTCACCATGCATGCGGTAATCCACATAGTCAGGTTATTCTAATAGAATAATAAAGAATGGAATAACAGAAGAATTCACCATGCATGCGATAGACCGCACAGATAGGTTATTCCCAGCAGAATAATAAAGAATGGAATAACAACGGAATTCACCATGCATGCGGTAGACCGCACAGACAGGTTATTCCAACAGAATAATAAAGAATGGAACCAGGTTATGCATAAATGCACAAACATGATATTCCGACTGAAAAATAAAGAATGGAACCAGGTCATGCGTAAACGCACAGACAGGATATTCCGACAGAATAATAAAGAATTGAATAACATAAGAATTTCACCATGTATACGGTAGTCCGCGTATACAGGTTATTCAAACAGAATAATAAGGAATGAAATAACAATAGTTCTCTTTATGAATACAAAAGAAATAATACCCCTTACGAGTACAACAAATAATATCCCTTACCTTAGAAGAAACTGGATATAGGAGTAGTGAAGCAATCAGATACTTTTCTTCTTTCTCTCTATAGTTTCTCTCTCTAGAGTTTCAGTGAATTCGTAAGAAATAATGAATGAATGAGCTTCTATTTATAGGAGAATGGACTGAATAGTAACTAATTAATTCATGAGCAGTCAGTATTGATTTACTTTTAAGCGGACGGTCCATATTAATTTACTATGCAAGATTAATAAAATATTCTAATAAAATAGAATCTTTTAAATAAAATATAATATATTCTATTTATAATCTAATAAAAACGAATAACTTTATAAAAGTATTTTGTTTTATATAAAAAGATTTTACTATGTAAATACTATGCAGATCTTATGCAAATATTATGCATAATAGAATATTATATATTCTATTTATAGTCTAATAAAATGAATAACTTTATAAAAGTATTACTTTTTTTATATAAAAAGATTTTACTATGCAAACACAATATTATATATTCTATTTATAGTTTAATAAAACAAATAACTTTATAAAAGTATTACATTTTTTATAAAAAGATTTTATTATGCAAAACACTATGCAGTATACTTATGGAAATATATGCATAATAGTAATATAATATATTCTATTTATAGTCTAATAAAATAAATAACTTTATAAAAGTATTTTGTTTTATATAATTTTTTTCTGTTTTATTACATTTCTAATAATAATAAAACAAACTTTATCACCATTATTATAATTCACAATATTAATCGACTGTGTCGTTCGTTCGAGAAAGAGGAGCTTTCAATAAGGACTTCTCCTATTGGTAGGCATAATTAGGTGACCAAACCTCTCTCTCGCGTAACTTCTGACATCATTAATATTGCAAATAATTATATTAATAACTTTGTCGTCTCAATTATTGATTTAATAATATAAAAAATATCGGCATAATAATTGAATCAAATAACGTGAGATACTATGCTGCAATTATCGTGAGTAATAATTAAACAAAACCGAGTGACTTCTCACGTAAGCATCAATAATCAATACCGTGTGCTACTATGCAACCACGCGTATTACTGTACTTTTACTACCGAGTAGTTCAACAGTTTTAACGTTAAAACTTCTGCCGTTTTTTTCATAAAAATATTTTTGTCATTTTCTCAATCCGACAATAATTTCGTTGTAGGGTCCACCAATGATTGTGCCGTTGTACGAATATTCTCTGATAAAAAGAATATTTCCCGACTAATCGAATATTCCCCGGCACAACGAATATTTTATATCAACTTGCTTACTTTGCAAAATTTTCACATATCACCCTTAACTTTAAACTTTTATCAATTTAACTATTTACCAAAATAGAAAAATTGAATACTTTTATTCATAAAATTCAGGGTCTCACAATCTCCCCTCCTTATGAAATTTCGCTCTCAAAATTTACATACGTACCTGATATTCGAAGAGATGAGAATACCTTGCTTTCTTTTCAGATTGTACCTTCCCGGTAATTTCCTCGCTATCATGATTTTCCCATTTCTCATCTCCTGTATTTCAGATATCATTCTAGAATATAGCTTCAAAACAAAGGTTAATTGACATATCACAATTTGTCAACTTATCAAGTAAATAATTTCAGCTTAGGTAAGTCACACACTAGCGAAGTATATAACTCGTCTCTCCCCTCCTAGTTCTAGACTCTTATCTCCGCCAGCGACCATATCCCTAAGCTCTGATACCATTTATGACGCCCCCAAAATAAGTCCACACGACCCATTCTGAGTCGCCAGATATCACACTATAAAAATCAAATACAAACTTCATTTATACAACTGTTGAACTGTCGTATAGAATACGACCACAGTTAACTGAGTTTTAATACAAATGTATGCAACTCTCATGGTGCCTCGACCACATCCTTACAATGATACTTTACATAAAAGTATAGTCAAAAACTGTTTTAGAAATTAAAATCTTTGGGAAGTGCTCAAGGAAACCTTCGTATACATGGGAGGCCATCCGCTCAGGTTATGATAGATATCGTATGTCCACACGAATTATCCTTGGTCAATCTAATAGACCCCAAAGAAAAATTAGAAGATTACTATTATCTTCTTTCCAATGGTGAGTCTTCTCTTGACATATAACTATCTTTACTGTCTCCAAGTGAAAATTATATTTCAAATAAACTCAAAGATCATATAGGTAGTGCTCGTAAATATACTCAGCAAGTGGATGTGCACAACCCTATCTTATGATAACATTGAGGTTGAATGTCATTAGACATTTTGTATGATAGTGGCAAAACACCCTTCCAAAGTTGGGTTCACCTCACCCTATTCGGTTCACCAAAATTAAATATCAAATGACGATACAATATCGACACACTTATCTAAAGTCATCAATAAAATTATTTCCATACTATTTAGGAGAACCTCAATGACTATAGACCACCGATTCTATTCCTTGTTATCCCCGCTCGACCCAGCTACACTCTTATTACCTAAAAGGAATTGTGAAGCAAAAAGGGTGAGCATAACTAGCCCAGTAAAGAATATCATGACTAAAGATAATTTACATCATCAATAGCCTTCATTAGTAATAAATCAGAGATTTAGAACATATGGTAGATGATAAAACTTTTCAACCATAGTTGCAGCGGAATGAGCAATCCATTAGAAGAGTCAAATAGACCATCATATCTATCTTCTCTATGTTAAAAGTCCATCGATAATGTTTTATCCCTGTAACATCAATCAACAATTCATGTCCACAATCATATGAATAACTCATAATCATAATTGGGATTCTAAATTCCTATTCGCACCCAGGACGAAGAAAATTTTCATCACCTATCTTCACCTGAAACATCAAAAATCATGGTTATACCAAATCACAATTTTTGCTCATAATCATACTAATAAATTCATCTTTGCACTACGGCCAAAGATATTCATTAACAATTCATCTTTGCACTATAGGCCAAAGACATACAACTGTATTTTAAAAGAGTCAAGTAGAGCATGATATCTACTATCTTTTACGAATTAAAAATTTATTATCAATATTTTATCGGTGAGACTCAACTTAATAAATAATCCACATCATCGAATCACCCCTGCACAACGGTCAATGATATTCGTTAATATCACATCCATGAATTAATATTTCATTGCTGAGACTCAGCTCAATAATTAATCCACATCATCGAATCTTCCTTGCACTACAGGCCAAGGATATTCGTTAATATCACGACCACGAATTATCTATGCACTACGGGTCAAAGATAATCGTGTTTTCATCAACGGTCCTGATCATACCATAAAACAATTCATCTTTGCACCCTTGGACGAAGAGAATCCATAGCCATAATCATACCAAAAACTGTCCATCAATGCACTACGAGCCAATGAGGACTTTTACCACATCATTTATAACATTACAGTCATGATTATACCGAATAATCCCTGGTCATAATCATACCAAGTCCATCTATGCACTACAGACCACATATGACTTTCAACATAATATAAACATGAGAATGATGAAAATGATATAAGAATTCAATAAAACAATTTCAAGAATTAATTTATCCAGCGTTCAATAATAACCAAATGTTATTAATCACTTAATAATCTCATAATCTAATATCATTAATATTATAATAATATTTTAATCATTTCTTAAACTTATAAATAATTTATTTTAATTATTTACACTTTATCAAATAAGCATTTAATCATTCAAAAATGCCACACTCTTAAGATTTCATCATCAATGATCAAATCCCTCATCAAAAAATTCTGCATATACCCTATATTGGATTCCCAAGCCATAAAATCCTATCTTCCAATTTTATTACTTCACATAACATATTTAATTCATTTACTTATAACTATTTCATTTTCATGAAAAATACCAAATCAGTCCCAAAAATATTTCTTTTCTAGGATTTAGCAGAATATCGTCCCATATTGAACATATATTTTTCTCAGAATTTTTAAAATTCATTTACTATTTTTCATATGGCTAAAAGTGCCGAATATTTAGACATTTATCATAAATTGTACTTTTGTCCAAAAATTCCAAAATTTATAGGATACACTCCTGTTATATACATGTACTCCCAATAAAAATTTCACCAATTTTGGAGTTAACCACAAGGAGTTATAAGGGTTTACTTTTAAAATAGTCTTTTCCTATAAAATTCATAACTCCTAATCTATACATCCAAAAATCACCATTTTTGGACACAATCTAGAAAACTCATCAAATTATCATTTTAAATTTTTTCAGAATTTTTGAGGGTCAGAAATATTACGAAACTGCCCTTGGCAGAAACCCCTTTTGAATGAAAATACTATTCATATGAATGCGAAGGATCATTCACCATGCATGCGGTAATCCACATAGACAGGTTATTCCAACAGAATAATAAAGAATGGAATAACATAAGAATTCACCATGCATGTGATAGACTTCCATGCATAAAGTTATTCCCAAATGTAATAATAAAGAATGGAATAACAACGGAATTCACCACGCATGCGATAATCGCATGCATAAAAGTTATTCCAATGTAATAATAAATAATGGAACCAGGTCATGCGTAAACGCACAAACAAGATATTTCAGTAGAAAAATAAAGAATGGAACCAGGTTATGCGTAAACGCACAGACAGGATATTTCGACAGAATAATAAAGAATAGAATAACAGAAGAATTTCACCACGATACCAGTAGTCGCACAGATACAAAGTTATTCCAACTAATAATAAGGAATGGAATAACAATAGTTCTCTTCATGAATACAAAAGAAATAATATCCCTTATTTAGTACAACAAATAATATCCCTTACTTACCTTAGAAGAAACTGGATATAGGAGTAGTGAAGCAATTGAATACTTTTCTTCATTCTCTCTATAGTTTCTCTATTTAGAGTTTCAAATTGAATTGCATGCGAAATAATGAAGGAATGAGCTTTTATTTATAGGAGAATGGACCTGAATAGTAACTAATTCATGAACGCCCAGATTGATTTACTTTTTAAGCAGATTCATCCATATTAATTTACTATGCAATTATTAATAAAATATTCTAATAAAACAAAATCTTTTAAATAAAATATAATATATTCTATTTATAATCTAATAAAACGAATAACTTTATAAAAGTATTACATTTTATATAAAAAGATTTTACTATGCAAAACACTATATGTCTTATGCAAACACTATGCATAATAAAATATTATATATTCTATTTATATCTAATAAAACGAATAACTTTATAAAAGTATTACATTTTATATAAAAAGATTTTACTATGCAAACACTATGCATAATAGAATATTATATATTCTATTTATAGTCTAATAAAATAAATAACTTTATAAAAGTATTTTATTTTATATAAAAGATTTTACTACGCAAACACTACGAATATTAATAAACAAAACACTACGATAATAGAATATAATATATTCTATTTATAGTCTAATAAAATAAATAACTTTATAAAAGTATTCTATTTTATATAAAAGTTTTTTCATTTTATTACATTTATAATAATAATAAAACAAACTTTATCACCATTATTATAATTCACAATATTAATCGACCGTGTCGTTTCAGAAAGAGGGGGCTTTCAATAATGATTTCTCCTATTATTGGCGCAATTAGGTGACCAAACCTCTCCTGGTAGAACTTCTAGACATCGTTAATATTGCAAATAATAATATTAATAACTTCGCTATCTCAATTATTGATTTAATAATATAAAAAATATCGACAATACTTAAATCAAATAACGTGAGATACTACAAAGACGACAATCGTAGCAATAATTGAACAAAACCGAGTGACTTCTCACGTAAGCATCAATAATCAATACCGTGTGCTACTATGCAACCACGCCAGACATCGTATTACTTTACTACCGAAAGTAGTTTAACAGTTTTAACGGTAAAACTTTCGCCGTTATTTTCATAAAAATATTTTTTGTCGTTTTTCAATCCGACAATAATTTCCATTCAGGGTCCACCAATGATTGTGCTGTTGTATGAATATTCCCCGATAAAAAGAATATTCCCCGACTAATCGAATATTTCTCGACACAACGAATATTTTATATCAACTTGCTTACTTTGCAAAATTTTCACATATCACCCTTAACTTTAAACTTTTATCAATTTAACTATTTACCAAAACAGAAAAATTGAATACTTTTATTTCATAAAATTCGGGGTCTCACATCCTATACTGAAGTTGGGTATCCCGTAAGGGATCGAGGTTTGGTCAATAATATATTGACATTAATTTGGGTGCACTTGAGCACTGGTAGGATGAGATGCATACTCCTAGGATATTGAGTAGGTTGATCCCCTATCTCATATCTAAAACAAAGTTTCTAAGTCTGTGTGACTGAAATAAATAAAAAGTTCAGAAATGGTTGAAAAAGAAATCCAGAAAATGGTAACAACTATCAGTCGAATTTTGAATTGTTATACTTCTTCAAATCTTATATTGTTATTAATATAAAACCTGCTGAGCATGTCATAGCTCACCCTTGCAAATTATTCCCTTTGCAGTATTAGATGGTAACCTTGGCACTTTTGGAGTTAATAAAGGGAAGCGTCCCTGTTTAGATTAGTTTATATTACAGTCTAATTGAATATAATACTTTGTAATAAGGAATTCTTTATGAAGAATCATGTAATCGAACCTTAATATATGATATATAAACATCTTTTATTTTCGTAACCGTATTTTCTTACATATATAGATGTAAATTAAAATTTTTAATTTAGTTTGAGATCCTTGGGAACTATTCATCTGAGTGAGGGTATTGACCACATGGACTGTTCATGTTGTTGTTGATACTCTGGATTCCAGATAGATAGGTACTATCGATATGATAGTGTAATCAGCATGATATAGACTATACATCTGAGTGAGGGTATTGGTAATATGGACTGTTCATGTTATTACTAGTACTCTGAATTTCGGATAGATAAATACTATTTGTAGATACAGTCCATACATCCAAGTGAGGGTATCCAAACAAAGCAATAGTTTTGACGAGAACTATTATCTGTTATGGGATACTGTGAACCCTGGATCTATGGGAATCGTATCTGGTAATAATTGTATAGTCACTCAATTAGATATAAGCATTGAATCGGATACTGTAAGACCCCAACTTTTATGAATAAAGAATAATTTTTTGAAATATATTTTTGAATATTATGGTGTGGATTTGATATAATGTTATAGTTGTGGGTAATATTTACAAATTTTGCAAAAGTAAGCAAGTGGTTATATAATATTCGATTGGTGGGAAATATTCGCTTTTAACAGATATATTAAATGCGACGACACACACAATCATTAGTGTACACCACAACAAAAGTATATTGTCGTAATTAGAAAATGACATAATTATCTTTTTAAAAATAACGGCGGAAGTTTTACCGTTAAAACTAATCTACCCGTAGTAGAAATGTATAGTAATACGCTGTGGTTGCAGCAAGTAGCATTACTCAGATTAATTATTGATGCTTACGTGAGAAGTCACTCGCTTATACTCAATTATTGCTACAAAGAATTCACGCATCATATCTCTCATATTATTGATTCGATTATTATCACAAAGATCATCCGCATTATATGATATATTATTAAATCAATAATTGAGATGACAAAGTTATTCATATTATTAAATTACAATATTTACAATGTCAGAAGTTTTGTCAAGGAGAGGTTTGGTCATCTAATCATGGCTACCAATAAGGGAAAAATCCTTATCTGAAAAGCCCCCTCTTTCTCGGGAACGACAATTGGTTGTTAAATATGTGAGTTATAATATTAATGATGAATAAGTTCGTGTTGATTAAAGATGAAATTGATAGTTCCATTGTGTTAGAATTATTAGTGTTAGTGGATATCGACATTTAATTCGATTTTAATTGATGTCTGGAAGTTATACTGACCAGTCGGGTAATTAACCGGATAAATGAGCAATTAATTGCTATTAATTCACATGATTATAACTATTTGTTCACATGTGTGTACTATTGATTCACATTCTTGTACTATTAGGGGAGTTGGTGCAAGATTGATAATACTTGTATGACTAAGTTAAAAATAGAGGTATAGATGGAGGTACTATACTGTAATTCATATTTTCACATGATTATAACTATTGATTCACATGATTGAACTATTGATTCACATTATTTACTATTAGGGGAGGTGGTGCAAGTTTGATAATACTTGCAGGACTAAATTAAAAATAAAAGAAAAGTTAAAGGTATTGTACTGTAATATTTCAAGCCCCAAAACGTGCAATTATCGAAACTATATTTTTCTATAAATAGAAGCTCATTCTTCCTTCATTTCTCACCAATTCACTAAAGCTTTTGAGTAATTATTATAGAGAGAAATTATAGAGAGAAAGAAGAAGAGAAGTCTGCTACCTCACTTTTCCAATATCCAGTTTCTTCTAAGGTAAGGGGTATTATTTCTTTCGTATTCATGAAGAGAGCTTCTATTATTCCATTCTTTATTATTATGTTGGAATAACCTGTCTATGCGAAGTACCGCATACATGGTGAAATTCTTCTGTTATTCCATTCTTTATTATTATGTTGGAATAACCTGTCTATGCGAAATACAGATACATGGTGAAATTCTTCTGTTATTCCATTTTTTATTATTTTGTTGGAATATCCTGCCTGTGCGAATTACGCTAGACCTGGTTCCATTCTTTATTATTCTGTTGGAATAACCTGTCTGTTCGGTCTATCGCATGCATGGTGAATTCTTTGTTATTCCATTCTTTATTATTCTGTTGAAATATCCTGTCTGTGCGGATTATGCTAGACCTGGTTCCATTCTTTATTATTCTGTTGGAATAACCTGTCTGTACGGTTTATCGCATGCATGGTGAATTCTTTTGTTATTCCATTCTTTATATTATTCTGTTGGAATATCCTGTCTATGAGGATTACGCATGTCCTGGTTCCATTATTTATTATTCTGTTGGAATAACCTGTCTATGTGGATTATCACATGCATGGTGAATGATCCTTCGTATTCATTCCTTATTAAATTATAGAAATGATCTGTCTACGTGGATTACCGCATGGCGGGTGAAAATCCATTTGTAGTTTCATATATTCAATAATACTCATTTGGTTAAAGTTTTGGCTTCTATACTCCATGAAATTAGAAGAATATCCTGGATATTTGCGCTTCATCTGGTATCTTTTCATGGAAATATTCTTCTGAGCATTCTTGAATTTTACTCCACAAAGAAGTATCATGTTGACAATTTGGACGTAATTGATTTCAAGATAAATTAACTTATAAATCTTTAAAATTTATTCTTGAACTTGTTTTATTGAATTATTATGTCATTGTCAGCATCCTCATGCTTATATTGTGATGAAAGTCATCTTTAGCTTACGTGCATAGATAGACTTGTTATAAATGATGTGGTAAAAGTAAATGAATAAAAGTCCTCCATAGTCTTGTAGTGCATTGATGGATAGTTTTTGGTATGATTATGACGAGGATTATTTAAGTATAGTCATGGCCATTGATGATTTAATGAATATTCTTGGCGTAGTAGTGCGAGGATGACTCGATGATGTGGTTTATTTATTGTCGAGTCTCAATGATCAAAATTGATGAAAACATTTTAAATCATAGAAGATAGTAGATATCATGCTCTACTTGACTCTTCTAATGGATTGCTTATTCTGTTGCAGTTAAACTTGATGTCTATTGTATTTTATCAGTTTAAATTTTTTGAAGATTAATGATAATTTATTCTGCATTATCTTAGTCATAATATTTTTTACTGGGCTAGTTGAGCTCACCCTTTCTTTCACTATTCTCTTCAGGAAATGAGAACGTAGCCGGGACTAGTCGGGGAACGGAGTGACGATCCAGTTTATAGCATTAGTAGTCCTCACTATTCTGTTAAATAGTGTGACAATAAATGTAATGAGGACTCCATTGAGTGTGGATATTGTCTAGATGACAATATTCTTATTAAAACTCTTAGATTATGTTTTGTCGTATTTTACACGATTGTTGTATAATTAAGTTTTATTTGAATTTTATACCATGTACTCAAGATGGGTGATGTATACCTATTTTGGGAGCATCACAGTAGGTATCAAAGCTTAGGGATATGATCCCTGGCTGAGATGTGAGACAAGAACTAGGAGGGGAGAGACGGGGAATTCCTTCACTAGTATGACCTACCTAAGTTTATTTGGTATTTAATTGGTCACGAGTATAGGGATAATATGTGATATGTTAATTAACCCTTGTTTTGTGGCAGTATTTGATAATGGCATCCGAAAATGTTGAGATAAACAATGAAGCACATGAGACCATTGAGTCACCACAGATTAATGCCCAGGATAATGTGCAACAGGAAGACAATAATCATCATGTAAATAATAACACCGATGAAATGGTGAACGATGGGATGTTAAGAGGCTTTATGCAATTCATGCAACATCAGGCGAAAGCGGCTCTTGTCCAAAATGCAGGTGGAAACACTGACAACTCTCAAACGGTCACCACTAAGCAGTTCAAGGAGCTGGGACTACCAGAGTTTTTTGGAGAGCCAAAACCACTTAAGGCGGAGACATGGATAAAGCAGATCAACAAGATATTTGATGTCTTGGGATGCTCCGAGGAGTAAAAGGTTCCCTTTTCCACCTTCATGTTGCGAGCAGAGGCAGATTATTGGTGGGAATCTGTAAAGCGTACTCAACCTGCCGCACTGAAGATGTCTTGGGAGAAGTTTTAAGAACTGTTCAACGACAAGTACTTTCCTGAAAGTATTCGTCATATGAAGGAGGTAGAGTTCATCAAGCTTGAGCAAAATAATATGACTGTGGTGCAGTACGAAGCTAAGTTTGCCGAGTTGTCTCGGTTTGCGTCCCACTTGGTTGATAATGAGGAGAGAATGACGCGGATGTTTCTAAGAGGTTTGAAACCCGAGATACGTCAATACCTAATTTCTCACAAACTATGTTTGTATTCAGATGTTGTGAATAGGGCTCAGTTATTGGAGCGCGATAATGAGTTAACCCAACCAAGAGAGAGCAACCGACAAGTCGATAATGCTAGTGGTAACAGTCATCGAAGCGGTGACAACAAACGTGAAGGGAATCAGCATGCCAGAAATGATAATCACTTCGGTGGTAATCATGGCCATGATAATAAGAGTGGACATTTTAAGAAGAGGAGATTCAACAAGGATAGAAAGACGTCAGCACCAACACCTGTTGTTAAGGAAGAAGAACGACCACCGGTCGTATGTTACAAATGTGGAGGGGAAGGACACATAAGTCCAAACTGCACGATGCAGTCCAAAGCGTGTTATAATTGTGGAAAAGAAGGTCACCTAGCCCGATTTTGTCGTGCACCAAAGTCAAGTCCAGCTAGGATGGAGGCATCAAAGGGTGTCCCAGACAAGACAAAACCGGTAGTTCAAGGGAGAGCGTTTGTCGTAACCTCCCAAAAAGTGAGGAATCCGAACGAGGTGATCACGGGTAAGCTAATCATAAACTCTAGCGAAGTTTATACTTTATTTGATACCGGTTCTACCCATTCCTTTATTTCTCCTACTTGCGCTCAACGTTTAAATTTGACTCTGGAGAAATTAGACTTTGACTTATCTGTTGAAACTACGTTGGGAGAAACCTTCATTACATCCACGGTTTATAAGTCTTGTTTGATTCAAATCGGTAACCGCACATTACCTGTCGATCTTATTTCTTTGAAAATACTTGCATTTGATGTGATTTTAGGGGTTGATTGGTTAACTACTCATCATACTAAAATCGATTATTTCGTAAGGTTGTTAGCTTTCATATTCCTAACCAACCTATTATGCGAATTCAAGCAACTAAACCACTAAAATCAATCACTGTTATATCAAGTCATAAAGCTATTCGTTTATTGAAAAACGGATGTCAAGCTTTCTTAGCCCATGTCACGGATTTAAATAAAGATACGTCAGATTTGAATGATATTTCTATTGTTAATAAATTTTCTGACGTATTCCCTGAAGAACTTCCTGGCCTACCCCTAGAGCGTGAAATTGAATTTTGTATCGACCTTGAATCCGGTACAAAATCCATTTCCAAAGCCCCATATCGAATGCCTCCTATTGAACTTCAGGAGTTAAAAATCCAACTACAGGAATTGTTAGACATAGGTTTCATTCGTCCTAGTACGTCTCCTTGGGGTGCTCCTGTTTTATTCGTAAAGAAGAAAGATGGAAGTATGCGATTTTGTATTGATTATCGGGAGTTGAATCATGTCACCATCAAAAATAGGTACCCGTTGCCTCGCATTGATGACCTGTTTGATCAGTTGTAAGGAGCCAAATTCTTTTCAAAGATTGATCTTTGTTCCGGATATCATCAGTTGAAGATTAAAACTGATGAAATTCTAAAGACTGCTTTCAGAACTCGGTACGAGCATTATGAATTCCTAGTCATGTCTTTTGGATTGACTAATGCTCCTGTTGCCTACATGGATATGATGAACCGAGTATTCAAGAAATATTTGGATCACTTTGTGGTCGTCTTTATTGATGACATCCTCATATACTCCAAAACCCGCAAAGACCATGAACAACACTTGAGGCTGATACTCCAAAAGCTTCGTGAAAACAATCTTTATGCCAAGTTGAAGAAATGCGAGTTTAGGCTTGAGGAAGTTGCATTCCTTGGGCACGTGATATCAAATTATGGAATATTTGTTGACCCGGCAAAGATTGAAGCAATTCAAAGCTGGGAGCAACCTAAGTC
This sequence comes from Panax quinquefolius, assembly GCA_020205615.1. Classification (NCBI taxonomy): domain Eukaryota; kingdom Viridiplantae; phylum Streptophyta; class Magnoliopsida; order Apiales; family Araliaceae; genus Panax; species Panax quinquefolius. The sequence goes on from CM035152.1 coordinate 148,249,150, forward strand.
AGTAACCGAAGTACGTAGCTTTCTCGGCTTAGCTGGTTATTATCGGAGATTCGTAGAAGGGTTTTCTCGAATTGCTACTCCATTAAATCAGCTGACTCGAAAAGATACAAAATTTGGTTGGAGCGAGGAATGTGAAAAGAGTTTTCAAGAACTCAAGAGGAGACTCATTTCAGCACCTGTTCTGACAATACCATCTGGCTCGGAGGGATTTGTCATCTACAATGATGCTTCAGGCAAAGGGTTAGAACGTGTTCTCATGCAACATGAGAAAGTCATAGCCTATGTCTCTCGACAACTCAAAGAATATGAGAGGAATTATCCTACTCATGATCTAGAGTTGGCAGCAATCATTTTTGCGCTTAAGATTTGGAGGCATTACCTGTATGGAGAGAAGGTGGAGATCTATACGGATCATAAAAGCCTCAAATATTTCTTCACTCCAAAGGAACTCAACGTGCGACAACGACGATGGCTTGAGCTGTTGAAAGATTATGATCATACCATCCAATACCATCCTGAAAAAGCGAACGTAGTAGCTGACGCATTGAGTAGAAGATCATATGCGGGTACGAGTGAAATATTATCAACGCAAAGAACCATTTTGTATAACTTGGAAAGGATGGAAATAGAGGTAAAGACTCCAGGGACCCATGTGATGATGGCTAATATACGAGTGGAACTGACTTTAATCGATAAAGTTAAATCTGCTCAAACTACAGACCTGGAGCTGATGCGTATGAAGAAGAAAGTGCAAGAAGGTGCTATTCTAAAAGCAAGAATCGATGAAGAAGGAATACTTCGAGTCAACTCCAGACTTTGTGTTCCTAACGATTCTGGCTTGAAGTATAAAATCATGATGGAGGCGCACAACACACCGTTTGCAATCCATCTTGGGAGTACCAAAATGTATCGTGATCTTTGACATACATTTTGGTGGAGCAATATGAAGAGAGAGATAACGGGGTTTATCTCAAGGTGTCTAACTTGTCAACGAGTCAAGGCGGAGCATCAAGTGCCAAAAGGTCCATTGCAACCACTTGAAATTCCAGAATGGAAGTAGGAACACATTACCATGGATTTCATTACTGGTCTTCCCAAGGTTTCTCAAGGCATAGATGCGATTTGGGTCATTGTTGATAGACTGACCAAATCTGCTCATTTCTTACTGATATGAGAAACTTTTACACTTGAACGTCTTGCTAGTATGTACATAAACGAGATCGTAAGTTTGCATGGTATGTCAGTATCCATAGTTTCTGATCGATACCCAAGATTCACTTCAAGATTTTGGGTTAGTTTGCAAAAAGCTATGGGCACGGATTTACGATTTAGTTCGGTATATCATCCTCAAATGGATGGGCAGTCGGAAAGGACTATTCAAACTCTTGAACATTTATTAAGACTCTGTGTCCTTGACTTTAAGGGAAGTTGGGACAAGTTCTTACCATTGGTGGAGTTTTCTTACAACAATAGTTATCAAACAAGTATTGGCATGGCTCCATTTGAGGCATTGTATGGAAGAAAGTGTCGTTCTCCAGTATGTTGGGATGAGGTGGGTGAAGCAACGTTGTTGGGACCGGATTTGGTACATATGACTACGAAAAAGATTCAAATGATCCGACAATGTATAAAAACCTCACAAGATCGACAAAAGAGCTATGCTGATCTTCATCGAAAAGACGTGGAATTCAATATTAGAGATCATGTGTTGTTACGTGTTGCTCCATGGAAAGGAGTTACAAGATTTGGAAAGAGAGGAAAGCTCAATCCTCGATTCATTGGCCCATTTTAATCCTCGATCGAGTAGGGCGTAGCCCCTCATGATCAACCAGAAGACCCCGAAAATTTTTAAATAAAAGGAATTTCCTTTATTTATTATTTTGAAATAGTAAGGGTTGATTTGATTAATGTGGATAGTTAAGGGTTAAATACGCAAATATTTCAAAAAATAAGCAAGTGGTTATAAAATATTCATTGTTGTTGGGAATATTCGTTTGGTCGTGGAATATTAAATCTTTGTTGGGGAATATTTCGATTTAGTAGCATGCCCATGTGTGGGCCCCATAACTGAAAAGCGATTGGATGAGGAAAACGACAAAGTTTGGGTGGTTATAAATAAGGCGTAGTTATTACTGGTTTTAGATTGTTGGAATACCGGTGGTTAAAATACGATGAATACGCGTGGTTGCAGACAAGAGTTATGCACGGTATTGCAGTATTGTTGAATTATTGATTCTTACGTGAAGGCACTACTCAATAATTTTCACATGAATTCGCTTGATATTTTATTTTATTGATTCAATAATTGTTGCGTTGATATTTTATATAATTATTGTTTCAATAATTGTCATCGCATGAAGATTTCCCATTATCGGATCAATAATTCATATTATTTGAATAATATTATTAGATAACATTATTGGCAATGTCTAGAAAGTTACATCTAAGGAGAGGTTTGGTCACCTAATTGCGCGCCAAGAAGATGAGAGAGATCCTTATTGGAAAGCCCCTCTTTCTGGGAGCGACTGGTTGTCATTATAATTGTGATTCTCGTAATATTATTTGTGAATAATTAATTATTGATTCATATGATAAGGAAATATTTATTTTATATGAATATAAATGATGGATTTATTTATATGGTTATTAATGAAGGAATTAATCTTTGAGATTTTTTATTTGTATTTTGTCGGATTGGAGGTATTAAAAGATCAAATCGGTGTTATTATAGCTTTTATCATGGGGTTATAATTTTAATCCGATAGTTGGATTGTGGTAATTTTTGGGTATGTTATACATACATAAGTTGAGTATATGTCCACAAATTTTGAACCGTTAAAATGCACGAATGATTTGTTGTGAATTTTAAGAGGTGTCGGATTCGGAAATTAGGTTTATAATTGATTTTGGTGGAAAATTCTAGAATTGAGTGGGCCCCACTTGTGGTTGGTGAAAAAATGTGCTAAATTTTATTTCAAATGTGGTGGGTGGCAATAGTAGTAGGTGTAAAGCCATCAGTAGCAAGTCAAGTCCGCTTGGTATGGGCTAACATTTTCTATAAATAGAGGGCTAAGTTAGAATTGAAAATCACACCGAAACAAAGTTTTCTCTCTTTCTCTCTATATTATTGAGCGTATTTTGTGAGTATTTAGATACTTTGAGAGTTCTTTGCTCAAGATAAGTTTCATTCGAAAGATCACTTGAGACCTTTCCTCCGGAAATCGATTCTTTGAGGTAAGGGATATTATTTTTTTCGTAATGATATTATTTCTTCAATATCATTATCTTTGAAATGTTGATCCAAGTTTTTATCAAATTTGGAACTTTTCATGTATGGGGGTTACTTATTCACGAGTTACTATTCACGAGTTACTATTCATGAGTTACTATTCATGAAGTTCTTATTCATGAGTTATTTATTCACGAGTTCTTATTCACGAGTACTATTCATGAAGCGTGAAAATGTTTTTTTGTGGAATTTCTATCTTTTGGTGTTGAGAGTTACTATTCACGATATCGGACTATTCACGATATACAAGACTATTCATCGAAAAATAAAATTTCTTCTTTTCGTTCAAAATATCTATTCGGATACTAGCTTTGATTGTATCCATGTTTTGATCATTCTTGAATTTTACACCACTATGATTATTTTTTGAGGTATTGTTGGACATGGATAAAACAAAGTCTGAATCATTAATCCTTAATCCTTGTCATTTTGTTTCATTGGATTAGTTTCTTTAAAAATATTTTCATCATCCTCGGTCTTAAATGATGATATTATTGAATATCTTTGGCCTGTGTAGTGCAAAGATGAATGATTATTGATGAATATCTTTTGGCTGTAGTGCAAAGATGAGCGGTGTTTAAATGAACATGACCGATCGATGAATATCTTTGGCCTTTAGTGCAAAGATGAACAGTGTTGAGATGAACATGATGGATTGATGAATATCTTTGGCTGTAGTGCAAAGATGAATATTTTGATTTGAGATGAATATTGATTGATGTTACTGAGGATAAAATATTGATGATGGATCGTTAAATTCATAGATTATAGTAGATTTCATTCTCTACGTAACTCTTCTATGAATTATTATTTCGCCATGAATATTGATCCGAATCTTGTTGTCTATTGTATTCTATTAGATTTTTCCACGATTGGAGACTAACGATAATTTGTTGTATATTATCTTAGTCATAATATTCTTTTCTTGGGCTAGTTGAGCTCACCCTTTTCCTTGTTGATCCATTTTTCTTCTCGAGAGGCGAGAATGTAGCGAAGTACTAGTCGGGAAATGGAATGAAGGTTCTAGAGAGAGTTGTTTAGTAGTCCTCACCATTTTGTAAAATAATGAATCAATAATTATGATGGGGATTTATTTGCATGTGGATATTGTCTAGAAGACAATAATATATTTAAACTCATCAAGATATATATTGTCGTATTTCACACGACATTTGTATTATTGAAGTTGTAGTTTTCTTTTTTGTACCATGTATTTGGCGACTCAGAATGGGTGTTGTGTATACCTATTTTGGGGCGTCACGGTTAATATCGAGCTTAGGATATGATCTCTGGCGGAGATCGGGAATAAAACTAGGAGGAGAGACGAGTAAATCCTTCGCTAGTGTGTCCTACCTAAGCTTATTTGTTGGTTGGTCATATTATAGGGTATTATGTGATATATTGATTTCCTTAATTAACCCTTGTTTTTTGATGATGATTTGAGAATGTCGACCGAGAATATTAACAATGGAAATGAGAATGTGGAGACGCCTTTGTACTCACCAACGAGAGAGAACGTGCAACAGTTTGGCAATGTTCCTCCGTGAATAACACCACCGAAAGCGATGATGAACGAGGGGATGTTTAGAAGCTTTTTGCGTTCACGCAAAATCGCAGACGAGGAGACTCGTGTTCAAAATACTGAGGAGGAGATGATAGCAATTCACGGGTGGTCACACCCAAGCGAGTTCAAAGAGTTGGGACCACGAGTTACTGGGAAAGCCAGATCCGATCATGGCGGAAACATGGGTCAAGCAAATTACCAAGATATTCGATGTCTTGGGATGCACGAAAGAACAGAAAGTTCCATTCGCTACTTTTATGTTCCGTGGCGAGGCAGATTACTGGTGGGAATCTGTGAAGCGTACCCATCCACCGCACTCAAAGATGTCGCTGGAGACGTTTGAAGCAGTTCAATGACAAGTACTTCCACGAAAGTATTCGCTATATGAAGGAAGTGGAGTTTATTAGGCGGAGCGAGAATAACATGGCGGTGTCCCAAAGACGAGGTAAGTTCGGCGGAGTTATCGAGTTTGCACCTCATTTGGTGGAGAATGAGGAGCGTATGACGCGGATGTTTACGAGAGGTTTGAAACCCAGATACGTCAGTATCTCATTTCTCATAAATTTTCTCTCTATTCAGATGTTGTCAACAGGGCTCAGTTGTTAGAGCGAGATAACGAGTACGTTAAACCGAGGGACCATAACCAGGATCATACCGAAGATAGCAGTCGTCAGAATAACGATAACCAGTGGAGAAAGAAGAATACGGACAAAGGTAGTTACCACTCTGGTGGTAATCGTGGCCATGAAAATAGAAGAAGCGAGTCGGGAGGAGATTTTAAAAAGAGGAGATTCAACAACGACCATGTGAAGGCGTCGCCGCCCAAGAGTGGCCCGGTTCTAAGGGAGGAGAAACGACCACCCGGTCATATGTTATAAATGCTGGGAAAGAGGGACATATCACCAAACTGTCCACAACAGATTTAAGGTATGCTATAATTGTGGAAAGGAAGGACATATAAATTTCGAGATTAGACGATATCGAAACCCGACCCGGTAGGAATGGTGACTCAAAAGGATGTCCAAGAAAAGTCAAAGTCAACGATTCACGGAAGAGCGTTTGTCGTGGCCCCATCAAAATGCGAGGAACCCGAACGGTTAGCACGCAGGTTAGTTAATTATAAATTTTGCGAAGTTTATACCTTACTAGATATCGGTTCTACCCATTCTTTTATCTCTCTTGCTTTAAGGCTCAACGTTTGAACTTGACTACGGAGAAATTAGACTTTGACCTATTTATGGAGACTCTGTTAGGAGAAACTTTCATTACATCCGTTGTTTAAAAAAAAAAAATCTTGCTTGATTCAAGTTGGCACTATCACATTACCTGTTAACCTTATTTCTATAGAGATATTTGCTTTTGATGTGATTTTAAGGTTAACTACTCATCGTGCCAAATTGATTGCTTTTGTAAGGTTGTTAGTTTTCATATTCCTAAGCAACCTGTTATTCGAATTCAAGCAACCAAACCATTGAAGTCAAACTCTTTCATATTAAGCCATAAAGCCATTCGTTTATTGAAAAGCGGATGTCAAGTTTTCTTAGTCCATGTTATGGATTTGAATAAAGACACGTCGATTTGAATAATATTCTTGTTGTTATTGATTTTTCCGACGTATTTCGAAGAATTTCTTGGCTTACTCCCAAAGCACGATATTAAATTTTGTATCGACTTTGAACCCTAAGACAAAACTCATTTCTAAAATCTCATATCGAATGGCTCTATTGAACTTCGGGAGTTAAAATTCAACTATAGAATTTGGTACATGAGCCTTTATCTTGTGACTTCCTTTGTGGAATTCACCTAAGCCGACTCTCTGTAAGGGACGTCATATTCGATGCGATAGTAAAGCGATAGGTGTCATTGTGACGTCTTATCCAAGGTTGGGATATGAGTCACAGTTGAGAGCAACCTAAGTCGAGAATCGAAATACGTAGCTTTTAGGCTTTGTTGGTTATTATCGAGATTCGTTGAAGGATATTCTCGAATCGCTATTCCATTATCGCGGTGACTCGTAGAGATACAAAATTGAATGGAGCAAGGAATGTGGGAAGAGCTTTGAAGAACTCAAGAGGAGACTCATTTCAAAGACACGTGTTACGACCATGCCATCCCGAAAAGTTAACGTGGTATTGGCGGCGTGTTTAGTAGAAGATCGATATAAATCAGATACGATATTATCAAAGACTAATTTCAGTATAATTTACAAATAATAGAGATGGAGATGAAAACTCTAGGTACCCACGTGATGATATCTGAGTATAATCGACTTTAGTTAAAGTTGCTCAAGCCACCAGGCAGAATGATGCATATGAAGAAGAAAGTACAAGAAGGAGCTATTAGGGCGAGAATTGATGAAGAAGGAATACTTGAGTCCACTCTAGACTTTGTGTTCCTAACGACTCGATTTGAAGTACAAGATTATGATGGAGGCACACAATACACCATTTGCAATCCATCACGGAAGTACTAAAATGTATCGTGATCTTTACATACATACATTTGGTGGAACAATATGAAGAGAGAGATTGCAAAGTTTATCTCAATGTGTTTAACTTGTCGGCGTGTAAAGGCGGAGCATCTAGTACCTAAGGGTCCGATTGCAACCACTTGAGATTAGGAATGGAAGTGGGAACACATTACCATGGATTTAGATTACGGGTCTTCCTACGGTTTCTCAAGGCATCAATGCTATTTGGGTTATTGTTGATAGACTAACCAAGTCTACTCATTTCTTACCGATACGAGAGACTTATTCCCTTGAACGTCTTGCTAGTATGTACGTGAATGAGATTGTGAGGTTGCATGGCATGCCTGTATCCATAGTTTCGGATAGTGACCCAAGATTCACTTCATGATTTTGGGTTAGTTTGTAGAAAGCTATGGGCACAATTCTGATTCAGATTGGCATACCATCCCCAAACAGATGACAATCGAGAGAGGACTATTCAAACTCTTGAAGATATATTAAGACTCTGTGTCCTAGACTTCAAGGGCAGTTGGGATAAGTATTTACCATTGGTGGAATTCTCATACAACAATAGTTATTAAACAAATATAGACTTGCGTTACATCCGAGTATGTCTCGTGTTCATAATGTGTTTCACATATCTGTACTTCGTAAATATGTGAAAGACCCGAACCAAATCAACGAGTTAGAACCTAGGATGAGATAGCCAGAAAACTTAACGTCGAGGAGGTACTGTCAAGATCTTGTAGAGGAAAGAACATGTCTCATGTATCAGAGGTTATACCATAAGTTAAAGTTTTGTGGAGAAACCATGTTATAGAGAAATGACACGGGAATTGGAAAGCGAAATGAAAGCGAGGTATCCTCACCTTTCGAAACACCAGTATCGTACGTCAATTTCGAGGACGAAATTTCATAAGGAGGGAGGTTGTAAGACCCGAAAATTTTTAAATAAAAGGAATTTCCTTTATTTATTATTTTGAAATAGTAAGGGTTGATTTGATTAATGTGGATAGTTAAGGGTTAAATCATAAATATTTCAAAATAAGCAAGTGGTTATAAAATATTCATTGTTGTGGGAATATTCGTTTGGTCGTGGAATATTAAATCTTTGGGGGGAATATTAATATGACGGTAGCAACCCATGTGTGGGCCCTATAACGGAAAGCGATTGGATGAGGAAAGCGACAAAGTTTGGGTGGTTATAAATAACTTGGCGTAGTTATTCTGAATTTAGATCATTGGAATACCCGGTGGTTAAAAAACTGATGTCTGGCGTGGTTGCAAGATGCACCAGATATTACAAGTATTGTTGAATTATTGATTCTTACGTAAGAAAGGCTTTACTCAATAATTTTCACAGTGAATTCTTTATTGATATTTTATTTTATTGATTCAATAATTGTTGCGTTGATATTTTATATAATTATTGTTTCAATAATTGTCACCGCATGATATTTCCCATTATCGGATCAATAATTCATATTATTTGAATAATATTATTAGATAACATTATTGGCAATGTCTAGAAAGTTACATCTAAGGAGAGGTTTGGTCACCTAATAATTGCGCCAAGATGGAGAGATCCTTATTGGAAGCCCCTCTTTCACGGGAACATACTGGTTATCATAATTGTGATTACGTAATATTATTTGTGAATAATTAATTATTGATTCATATGATAAGGAAATATTTATTTTATATGAATATAAATGATGGATTTATTTATGTGGTTATTAATGAAGGAATTAATCTTTGAGATTTTTATTTGTATTTTGTCGGATTGGAGGTATTAAAAGATCAAATCGGTGTTATTATAGCTTTATTCATGGGGTTATAATTTTTAATCCGACCGTTGGATTGTGGTAATTTTTGGGTATGTTATACATACATAAGTTGAGTATATGTCCACAAATTTTGAACGAATTAAAATGCACGAATGATTTGTTGTGAATTTTAAGAGGTGTCGGATTCGGAAATTAGGTTTATAATTGATTTTGGTGGAAAATTCTAGAATTGAGTGGGCCCCACTTGTGGTTGGTGAAAAAATGTGCTAAATTTTATTTCAAATGTGGTGGGTGGCAATAGTAGCGAGTAAAGCCATCGTGTGCTTGAAGTCAAGTCTGCTTTACGGGCTAACATTTTCCTATAAATAGAGGCTAAGTTAGAATTGAAAATCACACCGAAACAAAGTTTTCTCTCTTCTCTCTATATTATTGAGCGTATTTTGTGAGTATTTAGATACTTTGAGAGTTCTTGCTTTCAAGACAAGTTTCATTCAAGACATCACTTGAGCCTTTCCTTCCGAAATCTTGATTCTTTGAGGTAAGGGATATTATTTTTTTGTAATGATATTATTTCTTCAATATCATTATCTTTGAAATGTTGATCTGAAGTTTTATCAAATTTGGAACTTTTTCATGTCGGGGTTCTTATTCATGAGTTACTATTCACGAGTTACTATTCATGAGTTTATTCATGAGTTACTATTCACGAGTTACTTATTCACAGTATTATTAAATGAAGCGTGAAAATGTTTTTTGTGGAATTCTATCTTTTGGTGTCTGAGTTCTTTATTCACGATACTCAAGACTATTCACGATACTGTGACTATTCATCGAAAAATAAAATTTCTTCTTTTCGTCCAAAATATCTATTACGGATACTAGCTTTGATTGTATCCATGTTTTGATCATTCTTGAATTTTACACCACTATGATTATTTTTGAGGTATTGTTGGACATGGATAAAACAAAGTACGAATCATTAATCCTTAATCCTTGTCATTTTGTTTCATTGGATTCGTTCTTTAAAATATTTTTCATCATCCTCGGTCTTAAATGATGATATTATTGAATATCTTTGGCTTTTGTAGTGCAAAGATGAATGATTCTTGATGAATATCTTTGGCTGTGAGTGCAAAGATGAAAGGTGTTTAAATGAACATGATTAATCGATGAATATCTTTGGCCTTTAGTGCAAAGATGAGCAGTGTTGAGATGAACATGACTGGATTGATGAATATCTTTGGCACAGTAGTGCAAAGATGAATATTTGATTTGAGATGAATATTGATTGATGTTCTGAGGATAAAATATTGATGATGGTATTAAATTCATAGATTATAGTAGATTTCATTCTCTACGTAACTCCTTTCATGAATTATTATTTCAGCATGCGAATATTGATCCGAATCTTGTTGTCTATTGTATTCTATCAGATTTTTCCACGATTGGAGACTAATGATAATTTGTTGTATATTATCTTAGTCATAATATTCTTTCTTTGGGCTAGTTGAGCTCACCCTTTTCCTTGTTGATCCATTTTTCTTCTCGGGAGGCGAGAATGTAGCGAGTACTAGTCGGGGTATGGAATGAAGGTTCTAGAGAGAGTTGTTTAGTAGTCCTCACCATTTTGTAAAATAATGAATCAATAATTATGATGGGGATTTATTTGCATGTGGATATTGTCTAGAAGACAATATTATATTTAAACTCACAAGATATATTGTCGTATTTCACACGACATTTGTATTATTGAAGTTGTAGTTTGCTTTTTGTACCATGTATTTGGCGACTCGAGAATGGGTGTTGTGTATACCTATTTTGGGGCGTCACACTCTACTTTCTGCTGAAGTATGTCTCGTGTTCATAACGTTTTCACATATTTATGTTACGTAAATATGTGAAAGACCCAACCACATTATTGAATTAGAACCAGACGAGATAGAGGAAGATTTTAACGTATGAAGAGTTACTGTTAAAATCTTGGATAAGAAGGATCATATTCTATGCTCTAAAGTTATACCTCAAGTCAAAGTTTTGTGGAGAAACCACGATGTGGAGGAAATGACCTGGGAGTTAGAATCTGAGATGAAGTCAAGATATCCTCACCTCTTCGATATACCAGGTACGTACCCTAATTTCGAGGATGAAATTTTATAAGAAGGGGAGGTTGTAAGACCCCAACTTTTATGAATAAAGAATAATTTTCTCGAAATTTATTTTTGAATATTATGGTGTGGATTTGATATAATGTTATAGTTGTGAGTAATATTTACAAATTTTGCAAAGTAAGCAAGTGGTTATATAATATTCGATTGGTCGGGGAATATTTGTTTTAACAGGGAATATTCGTACGACGACACAATCATTAGTGGACCCCACAACAAAAGTATTGTCGTAATTAGAAAATGACATAATTATCTTTTTATAAAAATAACGGCGGAAGTTTTACCGTTAAACTGTTGAATTACCCGGTAGTAAAAGTACAGTAATACGCGTGGTTGCATAGTAGCACACGATATTGATTATTAATGCTTACGTGAGAAGTCACTCAGTTATACTCAATTATTGCTATAGTAATTGCTGCATCATATCTCTCATATTATTGATTCGATTATTGTCACAGTATCATCTGCATTATATGATATATTATCAAATCAATAATTGAGATGACAAAGTTATTCATATTATTAAATTGCAATATTTATAATGTCTAGAAGTTCTGTCAAGGAGAGGTTTGGTCATCTAATTGCGCGCCAATAAGGAGAAATCCTTATCGAAAAGCTCCCTCTTTCCTAAGAAGGACCTGGTTATTAAATATTGTGAGTTATAATATTAATGATGAATAAGTTCGTGTTGATTAAAGATGAAATTGATAGTTCCATTGTGTTGGAATTATTAGTGTTATTGGATATCGATATTTATTTCGATATTAATTGATGTCTGGAAGTTATACTGATCAGTCGGGTAATTAACCGGATAAATGAGTAATTAATTGCTATTAATTCACATGATTATAACTATTTGTTCAAATGTGTGTACTATTGATTCACATTCTTGTACTATTAGGGGAGTTGGTGCAAGATTGATAATACTTGCATGATTAAGTTAAAAATGGAGGTATAGATGGAGGTTGTGACGCCCCCAAAACAGGTATACATCACCCATCTTGAGTCGCCAAATACATGGTACAAAATTCAAATACAACTTAATTATACAACAGTCGTGTAAAATACGACAAAACATAGCTGAGAGTTTAAACAAGAATATTGTCATATAGACAATATCTACACTCAAATAGAGTCCTCATTACATTTATTGTCACACTATTTTATAGAATAGCGATGACAACTATAACACCATCTCGGACCATCACTCCGTTTTCCAACTAGTCCCGGCTATGTTCTCATTTCCTGAAGAGAACAATGAAAGAAAAAGGGTGAGCTCAACTAGCCCAGTAAGAAATATTATGACTAAGATAATTCAGGATAAATTATCATTAGCCTTCAACAATGTTAAATTGATAAAATACAATAGACATCAAGTTTAACTGCAGCGGAATAAGCAATCCATTAGAAGAGTCAGGTAGAGCATGATATCTACTATCTTCTATGATTTAAAATGTTTTCATCAATTTTTATCGCTGAGACTCACCTTAATAAATAAAATCAAATCATCCCTGCACCACGGCCAAGGATATTCATGTAATCATCAATGGTCATGATTATACCGAATAATCCCTGGTCATAATCATACCAACAACTGTCCATCAATGAACTACAGGCTAATGAGGACTTTCACCACATCATTCGTCACATTACGGTCATGATTATACCGAATAATCCCTGGTCATAATCATACCAAGTCCATCTATGCACGTAAGCCAAGATGACTTTCATCACAATATAAGCATGAGGATGATGACAATGACATAATTATTCAATAAAACAAGTTCAAGGATAAATTTTAAAGATTTATAATTTAATTTATCTAGAAATCAATAACGTCCAAATTGTCAACATGATACTGCTTTATGGAGTAAAATTCAAGAATGCTCAGAAGAATATTTTCATGAAAAGATATTGGATGACGCGTAAATATCCAGGATATTCTACTAATTTCATGGAGTATAGAAGCCAAAACTCATAATATTTAACAACCAGGTCCTTCCCAGGAAAGAGGGGGCTTTTTGATAAGGATTTCTCCTTATTGGCGCGCAATTAGATGACTAAACCTCTCCTCGTGAACTTCAGGCGTTGTAAATATTGCAATATAATAATATGAACAACTTTGTCATCTCAATTATCAATTTAATAGTATATCATATTATCACGGATGATCTTGTGACAATAATCAAATCAATAATATGAGAGATATGATGCAAAGAATTATCGTAGCAATAATTGAGTATAAGCGAGTGACTTCTCACGTAAGCATCAATAATCAATACCGTGTACTACGCAACCGACCATGTGTATTATCGTACTTTTTACTACGGGTAGTTCAACAGTTTTAGCGGTAACACTTTCAAGTTGTTATTTTTAATAAAAGATAATTACATCATTTTTTACTACGACAATACTTACATTGTAGGGTCCACTAATGATTGTGTCAGTCGCATTTAATATTCTCTGTTAAAATGAATATTCCCCACCAATCGAATATTATATAACCACTTGCTTACTTTGCAAAAACTGTAAATATTACCTACAACTATAACATTATATCAAATCCACACCATAATATTCAAAAAAAATATTTTAGAAATTTAAATCTTTATTCATAAAATCTGGGTCTCATAATCTCCCTCCTTATGAAATTTTGCCTCAAAATTTACGTATCGCATACATGGTATGCCAAAGAGGTTAGGATACCTTAAATACCTTTATCGTCGAAAACATTACACGTTAAATACGCGTACGCTCGATGTCCTCTCGATTGCCTCACGAATGCACATCAGTCCCTAAAATAGCCATTTTAGGCCTTGATACCGACCTCAAATCTCAAAATATAAAGAATGATAGTTTTAGGTCTACTCGTTATCTTTCCGAATCATCCTGAATCACCTCAATCGGAGTTTGTATGAAAATATTATGCTCAATTTACTAAAGGATGTTCGGTCAGATTTTGGCTTAACACTTGACCAGCGCCTAGGCGCCCAAATTTGGCCTTGGGCAAGCGCCTAGGCACCGAAGAACAGATTCTAAGAGCCAAGCCTAGTGCCTAGGTGCTCGACCTTTGGCACTTAACTCCAATTTTCCAGATTTTGCAACTTTTGACACACATACTTCAAATCTTCATAACTTCTTCATCCGTTATAGGAATTAGTCCGTTTTTAAGGCTATGGAAAGATTGTAACATGCTCTATAAAACCCCCATGATTTCATAATTTTTTAGATTCATTAATTATTCTGAAATTTGGCTCCAAAGTCCCCCAAGACTAAGTTTTTTACTAACAATGATACGTGAAAAACGTTATGAATACGCGATATACTTGGCGGTAAAATGAGTCTTTAGGCCACAGTTCCTACTCGATCGAGGATTTCAAATGGGCCAATTAAATAGAGGGTTGAGATAACGCCTTCTTGAACCTTCTTCTTCACATTCATCAGATTTGGGCGTGTAGCTTGAGCGGCTTTAACTTTATCGATTAAAGTCGATTCTACTCGTATATTCGTTATCTTCACGTGGGTCTCTAGAGTCTTTAACTCTATCTTCATTATTTGTAAGTTATACAAAATGGGTTTTTGTGTTAACAACATCGCACTCATAAACGCATACGATTTTCTACTCAACGCGTCAGCTACCACGTTATCTCTTCCACAATGATATTGAATGGTATGATCGTAATCTTCAACAGCTCGAGCCAACGTCTTTGGCGCATGTTACATTCATTTTAGTTGAAGAAATATTTGAGGGTTTAAGAAATGGGTTTTGTACTGGGGTCAATACAAAATTCGATTTCACGCTCTGGGGATAGGCCAGGAAGTCTTCAAAAATACGTCAAGAAATTTATTAACGATAGAAATATCATTCAAAACTGTGACCCTCATCCAAGACTTGGATAGTACACATTGATACCTATTAACTTGCCATCGTTATTCACAATGTCCCCTACAGAAAGTTTGGCTTCGGTGCATTCCACATAAGGAAGTCACCAAATAAAGGTTCGGGGCTCTTTACTTATGGCTTGATATGATAATGATTGACTTTAGTTGTTTGGTTGCTTGAATTCGCATAACAGGTTGGTTAAGAATATGAAAGCTAACAACCTTACGAAAAGCATGATGAGTTGTTAACCAATCGATTCCTAAAATTACATCAAAGGCACGTATTTTCAAAGAGATAAGATCGACAGGTAACGTGAAAGTGTGGATTTGAATCAAACAAGATTTATAAACAGTGGAGGTAACGAAGGTTTCTACTAATGAATTTTCAACCAATAAGTCAAAGTCTAGTTTCTCTGGAGTCAAATTTAAACGTTGAGCGCAAGCAAGAGAGATAAAAGAATTGGTAGAACCGGTATATAACAAGGTATAGACTTCGCAAAAATTTATAATTAACTAACCCGTGCTAACTTCGTTTGGGTTACTCGCTTTTTAAGAAGTCACAAAAAATGCTCTTCCTGAAACCACCAACTTTGTTTTGTTCGTATCCGCCTTTGGTGCCACCATCCCAGCTAGACTTGACTTTGGTGCACGAAAAAATCGGGCTAAGTGACCTTTTTTTCCATAATTGTAACATGCTTTGGACTGCATCATGCAGTTTGGACTTATGTGTCCTTCAACTCCACATTTGTAACATACTACCGGCGGTCGTTCTCCTTCCTTAACAATAGGTGCTGGTGCTGACGTCTTTCCATCATTATTGAATCTCCTCTTCTTGAAATGTCCACTCTTATTGTCATGGCCATGATTACCACTGAAGTGATTACCATTTCTAGCATGTTGATTTCATCTACGTTTGTTGTCACCGCTTCGATGACTACTACCACTGGTATTATCGACTTGCTGGCTCCTCTCTCTTGGTTGGGTTGACTCATTATCGCGCTCCAATAACTGAGCCCTATTCACAACATCTGAATACAAACACAGTTTATAAGAGATAAGGTATTGACGTATCTCGAGTTTCAAACCTCTTAGAAACATCCGCGTCTTTCTCTTCATTATCAACCAAATGGGACGTAAATCGAGACAACTCGGCAAACTTAGCTTCGTACTGCGCCATGGTCATATTGTTTTGCTCAAGCTTGATGAAATCTACCTCCTTCATGTGACGAATACTTTCAGGGAAGTACTAGTCGTTGAACAGTTCTTGGAACTTCTCCCAAAACATCTTAAGTGCGGCAGGTTGAGTACACTTTACAGATTCCCACCAGTAATATGCCTCTGCTCGGAACATGAAGGTGGCAAAGGGAACCTTTTGCTCCTCGGAGCATCCCAAGACATCAAATATCTTGTTGATCTACTTTATCCACATCTTTGCCTTAAGTGGTTTTGGCTTTCCAAAAAAATCCGGTGGTCCCAGCTCCTTGAACTACTTAGCGGTGACCATCCGAGAGTTATCAGTGTTTCCACCTGCATTTTGGACAGGAGCCGTCTTCGCCTGATGTTGCATGAATTGCATAAAGCCTTTGAACATCCCATCGTTCATCATCTGATCGGTGTTGTTATTTACCTAAGGATTATTGTCTTCCTATTGCACATTATCACGGGTATTGATCGTTAGTGACTCAAGCGGTCTCATGTGCTTCATTCTTTGATCTCAACATTTTAGATGCCATTTTCAAACTCTGTCACAAAACAAGGGTTAATTGACATATTACATATTATCCATATACTCTGACCGACCAATTAAATACCAAATAAACTTAGGTAGGTCATACTAGTGAAGGAATTCCCCGTCTCTCCCCTTCTAGTTCTTATCTCACATCTCAGCCATGGATCATATCCCTAAGCTTTGATACCAACTGTGACGCCCCCCAAAACAGGTATATATCACCCATCTTGAGTCACTAAATACATGGTACAAAATTTTAATACAACTTAATTATACAACAGTCGGGTTAAATACGACAAAACATAGTTGAGAGTTTAAACAAGAATATTGTCATCTAGACAATATCCACACTCAAATAGAGTCCTCATTACATTTATTGTCACACTATTTTATAGAATAGTGAGGACTACTAAAACACCATCTCGGACCATCACTCCGTTTCTCGACTAGTCTTGGCTACGTTCTCATTTCCTGAAGAGAACAATGAAAGCAAAAGGGTGAGCTCAACTAGCCCAGTAAGAAATATTATGACTAAGATAATGCAGGATAAATTATCATTAGCCTTCAACAATGTTAAACTGATAAAATACAATAGACATCCGGTTTAAGCTGCGATGAATAAGCAATCCATTAGAAGAGTCAAGTAGAGCATGATATCTACTATCTTCTATGATTTAAAATATTTTCATCAATTTTTATCATTTGAGACTCGACAATAAATAAATAAAATCAAATCATCCTCGCACTACCGCCGAGGATATTCATGTTATCATCAATGGTCATGATTATACCGAATAATCCCGGTCATAATCATACCAACAACTGTCCATCAATGAACTACATGCCAATGAGGACTTTCACCACATCATTCATCACATTACTATCATGATTATATTAGAATAATCCCACGGTCATAATCATACCAAGTCCATCGATGCACGTAAGCCAAAGATGACTTTCATCACAATATAAATATGAGGATGATGACAATGACATAATTATTCAATAAAACAAGTTCAAGGATAAATTTTAAAGATTTATAATTTAATTTATCTAGAAATCAATAACGTCCAAATTGTCAACATGATACTGCTTTGTGGAGTAAAATTCAAGAATGCTCAGAAGAATATTTCCATGAAAAGATATTGGATGACGCGTAAATATCCAGGATATTCTACTAATTTCATGGAGTATAGAAGCCAAAACTTTAACCAACTGAGTATAATAGAATATATGAAATTGCAAATGGATTTTTGCCCACCATGCGGTAATCCACGTAGACAGATTATTTCCACAATTTAATAAGGAATGAATACAAAGGATCATTCACCATGCATGCGGTAATCCACATAGACATGTTATTCCAATAGAATAATAAAGAATGGAATAACAGAAGAATTCACCATGCATGTGATAGACCGCACAGACAGGTTATACCCAACAAAATAATAAAGAATGGAACCAGGTCATGCGTAATTCGCACAGACAGGATATTCCAATAAAATAATAAAGAATGGAACTAGGTCTTGCGTAATCCTCACAGACAAGATGTTCCAACAGAATAATAAAGAATGAAATAACAACAGAATTCACCAGGCATGCGATAGGCGCTTACAGAATGAGTTATTCCAATGAATAATAAAGAATGAAATAACAGAAGAATTTTACCATGTATGCGGTACTTTGCATAGACATGTTATTCCAATATAATAACAACGAATGGAATAACAACTCTTACGAGTATTGAAAGAAAATAACTCTCTTCATGAATACGAAAGAATAATACCCCTTACCTCAAAAGAAGGCTGATCTTTGGAATAGTGAGGGTAGCAGACTTCTCTTCTTCTTCTCTCTATAATTTCTCTATATAATAATTGCTCTATAGATTTTGTGAATTGATGAGAAATGAAGGAAGAATGAGCTTCTATTTATAGAAAAATATAGTTTTGATAATTGCACGTTTTGGGGCTCAAAATATTACAGTATAATACCTTCCTCTTTTTCTTCATTTTTAATTTAGTCCTGCAAGTATTATCAAACTTGCACCACCTCCCCTAATAGTAAATAATGTGAATCAATAGTTCAATCATGTGAATCAATAGTTATAATCATGTGCAAATACGAATTACAGTATAGTACCTCCATCTATACCTCAATTTTTAACTTAGTCATGTAAGTATTATCAATCTTGCACCAACTCCCCTAATAATACAAGAATGTGAATCAATAGTACACACATGTAAACAAATAGTTATAATCATGTGAATTAATAGCAATTAATTTCTCATTTATCCGATTAATTATCCGACTGGTCAGTAGAACTTCCAGACATCAATTAATATCGAAATAAATATCGATTTCCACTAACACTAATAATTCCAACA
This sequence comes from Panax quinquefolius, assembly GCA_020205615.1. Taxonomy (NCBI): domain Eukaryota; kingdom Viridiplantae; phylum Streptophyta; class Magnoliopsida; order Apiales; family Araliaceae; genus Panax; species Panax quinquefolius. The sequence continues at coordinate 148,268,420 of CM035152.1, forward strand.
TAATGAAACTATCAATTTCATCTTTAATCAACACGAACTTATTCATCATTAATATTATAACTCACAATATTTAACAACCAGGTCGTTCCCAGGAAAGAGGGGGCTTTTCGATAAGGATTTTTCCTTATTGGCGCGCAATTAGATGACCAAACCTCTCCTTGACAGAACTTCTAGACGTTGTAAATATTTTAATATAATAATATGAACAACTTTATCATCTCAATTATTGATTTAATAGTATATCATATTATGCAGATGATACTGTGACAATAATCGAATCAATAATATGAGAGATATGATGCAGCAATTATTGTAGCAATAATTGAGTATAAGCTGAGTGACTTCTCACGTAAGCATCAATAATCAATCCAGTGTGCTACTTATGCAACCAACGTGTATTCTTGTACTTACTTTTACTACCGGGTTGTTCAAGCGGTTTTAAGCGGTAACACTTTCGTAGTTTATTTTAATAAAAGATAATTACGTCATTTTCTTACTACGACAATACTTCCGTTGTGGGGTCCACCAATGATTGTGCCGTCGTACGAATATTCCCTGTTAAAATGAATATTTGCCGACCAATTGAATATTATATAACCACTTGCTTACTTTGTAAAATTTGTAAATATTACCCACAACTATAACATTATATCAAATCCACACCATAATATTCAAAAAAAAATATTTCGAGAAAGAGGCCTATGCCAGAGAGTATCTGTCTATTTGACAGAAAGATGATGAGTCCATCACAGACTTCATGACGAGGTTCACTAGATTGGCAGGATTTACAGGAACTTTTGCAGGGACTGCAGCAGAACAGGCGGAGAAGTTCAAGTGGCAGATTCATTATAGGTATCGACAACATCTCATTAACACCAATTTTTCAGATGTGTCAGTAGTGGCCAATGCTGCCAAGAATATTGAGATGGAGCGACAAGACTTTCGGTCTTCTAATCCGGAAGGGAGTCGAAAGAGGGACAGAGATGACCAGCAGGGTCAAACTTCAGTTCAGCATGGAAGAAGTCAGAGTGGTCAGTGGAATAGAAATCATGGCGGTCAGCAGGGGCAATGGCGTGGTCAGAATCAGAACAGGGGTTATCAGCAGATGCCTCAGCAGGGGCAAAATTGTTAGCTTCAGCTACCTTGGTATGGACAGAATCGTCAGCAGGGACAAAATCAGGGTCGTTATCCAGGACCAGCTGGTGGGGGTAACCTGAATCTCATTCCGATAGCTCCTTGTACTACTTGTAGGGCAAATTATCCGGGGAGGCCGTGCCATAGACTCACAGGTGCATGCTTCTTGTGTGGACAGATGGGTCATATTGCTAGGGATTGTCTGAAAGCCACGTGGTAATGGTGGAAGTGGTGAAAATGGTGGCAATGGAGTCGTTGTCCGGGGTGGTTGAGTGTTTGCCTTGGACGTATAACCAGCAAAGAAAGTGCACAGTCTTGTTCGGAAATCTTTTAGTTGACAATCGTGAGGCGTCTATTTTATTTGATACGGGTTCTACTCATTCCGTTATTGCTCAGTCTTTTGTTCGGCACTTAGGTGTGCCATCTCAGTTATTAGATTCTGATATGTCTATTGCTACCCCGATGGGGACTTCAGTTGTTATTACTGATTTGTATCGAGGGTGTCCGATCAGTTTTGGGGATAGGATTCGTAGGGCTAATCTTCTTCCGATGAGTATGCATGATTTTGATGTCATTCTTGGGATAAACTGGTTGGATAAACACCAAGCCACTATCGATTGTCAGGCAAAGAAGGTTATATTTGGAGATGTGAAGTCTCCAGAGTTCGTGTTTCAGGGTTCACAACCGAGTAGGGTGGTGAAGTTAATTTCAGCTTTAAAGGCTGGGAAGTTGGTGGCAAAGGGTTGTGAGGGGTATTTAGCATTTGTGAAGGATACCTCTAAGGGTGAGTCTCGTATTAAGGATGTTCCTATTGTTCGTGACTTTCCCGATGTATTTCCTGAGGAGTTGTCAGGGTTGCCATCGCAGCGGGAAGTGGAGTTTGCTATTGAGTTTGTTCCTGGTGCGGAGCCTATCTCTAAGGCGCTATATCAGATGGCATCATTGGAGTTGCAGGAGTTGAAGGAGCAGTTGCAAGAGCTTTTAGATCGTGTTGTGATTCGGCCGAGTGTTTCACCGTGGGGTGCTTCGGTCTTGTTTGTAAAGAAGAAGGATGGGTCTATGAGGCTCTGCATAGACTACAGGGAGTTGAACAAGATTACCATCAGGAATCGGTATCCGTTGTCGAGGATTGATGACTTATTTGACCAACTTGGTAAGTATTTTTGAAGATAGACTTGAGGTGGGGCTATCATCGATTGAGGGTGAGGATGAGGATATCCCTAAGACTGACTTTTCCATTACTCATTATGGGCATTATGAGTTTACGGTGATGCCATTCGGGTTGACTAATGCTCCGCGGTGTTCATGGATTTAATAAATGGTGTGTGAGAAGTACTTAGACCAATTTGTTATTGTATTTATTGATGACATTTTGGTTTACTCCAAGTCTAAGGAAGAGCATGAGGCATCATCTTCGACATACGGTGTTGGGGATTTTGCAGAAAGAAAGCGTATGCTAAATTCTCTAAATCTGAGTTTTGGTTGGAGGCGAGTTGTATTTTTGGGCCATGTTGTTTCTGCTGAAGGCATTAAGGTGGATCCTGCGAAGGTTGAGGCTATCACTAAATGGCCGAGACCTACTACAATGAAAGAGATTAGGAGTTTCTTGGGTTTGACAGGGTATTATAGGCGGTTTGTGGAAGGATTTTCCTTACTTGCCTTACCATTGACTCAGTTGATGAGAAAGGGCGTGAAGTTTGTGTGGAATGAAGAGCGTGAGAAGATTTTTGAGGAGTTAAAGAAACGGCTTGTGATCACTCCTATACTTGCATTGCCGTCGGGGACAGGAGGTTACCATATTTATAGTGATGCTTCTAAGAAGGGCTTGGGGTGTGTTTTGATGCAACACGGTAAGGTGATTGCTTATGCTTCTAGGCAGCTTAAACCTTACGAGGTGAATCACCCCACCCATGATTTGGAGTTGGCAGCGGTGATCTTTGCCTTAAAGATTTGGAGGCATTATTTGTATGGAGAGACTTGTGATATCTTCACCGATCACAAAAGCCTTAAATACATCTTCACTCAGAAGGAGCTCAATATGAGGCAGAGGCGTTGGTTGGAGCTTCTAAAAGACTATGATGCTAGGATTCAGTATCACCCGGGGAAGGCAAATATGGTTACAGATGCTCTTAGCCGAAAGAGTTCAAGGAGTGTAGCAGCCCTTATTACACAACCTCAGCTTATTTCGGATATGGAGCGGATTAAGTTGGAGTTATATGTACGAGGTTCAGATGGGCTTTTGGCGGGTATGAGAGTGGAGCCCTCTCTTATCTCGCGGGTCAAAGAAGCTCAAAAAGAAGACGGGGAGTTGTGGAGTATGACGCAGAATTTAGAGGAGGGCAAGAAACCCGAGTTTCGTATCGATGACCATGGTGTGATTTGGTTGGGTGAGCGGTTGTGTGTACCATCCGATCCAATCATTCGGGAGGCTGTGTTGGCTGAGGCTCATAATTTGCCATTTTCTATTCATCCAGGTTCTACAAAGATGTATAGGGATTTGAAGAAGAATTTTTGGTTGAATGGGATGAAACGAGACGTGGCTGAATATGTTGGGAAGTGCCTCATTTGTCAACAAGTGAAGATAGAACATCAACGAGCTAGTGGTTTGCTGCAACAGTTAGACATTCCAGTGTGGAAGTGGGAGGATATCAAGATGGATTTTGTGACTGGTTTGCCAAAGACTTTTAAGAAGAATGATGCCATTTGGGTAGTGGTAGACCGGTTGACCAAATCAGCACAGTTTTTGGCTATCCACGAGGGTTACTCGGTGGATAGGTTGGCATAAATCTTTCAGCAGGAGATTGTTAGACTTCATGGTACTCCGGTGTCTATTGTTTCAGATTGGGATCCGCGGTTCAATTCGCGGTTCTGGAATGGGTTTCAACGAGCTTGGGGCACTCGGCTCAACTTCAGTACTTCTTTCCATCCGCAAACTGATGGGCAATCCGAGTGGACTTTTCAGCCATTAGAGGACATGTTGAGATCTTGTGCACTTGAATGGTCGGGTAATTGGGATGATTATGTGAGCCTAGTTGAGTTTGCTTACAACAACAGCTGGCATGCAAGTATTGGAATGGCTCATTTTGAGGCACTATATGGTAGAAAGTGTCGGGCACCAACTTGTTGGGATGAGGTTGACGAAAGGGCCATAGAAGGGCCTAAGTTAGTTCAAATCACTACGGAGAAGGTAGCTGTAAGACCCCAAATTATTAATAAATGAAATTTAAATTCTTCTATTTATTATTTTGAAATAGTAAGGGTTGATTTGATTAATGTGGTTAGTTATGGGTAAAAATGAGTAAAAATATCAAATAAACAAGTGGTTATAAAATATTCATTGTTGTCGGGGAATATTCGTTTGGTCGTGGAATATTCTTCTTTGTCGGCGAATATTAAATGCTGTGAAATTGACTTAATAATGGGCCCATAATGTAAAAGCGATTGGATGAAGAAAATGACAAATATAAGTTGTTTATAAAAGACGGTGTAGTTGTTACCGTTAATACTATTGGAATAACCGGTGGTTAAAACACAGTAGCACACGGTATTACACCAATTAGTGATTCTTACGTAAGAAGGCACTACTCAATAATTATTACTGATAATTCTTTGTTCAAAATATTTTATTTTTCTTTGTGTTGATATTTTATATTACTGTTGTTTTAATAATTGTCACTGCACAGTATTTTCTATTATCGGAGCAATAATTCATATTATCTGAATAATATTATTGGCAATGTCTAGAAAGTTCTGTCTAAGAAGAGGTTTGGTCATCTAATTGCGCTCCAGTAAGGTGAGATCCTTATTGGAAAGCCCCCTCTTTTCTGGGAACTGCCTGGTTGTCAGTATTGTGATTCTGTAATATTATTTGTGAATAATTAATTATTGATTTATATGATGAGGAAAATATTGATTTTATGAGGATATAGATGGAGAAAATTTTTAATGTGACAATTGTTGAAAATTAATATTTTATCTTTTTCTGATAAAATAATTCATTTAAATATATTATTTTAATAATATATTAATGGTGATATTTTTACAATGAATGTGGGATATATGAGTATATGAGGAGGAAGAGTATTTTTGTGGCATTAAATGATTAACACATATTTTGTGTGTCGGTGGACCCCAATTATTGACCGAAATTTGATTATAGCTTGTAAAATCGCACGTTTGTGTATTTCGGTCAATTTTTGTTTGGAATTTGGAAAAACTTCCTTCTGCAAAGTTGTAAATAATGGAATTTCCTAGGGAAAGTTGCAAGTTTCAAATTTTTCTGACAAAAGGGCTATTTGTTATGAATTATTGAAAGTTCTGAAGTTCCGAAATAATTGATTTTTAGATGTTTTATTTATGTTTATTTAGAAAAACGTTTTTTGAGTTTCATGAAACATGTGTTATGGCTGAATTCAGATGGTCAAGGTGGGCTAAGGAAAATTTGTTAAATATATTAACATTTTATTAAATTTTCTACTTTGGTGTTCTAAGCATTTTCTATAAATAGGGTGCTTAGGTTAGAATTGAAAATCACACCGTAAACTGAAGTTTCTCTCTATTTTCTCTCTATATTATCGGCGTATTCTTGTGAGTATTTTGAGTATATTTTGAGTATTATATCGGTGCAAGTTCAAGTCATGCCTTTATATCCTGTTTAAATTTAAATCTTGATCTTTCGAGGTAAGGGATGTTATTTTCTTCATATATGATATTATTTCTTCAATATCATTATGCCAAAATATTGGTTTGAATATTTTAATCAAATTTGGAACTTTTGTGCTCTGGGAGTTCTTATTCACGATTACGACTTTATTCACGTATATATTTACTTTATTCATTGAAAAATGATTTTTTTTTTCTTTTCGTCCAAGATTATCTATTATGGATACTAGCTTTGATTGTATCCATATTTTGGTCATTCTTGAATTTTACTTTATTATGATTATTTATGAAGTATTTTTGAACTCGATTTGTTTAAAGTACGAATCCTTAATATTTGTTCTTTTGTTTCACTGGATTCGTTTTCTTTAAAATATTTTTCATCATCATCAGTCCTAAATGATGACATTACTGAATATCTTTGGCCTGTAGTGCAAAGATGGTTGATTTTCTTATGAATATCTTTGGCCCGTAGTGCAAAGATGAACAGGTGTTGAGATGAACATTACCAATTGATGAATATCTTTGGCCTGTAGTGCAAAGATGAATATTTGATTTGAGATATATATTGATTGATGTTACAGGGATAAAATATTGATGATGGACTTTTAAATTCATAGATGTTAGTAGATTTCATTCTCTACTTAACTCCTCTAATGAATTATTATTTCCGCTGCAGTTGTTGATCTAAAACTTGTTGTCTATTGTATTCTATCAGATTTTTCCCTGTTGAAGACTAAGGATAATTTTTTGTACATTATCTTAGTCATAATATTCTTTACTGGGATAGTTGAGCTCACCCTTTCCTTTTGTTCCATTTTTCTTCTCAGGAAGCGAGATTATAGCAGGAACTAGTCCGGGTGTGGAGTGATGGTTCAAGATAGCTGTTTTAGTAGTCCTCACTATTCTGTAGAATAGTGTATCAATAATGAGGACTTATTTGAGTGTGGATATTGTCTAGAAGAAAATATTTGTATTTAAACTCACAGTATATATGTTATCGTATTTTGCACGATAAATGTATTAATAAAGTTGTAGTTATTTCTGTACCATGTATTTGGCGACTTAGAATGGGTTGGATGGATTGGACCTATTTTGGGGGCGTCAATGCTGGTATCAGAGCTATAAGTAAAGAGCCCCGAGCCTCTTGCTGGTGACTTCCTGTTGATGGGGGATGCAACCAAAGCGGACTCTCCGTAGGGACATCGATTACGGATGGAAAATCGATAGGTACCACTGTGAGGAGTCTTTGTCCACGGTTGGGGACATGAGTCGCGGTTGGTATCGAGCTTAGGATATGATCTCTGGCGGTGATTGGGGAATAGAACTAAGAGGAAGAGGCGAGTAAATCCTTCGCTAGTGTGTCCTACCTAAGCTTATTTGTTAGTTGGTTAGTATATGGGATATTATCGATATATTAATTTCCTTAATTAACCCTTATTTTATGCGAGATTTGAGAATGTCGTCGAGAATATTATGATGGAGTAAATGAGGCTGTGGAGATGCTGTCAGACTACCAACGAGAAGAACATACAACAGTTGGCAATGTACCTCTGTGAACAATACCACTGAAGCGAGATGATGAGCGAGGGATGTTTAGAAGCTTTTTCCAGTTCATGCAAAATCGCGGGCGAGGAGACTCGTGTTCAAAATACTGAGATGAAATGATAGCAATTCACGGGTGGTCACAACCAAGCGATTCAAAGAGTTGGGACCACAGTGCGGGGAAAGCGGATTCGATCATGCCGGCGGAAACATGGGTCAAACAAATTATCAAGATATTCGATGTCTTGGGATGATGCGGAGGAACAGAAGGTTCCATTCGCCACCTTTTATGTTAAAGTGGCGAGGCGGATTCTTGGTGGGAATCGTGAAGCGTACCCATCCATTTGCCTTTCGGCATGTCGTGGGAGATGTTTGAAGCAGTTCAATGACAAGTACTTCCCACGAAAGTATTCTTCATATGAAGGAAGTGGAGTTTATTAGATCGGAGCGCGAATAACATAGCGGTGTCCCGATGACGAGGCGAAGTTCGCGGAGTTATCGAGTTTTGCACCTCATTTGGTGGAGAATGAGAGCATTATGACGTGGATGTTTCGAGAGGTTTGAAACCCGCGATACGTCAAAATATCTCATTTCTCATAAATTTTCTCTATTCAGATGTTGTCAACAAGGCTCGGTTGTTAGAAGCGAGATAACGAGTACGTTCAACCGAGGGGACCATAACCGAGGATCATCAGAAGATAGCGATCCATCGAATAACGATAACCGGTGGAGAAAGAAGAATACGGACAAAGCGGTAACCACTACGGTGGTAATCGTGGCCATGAAAATAAAAGAAGCGAGTAGGGAGGAGATTTTAAAAGAGGAGATTCAACAAACGACCATGTGAAGACATCAACACCAAAGAAAGAATCTGGTTCCGAGGAGGAGAAAGACCACCGGTCGTATGTTCTAAATGCGGAAAGAGGGACATATCATTGGCCCTTACAACAGTTTAAGTTATGCTATAATTGTGGAAAAAGAAGGACATATCGCTCGAGATTATGCAGTATCGAAACCAGTCAATGAATGGTGACTCAAAAGATCGTCCCAGAAAAGTCAAAGTCAAGCGATTCTCGGAAGAGCGTTGTCGTGGCCAAATTCAAAATGCTGGGGAACCCGAACAAAGTTAATACAGGTTAGTTAATTATAAATTCTTGCGAAGTTTATACCTTCTTAGATACCAGTTCTACCCATTCTTTTATCTCTCTTGCTTTGCGCTCAACGTTTGAACTTGACTACGGAGAAATTAGACTTTGACTTTATTTATGGAGACTCAGATTAGGGAGAAACTTTCATTACATCTGTTGTTTAGAAATCTTGCTTGAATCGGGTTGGCACTATCACATTACACCGTTAACCTTATTTCTATAGAGATATTTGCTTTTGATGAGATTTTAAGGTTAACTACTCATCATGCGAAATTGATTACTTTCGTATAGTTGTTAGTTTTCATATTCTTAAGCAACTTTGTTATTGAATTAAAGCAATCAAACCATTGTAGTCAAACATTTTCATATCAAGCCATGTAGTCATTCGTTTATTACGGATGTCAAGTTTTCTTAGTCCATGTTATGGATTTGAATAAAGACACGTCAGATTTGAATAATATTCCTGTTGTTATTAATTTTTCTGGCGTATTTCTGAAGAATTTTTGGCTTACTCCCAAAGCGATATTAAATTTTGTATCGACTTTGAACCCGGTACAAAACTCATTTCTAAAATCTCATATCGAATGACTCCTATTGAACTTTAGGAGTTAAAAACGTAACTGTAGAAGTTGGTACCCTAGCCTTTATATGGTGACTTCCTTTGTGGAATGCACCGAAGCCAGACTCTCTGTAGGGGACACCATATTCATGCGATAGTAAACTGATAGGTGCCATTGTGACATGCTATCCAAGATTGGGATATGAGTCACAGTTGAGAGCAAGCTAAGTCAGTAATCAAAATACATAGCTTTCTAGGCTTAGTTAGTTATTATCGAAGATTCGTGGAAGGATTTCTCAAATCGCTAATTCATTAACTTAGCTGATTCATAGAGATACAAAATTCGAATGGAGCAAGGAATGTGGGAAGAGCTTCGAAGAACTCAAGAGGAGACTCATTTCAGCACATGTTCTGACAATGCCATCCTGGAAAAGCGAGCGTGGTAGGTGGCGTGTTGAGTAGAAGATCGTATCTAAGCACGGTGCGATATTGTCAAAGACTAATTTCGTATAATTTACAAATAATAGAGATGGAGATGAAAACTCTAGGTACCCACATTGATGATATCTGAGTATAATCGACTTTAATCGATAAAGTTAAAAATTTATTCAAAGCTACTACCGGGTGATGAATTTGAAGAAGGAGGTGCAAGAAGTTGTTATTTCAAAAGCGAGAATCGGTGAGGTGAGGAAAACTCAAACCTTCGATCTAATGGTCGATTTGAAATCCTCGATCGAATAGGAATTGTGGCCTATAGACTCATTTTACCGCTATGTATATCGCGTGTTCGTAACATTTTTCACGTACCGATGTTACGTAAATATGTGGACGACCCGAACCACGTTATTGAGTTAGAACCGGATGAGATAGCCGAAGACTTAACGTATGAGGAGGTAACTGTCAAGATCTTGGATAGAAAGGAGCATGTCCTACGTACAAAGGTTATACCACAAGTTAAAGTTTTGTGGAGGAACCATGTTATTGAAGAAATGACCTGGGAGTAGGAAACGAAAATGAAAGCGATGTATCTTTACCTTTTCAAAACACCAGGTACGTACGTCAATTTCGAGGATGAAATTTCATAAGGAGGGGAGGTTGTAAGACCCCAAATTATTAATAAATGAAATGTTAATTCTTCTATTTATTATTTTGAAATAGTAAGGGTTGATTTGATTAATGTGGTTAGTTATGGGTAAAAATGCGTAAAAATTTCAAATAAGCAAGTGATTATAAAATATTCATTGTTGTTTGGGAATACTCGTTTAATCGTGGAATATTCTTCTTTGCCTTCAGAATATTAGTAATGACGGTATGACCTTTGTGTGGGCCCCATAATGTAAAGCGATTGGATGAAGAAAATGACAAATATAAGTTGTTTATAAAAGGCAATTGTAGTTATTACAATTATAATACTATTGGAATACCCGGTGGTTAAAAACACGAGTAGACACCGGTATTACACCAATTAGTGATTCTTATGTAAGAAGGCACTACTCAATAATTGTTACAGTAATTACTGTTCAGTATTTTATTTTTGTTGTGTTGATATTTTATATTACCGTTGTTTAATAATTGTCACACGCATATTTTCTATTATCGAGCAATAATTCATATTATCCGAATAATATTATTAGATAATATTATTGGCAATGTCTAGAAAGTTACATCTAAGAAGAGGTTTGATGTCATCTAATTACGCGCCAGATGAGAGATCCTTATTGGAAAGCCTCCTCTTTTTCAGAACTGCCTGGTTGTCGAGATTGTGATTCTCGTAATATTATTTGTGAATAATTAATTATTGATTTATATGATGAGAAAAATATTGATTTTATGAGGATATAGATGGAGAAAATTTTTAATGTGACAATTATTTGAAAATTAATATTTTATCTTTTTCGATAAAATAATTCATTTAAATATATTATTTTAATAATATATTAATGGTGATATTTTTACAATGAATGTGGGATATATGAGTATATGAGGAAGAGTATTTTTGTGGCATTAAATGATTAACACATATTTTGTGTGTCGGTGGACCCCAATTATTGACCGAAATTTGATTATAGCTTGTAAAATTGCCCGTTTGTGTATTTCGGTCAATTTCTGTTTGGAATTTGGAAAAACTTCCTTCTGCAAAGTTGTAAATAATGAAATTTCCTATGGAAAGTTACGAGTTTTGAATTTTTCTGACAAAAGGGCTATTTGTTATGAATTATTGAAAGTTCCGAAGTTCCGAAATAATTGATTTTTAGAAGTTTTATTTATGTTTATTTAGAAAAACGTTTTTTGAGTCTCATGAAACATGTGTTATGGCTGAGTTTAGATGGTCAAGGTGGGCTAAGGAAAATTTGTTAAATATATTAATATTTTATTAAATTTTCTACTTTGGTGTTCTAAGCATTTTCCTATAAATAGGGTGCTTAGGTTAGAATTGAAAATCACACCAGAAATTGAAGTTTTCTCTCTATTTCTCTCTCTATATTATCGAGCGTATTCTTGTGAGTATTTTGAGTATATTTTGAGTATTGCTATACGGTGCAAGTTCAAGTCATGCTTTATATCAAGGTGTTTAATTTAGAAATCTTGATCTTTTGAGGTAAGGGATGTTATTTTCTTCATATATGATATTATTTCTTCAATATCATTATGCCAAAATATTGGTTTGAATATTTTAATCAAATTTGGAACTTTTGTGTGGGGTTATTTATTCACGTATCGACCTTTATTCACGTATCTATTACTTTATTCATCGAAAAATGAATTTTTTTTTCTTTTCGTCCAAGATTATCTATTATGGATACTAGCTTTGATTGTATCCATATTTTGGTCATTCTTGAATTTTACTTTATTATGATTATTTATGAAGTATTTTTGAACTCGATTTGGTTAAAGTACGAATCCTTAATATTTGTTCTTTTGTTTCAGTGGATTCGTTTTCTTTAAAATATTTTTCATCATTCTCAGTCCTAAATGATGACATTACTGAATATCTTTGGCCTGTAGTGCAAAGATGGTTAATTTTCTTATGAATATCTTTGGCCCGTAGTGCAAAGATGAACAGGTGTTGAGATGAACATTACCAATTGATGAATATCTTTGGCCTGTAGTGCAAAGATGAATATTTGATTTGAGATATATATTGATTAATGTTACAGGGATAAAATATTGATGATGGACTTTTAAATTTATAGATGTTAGTAGATTTCATTCTCTACTTAACTCCTCTAATGAATTATTGTTTCCACTGCAGTTGTTGATCTAAAACTTATTGTCTATTGTATTCTATCAGATTTTTCCCAGTTGAAGACTAAGGATAATTTGTTGTACATTATCTTAGTCATAATATTCTTTACTGGGCTAGTTGAGCTCACCCTTTCCTTTTGTTCCATTTTTTCTTCTCGTGAAGGCGAGATTATAGCGAGGAACTAGCCTGGGTGTGGAGTGATGGTTCAAGATAATTTGTTTTAGTAGTCCTCACTACTCACTGTAGAATAGTGTATCAATAATGAGGACTTATTTGAGTGTGGATATTGTCTAGAAGAAAATATTTGTATTTAAACTCACAGTATATATGTTGTCGTATTTTGCACGATAAATGTATTAATAAAGTTGTAGTTATTTTTGTACCATGTATTTGGCGACTCAGAATGGGTTGGATGGATTGGACCTATTTTGGGGGCGTCACAGTAGCGGTGGCTAAGGAGAAATTGAAGACGGATCGATCACGGCAGAAGTGTTATGCTGATAAGCATAGGAGGACTTTAGAGTTTGAGCCTGAGGAGCATTTGTTTCTAAAAGTTTCTCCTTGGAAGGGCATTCGGTGATTTTGGTTAAAAGGGAAACTTAGTCCACGTTATATTGGACTATTTGAGATCGTGGAGAGGGTTGGTGAGGTTGCATATCGGTTAGCTTTACCTCCACATCTAGCTCATGTGCACAATGTGTTCCATGTGTCAGTGTTGAGGAGTTATCATTATCATCCTTTGCACGTGGTGCAATATCCCTTCGATAAGATTCGGGAGGATCTTACTTGTGATGAGCAAGCCGAGGCGATTTTGGATCGTCAAGAGCGAATTATGAGGAGAAAGACTATTTCGTTTGTTAAGGTTTTGTGGAGAAATCATTCGGAGTGGTAGGCTACATGGGAGATGGAGGAGTCTATTCGAGCGGAGTATCCACATCTCTTTGAAAATTAGACGTGTCCCATTCTTTTGATTCCGGGGACGGAATCCTTTTTAAGGGGTAGGTGATGTAATACCCAGTAAAATAAATAAATATTGAATAATAAAAAAAAAATTTATTTTGTTTTAAATAATATTGATTGGACTTTGTTTTTTTTAGTTGGGTCAAATTATACTTAATTTATGTGGACTAAAATATATAAGAAACATTAATTTGGGCTTTGAGTAATTGGGTCTAATTTATAATTGGGCTTTTTTTTTAAACCTATTAAATTAAGAGAGTTAATAAAAATTTATTAATTAATTAATAAACAACTAAAACCTAATTCTCATACATATGATACAAAGTGTTTGAAAGAAAGAAGTGTAAAATTACAGAATACGAGAAAAATAAAAGAGGAAGAGATCTCGGCGACAGTGGTAAAGAGCAAAAATCAAAAACGGTAGACTCTCTCTATTAAGGTAATGTTAGTATGTGATCTCATTACTTTCAATTTATATGTCATGCAAACTCTAATTATGCACACAAACTAATAAACAATAAAAGAGTACCTGTGAAGAATTTTTTTTATAAACGAATTATGATGAAAGAATTATTTTAATATTGATATCAATCACATCAGATGTAGATGGTTATGTATCGAATAAAATATGTAATAATTAATTTTCATTACTGTACTTTACATCACTTGAGCAGTGCTTTGATTGAATAATCTGTGAAAATATGTGCATCAAATATAAAGACCCAGTAAGTTTTTGATTTGGAGTACAGGACATTTGAAGCATTCATGTTATATATACATAATATAGTGTGACTTTTGAAAGTATCCACGTATATATATAATAGAATTGCACATGCATTACTTTTGTAATCAAGATTTTCTAATAAGGTTTATTCCGGTAATTAATCATTAAAATATGTGATATGGTATTATTTCGGACTAAAAGAGACTTTAAAAATTAGAAATTTACAGAAATATATTATTGATAATAATAATAATTATTATAATAATTAATAATAATAATAAAATGAGTTTCTTAAATATTTAAAGATGGAAATAATAATTTTGGAAACATACTTATATTAATTATTATTTTGTTTAATTAGTTCGGACGGTGGGAGTTAACGAATTATATTTGAGGTTATAATTTTAGGTATTACATTGCTTACTCCAGGTACGGATTCCATACTCTTTCAGCGAGACTCTTTTGTTTTTAATTTATTCGTTTCGTTATTCGTTTCAAAATTTAGTATTGCCTCTCATAATTGTTCCTTGTCAATTTATTGTGATAAATTTATTTTGGCGTTGTATTAGAATTCATATTTGTACTCATTAGACTAGTGTATCATGTCTAAATTTTATTTTGATATTTATAGTGTTGTACATGTTATTATATTTCGGAGACTTGTGTTGATAATTCGTTCAACCTAATACGTATAACGTTAGAACCCATTTGTGTTGATATTGTGTCGCATGTGTTGTGACATGATATTTTGTTAGAATACCGTAGGGTATACGAGCTATAACCACCGTGGGGTACCACATGCATGTCCCTCTTGGCACTTAGAGGCATGACACCTTCCGGTGAAATGGCGGTGTGATCGATCCTGGCGTCTCGTTTGTGCTTCGATTGAGTTGGCCATTTGGTGTTTTTTGTTGTGGGAGGCATATGGGCCGACCCTAGTTTTCTGATACATTACATTCGCGGATTGGTGATGTTTGTGCCAAACACACCTTCCGATTTTTCACGATCTGGATCATAAGCGATCGATGTGTGATCGTCAGGTGGCATTATTTGACTTACATGTGTGGCAAGGTATATTACTATTTATTTTGAGCTCGGTATGAAATAACACCCATCCATTTGATTCAGCCTATTATTTCGTTGGGTTAGTTTTGTTTGTTTCGTTTCAGTTCGTTTTGTCTCTTTTCATTTAATTGAGTTAGTTATTTCGGTTCATTATTTGTATTCTATATCCGTACTGGGCATTTGGCTCATGCTGTGTTTTTCTTTCGGGAGGTAATCAGGGGGATCAAGGGCGAGTGTGATGAGAGCTCCCTTCATTCCAATGGTTTAGAAATATTCTGTTTAGGCTTGTTATGTTAGTTTATTTAGTATTGTAATAATTATTTTAGATTGTGGTTTGAGACAGTTTGAGATTTATATTGGTTGACTTGTAGTATTTATCAGTTATAAAGACTATTCTTTTGTGGTTTTGAGCCTTACTATTAAATTCATCAGTTTTGTTATGTTTTGAGTAACCTCTCTTTCTATTTCGGAAAGGGGGTGTTACACATGCGATAGAGACCGCACATACAGGTTATTCCCAACAAAATAATAAATAATGGAACTGAAGTCCCCAGAACGCAAAAGACGAGGATATTCGGCGAGAATAATAAATGCGAATAATAACTAATGGAACCGGTCCCGTAAGAACGACAGACAAGATATTAGATAGAATAATAAATGTGGAATAATAAATAATGGAACTGTGTTTCGGCGTAAAAGCGCTTGCATGAGCGTGATATTAGATAGAATAATAAAGAATGGAATAACAACAAAATTTCACCATGTATGCAGTACTCAGATAAACAAAGTTATTCCAAGCGAGAATAATAAAGAACGGAACTGAGTCGGTAGAAATTTGCACCAAGCGAGGATATTCCAACAGAATAATAAAAAAATGGAATAATAGAAGAATTTCACCATGTATGAGGTACTTCGCATAAACAGGTTATTCCAACATAATAATGAAGAATGGAATAATAGAAGAATTTCACCATGTATACGGTACTTCGCATAAACAGGTTATTCCAACATAATAATGAAGAATGGAATAATAACTCTTACGAGTATTGAAAGAAAGTAATTCTCTTCATGAATACGAAAGAATAATACCCCTTACGAGTACAACAAATAATATCCCTTACCTTAGAATAAAGCTGGATACTGGAGTAGAGAGGTAGCAGACTTCTCTTCTTCTTTCTCTCTATAGATTTTCTCTCTATAGCTTCTTTCTATAATTTCTCTCTATAATAATTGCTCTATAGCTTTCGTGAATTGGTGAGAAATGAATGAAGAATGAGCTTTTATTTATAAGAAAATATAGTTTCGATAATTGCACGTTTTGGGGCTCGAAATATTACAGTACAATACCTCCAACTTTTCTTTCATTTTTAATTCAGTCATCCAAGTATTATCAAACTTGCACCACCTCCCCTAATAGTAAATCATGTGAATCAATAGTAAATCATGTGACTCAATACTTCTAAACATGTGAAAAATTAAATACATTATAGTACCTCCATCTATACCTCTATTTTTAACTTAGTCATGCAAGTATCATCAATCTTGCACCAACTCCCCTAATAGTAAGTGAATGTGACTCAATAGTACACACATGTGAACAAATAGTTATATGAGCATGTGAATTAGTAGCAATTAATTGCTCATTTATCCGATAAATTACTCGATTTATCAATATAACCCCCAGACATCAATTATCATCGGAATAGATGTCGATTTCAACTAACACCAATAATCCCAACACAATGGAACTATCAAATTCATCTTTAATCAACACGAACTTATCATAACTCACAATATTTAACAACCAGGTCGTTTCTCAGGAAAGAGGGGGCTTTCCAATAAGGATTTCTCTCTATTGGCGCACAATTAGATGACCAAACCTCTCCTTGGCAAAACTTCTAGACATTGTAAATATTGTAATTTAATAATATGAATAACTTTGTCGTCTCAATTATTGATTTAATAATATATCATATAATGCAGAGGATACTGTGACAATAATCGAATCAATAATATGAGAGATATGATGCAACAATTACTATAGCAATAATTGAGTATAACTGAGTGACTTATCACGTAAGCATCAATAATCAATACCGTGTGCTACTATGCAACTCACGGCAGACATCTTGTATTTTTACTCTTTGGGTAGTTCAATAATATTAACGGTAAAACCACCATAGTTATTTTCATAAAATATTTTGTCGTTTTAACTTAATTACTTACTATTAATGATTTCAATCAGGGGTCATGCCATCGCATTTAATAATCCCGACAAAAAGAATATTCCCCGACCAAACGAATATTTTATAACAACTTGCATACTTTGCAAAATTTATAAATACTACCCACAACTATAACATTATATCAAATCCATACCATAATATTCAAAAAAATATTTTGAGAATTTTAAATCTTTATTCATAAAATTTGGGGTCTCACACCATTCTTTATTATTCTATTGGAATAACCTGTCTATACGGTCTATCGCATGCATGGTGAATTCTTTGTTATTCCATTCTTTATTATTCTGTTAGAATATCCCGTCTGTGCGGATTACACTAGACCTGGTTCCATTCTTTATTATTTTGTTGGAATAACATGTCTGTGCGGTCTATCGCATGCATGGTGAATTCTTCTGTTATTCCATTCTTTATTATTCTGTTGGAATATCCTGTTTGTGCGGATTACGCATGACCTGGTTCCATTCTTTATTATTACGTTGGAATAACACATACATGTGGATTATCGCATGCGTGGTGAATGATCCTTCGTATTCATTCCTTATTAAATTGTGGAAATGATCTGTCTACGTGGATTACCGCATGGCGGGTGAAAATCCATTTGCAGTTTCATATATTCTATGATACTCATTTGGTTAAAGTTTTGGCTTCTATACTCCATGAAATTAGTAGAATATCCGGATATTTGCGCTTCATCCAAAGATATCTTTTCATGGAAATATTCTTACGAGCATTCTTGAATTTTACTCTACAAAGCAAAGATCATGTTGACAATTTGGGCGTAATTGATTTCAAGATAAATTAACTTATAAATCTTTAAAATTTATTCTTGAACTTGTTTTATTGAATTATTATGTCATTGTCATCATCCTCATGCTTATATTGTGATGAAAGTCATCTTTAGCTTACGTGCGTAGATGGACTTGGTATGATTATGATTGAGGATTATTCGGTATAATCATGACACGTAATATTATAAATGATGTGGTAAAAGTCATCAAGAACTTTGTGTAGTGCATTGATGGATAGTTTTTGGTATGATTATGACGGGGATTATTGATGCATATCATGACCATTGATGATTTAATGAATATCCTTGGCAGTAGTGTGAGGATGACTCGATGATGTGGTTTATTTATTGTTTGAGTCTCATGATAAAAATTGATAAAAACATTTTAAATCATAGAACATAGTAAATATCATGCTCTACTTGACTCTTCTAATGGATTGCTTATTCATTGCAGTTAAACTTGAAGTCTATTGTATTTTATCGGTTTAACATTTTGAAGACTAATGATAATTTATTACGCATTATCTTAGTCATAATATTTCTTCTTGGGCTAGTTGAGATTTACCCTTTCTTTCTTTGTTCTCTTCAGGAAATGAGAACGTAATAGGGACTAAATGCGGGAATGGAGTAAGCGGTCGAGATGATTGCATTAGTAGTCCTTAATATTTTGTTAAATAGTGTGACAATAAATGTAATGAGGACTCCATTGAGTGTGGATATTGTCTAGATGACAATATTCTTATTAAAACTCTTAGATTATGTTTTGTCGTATTTTACACGACTTGGTTTATAATTAAGTTGTATTTGAATTTTGTACCATGTATTTGGCGACTCAATATGGGTGATGTATACCTATTTTGGGGGCGTCACAGATACCATGGGCGTATAGATTTGAATGCGTTATATTAATTGAGTAGTAGTAAGCACCATATCGGATACCGTGGGAGTATAGATATGGGGGCGTTACATTTTTTCTGTCGCTATAGAATAGAAAGTGGATATATATATATATATATGGGATTTAATTCGTGGCAACCAGTTGCCATAAGTACTGTTCAACAACCAAGTTTTCATCCGCCGATCCATACATTTAATGGTTTAGATTAAACAATTTTCCCCCTGCCGCTACAGGCTGTAGCAACAGTCCTTTAATCCCAAAATTGCTGCTAAGTTACCGAACTGCCCCTCCTTTATATACTTAGAAACGATGGAAATGGGAAGCCCCTACCGCATGAGCCTGTAGCGGCAGGCTCTCCCTGTCAGCAAAAGATATTGTAGAATACCTTTGGAGATGATTACATGTGGCTATGGCTTACCACTCAAGAATAACTCCCTCACTCAAAAAAATGTTAAAATACAAAAACAACTTATTTACAATAAGTTAATGTTAAGTCTATAAAATTTAAATTCAAAATATTATAAAGAGACTGCTTGAAAATATTTAAGTGGGGTCCATCAATTTTAGAAAAAAAAAATTGGTGTTCATTTCAACTCTGTATTTGTGAGTTTCAAAAAGAAAAGAATGAAAATTTAAGAAAGAGATTTAAATTTCTATATTTTGTTAATTTTTTTAGGAGTGAAAAGAAAAGAGAAGGAAATAAATTTTAAACAAATTTCCTTCCAAATTAAGGAAGATTTAGAAGGAAATTTATTAAAAACTTGGCTGTTTTTTCGAGTTTGAAAAGAGAAGTTAATAAAAGAATATAAAACGCATGAAAGGAAATTTCCTTTCATTAAGTCTTTAATAAATTTCTTTCTATTCATAATTTAAGGATCAATTATGGAGGACTTAATTATGTTAAGTTTGGATCGAAAGAATAGAATGAAGATTAGAATGATTCATTCTATTTTAGTTGAAATTAGTGTTCTTCCTCATCCAAGAACTAAACACAATTTTTTTTCATTCCAACCGTAACCAAACACAATTTTTTTCATTCTATTGGGATGTGATTATTTGGGTATAACCAAGGTGTAGCCTAATTTATTTAATGGACCAGATTTGGTGTTGGCCCATATATATATATTTATTTTGACAGTGAGAGTCCTTATTAAAGTAAGATTGTGTTTACTTATTTGGTGGGATAAAAAGATCTAATTTGGGAAGTAACTGATCAGCCATTAATTGCAGTTATAAGGTGCTTCTAAACAAAATTCCTACTCCTAATTGGATTCAGGTGGACATGACATCTATAAATACAACAATAAGTAATGGTTTGAATGACACACGATGACACAATAACATATGACACAAATAAATAATTTGTACTCTCCATATTATTATAGTAGATTTCTTTTCTCTCTTCGTAGTTTTTTTCCAATTGGGTTTCCACGTAAATTCTTGTGTTCATATTTTATCTCTTACAATGGTGTGTGTATGTTTATTTGTGTGTATTTTCATGAGCTTGATTGTACAACAATACAATCAACTACTCCATCATCTTGTTAGCGCGATTTAGACCTGTTATTTTGGTGATTTTGTCAGGCATACAAAATCAGGCGTTAACATTGGCGCCGTCTGTGGGAAATCAAAATTCTGTTCGAAAAATCACCAACACAATTAATCTATCTTTGTGTCATCTTACTAAGATAAGTAGGCAGATCCTAAGCATAAAAGATAAGTGATTCTTTTTTTTTAATTTACGAAATCATTATGATTAACAATACTGCTTCACTTGAGATATAAATTTCATAATATGATGTTATATCTGTAACTAATAAATCTTACTGTTACGTTATGCACTACTTACATTATTAATTTTCTTTATTCAAAGTAATGCATCATATTCATTATGATCATACCCGTACATGTGATTACATATGGTTTAACGTGATGACACTTTTTGTTCTCTGGAGACCCACTTTTTTTGCCCAGGTCCTCATGATCGAATTAAATAGGCGGAGAAAAAAAATACAGAAGGGAATATTTTAGAGTTCTAAAGGTCAGAGAATTTAATGGATTCAAATTTAGCGTCAGCCATCTTTGGCACGTCAATACGCTTCAGCACATCAACCCGCTTCGGCACATCGACATGCTTCTGGAATATTAATTCGATTTGATCATTGTCACTAATCTCCAGAATTAACAGGCCGGGTCTTGCTTTATCCTCTCTTTGATTTTGCCGAATAAATAAAAGAAAGAAGAATTTCAAGCATCAATTATATTTTTACCGCCTAGGGGGGGGGGGAAGATATACAAACTTGGTATGAGTTCCAACGGACTAACGAACGAATAACATCATTCGGGATGGACCGACGTCCTCCTTAACGAATAACATCCTTGGGGACTGACCATCGTCCTCCCGAACGGATTACTTTCTTCGGGACGGACCAACATCCTCCCGAACGGATCACTTCCTTCGGGAAAGACCATCGTCCTCCCGAAGGGATTACTTCCTTCGGGACATACTATCGTTCTTCTGAACGGACAACATCCTTCGAGACGGGCCATCGTCCTCCCAAACGGATTAATTCCTTCGGGACGAACTGACATCCTCCCGAATGGATCACTTTTTTCGGGACAGACCATCGTCCTCTCGAACGGATAATTTCCTTCAGGACGGACCACTGTCCTCCCGAACGGTCAACATTAACGAACACATTCAATTCTTTAGAACGAATATTTTCATTATTTCTTAAAATCAGTTCTCTAGAATCTCTATCTGGTACCTCCCACAGGGGTCGGGAAGACAATGAAGGCGGTATAAGGTTGGTTATAATAAGGTTGGTTATCTATATCTTCGGCTGTAGTAAGGTTGGTTATCTATATATTTGGTTGTGATAAGGTTGGTTATCTTCAGTTGTGATAAAGTTGGTTATTTATATATTTGGTTGTGATAAGGTTGGTTATCTTTGGTTGTGATATCTATATCTTAGGTTGTGATAAGGTTGGTTATTTTGTCTTCAGTTGTGATAAGGTTGATTATTTGTCTTCGGTTCTAATAAAGCTGATCATCTGTTCGACTTTTGGTGTTTGGGTGAGACAGTTCGCCTTCGGCATATACGGATCTTTGGTTGAGATAAATTTGTATACTCACTTATTTTAAGTTTCTTATAAATAAGAGACTGAGGGGCAATGTTGGGATGTGATTATTTGGGTCTAGCCAAGGTGTAGCCCAATTTATTTAATAGACTGAATTTGGTGTTGACCCATATATATTTATTTTGACAGTGGGAGAGTCCTTGTTAAAGTAAGATTGTGTTTTCTTATTTGGTGGGATAATGAGATCTAATTTGGGAAGGAATTGATCAGCCATTAATTGCGGTTATAAGGTGCTTCTAAACAGGATTCCTACTTCTAATTGGATTCAGGTGGACATGACATCTAAAAATATAGCAATACGCAAGGGTTTGGACGACACACGATGATACAATAACATATGATACAAATAAACAATTTATACTCTCCATATTATTATAGTGGATTTCTTCTCTCTCCGTGGTTTCTAATTGAGTTTCCACGTAAATTCTTATGTTCATATTTTATCTTCTACAATGTCGTGTATGTTTATCTGTGTGTATTTTCGTGAGTTTGATTGCATAACAATACAATCAACTACTCCATCAATTTGTTAGTGCGATTTTGGTCTACTGTTTTGGTAATTTCGTCAGACGTATAAAATCAGACGTTTACACATTCTATATGAATTAATCATTTCATTCTCACCTTCATTATTTTAATTCAAACATAATGTTATAGCTGAATTATATTCTTTCAATATATATGATGTATGTACTATTAATTTGCCATTTGAGTGTACGTTATTTCTTTGTTATAATTATGATGTAATGAACTATAACTACGGCCTGATCCATATCTTATAGATTTGCCTTCCCCTAGGATTTAATAAATAAAATTTCTTTTACTGGTCAAAAAAATATATATATGGTGATGACTAGGGGTGTTCAATCGATAAAACCTGGTTCGAATCGGATCGGCATCAAAATCGATTAAATATTGATATCGAAATCTACAGATTTATCGGTTGGAATAAGATATCTAATCCCAGCGATCTTGGTCGATCACTGGATTTTTACCGAAAATTAATATAATTATTTATTATTATTATTATTATTATTTTTTATTAATATTATTATTATTTTTATTATTATAATTATTATTTTATTATTATTATTATTAATATTAATAATAAATTAGTAATAATAAAAAAATTAGAAAACTAGGTATATCTTAGGTTAAGAAAATCGAACCATCAAAACGTAGAATCTAAAGCTTAGATCAAAAAATCGGTATATACCATTTTTTTAAAATAGAATCGGACGATTATTTTAAATCTTAGAACCGGTGGTCCTAGGTCTAGTTCGAAAAATTAGAAAAACCGAAAAAACCGATTTGTTTGAACAGCCTTAGAAAAATCGTATTTTAACAAAGTAAGGGAACCCTCACCTGATCGGTTCTGTATATGTGTATATATATATATATATATATATATATATATATATATATATATATATATATATATGGTGATGACCATTCATTCATATTAATATGATCTTGAGGGCATAAAGACATCAACAAGACAGCTAATCAGGACCAAACTACAACACCAGGGATCCAAAAAATGGAAAGAGACAAAAATGAAGAAATATGAGTAGTGATGATTCCCACAAGTCAGTTGTTGTTATATGAAAGAAAAGTTGAAATTTTGGTCCACATTCTCGCATCTTTATCCATCCTCGTCTTTTCTAGAGGAAAGAACTCAGAAATTTTGTGGATACATATATATATATATATATATATATATATATATTATTGTTCAAGAAAGTTAATGTAATATATATTGTGGTTATGGATGAGAACAAAATCCATTTTTGGAGGTAGCTGGTGATGTTATTAATGAGGCGTGCATGCATGTTGATTGTAGAAATTTCTACATCAATAATTGACCACAATATATATATATATGCCACCCTACCCTAGAAAAGCCTGAAATCACGTGTACTCACTCCGATGAGAAAGAATGTTACTGTCGCAGGGAGGACCCTTTCACCACTCGAGAGTACGCAAAAGTTTAGGCTGAACATTTGATTATATAATTTTAAGGTTATATAATTTGCTCAATTTACTGGTTGAATATTTGATTTAGTTTGTAGTGATTACATGATAAGAGAATTAATTATAGTATATTTTTTAAAATATAAGATAATTAATAATTTTTAAAAGTCAATTTAAAATATTTTTTAATTTAAAATTGAGATAATTTATTAAAAATTACTAAACAATGAATCTTACAACGAATGATAATTATATCGATTAAATTTAAGAAATTTATGTCAATTTTAATTTTATAAATATCTCGAGTTTGACTTTCAAAATTAATAATAGTCTTGTATTTTAAAACAAGGGGAGTAATAAATTTGAAGATATTATATATATTATTTTATAATATCATATAAATTTAACTCTTTCTTATGTAACAAGTAATGTTGAAACTCTTTTATACAACGAAAGGAAGGGATCCGGTTATCATAAAATTAATTTTACGGTAAGTTGGTCAATTGATTAATACAGTGCTTATATGCAGAGAGAGATCACCACTCGATCTGCGTATCGATACTGTATTGATCAATTGACTAAAATTAACTTCATACTAACCACCTTCCGAAAGAAGTATTATGTTTCGGTTACAATACTATAAAATAAAAAAGGACCCTTATTCCTTTTCATTAAACCAAGACTTCTAAAAATAATTTTGTTCTCAAATATACCATTAACGTACTAGTTAAGAATTTATTAACAGTGGCGTGATAATAAAAACAATAAAAAAAAATAATGAAAAATAAAAAAATCATACTATTTCGTACTCATAATATTATATATATATATAAAATATATATACATAATTGTGTAGTACACAGTCGTTTAGGGTGACGATTTTTTTGGACTAATCTATGGGTCTGACGACAGTTAAATCGTCGCTATAATTTTAAAAAAATCATCGTATAATACACAACTATATATATATATATATTGCTTAAAATATGGGCACAAAAATATAATACATATCAAATTTTAAAACTGAGAATAGCAGCCAACAAATGGAACTTGTAACGACTGTCATAATTTCCTTTTGAAACTTCCATCAAATAAATTAAGCACCAGAACAGTCTTCTGTCCTCTCATAACTAGTCATAAGAATCATATGACACATACAAACACTTTATTAGGAGGAGGATTCAATGCATGTGGTTTTTGTGACGCCCCAAAATTAAGTATTCATTATTTATCTTGAGTCGACAAATACATAAGTAAAAATTTAAATATAATTGTCATATAAAATACGACAAAACATAATTTAAGAGTTTTAATACGTATATTGTCATCTAGACAATATACAAACTCAAAGGAGTCTTCATTACATTTATTGTCACACTATTTAATCAGAATAAGTGAGGACTATTAATGTTATCATCCTGACCATTACTCCTTTCCCCGACTCGTCTCAAATTTATATTCTCATTTTCAAGAGAAAAATGAAAGAAAGGGTGAAATTTCAATCAATTTAAAGAAAAATATTATGACTAAGATAATGCAGAATAAATTATCATTATTCTTCAACAATGTTAAACCGATAAAATACAATAAACATCAAGTTTAATCTGCAGTATGAATAAGCAATCCATTAGAAGAGTAAAGTAAAGAATAAAATCTACTATCTTCTATGATTTAAAATGTTTTCATTAAATTCTTATCATTTGAGACTAGAATTTTAATAAATAAACCACATCATCGAATCATCCCGCATTACTACGGCCAAGGATATTCATTAAATCATCAATGATCATGTCTATACCGAATAATCCCTGGTCATAATCATACCAAGTCCATCTCTACACGTAAGCCAAAGATATACAATAAGAAAACCAATAATCAACAATCCATCTTTGCACGTAAGCCAAAGATATACAATTCAATAATCAACAGTCTATCTTCGCATGTAAGCCAAAGATAACTTTCATCACCGTATAAGCATGAGGATGATGACAACGATATAAACATTAATCAAACTATAACAAGGATAAATATTAAAGACTTTAACTTTATCCAAATATTATCAATCACATAATAAATTCATAATCTAATATTGTTAATATCATAACAATATTTTAATCACTTCTTAAACTTATAAATAATTTATTTCAATTGTTTACACTTTACCAAATAATGCATTTAATCATTCCAAAATGTCATACTCATAAGATTTCATCACCAATGGTCAAATCCCTCATCAAAAATCTACATATACCTTATATAAGTTTTCTCAAGCCATAAAATTCTATTTTCCAACTATGTTACTTCACATAACATATTTAACTCATATGTTCGTAACTAAACTATTTTTATGAAAAATACCAAATCAGTCCCAAAAATATTTCTTTTTTGGGATTGAGCATAATATAGTCCCATAATGAACATATATTTTTCTCAGAATTTTTAAAATCCATTTACTATTTTTCAAAAATTAATTTCTAATTAATTCCTTAAGAAATTAGCTACCTCAAGTTTAACTCCAAAAATTCCCAAATCTTGGCACGATCTTAAACATGTTAACGTGAGCCTCCAGTCTAAATTTCATGGTTATCGGAGTTATAGAACTCCAGTTATAGCATTTTTCGTCGAAAAAACCTAAATATTGAAATGGTCATAACTTGCTCATTTTAAATCGTAAATGAGCTCATTTTTGGACAGGAGGTTCTTTATACCATATACTTTCATGTCCCAAAAGGCCAGAATTTTCTCACATATTAAGTGTCCAAAAACGCCCTTTTAAAATTCTGGACAGTAGCATTTTCCTCTTTTGCAGCTTTTGACTCCTTTGCTAAAATCAGTTCACACAAAAATCTACAACACCTTTTCCAGTGATTCCACTTGGATAAGTTATAAGACTCATAGATCTAACTCTAGGACTTGACCACACTCAAAAATTCGAAATATAATAGGAAATATGGTCAATTGAATTTCATGTTAGGTTTTTACCAAAATTTAATTTTTCAACCCTTTGTGATTTCTAAGAAACTTTCATGTTTTCACATAATAACTAACATAACTCATCATAACACTTACTAATACCACATATACCCATGATTTTCATCAGTCCAATGCTTTTATTATGACTCTCATCATAATCAACGTAAACAGATCTTTTTCATAATTTAATAAGGAATGAATACAAAGGATCATTCACCATGCATGTGGTAATTCACATAGACAGGTTATTCCAACAGAATAATAAAGAATGGAATAACAGAAGGATTTACCATGCATGCGATAGAGACCGCACAGATAGGTTATTCCCAACAGAATAATAAATAATGGAACCAAAGTCCGTAAAGAAACGCATGATGTGATATTAAAACGTGAATATTAAATGCGAATAATAATAAATAATGGAACCAGTCCCACGTAAAAATACAGATAGGATATTCCCTACTGAATAATAAATACGGAATAATAAATAATGGAGTCCGAACAGTAAAACGCATGCATGTGATATATTCCGGACGTAATAATAAAGAATGAAATAATAGAAGAATTTCACCATGTATGTGGTATCAGATGACAAAGAGTTATTCTAACATACTAATAAGGAATGTAATAATGTAAGAAGATCACTATGTATAGGGTAGTCCACAGATACAAAGTTATTCCAAATGTAATAATAAAGAATGGAATAACAGAAGAATTTCACCAAGTATAGGGTAGTTCCCGTATATAGGTTATTCTAACAGAATAATAAAGAATGGAATAACAGAAGTTCTCTTCATGAATACAAAAATGAATAATACCCCTTACAGGTACAACACATAATATCCTTTACCTTTGAAAGAAGAGTATTCCGACTGGTAGGGCGAGGATATACTCGAAGAAAACTTGTACTATGCTCAAAACTTTCTTAAACTCTAAAGAAATACGCTCAAGATTATAGAAGAAGAATTCTTTCTATAGTTTCTCTCTCTAGAGTTTTAGTGAATTCGTAAGAAATAATGAAGGAATGAGCTTCTATTTATAGAAAAATGGACTACATAGTAACTAATTCATGAACGGTCCAGATTGATTTACTTTTAATCGGAGGGTCCATATTTAAAGCAAAATCTTTTAAATAAAATATAATATATTCTATTTATAATCTAATAAAACGAATAACTTTATAAAAGTATTCTGTTTTATATAAAAAGATTTTACTATGCAAAATACTACGTATGCATTATGCAACACTATGCATAATAAAATATAATATATTCTATTTATAGAATAACTTTATAAAAGTATTACATTTTATATAAAAGTTTTTCTATTTTATTACATTAATAATACTAATAAAATAAAACTTCATCATCACTTACTTTGAAAAGTTTTCAAATGTTACCCTTAACTCTAAACTTTTATCAATTTAACTATTCACCAAAATAGAAAAATTGAATACTTTTATTTTATAAAATTCGGGGTCTCACAATCTCCCTCCTTATGAAATTTAGCCCTCGAAATTTACGTGCGATACACAGTATTTCAAGAGATGAGAATACCTTGAATACCTTTATCGTTGAAAACATTAAATTCATCTTTGTAATACTACCAAAGATATTCATTAACAATTCATCTTTTGCACTACAAAGCCAATCAGATAACCAATAATCAACAGTTCATCTTTGCACTACAGCCAAAGATATACAATCAGAAACCAATAATGCCGAGACTCGACTTAATAGTATCACGACCACGAATTATCCATGCACTACGGCCAAAGATATTCGTGTTTTCAATTACGGTCATAATTATACCGAATAATCCCTGGTCATAATCATACCAAGTTCATCTATGCACTACGGGCCAAAGATGACTTTTACCACATCATTTGTAACATTACGGTCATGATTATACTGAATAATCTCTGGTCATAATCATACCAAGTCCATCTATGCACTACAGGCCACAGATAACTTTCAACAAAATATAAATATGATGAGTAGTTAATCAACCGATTCTTAAAATCACATCAAATGCAAGTATTTTCAAAGAGATAAGATCGACATGTAACGTGAAAGTGTCGATTTGAAACAAGATTTATAAATAGTGGAGGTAACGAAAGTTTCTCCTAACGAAGTTTCAACCAATAAGTCAAAGTCTAACTTCGCATGAGTCAAATTTAAACGTTGAACACAACTAAGTGAAATACAAGAGTGGGTAGAACTAGTATCGAATAAGATATAGACTTCGCAAGAGTTTATAATTAACTTACCCGTAATAACTTCGTTTGGGTTTCTTGACAAACGCTCTCACTTAAACTACGGGATTTGACTTTGCTATATGACAAAATCGAGCTAAATGACCTTCTCTTCTTGAAATTTCCACTTCTATTATCTTGGCCATGATTACCACCGAAGTGGTTACCATTCTTAGCATGATAATTTTCCCCACGATGGTCATTATTGTTCCGATGGTCGTTACCACCGGTACAATTATTATCGTGTTGTTGGTCGTTACCTTTTGGTTGTGCCAACTCATTATCGCGCTCCAATAACTGAGCCCTATTCACAACATCTGAATATAAACAAAGTTTATGAGAAATGAGGTATTGACCTATATCGGGTTTCAAACCTCTTAGAAATTCACGTCATTCGCTCCTCATTATCGACCAAATGGGATGCAAACCGGGATAACTCATAAACTTAGCCTCAGATCTTTGCGATATTTACCATATTATTTTGCTCCATTGCTTATCTCAACATTTTCAGATGCCATTTTCAAACACTGTCACAAAACAAGGGTTAATTGACATATCACATATTATCCCTATACTCTGACCAACCAATTAAATACCAAATAAACTTAGGTAGGTCATACTAGAGAAGGAATTCCCCGTCTCTCCCCTCCTAATTCTTGTCTCACGTCTCAGCCAGGGATCATATCCCTAAGCTTTGATACCAACTGTGATGCCCCCAAATTAGGTATTCATCACCCATCTTGAGTCGCCAAATACATGGTACAAAATTCAAATACAACTGTCGTATAAAATACGACAAAACATAATCTATGAGTTTTAATACGTATATTGTCATCTAGACAGTATACAAACTCAAAGGAGTCCTCATTACATTTATTGTCACACTATTTAATCAGAATAGTGAGGACTATTAATGCTATCATCTGGACTGTCACTCCTTTTTCCGACTCATCCCAGCTATATTCTCATTTCCTAAAGAGAACAGTGAAAGAAAGGGTGAGCTCAGTTAGCCTAGTAAGAAATATTATGACTAAGATAATGCAGAATAAATTATCATTAGTCTTCAACAATGTTAAACTGATAAAATACAATAAACATCAAGTTTAACTGCAGCGAAATAAGCAATCCATTAGAAGAGTCAAGTAAAGAATAAAATCTACTATCTTCTATGATTTAAAATATTTTCACCAATTCTTATCGCTGAGACTCGGCTTAATAAATAAACCACATCATCGAATCATCCCTGTACTACGGGCCAAAGATATTCATTAAATCATCAATGGTCATGACTATACCGAATAATCTCTGGTCATAATCATACCAAGTCCATCTCTGCACGTAAGCCAAAGATATACAACAAGAAAACCAATAATCAACAATCCATCTTTGCACGTAAGCCAAAGATATACAATTCAATAATCAACAGTACATCTTCGCACGTAAACCAAAGATAACTTTCATCACCATATAAGCATGATGATGATGACAATGATATAAGCATTAATCAAACTATAACAAGGATAAATATTAAAGACTTTAACTTTATCCAAATATTATCAATCACATAATAAATTATAATCTAATATTGTTAATATCATAACAATATTTTAATCACTTCTTAAACTTATAAACAATTTATTTTAATTGTTTACACTTTACCAAATAATGCATTTAATCATTCAAAAATGCCATACTCATAAGATTTCATCACCAATGGTCAAATCCCTCATCAAAAATCTACATATACCTTATATAGGATTTCTCAAGCCATAAAATCCTATTTTCCAACTTTGTTACTTCACATAACATATTTAACTCATATATTCAGTAACTAAACTATTTTCATGAAAATACAAAATTAGTCCCAAAAATATTTCTTTTTACGGGATTTAACATAATATAGTCCCATAATGAACATATATTTTCTTTAATTTTTAAAGTTCATTTACTATTTTTCAAAAATTAATTTCCAATTAATTCCTTAAGAAATTAGCTACCTCAAGTTTAACTCCAAAAATTCCCAAATCTTGGAAAGATCTTACACATGTTAACGTGAGCCTCCAGTCTAAATTTTATGGTCATCGGAGTTATAAAACTCTGGTTATAGCGTTTTTCGTCGAAAAAACCTAAATATTGAAATGGTCATAACTTGCTCATTTTAAGTCGGAATGAACTCATTTTTGGACAGGAGGTTCTTTATACCATATAATTTCATGTCCCAAGAGGCCAAAATTTTTCTCACAAATTAATTGGCCGAAAATTCCCTTTTAAAATTTTGGACAGTAGCATTTTCCTCTTTTGCAGCTTTTGACTCCTTTGCTAAAATCAGTCCACACGAAAATCTACAACACCTTTTCCAGTGATTCCACTTGGATAAGTTATAAGGCTCATAGATCTAACTCTAGGACTTGACCACACTCAAAAATTCGAAATATAATAGGAAATATGGTCAATTGAATTTCATGTTACGTTTTTACCAAAATCTGATTTTTTAACCCTTTGTGATTTCTAAGAAACTTTCATGTTTTCACATAATAACTAACATAACTCATTATAAAACTTACTAATACCACATATACCCATGATTTTCATCAGTCCAATGCTTTTATTATGACTCTCATCATAATCAACGTAAACAGATCTTTTCCACAATTTAATAAGGAATGAATACAAAGGATCATTCACCATGCGTATGGTAATTCACATAAGCGAGTTATTCCAACGAGAATAATAAAGAATGGAATAATGAATGATTCACCATGCATACGATAGGGACCGCATGCAGATGAGTTATTCCCAATGTAATAATAAATAATAGAACCAGTCCGGCACAAAATGCCACAGACGTGATATTAAAGCGATGAATATTAAATGCGGAATAATAAATAATGGAACTGTGTACAGCGTGAAACGCATGCATATGATATATATTTCGATTGTAATATTAAATGCGGAATAATAAATAATGGAACCAGGTCTGGCGTAAAATGCACAAACAGGATATTCCGACAGAATAATAAATATGGAATAATAAATAATGGAACCAGGTCTGGCGTAAAACGCACAGACAGGATATTCCGACAGAATAATAAAGAATGAAATAATAGAAGAAGTTCACCATGTATGCGGTACTTTGCATAGACAGGTTATTCCAACATAATAATAAGGAATGGAATAACAGAAGAAGATCACTATGTATAGGGTAGTCCGCGTATACAGGTTATTCCAATAGAATAATAAAGAATGGAATAACAGATGAATTTCACCAAGTATAGGGTAGTCCCCGTATACAGGTTATTCTAACAGAATAATAAAGAATGGAATAACAGAAGTTCTCTTCATGAATACAAAAGGAATAATACCCCTTATAGGTACAACAAATAAATTAAGCACCAAAACAGTCTTCTGTCCTCTCATAACTAGTCATAAGAATCATATGACACATACAAACACTTTATTAGAAGGAGAAGGATTCAATGCATGTGGTTTTTGTGACGCCCCCAAAATTAGGTATTCATCATCTATCTTGAGTCGACAAATACATAGTACAAAATTTAAATACAACTGTCATGTAAAATACGACAAAATTTAATCTAAAAGTTTTAATACGTATATTGTCATCTAGACAGTATACAAACTCAAAGGAGTCCTCATTACATTTATTATCACATTATTTAATCAGAATAGTGAGGACTACTAATCTTTATCATCCTGGACCGTCACTCCTTTCCCCGACTCGTTCAATTTATATTCTCATTTTTTGAAGAGAAAAATGAAAGAAAGGGTGAGCTCAACTAGCCCAGAAGAAATATTATGACTAAGATAATGCGAATAAATTATCATTAGTCTTCAACAATGTTAAACCGATAAAATACAATAAACATCAAGTTTAAGCTGCAATGAATAAGCAATCCATTAGAAGAGTAAAGTAAAGAATAAAATCTACTATCTTATATGATTTAAAATGTTTTTTTTAAATTCTTATCATTTGAGACTCGATTTTAATAAATAAACCACATCATCGAATCAACCCCGACTACTGGGCCGAGGATATTCATTAAATCTTCAATGATCATGACTATACCGAATAATCCTTGGTCATAATCATACCAAGTCCATCTCTACACGTAAGCCAAAGATATACAACAAGAAAACCAATAATCAACAATCCATCTTTGCACGTAAGCCAAAGATATACAATTCGATAATCAACAGTCTATCTTCGCATGTAAGCTAAAGATAACTTTCATCACCATATAAGCATGAGGATGATGACAATGATATAAACATTAATCAAACTATAACAAGGATAAATATTAAAGACTTTAACTTTATCCAAATATTATCAATCACATAATAAATTCATAATCTAATATTGTTAATATCATAACAATATTTTAATCACTTCTTAAACTTATAAACAATTTATTTCAATTATTTACACTTTACCAAATAATGCATTTAATCATTCCAAAATGCCATACTCATAAGATTTCATCACCAATGGTCAAATCCCTCATCAAAAATCTACATATACCTTATATAGGATTTCTCAAGCCATAAAATCCTATTTTCCAACTTTGTTACTTCACATAACAAATTTAACTCATATATTTGTAACTAAACTATTTTCATGAAAAATACCAAATCAGTCCCAAAAATATTTCTTTTCTGGGATTTAGCATAATATAGTCCCATAATGAACATATATTTTTCTCAGAATTTTTAAAATTCATTTACTATTTTTAAAAAATTAATTTCCAATTAATTCCTTAAGAAATTAGCTACCTCAAGTTTAACTCCAAAAATTCCCAAATCTTGGCAGGATCTTACACATGTTAACGTGAGCCTCCAGTCTAAATTTCATGGTCATCGGAGTTATAGAACTCCGCTTATAGCATTTTTCGTCGAAAAAACCTAAATATTAAAATGGTCATAACTTGCTCATTTTAAGTCGGAAATGAGCTCATTTTTGGACAGGAGGTTCTTTATACCATATACTTTCATGTCCCAAAAGGCCAGAATTTTCTCACAAATTAAGTGGCCGAGAATGCCCTTTTAAAATTCTGGACAGTAGCATTTTCTGCAGCGTTTGACTCCTTTGCTAAAATTAGTCCACACGAAAATCTACAACACCTTTTTCAGTGATTCCACTTAGATAAGTTATAAGACTCATAGATCTAACTCTAGGACTTGACCACACTCAAAAATTCGAAATATAATAGGAAATATGGTCAATTGAATTTCATGTTACGTTTTTACCAAAATTTGATTTTTCAACCCTTTGTGATTTCTAAGAAACTTTCATGTTTTCACATAATAACTAACATAACTCATTATAAAACTTACTAATACCACATATACCCATGATTTTCATCAGTCCAATGCTTTTATTATGACTCTCATCCTAATCAACGTAAACAGATCTTTTTCATAATTTAATAAGGAATGAATAAAGGATCATTCACCATGCATGTGGTAATTCACATGTATAAAAGGTTATTCCAATGAATAATAAAGAATGGAATAATGAAGGATTTACCATGCATGCAATAGAGACCGCATGCATAAAGTTATTCCCAACAGAATAATAAATAATGGAACCAGTCCGTCAGTAAAAGCCTTATGATGAGGATATTAAATGAGAATATTAAATGCGGAATAATAAATAATGGAACCGAAGTCCCGGCGTAAGAAGATGAGACGAGGATATTCCTACAGAATAATAAATACGGAATAATAAATAATGGAACCAGGTCTGGCGTAAAACGCATAGACAGGATATTCTAACAGAATAATAAAGAATGAAATAATAGAATAATTCACCATATATATCTCAACACACAACAATATATATAAATAAACTAACATCCATATAAATTCATCGATATATCCATCCATATATACAAATTAATAAAACTAATAAAATAATATAAACATTCATGCATGTTGTGCTCATATATATAAACAAGTACCGTACGAGTAAATTTTATATATAAATGTCATAATGTACAATATAAACATGCATCCGTACATTTAGTCGGTAAAAAAATTAATTCAATTGTCGATTAACAAAAGAAGAAGGAATACAAATGTCTTTACAGATCAATATCGTCTAAATGGGACTGTAATAAAAGAATAAAATATGTATTATTGAATGTAAATTTAGACTAAAAATGCAAAGCTAAACATAAAGTTAAAGTACATAAAGTTAAACAAGATTATCTGCTCGGGCTCATCCTGGTGTTGTGCTGCTCTCGCCACTGCATCTGCTAACTCCTCAGGACTTAAAGACTGCAGATGTCTACCAAGTGTAAGAAAAAACGATCGATCCTGACATATTGCTCTCACATTGTCAGCAGGATTGTGTAGTTTCGGTATACACAAGAACTGAGAAGACTGACTAGCAGAGCTGTTTGTGCCACTAATAGTCGCTCGTTGTCATTGGCCTTTGACATAGTTTTTCTTCATAACCGATGCCCTCTCCCATAATTGGTCGCAGGGTGCCTTCAAGATAATGCTCATTCAGTAGGCTTATAAGTGTCTTATCAGTAGGTTAGAAAAAAATAGTTAAAAATAAATATAAAATGTTTAAAATAACGTAAAAATTTATAAACATATCAAAGTACAGCTACCTAAATAGCCTCAGGTAAACCATCGCGGGTGACCACGTATACATCTAGTCAATGGATAGGATGACCTTGAAACTGAGCCTCTTACAAAATATGTTCATATATTAATATGTAAACATGTGGTATACTAAAACTAAAACTTAAACTTTGGAAAATACGTACCCATGTAGGAATTTGCTGCAATTGTGATTTATTGTTTCCCCTATATATATGTGCCTTTTGCCTTTTCGCCTTCAAGTTCACTTGAGACTCTATTAGTGGTGGCAGTCTTGCGTCTTTTCGCCCAGCTCTCAGCTCACCACTGCTCACACATCTGAGCCCATATGGGTTGCGCGCACCACCAAAGGCTATACTCGTGCATGTACTCATCTCCCTGCCTTGGATGGTCAACCGATGCATTATGGAAGACTTTCTGTCGTTCCTTGTTTGTGACGTCCCAAAATCCGATTACCTTTAAACCCTAGAGATGGTATTACATGGTGCTACAACATACACATATATTCAACTATATATATATATATATATATATATATATATATCTTAACAACATGAATGTAATTAGAAATTATCACATCATATTCTGACATTCTCCAAAATTTCTATAACCATTACATTCTTTGTTTGTCATAATATTATTCATTACAAAAATATACTATTTTATTACAAGATAATTTACTTATCCATCTTCGTCTTTCCTTTATCCTAACTGGATCCTTCAATCCGTTCCGCCTCAGCTGAAATCATATAATTTAAGTAAGGTATGAGCATTAAATTGCCCAACTAGTTTAACAATTCTAATTACAACAAAATCAAGAATCATATGATTTATCTTCAATAACTGAAAAAATAGTTATGAAGTACTATTAATAACAAAATAACATTTTTTTTCCTTTAAAACATTTTCCAGATGACATATCAGTCATTTAAAATTCTGAGTTGGTCAAAGGACGACCATTGTAAGACCCCAACTTTTTATGAATAAAGATTTAATTTTTTTCTAGATAGTAAGGTGATAATTTAATAAATGCTATAGTTATGGGTGATATGTGCAAATTTTATAAAGTAAGCAAGTTGTCATAAAATATTCGTTTTATCGGGGAATATTCGTTTGGTCAAGGAATATTCTTTTTGTCGGGGATTATTCATACGACGACACAATCATTGATGGACCCCATAACGGAATAACTGTCGGATATAAAAAGCGACATAAATAAACTCTTTATAAAAATAAAGACAAAACTTTTACCGTTAAACTGTTGAAATACCCAGTGATAAAAGCACGAATGTCTGGCGTTGTTGCACAAGAGTAGCACAAGATTATTACACAAAGATCTCCGATTATTGATTCTTACGTAAGAAGTCACCAATATTCAATAATTGCCACGATGAGTTCTGATAGTATCTCATATTATTGATTCAATAATTGTTACAGTAACATATGCATAATATTTTATATTATTAAATTAATAATTGAAATGACACAATTACTCATATTGTTATTAGCATTATTGACAATGTCTAGAAAGTTCTATCGAGGAATGGGGTTAGGTTATTTAATTGCGCGCCAGTAAGGAGAAATTCTTATCGAAAAGCCCCCTCTTTCTTGGGAACGATCTGATTGTCAATATTGTGAGTTATAATATTAATGATAAATAATTGTTGAAAGATTAAAAATGTGTTAATTGAAGAGAAATGATTTGTGATAGATATTTATTCAATTTTTGATATAAATAGAGTGGTTTATCATGAGGTGGTTGTTGTAAGTTTGACTTATTATACCATGGGGGAACGTGCCAAATTATTCAAACTGTCGGTAGAAATTTATCTAAACTTTTAATATAAAACAGAAAACTTTTTATAATATATAAAGTTATTTGTTTTATTAGAATATTTTATTGCATAGTGTTGCATAGTAAAAATCATATTTCGCCCGTGAAATTTGTCTGTGATTTCTAAACTATTCATCCGGGATTTTCTTTTAAATACTGTCCTACCATTCTCTTATAAATAGTTTTCTTAGTTAAGAAATGAAAATCACACCAGAATAAGAGAATTTTTCTTCTATAATATTGTGCGTATTTTTTTTGAGTATAAAGGATACTTTGAGTGAAGCAAATAATGCATGATTTTCTCAAGATAATCTCTGTTATACTAGTCATATTTAGTTTCTACTAAGGTAAAGGATGTTATTTTCTTCATACTCATAAGGGTTGTCATTCGATTCCTTGTTAATCTGTGAGAATAACCTGTTTACGCGGATTACCGCATGCCTGGTGAATAACCCTTTGTATTCATTCTTTATTAAGTTATGAAAATGACCTATCTACGCGGATTACTGCATGACGGGTGAAAATCCATTTGAAGTTTGGTATATTCTTTCATACTCGTATGGGATATCATTTCTTGTGTACTTGTCACGGGATATCATTTTCTTTTATATTTTTCTCCAATTATGGTACAAAATTATTGTTTATTTCCACAACCTTATTGTTAAATGGTGAAAATCCATAAAATTAGTAGAATATCCTTAATAGTTTGCGCTTCATCTAATATCATTTCATTAGAATATTGGTCTGAACTTTCTTATTAAATTTTAATCTATTCATCTGGGGTACTATTCATCTACAGATCGTTTGTTCGTAACCGGGTACTATTCATTCATTTGAATTTAGTTTCTTTTCTTTGTCCAAATTATCTTTGAAATTTGAATCTTAAATATCATTTTGAATTTTACTCCAAAATTAGTGATCATGTTGCCAATTTGGACATTCTTAAACTCCGGATAAATTAAATTATAAATCTCTAATATTTATCCTTGATCTCACTTGATTCATTATTTATATCATTGTCATCAACCTCATATTTATATTGTGGTGAAAGTTATCTTTGGCCCATAGTGCAAAGATGCACTGTTGATTGGTATGATTATGACCAATAATTGTGTATTGATATAATCGTGACATTTAATATTACAGAAAAAGGTTTATGGTGAAAGTCCTCTTTGGTTTGTAGTGCATAGATGGACAAATTTTTGGCATGATCATGACCACTGGTGATACAAACAGATATCTTTGGCCCGTAGTGCATAGATAATTTGTTGATTGAAAATAATTATTGATTGGTGTTAAATGGATAAAATATTGATGTTGAAATTTTAAGTCATAGAAGATAATAGACATCATGCTCTACATGACTCTTCTAATGAATTGATAATTCCGCTGTAGTTGTTGATCTAAAACTTGTTGTACATTATATTTTATCTGATTTATCATTGTTGAATGCTAAAGATAATTTATTCCTCATTATCTTAGTCATAATATTCTTTACGGGCTAGTTGAGCTCACCCTTTTCCTTTTTGTTCCATTGTTCTGTTAGGTTTGTAATATTCTTGAACGCAATCAAATTGCAAAATAATGCGGAAGCGTGTAAAAATCAGAGTTTAAAAAATTTACAAACCATAAACCCGGATCATCCTTTATGCACAATTATTAATTAAACAAAAAGATAAAGAATAAATCATACCCTTGAAGATCGAGCTTCCTCGTGTACAAGTTCACCTCCAAATCCTTTCGCGTCAATCTTGAATCCACGGGTTTGGTTCCTTCCTTTGATCAACGTTAGCCACCCATGTGTTTGGCCTCAGAGGTGATCCACCAAGGAAGAATAGAATTCAAGAAGAAGGGTGGTTGTTTAAACCTAGTTTTTCTATCTCCATAGAAAAGGTGTACTCTCCCAACAATTGGAATTATGTCGATTTGTAAAAGTCAACAACAACCCATACCACCCATAATAAGACTCTTCTTATTTATAGATGTGGGCAACCCACCTTAACAATTAAGGAATTGGGTTTTAATTAATTAATTCTTTTAATTAATTAAGCTCCCTAATCTTATTAGGGATAATTAATTAAACTCCTTTAACTAATTTTCCTTCCTAATCCAATTAGGAATAAATGAGAGTACTTATATTAAATTAATTCCTAAACTCTTTAGAAATTAAAATAATAATAATTGTAATAATATTAATAAGACTCCTCTTATTAATTTATATTTAATATTTCTAAAATATTAAATAATAAATATTAAGCTATTTAATTTATTCTATCACCATAGATTAAATTAAATATACTTAAATATATTATTACGATTATGCCATTAACTTCTTAAATAATTATTCTTCCTTTTATGGTGTGACCCTTTAGGTTCTCCATATTAAACCGGTTGTGAATAAATCAATTAGAAACAATTCTAATCTTATTTAAATAAATAAATTAATCAATTAATTTATTTAAATAAATAATATTTATTCTATAATGGGATAAGCCTCTCTAGCGATCAACGACTTTCCGGATAATATAGATTTCAACATTAATCATTAAAGAACCTTTGAGTAAATAGTTACCGCATGACAATTCAATCCTTCCACCATACAATGTCCCAATTAAATATAAGACATGGAATTACCGTCAAGTCTTATTTTATTTAATTTATGTATTTCGACTCTTAAATGCACAACTCCAAATAATGCAAATTAGAAACTCCTTTCTAATTTCATTCGCGCTTAACGCCAAGGACTACTAGGTTGTCATTTATCGAATCACATAGACATTTCTCTTCTTTTATTAGAAGTGGTAGATTCTTTATTGATCATACATTATCTCCATGTACAACTTATTATACCCAAGCATACCCTTTGATATACCCTAAGGGTCTTAAGGAATAAGTCAAAGTATAACTCATCATACACAAGATACTATGATGATCTCAAGTCCAAGGATTACTTCAGACTACTATCACTACAGAATTCCTATTGACAGCAAATAAAACTCCATTAGGTATTCCTTAGCGAGCCACGTTCAAAGTGAACTTATTCTCTAATAAGCACCTACATACTTGCTTTAGTGTCTCCACACAAATGATCATGAGATCAATCATCCTCATCCAACGAGTGAAGCAACGTATGTACCAATCTATCCGGATTCACTAATCCCCAATTTAGTAATCCAATGATTGGGAACTATTTTAGTTTTTAAGCTTTCTAAGAATTTAGATCTTATTAGAATGATCATCATCATTATTCTAAAAGCATTGCTTAAAACTATGGGTTTATCACATATTATAAAACAGCATCATGTAGATAATTAAAAGCCTTTAATAAATTAATACTTTTTATTAATAAATGAATAAGATTGTTACAAAGTATATGCTTTATCATCAAACATGATTGGCTTGTGTGCATACTACTTTCAATCTCCCACTTGCACTAAAGCCAACCGTCATGGTAACTCATACTCTTCTTCTCTAAGTGACGATTATCCTCTTGTTGGATAAGCTTTAGTTAATGGATATGTAATGTTGTTTATGAGAGTCCACTATCTCTATAGTGATTTCCCATCTTTCAATGATTCTAATAATCAAATGAAAGTGCCACAACACATGTTTAGATCCAAGATGAGACTTGGGAACTATTCCTAGTTCTGTAATGAACTTTTAATCCAAACAATCAACTTGCAGCTTCATTTATAGCTATATACTTTTCTTTATTACTAAACCATCAACTCTTTGCTGTTTGGAACCTTTCCAATTCACTGCACCACCGTTCATGGTAACACTTTACCTTAAAGTGGATTTTCTGTCGTCTTGGTCTGTCTGAAAAAACTTGAGTTTGTTAAGCCCTCTTGTTTTAATTCAGACCCATCATGTATGATCACATCCTTAGTGCTGGTTAAGAACTTTAAGATGTTTTTCACTGACTCATGTGAACTTCTCCGAATATGATCGATCAACATCAGTCTCGTATATTTCATTGCATACATGATAGTTACTCATGTGATCTCTCTTTTGGAGTCTGTGGGGACTATTAAGAGAGATACACTCCATAGCTCATCTACATGAGACATCTCTTGGAGTTTGCCATGCTAAACGACTTTAGCATCAAATGAATATACGTTCCTTGGGCTAAGTCGAGCATCCTCTTAAATCTATCTATATAGATTTATATCCCTAATTAAGATACTCTTCCAAATCATTCATGGAGGAATGTTTAGACAACTTTATCTTTACTGATTGTAGCATTGATATGTCATTCCTTATCCGTAGTATATCAACATATAATACTAGAAATTTCACGGACGCTCCCCAATCGACCCTTTTGTACACACTAGAAGTCTTACCTCATCGAATGTAACTCTGGATCATCATCTTCTATGATGTGTACCTCATCATCATCATCCATGATGAATCCATACCTCCTAGGTATCTTTGGTACTATTCCAGATTTACGATTGATTTGTGGTACAATAGGTCTATCTACGAGTTCCTCTTATTTGACTTATAGTATTTTGTGGTTCTTGAACTCTTCAAGATCTATTATCCTCCCACTAGCCCTTTCAATGATAAACACCTTTATCTTAGAAGGAAGCGTGTTTCATAATAAACACCTTTTTTGCTAAGTAGGATCATAGAACATTTACCCTAAACTTACTTTAGGATGTCCCACAAATCAGATTTGTCAAATCTTGTCCCAAGCTTATCCTTTGAAACCTTTTTTCACATAAGTTGGACAACCCCTTATCTTAACATACTTAAGATTAGGAATCCTCCCGCATCCATAACTTTTATAGAGTCTTGAAATTTGGATTTTGAGGTTACCTTTTCATAGATATGCGACCATTTCTAGGACATGATCCTGAAGGATTTGGAATGTCGGTAAAATCATTTTGGACCGTACCATGTCCAACAAGGTATGATTTTTCCTTTCAGATACATCAATCAATTATTGTGTATCAGGAGGTGTCCATTATGAGAAAACCATTTGAGATGATCTAGAAACTTATTGCACAAGTATTTATTCCTTAATCTAATCAAAGAATCTTAATACTTTGTCAATTTGTTTCATTTCTGAATTCTTTGAACCTTTCAAATAATTCACACTTGTATTTCAACAAATACATACATTCAACTCTTTGAATGATCATCTCCTTTTCTTATACTAATTTGTTCAATATGATAAATTATTTTCATATAAGTCAAGTATACAAAATTTATTAAGTAATATTCGATTCTATACAAAACATTATTATTATAAATAGAACAACAATTGTTCTTAATTATAATACCAAAGATTTCATTGTCCAACAATAAAATGGAAATAATATTTTTTTTAACAAGAAGCTGAAATACAATAACAACTTATTGACTTAATAGATTTGCCAGTAGGCATTTCTAAACTATAAGTTTCTATGGCTAA
Source organism: Panax quinquefolius (assembly GCA_020205615.1). Taxonomy (NCBI): domain Eukaryota; kingdom Viridiplantae; phylum Streptophyta; class Magnoliopsida; order Apiales; family Araliaceae; genus Panax; species Panax quinquefolius. The sequence goes on from CM035152.1 coordinate 148,311,614, forward strand.
TGCAAAGAACCTTTGCTTCATTTTCCACACATAGGATTACTTATATTTGTTTAGCTTTCTACTTCGCTTGGTCCTTCATAAATCTACATTTATGATAACCAAAGTCGGTATCCAATACCCAAGTAGAACCTTGACTTAAAGAAAAATTTATTTAAATCATGAACAAAATTGTGTATGCAAATAGAAACTTCACTAAGCTTCTTTGGTTAGCCTCTCGCAAGATGCTTCTTGCAGTTTCTTTTCCAATGTCCGGGCTTATAGCGGTGGAAGCAAACTCCTTTCTTTATCCGTATCGATTTTGTTCTTATTATCCTTTGTTTTTGCCTTCTATTTACCTTCTTTGAATCGTTCTTCTTTTCGGAAGATCCTTTGGCCCCTACCAAGAAGACTTGATCTTTTTTGGTTGGAAAGTGACTCTCAACATTTTTCAATATGTTAAGCAAATCAAATGATCTTGATATCTAGCTTGTTCATATGAAAAATTCACAACAATGTGAAAGGAGTCCGGAGTGAGTGCAAGATCAAATCTTGGCTCAACTCTCCATCCATGACAAAACCAATTGTCTAATTGATCAATCAAATTGATTATGTTAAGAACTTTTTATCTCGTACTATAGTGCCATTGGCCATTCTAGATCGGAAGAGCTCCTTAGATATCCGATATCTATCGGTCTACTTTCCTCACCATCAACTACTTGATGTGCGGGAATATAGTAGTAAAGATCCACGCTTTCATCGCCGTATCAAGCTCGTTACTCATGGATGCGAAAGCATGATGCATTGAGCCAATCAGTGCATCATCTTGCCACTTTCTAAAAGTAGCAATCTCTTCCTCAGAGGCATTATCGCAACCATTGCAGAGATAGGCGATTAAGGACATAAGATAGCTTTTTTCATTTATGAGAACTATTCTCAAATTCCTTAACCAATCCGTTTAATTGGGCTCGGTTAATTTAGCATCTAATATGCTTCGCGATGATAGAAATTTTAGACATTGTAAAATTTCGTAAATGAATTTGTAATTAACAACATTTTAACATACATTCTTTTATTAATTACCAAAATAATTTAGGTCTTGTTTTAAATTGGTATCTCCCACTATTTTCTTCAAACTATATTACCCTCACTTATATAGTTTGCAAAATCTAATTAAAGATTTGCTAGTGAGAATAAGGATCCCATTTCAAATGTATATAGCCTTGTGGTGACACAACAAACTATATATAAATAAATAGGTAGACAACTTTTGTCAATTACATCAACTATACAACTCCTTGTATTTTGCCTCTTAGATTATTTTGATCAGTGGTGGCACATCCGAATCAAAATTATCCAAGTTAAGTCCGACCTAGCACTCCATATATTTAAAAAGAAAAATATCATCCTTGTGGTGACACAACAAAACAATATTGTTCAATTTTCTTTATAAGCATCAAATGTGATAAATTAACATCTTAAATACTTAATACTTGCCTTGTGGTGACACAACAAACTCATATTAAATATTTAATACTCTATTAATTTTATCATCTTTAGAAAGGCGACGTTCGATATTCCAAATATCTTTGAACGCTTAGGACTTAATATAAAAATTGAGGGGTTTGTTATTAATTTGTCTCATCTTGTTTAATATGTTGCATTATATATATATATATAAAATACGCGTCATATTAATGAACATCGCAAGCATGTTTGTATAATATATAATATATATAGTATAACATGCACATATAGAATACTATATTCTACCCGGATTGATTATGGACTTTTATTCTAGTTTAGTTCACTAGAGCCACCAAGTGAACCAAAAGGTCAAACCCTAGGGTGCAAGAAATAATATTTAAATATAACTATTACATTTAAACCGGGCTCCATCACAAACGGGTCTTCAAGCGCTCCTTGCTCTTTGATCCTTGATCTCTAATTCTTCAAAATTAATTCTAACTATTCCTATTACAAAACTATTTAAAATAAATAGAAACCTTGATCGTGATCGAGGGAAGTACATAGGAGGAGATAGAATTTACATTAAGAAAAATTAGAGAAGGCGAAGTCTGCAGACCCCATTTAATAAAACCCATACATTCATGCATCCAACTAAAATAAAATCCAATCACATTGGTCAATAGTCCATAATCAATCCCATTTATTATCATACACATCATCATACGCATCAATAAATAACATTCATCTTATGAATAATAAACATTTAATATATATATTGATATCATTTAATGGGCAAATTTAGTTAGTATAAAATCTATTTTTGAATAAAATAAACTCCTTTATTTAAATCCAAATTTAAATCAAAATAAAACTATTTTATTTTAATTTATCCAATTTTGAATAAAATAAACTATTTTATTTTAATCAAAATCTTTAATCAAAATAAACTCCTTTATTTTAATTAATTATGGAATCCAATTCCATGTAATAATAAAAAAAATTAATTAAATAAACTCTTTTATTTTAATTAATTATGGAATCCAATTCCATGTAAACCACAAAAAAAATCTTTAATTAAAATAAACTCTTTTATTTTAATTAATTATGGAATCCAATTCCATGTAAAAAAAAATATTAAAGGAAACACGGATTATCTTTCCTATTCACAAATAAACTCCTTTATTTTGAATAATATGAAATCTTATTTCATATTTAAATAAACTCCTTTATTTAAGGAAATTAGGATTCTTTCCTATTCACAAATAAACTCTTTTATTTTGAATAATATGAAATCTAATTTCATATCTAAATAAACTCCTTTATTTAAGAAAACATGGATTTTCTTTCCTATTCACAAATAAACTCCTTTTATTTTGAATAATATGAAATCTTATTTCATATCTAAACAAACTCCTTTATTTAAGGAAAGATGGATTTACTTCCCTATTCACAAATAAACTCCTTTATTTTAGGAAAAATAAAATCCAATTTCAACTCCAATTAGTTATCATGGAATCCAATTCCAACTCTAATTAGTTAGCATGAAATTTAATTTTAAAATTAAAATAAACTTTTTTTTATTTTAAAATTAAAATAAACTTTTATTTTAATTATAAAATAATTTAGAATAATATATATATATATATATATATATATATATAACTATTATATATATATATACTAACTATTATATATATATGTCAAGTTAGTAGTTAACAAAGATTCACGTGGCAATTTTTTTTTAAATACCGCACTTATTTTTTTTTTTTTTTTATTTCGTGGCCTGCTACCTCATTTTCACGTGGCCCACAAAAATTATTATCAAATCCATGCAAGAGAAGAAAAAGCAACGTGTCCGGTTTTTTTTTTTTATTTTAAATTTTATACAATAAAATTATGCCCAATTAAATTGTTCTAAACACATATCAATATACATATCAAATCTGAACAATTAATAATTTGCATAAAGGTTTGGCTCTGATGCCACTATTAGGTTTGTAATATTCTTGAACGCAATCAAATTGCAAAATAATGCGGAAGCGTGTAAAAATCAGAGTTTAAAAAATTTACAAACCATAAACCCGGATCATCCTTTATGCACAATTATTAATTAAACGAAAAGATAAAGAATAAATCATACCCTTGAAGATCGAGCTTCCTCAGGTACAAGTTCACCTCCAAATCCTTTCGCGTTCAATCTTGAATCCACCGGGTTTGGTTCCTTCCTTTGATCAACGTTAGCCACCCATGTGTTTGGCCTCTAGAGGTGATCCACCAAAGAAGAATAGGAATTCAAGAAGAAGGGTGGTTGGCTAAACCCTAGTTTTTCTATCTCCATAGAAAAGGTGTACTCTCCCAACAATTGGAATTATGTCGTTGTAAAAGTCAACAACAACCCATACCACCCATAATAAGACTCCTCTTATTTATAGATGTGGGCAACCCACCTTAACAATTAAGGAATTGGGTTTTAATTAATTAATTCTTTTAATTAATTAAGCTCCCTAATCTTATTAGGGATAATTAATTAAACTCCTTTAACTAATTTTCCTTCCTAATCCAATTAGGAATAAATGAGAGTACTTATATTAAATTAATTCCTAAACTCTTTTAGAAATTAAAATAATAATAATTGTAATAATATTAATAAGACTCCTCTTATTAATTTATATTTAATATTTCTAAAATATTAAATAATAAATATTAAGCTATTTAATTTATTCTATCACCATAGATTAAATTAAATATACTTAACATATTATTACGATTATGCCATTAACTTCTTAAATAATTATTCTTCCTTTTATGGTGTGACCTTTAGGTTCTCCATATTAAACCAGGGTTGTGAATAAATCAATTAGAACAATTCTAATCTTATTTAAATAAATAAATTAATCAATTAATTTATTTAAATAAATAATATTTATTCTACAATAGGGATAAGCCTCTTTAGCGATCAACGACTTTCCAGATAATATAGATTTCAACATTAATCATTAAAGAACCTTTGAGTAAATAGTTACCGCATAATTCAATCCTTCCACCATACAATGTCCCAATTAAATATAAGACATGGAATTATTGTCAAGTCTTATTTTATTTAATTCTATGTATTTCGACTCTTAAATGCACAACTCAAATAATGCAAATTAGAAACTCCTTTCTAATTTCATTACGCCTTGCCAAGGACTCATTGGGTTGTCATTTATCGAATCACATAGGACATTTCTCTTTTTTATTAGAAGTGGTAGATTCTTTATTGATCATACATTATCTCCATGTACAACTTATTATACCCAAGCATACCCTTTGATATACCCTAAGGGTCTTAAGGAATAAGTCAAAGTATAACTCATCATACACAAGATACTATGATGATCTCAAGTCCAAGGATTACTTGTACTACTATCACTACAGAATTCCTATTGACAGCAAATAAAACTCCATTAGGTATTCCTTAGCGAGCCACGCTCAAATTGAACTTATTCTCTAATAAGCACCTACATACTTGCTTTAGTGTCTCCACACAAATGATCATGAGATCAATCATCCTCATCCAATGAGCAAGCAACGTATGTACCAATCTATCCGGATTCACTAATCCCCAATTTAGTAATCCAATGATTGGGAACTATTTTAGTTTTTAAGCTTTTCTAAGAATTTAGATCTCATTAGAATGATCATCATCATTATTCTAAAAGCATTGCTTAAAACTATGGGTTTATCACATATTATAAAATAGCATCATGTAGATAATTAAAAGCCTTTAATAAATTAATACTTTTTATTAATAAATGAATAAGATTGTTACAAAGTATATGCTTTATCATCAAACATGATTGGCTTGTGTGCATACTACTTTCACTTCTCAGGAATGAAAGTGTAGCTGGGACTAGTTGGGGAGTAGAGTAATGTTCTGAGATAGTTACTATAGAAGTCTTCACTATGTTGTGAAATAGTGTGACAATAATTGTAATGAAGACTTTATTTGAGTGTGGATATTGTCTACAGACAATATTTGTATTAAATTCACAGTATATGTGTTGTCGTATTTTGCACGACAGTTAATAGTTGTAACTAGGAAAGTTTGTATTTGGATTATGTGGTATGTATTTGGCGACTCAAAATGGGTTGTGTGAACCAATTTTGGGGGCGTCACAACCATGAACATTCTTTTTTTTTATTATTATTGAAAAGGACAACCTAACATTAAGACCGTAAGTCCAATATATATTACGATCACTTCTAGGTGATCAACATATAGTTCTCTATGTTGATTAACACTTATCCGTTATACGTATTTACGTTTAAATCGTGACACCTTTTCGTGTCAGTCGATATACAACTAAAAACATTTCGTTTATTCTTCCTCAAGCTTATCTTTGAATCCTTACCAAAGTAATTGGCAAAGGATAACAACAATAATATTTTGAAAGACTTGCAATTAAATCAACAAGATATTTTAACATTTGTCTAGCCGAATCAAATGACATCGACTTTTTCTTAAACATTTCATGGCATATGATGTCTTAAACACTTGTACAAATACTAAAAGATTTATATAAGTTTGGAATACACATATTCGTGGAAGAATTGCGTATACTTTCTTTATCATATCATGCATCTTCATATGAACAAAATCAAATAAAGTAACAACTTGCCTAACGTAAAATGTAGAAAAGAGTTAGAAAACTTGCGTTGTGCGTCTTCTAATCTTCTACTTTAATTTGGTCTTTATATGCTCTACATGACAGAGTCATAATAGCACACCAATTAGCTACCAAACAATCTTTACACACTGTTTAAACTAACTTCTCATTCTTTCGTATCTTATCCAAATCGTCAAACCAATAACACTCGTTAAGTTCTTTTTCGTTCATTATGGCTTTTCGACATTTAAATGTCATATCTTATTATCATTCATTAACATCTAAGACATACAACCTATGTATACTAAGAAAGTTTGTTCGACGCGAATACTAAACATTTATTTCTTTTAAGTATTTTACGTTTAAATTTCTTAAACTTTTAATCAATGTTAAACATTAACTTAAGGTTTAATCACTTCTTAAAGTGTTACATTATGTGAACTTATAGTTCATTATCGTTCCTTAAACTTCCCCCAAGTGTTAAGCAATTAAAAGCTTTTTGCTCTGCACTGATGCTGTGACGCCCAAATTCTAGGCTTAATCCGGTGGTGCGGCGCCTAATTACAGTAGCTAAATTTTGAATCGGCGCTGCGGAGCTAGGTTTTTAGGCTTGGCCTGCGCTGCGGCGTCAGACACAAATCCTTGAAATTATTTTAAAGTCATTTACATGTTCAAACCGCTAACTTTGCTAACTCATAACTTGATCATTCCAACTCGAAATGAATTCATTTCTGAGCCAATTTCTTGTTTTCATTACCTACTACGAATTTCCCCGGACATAATAATTTTCTAAATCCATTAACAAGCCTTTTCATCGGCTCAAATTTCATTTATCGTTCGTTTTATGTTTTTAACATTTTTCATTCGTTCATACGTAAATTACTCATCTGATACCCGAATGAGTTAGTTCTTGAGCCTATGGCTCACATTTTCCATGTTCTCTAACATTATTATGAAGCCCTAATTATTAGGGTTCATTATTCATATTTCATATTCATCTGGAAATCATATTTAACTATGATTTCAATGGTTAACATCTTTTACTAAAAATTTCTGCATCATTTCGTTATAGCATATTTTTACTCTGTTCCAATTGGATCATTTCCACAACTTTCCCACGTTTAACATATCCTAACCAAACACAATCAACTATGCTATATACGATGGTTTTAAACTTGTCCATCAACAACAAGTTCTAAGATTTTCATGCGTTCTTCGTTTAGTTCGTTATTAACGATTATGATTCCACTTAACATACGATTATTAGTGTTTTAAGTCTACTAAATTCTTCCTTATTCCACCGGAACATGCTATGACTCCAATGAATCATTCAACAACCACCAATAAACACTTCCTAACATATCTACAAATTAGACAAGATGAAGATTTATAGTTCTTAAGTATTTCCTCTTGTGTTCTTGATGATTTGATGAATTAATCTAGCTTCTCTTCTCCTTGAATCCAAAATTACCAGTTCTCTCTCAATGTTTAAGTTTCTCTCTCGTGTTAGTGAAATAAGATGACACTTTGGAAAAGAAAATTTCTTAGCTTTTATAGAAAAAGCAAAACTTAGGGTCTTATGGTCATTTGAGCAACTTTGCTCTACCTTATGAAATGATCACTTAGCTTTGAGTCTCTTATGGTTAACACCCTCAACTTTCCCAATCTTACAAACCATCCCCTCCTTAATCACCAACAACTAATCCTAGTTTTGTTAAAATGATGAAACTAGCTTTTGTGTCATCCTTTGCATTTAATTCAACCTCCTTTCCCATGATATTTTGCCCAAGCTTCCCAAAGAAGCTTGGGGTGGCCGGATTTTTGGTCCCTTAAGAGCCCCACATAGGTTGCCCCATCTCCTTTACCCACCCATTTGACCTTTGGTTGACCCATGGGTTTGGATTTTGGTTCAGGCTTGGTTCAATTTCAATTTCGGCCAATCTTTGAACTTGAATTAACTTTCATTTGGGCCTTTATTTAATTCATCATTGGGCCACCTTATACTTTCTATTGGGCTTCTCAAAGTCAAAGCAATAACTTGATAGTCAACCTTGACTTTTGTTGACCAAGACTTTCATTGACTTTGAGTTTTTACATTCCTACCGTATAATTTTCGTATTCTACTCGTATTCTACTTCATATTATACTCGTATTATTATTCGAATTATACTAGTATAATAATTCGTATTATACTGGTATTCTTTTTCTTTAAATTTCTAAAATTCAATACACAGTCGAAAAACTATGTTTTTCGTTCTCAAATTTTATTTGACATTCCGTCTTTCTTCGTTATTATAACATTTACACGTTCTTTGAAAAATAAAAATACGCAAACGCGTTTTCAGGTGAATAGTATTTTTACGTCTTTTTATCAAAAAAAATTTATTTTCCTATATGTTCTCGGATTCGTAAACCCTTGCATTCAAACACATTCTAGGTCATAAAACCGACCTTTAAACACATAACACAAAATAAATTAACATAATCTCATTTTATTCAATATAATCAAATAAAACTTATTTACATTTTAATATGATTTTCTCGTTCGTTACGTTATTTAAGTTATCTTTTGTTCGGATGACGCAATTTTGCTAGAATAGTGTCTGTATTACTGATGCATGTGCGTCGTTCCATCTATAAATTTTCTACAAATAAAACAACAATAATAACATTAAGGCGATGATAATATAACTCTGCACTAGTAAACAATATTGGCTAATTCATTAATTATATTATCTGTAAGAATTTTAAAAAATATACCTGAAATTTAGCCCAAACTACATCCTTGTGGGGGAGAGGTGTGCTCACCTACGGAATCACAGGCGTAGGCCAGTCAGCATAATTGTGAAATGCACTTCACAATCTTGTTATCTTGAAAGTTACTACAATATACAACACTTGACATTAAAGATAAGAAATTTTATTATAATATTTAAATCAATTTACATTAGTATATATCTACAACAATGATAATATAAAATGCTTATCTATAATAGCTAGATAACGAACGTGCTGTCTGGAGGAGGTTTGATCTACATAAGAATTCAATTATCTGAATTAGCATATACATAGTTATAATTTAAATATACGTTTCTGTTCAGTTACTTGACCAACAATTTTTTTTTTCTAGAGCTCCCCTATAATATGGACAATTCACATGCACGAGGGCATGCATATATAGCCATTTGTAGGCACCCAAGACACAACCCAAGAGAAATATAAAGATTCCTAAAAAAATAAAGAATGGATGCCAAAACAGCAAAAAGTAGCATATGTAACTCAATTAAACACAAATACTAAAGAGAATTGCAATTTTAAAACATAGTAGTAACATATATAAGAATGTGTTGGTGATATCCAAAGAAAAAGGTCAATTGGACAGGTGAACTTTGTTCTAAATTGTTACGTCCCTAAAATAGGTCCACACAACCCATTCTGAGTCACCAAAATATATGATACAAAATCCAAATATAAACTTCATTTATATAACTATTAACTGTCGTGTAAAATACGACAAAACATAAGATGTGAGTTTCAATACAAATATTGTCTCGTAGAAAATATCCAAACTCAAATAAAATTCTCATTACAATTAGTGTCACACTATTTTATAGAGTAGTGAGGACTATTATAGTAACCATCTAGGACCATCACTCGATTCTTCGACTAGTCCTATCTATATTCTCATTTCCTAAAAAGAACAATGAAAGAAAAGGGTGAGCTCAACTAGCCCAGAAAAGAACATTATAACTAAGATAATGTAGAACAAATTACCTTTAGTCCTCAACAGGGAAAATCTGATATAATACAATAGACAACAAGTTTTAGATCAACAACTGCAGCGGAAACAAGAATCCATTAGAAGAGTCAAGTAGAGCATGATGTCTACTATCTTCTATGATTTAAAAGTCTATTACCAATATTTTATCCCTATAACACCAATCAATAATTATTTCCAATCAAAGAATTATCTATGCACTACGGGCCAAAAATAATCGTTTGCATCACCAGTGATCATGATCATGTCAAAGACTTGTCCATCTATGCACTACGGACCAAAGACGACTTTCACCACAAACCTTTTTCTGTAACATTAAATGTCATGATTATACCAATACAAAATTTCTGGTCATAATCATACCAATAAACAGTTCATCTTTGCACTACAAGCTAAAGATGACTTTCAACACAATATAAGCATGAGGATGATGACAATGATATAAAGAATCAATCAAGCGAGATCAAGGATAAATATTAGAGATTCATAATTTAATTTATCCAGAGTTCAAGAATGTCCAAATTGTCAACATGATAACTAATTATCGAATAAAATTCAAGAATTATATTCATGTATCAAAAATAATTTGGACAGAAAAGAAACCAATTTTATCATAAATAGTACCACGTGAATAGTACCCCGTGAATAGTACCCCGAATGAAAATATTAAGATTTAATAAGAAAGTTCAGGACAATATTCCAATGAAATGATATTAGATAAAGCGCAAACTATTAAGGATATTCTACTAATTTCTGGGATTTTCACCATTTAACAATAAGGTTATGGAAACAAATAATAAATATGTACCATAAATGGAGAAAATATGAAATAAAACGATATCTCTTGACGAGTACAAAAAAAATGATATCTCATACGAGTATGAAAGAATATACGAAACTGCAAATGGATTTACACTCGTTATGCGGTAATCCGCGTGGAAAAATACTTTTCACAATTTTATAAAGAATGAATATGAAGGGTTATTTACCAGGCATGCGGTATTTCATGTAGACATATTATTCCCACAGATTAATAAGGAATAGAATGACAAACCTTATGAGTATGAATAAAATAATATCCTTTGCCTTAATAAAAGACTAGATACTGCACTAGTGTAGTAGCAGAACTTTATGTTGGTGGTGTGTGTTTGGTTCTCAAATACTCTTCTTTTTTCTCTCTTATTCTCTCTCTATAGCTTTAGTGAATTGGTGAGAATGAAGGAAGAAATGAGCTTCTATTTATTGAAGAATTCTAGCTTGTCCCTTGCAATGTGAAGAGGCAAGTGGCTTGACACCTGGTAATGTAAAAAGGCATGTGGTTTGATGCCTTTAATGTGAAAAGGAAAGTGGTTTGACGCCTGTAATGTGAAAAGGCAAGTGATTTGACGCATGCAATGTGAAAAGGTAAGTGGTTTGAGCACTAGCAGGTGAAATGAAAGAATGAGTAGAACCAATATCTAATAAGGTATAAACTTCGCAAGAGTTTATGATTAGCTTACTCGTGATAACTTCGTTCGGGTTTTGCTTTTTGGGAAGTCACAACGAAAGCTCTCCCCTGAACCACCGACTTTAACTTGTCCGTAGTTGCCTTTGGTGTCACCATTACAGCTGGACTTGACTTTGCTACAGGAAAAAATCAAGTTATCTGACCGTCATTTCCATAACTGAAACACACCTTGGAAGGCTGTGTACAGTTTGGACTGATGTGTCCCTTCTCTCTGCATCTATAACATCTAACTGGTGGTTATTCTCCTCCCCTAGAAATGGGTGTTGGTGTTGTTGCCGATATCTTTCTGTTGTCATTGTTGAATCTCCTCTTTTTGAAGTTGTTTCCACTTGGTTAACTTCTCCTATTATCTAGGCCATGATTACCACTTTTGGGTACCATTTCTAGTATGATAATTTCCTCCACATTTGTTATCATTGTTTCGATGACTGTTGCCACTAGTACGACTATTATTGTGCTGTCGGTTGTTGTCTTTTGGTTGCAAAGTATCATTATCTCACTCCAATAATTGAGCCATATTCACAACATCTGAATACAAACAAAGTTTATGAGAAATGAGGTATTGATAAATTTTAGGTTTCAAACCTCTCAAAAACATTCGTGTCATTTGTTCCTCATTATCCACCAAATGGGATGCAAATCAGGATAATTCTGTAAACTTGGCATCGTATTGTGATACAGTCATATTGTTCTGTTCTAGTTTAATGAATTCCACCTCCTTCATATGATAAATACTTTCTAGAAAATACTTGATGTTGAACAATTCCTAGAATTTCACCCAAGACATCTTAAGTGTTGAAAGATGAGTACGTTTAACAGATTCCCACCAATAATCTGCCTCTCTGCGCAACATAAACGTGGTGAATAGAAACTTTTGCTCCTCTGTGCATCCCAGGACATCAAATATTTTGGTGATTTGCTTAATCAAAGCTTCTGCCTTAAGTGACTCTGTCTTTCCCGAAAACTCTGGCTGTCCCAACTCCTGGAATTGATTAGTAGTGACCAGCCATGAGTTACCATTTTTTTACCTACATTTTGAACAGAAGTCTCTCTCGTCTGGTGTTGCAAGAATTGTAGAAAGCTCCTAAACACCCCATTGTTCATCATTTGGTCGGTGTTATTTTTTACAGGAGGATTATTGCCTTCCTAGTGCACATTATCCTAGTTATTGATTGACGGTGTCTCAATGGTCTTATATGCTCCATTGCTTATCTCAAAATTTTCAAATGTCATTCTCAAATATTGCCACAAAATAAGAGTTAATTAAAGAAATTGACATGTCACATATTATCTCTATATTCCGACTGACCAATTAAATAACAAATAAGTTTAGGTAAGACACAATAGCGAAGGATTTACTCATCTCTCCCTTCCCAGTTCTAATCTCAAATCTCCACCAGAGATCATATTCATAAGCTCCGATACCAACTGTGATGCCCCCAAAATAGGTCCACACAACCCATTCTGAGTCGCCAAAATATATGGTACAGAATCTAAATACAAACTTCATTTATACAACTATTAACTATCATGTAAAATACGACAAAACATAAGCTGTGAGTTTTAATACACATATTGTCACGTAAACAATATCCAAACTCAAATAAAGTCCTCATTACAATTATTGTCACACTATTTTATAGAGTAGTGAGGACTACTATAGTAAACGTCTTGGACCATCACTCCATTCCAGGACTAGTCCAAGATATATTCTCATTTCCTGAAGAGAACAATAAAAAAAAAGAGTGAGCTCAACTAACCCAATAAAGAATATTATGACTAAGATAATGTAGAAAAAATTATCCTTAGTCCTCAACAGGGAAAAATCTGATAGAATACAATAGACAACAGGTTTTAGATCAACAACTACAGTGGAAACAACGATCCATTAGAAGAGTCAAGTAGAGAATGATGTCTACTATCCTCTATGATTTAAAAGTCCATCATCAATATTTTATCCCTGTAACATCAATCAATAATTATTTCCAATCAACGAATTATCTATGCACTACGGGCTAAAGATAATCGTTTGCATCACCAGTGGTCATGATCATGCCAAACACTTATCCATCTATACACTACGGACCAAAGAGGACTTTCACCACAAACCTTTATCTGTAACATTAAAGGTCATGAATATACCAATACACAATTCCTGGTCATAATCATACTAATCAATAGTCCAACTTTGCACTACGGGCCAAAGATGACTTTCAGCACAAAATAAACATGAGGATGATGACAATGATATAAAGAATCAATCAAGTAAGATCAATGATAAATATTAGATATTTATAATTTAATTTATCCAGAGTTCAAGAATGTCCAAATTGTCAACATGATAACTAATTGTGGAGTAAAATTCAAGAATGATATTCATGTATCAAAAATAATTTGGACAGAAAAGAAACCAATTTTGTCGTGAATAGTACCTCGAGTGAATAGTACCCCGAATGAAAATATTAAGTTTTAATAAGAAAGTTCAGACCAATATTCCAATGAAATGATATTAGATGAAGCGCAAAATATTAAGAATATTTTACTAATTTTAGAGATTTTCACTATTTAACAATAAGGTTATGGAAACAAACAATAAATTTGTACCATAAATGGAGAAAAATATGAAAGAAAACGATATCCCTTGACGAGTACAAAAGAAATGATATCTCATACGAGTATGAAAGAATATATGAAACTGCAAATGGATTTTCACCCGTCATGCGGTAATCTGCGTTGACAGGTCATTTCCATAATTTAATAAAGAATGAATATGAAGGGTTATTCACCAGGCATGCATTAGTCCGTGTAGACATGTTATTCCCACAGATTAATAAGGAATATAATGACCGTGACGCCCCCAAAATAGGTCCACACAACCCATTAATACAAATATCGTGCCAAATACGACAACACATAAGTTGTGAGTTTTAATACAAATATTATCTCGTAAACAATATCCGAACTCAAATATATTCCTCATTACAATTATTGTCATACTATTTCACAACATAGTGAGGACTACTATAATAAACATCTTGGACCATTACTTCATTCCCCGACTAGTCCCAGCTAAATTCTCACCTCCTGAGAAGAACAATGGAACCAAAAGGAAAAAGGGCGAGCTCAACTAGCCTAGTAAAGAATATTATGATTAAGATAATATAGAAGAAAAAAATTATCCTTAGTCCTCAACAGGGAAAATTCTGATAGAATACAATAGCCAACAAGTTTTAGATCAATAACTGCAGCAGAAATAGCAATCCATTAGAAGAGTCAAGTAGAGCATGATGTCTACTATCTTCTATGATTTAAAAGTCCATCACAAATATTTTATCCCTGTAACACCAATCAATAATTATATCCAATTAATGAATTATCTATGCACTACGGGCCAAAGATAATCGTTTGTATCACCAGTGGTCTTGATCATGTCAAACAACTATCCATCTATGCACTACGGGCTAAAGAGGACTTTCACCACAACCTTCGTCTGTAACATTACAGGTCGTGATTATACCAATAAATAATTTCTGGTCATAATCATACCAATCAACAGTCTATCTATGCACTACGGGCCAAATATGACTTTCACCATAATATAAGCATGAGGATGATGACAATAATATAAAGAATCAATCAAGTGAGATAAAGGATAAATATTAGAGATTTATAATTCAATTTATCTAGAGTTCAAGAAAGTCCAAATTGTCAACATGATCACTAATTGTGGAGTAAAATTCAAGAATGATATTCATGTATCAAAAATAATTTGGATCGAAAAGAAATCAATTTTTTCGTGAATAGTACCCCGAATGAATATTACTCGAATGCAAACTACCCCAAATGAATAGTATCTCGAATGAATAGTATTCCAAATGAATAGTACCCTGACATAAATAGTATCTCGCCATTTAATAAGAAAGTTCAGACCAATAATGGAATTATACTAGATGAGGCACAAACTATTAATATACCACTAATTTCAAGGGTTTTTGTGATGCCCCCAAAACAGGTATACATCACCCATCTTGAGTCGCCAGATACATGGTACAGAACTCAACTACAAACTTAATTATACAACTGTCGTGCAAAATACGATTAAACATAGCTGAGAGTTTAAACATGAATATTGCCTTCTAGAAAATATTCACACTCAATGGAGTCCTCATTAAAATTATTATCACACTATTTTATAAAAATAGTGAGGACTAATATAGCCACCATCTCGGACCATCACTCCATTTCCCGACTCGTCCCAGCTATATTCTCATTTCTTGAAGAGAACAGTGAAATAAAAGGGTGAGCTCAACTAGCCCAGTAAGAAATATTATGACTAAGATAATGCAGAATAAATTATCCTTAGCCTTCAACAGTGTTAAACTGATAAAATACAATAAACATCAAGTTTAACTGCAGCGGAATAAGTAATCCATTAAAAGAGTCAAGTAGAACATAATGTCTACTATCTCTTCTAGATTAAAAGTCCGTCATTAATATTTCATTCCTGTAATACTCAACAACAGTTCTTTGTTATACCCAAGATAAAAAGAACTATCATCACCTGTCTTCACCTAAACCACTAAAGATTATAGTAAAATCCACAATTCATATTTATAATCATGTAAATCAACAGTTTCTCCTTGCCACAAAGGCTTAATAGAACGTTTACTCAATATCCTTACCCCAAAGGCTAAAGATATTCAAATGTAATAACATTGATCATACTAATTAGTTGTCTACCTTAGCACTACGGGCCAAAGATATTCAACTATAAAACCAATGGTCATGATCATACCAATCAATTGTCTGTCAGTGCACTACGGTCAAAGACATTCAACTGTTAACTAATGGTCATGATCCTGCCAATCTCATCATCAAATTATCCCTGCACTACGGCCAAGGATATTCGTTAATATCACCAGTGGTCATGATCATGTCATACACCTGTCCATCTTTGCACGTAAGCCAAAGATATACAACTATAAAACTAATAATCAACAGTCCATTTATGCACGTAAGCCAAAGATATACAACTATAAAACCAATAATCAACAGTCCATCTATGCACGTAAGCCAAAGATGACTTTCATCACAATATAAGCATGAGGATGATGACAATGATATAAGCATTAATCAAACGAAATCAAAGATAAATATTAAAGACTTTAAATTTATCCAGAGTTTAAAAATATCCAAATTGTTAACATGATACTGCTTTGTGGAGTAAAATTCAAGAATGATATTCATGTACCAAAAATAATTTGGACAGAAAAGAAATATATTTTTTGGGTGAATAGTACCCTGTGAATAGTACTTCGGGAATAGTACCCCGACATTAAAAGTACCCCAAATACCTGCGTGAATAATATTCTGGTGAATAGTAATTGGGTGAATAGTAATGATAAGTGGTATTTTTACCTACTTATTGAATACCAATTCACGCGAACTATGCCCATCTCAAGTACATTTTATTGTGTTTTAGTTTCATTTCATGATATTTTGCATTGCATTTACTTAAAACTCCTTTTGGTGAATAAGTATAGGAATCGACTTAAATTTTGGTGGTATTAGAGGGCACGAGGCTAATGGATGCATTAAGGAGAGGCACAAGCGGGGATTTGCATGACATGAAGGTACTATGAAGCAAGGAGACCAAGCATGGAAGAAAACTAAGCATGAATGAACAAGTCGCAGCAGCAATGACATTATGTAACTAGAACCGAGAACTTGCAGATTGCGGTGTCGCGGCCATGGCATAAAAGCTCTTTGAGAGAAGGCGCTTGCCAGCGAGGACTCCAGCTGGGACAGGCATACTTTCTGCAAGTCTCGCGCCCACGTGAGGAACGTATTGGAGGAGCGCGCGTCCGCTCGCGATACTGAAGCTGTGCAATTGTTTTAATTTAATTTTTCATTAAATGAGTTGTAATTGGTTTTTAAAACGATTCTGACTGGTGTCAGAGGGGGAAGGATAAATTTTAGCGTATTTTCATCATAGTAACTAGGGTTTACACTGTGAGGGAGATTCCAACGTAGAACGAGGCCAAAACGTCCACTTCTCCAATTCTTCTTGGGATTCTCTGTCATTGTGGTTCTTTATTATTGTTTACTGGATTTTGATGAGGATTTAAATGTTATTATTGGTTCCAAATCTGCAATTGGGTTTGATCGTTCTATCTTTCATCTTTCAATTGTTTGCTTTGTAATCATGTTCAACGTTGGTCCCGTAATGGTTTTTGGTTCAGTCATGAACTAAACTCCATTATGGGATTCTAACGGATTTTAATATGTAGTTTGGTTGCATGCTTAAATGCTAGGGTTGTTTTGCATATCATATGGGAATTCTGTCATGATTGTTTTACATGTATGAATGCCTGATCACAATTCGTCTCAGTACTTGTATGGAATTGACAATGAATATGTGAGTATGGATTGTAATCATGATAGCATGCGAATATGGGGCTGTTGTATATGGCTTGCGTATTTTGTGAACCAGATAGACATATACTGTTTCACCGTATGAGCTAGAGTAAGGGCTTGTGCTTAAAATCAATATAATTATAATTTCACATAGACATGTAGTGATTTTGGTTATATTGATGATTACATGGAGTTTATCATCTGTGGATGCTATGTAAGTAGGTTATATTGCATTGAAAAATGGTTATAACTCTATTCGTGCTCTTGGCTATTTTTCTATGATCTGTGAACACTTCTTGCATGATAGTGGCGATTAGATGAAATATTAAATGAAGTTAGGGTCCCATTATTTCTAAATTATATTCATTCCATTAGGATTTAAATGTTATTATTGGTTCCAAATCTGCAATTGGGTTTGATCGTTCTATCTTTCATCTTTCAATTGTTTACTTTGTAATCATGTTCAACGTTGGTCCCGTAATGGTTTTTGGTTCAGTCATGAACTAAACTCTATTATGGGATTCTAATGAATTTTAATATGTAGTTTGGTTGCATGCTTAAATGCTAGGGTTGTTTTGCATATCATATGGGAATTCTGTCATGATTGTTTTACATGTATGAATGCCTGATCACCATTCGTCTCAGTACTTGTATGGAATTGACAATGAACATGCGAGTATGGATTGTAATCATGATAGCATGCGAATATGGGGCTGTTGTATATGGCTTGCGTATTTTGTGAACCAGATAGACATATACTGTTTCACCGTATGAGCTAGAGTAAGGGCTTGTGCTTAAAATCAATATAATTACAATTTTACATAGACATATAGTGATTTTGGTTGTATTGATGATTACATGGAGTCTATCATCTGTGGATGCTATGTAAATAGGTTATAGTGCATTGAAAAATGGTTATAACTCTATTCGTGCTCTTGGCTATTTTCCTATGATCTGTGAACACTTCTTGCATGATAGTGGCGATTAGATGAAATATTAAATGAAGTTAGGGTCCCATTATTTCCAGATTATATTCATTCCATTATTATATTTATTTTTAGTAGTTAGTTACAATTAGTTTAATTCAATAATTATATTCATTAGTCTAAGCATATAAATATAGTGAGTTAATTGATGCATAGTAGTTTAAATTTAATAATTTTTTCAGTGGGATCGATACTCTACTTACTCTGTATTACTTGTTGACACATGTATGCTTGCATGAGTTAGAGCTATTTTACCTGAACTCTAAAAGAGGCAACAAGTAACCCGTGAATAGTACTCCGGCATGAAAAGTGCCCCGAATACCTGAGTGAATAATATTCGAGTGAATAGTAATCGGGTGAATAGTAACTCATGAATTGTACTCTGGCACAAAAAGGGCCCCGAATACCCAAGTGAATAATACTAAAGTGAATAGTAACCCCGACACAAAAAGGTAAAAAATTAACAATAAAATTCGTATCAATATTCCGACATAATGATATTGAAAGAAATAATATCATTTACGAAGAAATAATACCCCTTACGACTGTTGAACGAAAATAATATTCCTACGAATATTGAACGAAGATGATATTCCTTACGAATATTGAACGAAAATAATATTCATACGGATACGAAAAATAATATCTCTTCAGAATATGAAATACATAATACCCCTTACCTCAGAAGAAGACTGGATACTAGAGTAGTGAAGTAGTAGACTACTCTTCTTCTTTCTCCCTATAGCTTCTCTCTCTATAGCTTCTCTCTCTATAATTGTTCTTGTGAGTCTTAGTGAATTGGTGAAAATGAAGGAAGAATGAGCTTCTATTTATAGGAAAATATAGTTTCGATAATTGCACGTTTTGGGGCTCGAAATATTATAGTATAATGCCTTTATCTTTTCCTTCATTTTTAATTTAGTCCTGCAAGTATTATCAAACTTGCACCACCTCCCCTAATAGTAAATCATGTGAATTAATAGTATAATCATGTGACTCAATAGAATAATCATGTGAAAAAACTAATTACAGTATAGTACCTTCATCTATACCTTCATTTTTAATTTAGTCATGCAAGTATTATCAATCTTGCGCCACCTCCCCTAATAGTACATACATGTGAATCAATAGTACCCACATGTGAACACATAGTTATAAGCATGTGAATTAATAGCAATTAATTGCTTATTTATCTGATTAATTACACGATTGGTCAATATAACTTCCAAACATCAATTATTATCAGAATAGATGTCGATTTCCACCAACACTAATAATCCCAACGCAATGTCAGTGTTTAACCAGTTGGGATTGCTGGCTCCAAGGCCGACAAACATTTCTCTACAGCTAGCTGATAGATCCATCACGTATCCAGGGGGAATTATTGAAGATGTGTTGGTTAAGGTGGACAAGTTTATTTTTCCAGCTGACTTCATCATTCTAGACTACGAAGAGGACAAAAGCATACCAGTAATACTGGGAAGACCATTTTTAGCCACAGGAAGGACTCTGATAGATGTGCAAAAAGGGGAACTCACGATGTGCGTTCACGATCAAGAGGTCATCTTCAATGTCTTCAAGGCCATGAAATTCCCAACAGATGAAGAGGACTGTTTCTTAGTTGATTGGGTGAATCGGGTTATAAATGATGACGTACAGAGTCTAGTGGATTATGAACCTTTGAGGAATATCACTGATGATAACTCAGATTTAGAGGATGAGGAATTCGATGAATTTGTGCAATATCTGGATACCACTCCACAATTCAGGAGATTTAGACTACCTGCAGAGCCATTGACAAAAGCTGGGGAAGCCTCAGTAAAGTTAAAGCCATCTCTTGAGACACCTCCAGAGTTGGAGTTAAAACCACTTCCCGAACATCTCAGGTAAGCATTTTTAAGTTCAGATTCGAAATTACCTATGATTATAGCTTCTGCACTAACATCTTGTCAGGAAGAAAAACTGCTACGAGTGCTTCGAGAGTTTAAATCAGCTATTGGATGGACTATAGCAGATATCAAAGGGATCAACCCTTCATATTGCATATATAAGATCCTGATGGAAGATGGTAGCAAGCTGACTGTCGAGAAACAAAGGAGGCTTAATCCAATAATGAAAGAAGTGGTTAAGAAAGAGGTACTGAAATGGTTAGATGCAGGAATAATTTATCGATTTCGAGATGACTCATGGGTGAGCCCAAGATGCGGTGTGTTACGAAAAAAGGGTGGCATAGCGATCGTGACTAATGAGAATAATGAGTTAATTCCAACACGAACAGTAACGGGGTGGAGAGTCTGCATGGATTACCGCAAGCTCAACAAAGCTACGAGGAAAGACCATTTCCCACTTCCGTTCATTGATTAGATGTTGGATATATTAGCAGGTCATAAGTACTATTGCCTTCTGGACGGATATTCGAGCTACAATCAAATTATGATAGCTCCAGAAGACCAGGAAAAGACTACCTTCACATGACCGTATGGCACTTTTGCTTTCAGAAGAATGTCTTTCGGGTTATGCAATGCTCTAGCCACGTTTCAGAGATGCATGATGGCTATATTCTCAGACATGGTGGAACAGAATGTGGAGGTATTTATGGATGACTTCTCAGTCTTCGGGGACTCATTTGACTTATGCCTTGAAAATTGAGTTTTGGTTTTGAAGAGGTGCGTTGAAACGAATTTAGTGCTAAACTGGGAAAAATGCCATTTTATGGTCCAAGAAGGAATCATATTGAGACAAAAAGTTTTGAAAAAGGGACTTGAGGTGGATAGGGCAAAGCTGGAAACTATTGAGAACTTGCCACCACCTACTTCAATAAAAGGTGTTCGCAGTTTTTTTGGGGCATGCAGGTTTCTATCGCAGATTCATCAAGGACTTCTCCAAAATAACTAAACCACTATGCAGTCTATTGGAGAAGGATGCACAGTTTAGTTTTGATGACGCCTGCGTGTCAGCATTGGAGCACCTAAAGAGAAAGCTAACTTCAGCACCAGTGATTACTATACCAGATTGTGCTCTGCCTTTTGAGTTAATGTGTGACGCCAGTGATTATGCCGTAGGGGCTATTTTGGAGCAGTGGAAGGACAAGATATTTTATGTGATCTACTATGCCAGCAAGACCCTCACGGATGCACAATTGAACTATACCGCCAGAGAAAAAGAGTTATTGGCAGTGGTATACACTTTTGATAAGTTTCGAGCATATCTGATTGGCACAAAGGTGGTAGTGTATATGGATCACGCGATAATTTGACATTTAGTGGCAAAGAAGGATGCAAAACCCCGTTTGATCAGATGGATTTTATTATTGCAGGAATTTGATTTGGAAATCAAAGACAGAAAGGGGACTGAAAACCAAGTGGCGGACCACTTATCTCGACTCGAGAATCCGGAAAGGGAAGTAAATAACAACGTTATGATCAACGAATCCTTTCCGAATGAGCAGTTGTTTGTGGTGAAAGGGGAAGTGCCATGGTGCATAGACTACGCGAATTACTTGGTAAGTAAGATGGTACCTTCTGACTTGGTGGGCTATGAAAAGAAGAAATTTCTACATGATGTCAAATGGTATATATGGGATGAGCCTTACTTGTTTAAACAGTGCTCCGATCAAGTGATAAGAAGGTATATTCCATATAGCGAGACCGAGGGGATTTTGTAAGAGTGTCATTCTACGGTGTATGGAGGTCACTATGGTGGTGAAAGAACATCAGCTAGAGTACTTAAAGTGGGATTCTACTGTCCAATAATCTTCAAGTATGCGTACAGTTTTGTCCAGCGATGTGATAGATGTCAGCGAGTGGGTAACATCTCCAAAATAAATGAAATGCCTTTGAATACAATCCTTGAAGTAGAAATTTTCGATGTATGGGGGATTGATTTCATGGGACCCTTCGTTTCTTCCTGCGGAAATCTCTACATCTTGCTCGCAGTGGACTATGTCTCAAAATGGCTTGAAGCTGTAGCTCTTCTGACTAATGATACAAAGGTCATCCTCAGATTTCTACACAAAAGCATTTTCACGAGGTTTGGGACTCTAAGGGCTATCATTAGTGACGAAGGCAGTCATTTCTGCAATGGGCAGTTTACAACCTTGTTGGCTAAGTATGGGGTGAACCATCGCATTGCTACAGCTTATCACCCGCAAACGAATGGTCAAGCTGAAGTGTCAAATCGAGAAGTAAAGAGAATCCTGGAAAAAGTTGTGAATCCCACATGGAAGGACTGGTCGTTAAAGTTAGATGATGCAGTATGGGCTTATCGAACAACATACAAAACTCCGTTGGGCATGTCGCCTTTTCAACTCGTGTATGGCAAAGCCTGTCACCTCCCTATGGAGCTCGAGCATAAGGCATATTGGGCGTCTGAAGCTCAATTTCGATTTGAAATCTGCGGGGAGAAAGCGTCTACTCCAACTCAATGAGTTAGATGAATTTCGATTCTGAGGCATATGAGAATTGAAGTTATACTGAGAGAAAGTGAAGAAATGGCATGAATAGAAAGATCATGGAAAGGACATTTGAGCCGGACAAAGGGTTTTGCTTTATAATTCGGACTTAAACTTTTTCCCGAAAAGCTAAAATCGAGATGGTCAGGTCCATTTATAGTGAAGACTGTCTTTTCGCATGGTGCAATTAAAGTATATGATACATTTTCGACAAGCCTTTTAAGGTAAATGGCGGTGATTGAAACATTACTTTGGTGGCGAGGTGGATGAACGAACGTCACCTCAATTCTCTCGTCAACATGAGATTCAGAGACAGTCAAGCTAATTGACTATAACTTAGCGCTTGATGGGAGGCAACCCATTATTTTTACCTATATTTTCTTTTCATTTCTTTAGTCGAGTAGTAGTCAGATCATTTCTATTTCATGCATGATAACTAATATGTGTGCCTTCATGTCCATGTAGATGTTTTGAAGTGCACTCATCACGATTTGCTGTTTGGGAGTTCAAAATTTTGTAGTACAAAAGCACATCGCGCGACCGCGCATGACATAGCCTAAGGAATCGCGCGGCCGCTTGAAAGTCAGTAGCTTTTATCTTCCTCACGGGCCCGCGCAAGAAGTCCTCTACAGAGCCGCGCGGCCGCACGCGACGCCAATCAGTGATTTTTTTTAAAAAAAGTTTAAAATCCGATCCGTGGTCTATTAGGCCTCTTACGTGACCTAATATAAGCGTATTTCTCTATTCTCCCATAATAATAAGACTCCTCACCACCCATCCAAGCTCAAACCACAACTCTCTTCATTGGCATAAATCTAGGGTTTATTTTGTGTGGGTTGTGCACAAACAAGTTTAGGGGTACTCTCATCTGTAGCAGAGCATTATATTCTCTACATATCATTTGCTCATGGGTCCAAAAATAATACGTCCAATCTCCATCTCTTCATCATTAGACTCATCATCCAGTGATCATGACGAGGATATCATAGAACGCAAAAAATTTCTCAGTTGGGAAGCCCAGCAAGAATATTATCACCTTGTGACTAAATCATTTGTGAAGGAACGGGGATTTAAACTTGAAAAGAAAGACGACCAACTATGGAATATGCTGCGAGAAAGAGGTTGGGTTAGCCTAGCCGCGACTCCTATGCCTATTCCCATGGGGGTTGTTCGGGAGTTCTACGCAAATGCGAAGGAGGAGATGAGAGGAGGGATAATGCTGGTTCGACAAATACAAGTTGATTTTTGCCCCCAGCCATCAGAGCTGTGTTTGGGATAACTAATACACCACCGACTGGGTTTGCGAACTGGGTTACAGGTGCACATTTGATGACAGACGTGGACATAGTAATTTCGGAATTGTGCATCCTGGGAACCAAATGGAATTATAAGCCATGGACGACTGAGCCAAAATCTTTTCCAGCGTCCGCCTTGAATCGTTATTCCCAAGCATGGAATTTGTTCATATGCGCCAAATTAATTCCGTCAGCTCACAAGCATAAAGTACCTACTGAGCGAGCCATCATTTTATGGGGCATTATCAAAGGCAAGTATATTGACGTCGGCCACCTAATTCATCAGAACATGCTACGTTATTGGCGGGGGAGCATGAATGGGAGTATTCCACATGCATTTGTGGCAGCCATGCTGTGTACCCAACAAGGAGTCACGTGGAATAACGAGAAACTACAGAAACTGAGCCACGACATCACTCCTACCACAATTGCCAAGTTCAAGGAGTGGATGGGTGGTGAACTGCACCCACGAGGATTGGGCTTTATCATCCAGCCAACTTTCTTAGAGCCTTCCTAGCAGTCCCCTTAGACAGATGAGGCAGGCCCATCTACTGAGCACACACCGTTCCTAGCGATCGACAACTCCGAAGGTTGGAGTGCAAAGTCGACGCCATGTATGACAATTTTGGAACGTTTGCCACGGGACTCACCAGGGTCTTGGCCGAAGCCTTCGCGCAACAAGGAACAATGCTCGAGTGGCCTCAGTTTGGGACCGCAGTGCCATATCCACCACCAGATTCACCACCCGAGGAGGGTGGTCAAGCCGATCATTAGGGGAGTTTTCTGTACCCTTTACCTTCATTCAATAGGGCATTGAATATTATAAGTTTGGGGGTATTAGGGTAGTAGTAGTGTAGTTTCATTTAGTTTTTGCATGTTTAGTGTAATTTTGCATGTGATAAAATTTTGTTAAAATTTTTTAGTCATGATTACATGTCTCACAATGTTTAGCTCTATGGATATTCTTGCCTAGCCAATGATGATAGTGAAGTGTGAAGGATTCTAGAGTATATTGGATAACATGAACGCGGTTATAATGTTTTACACGATAAAATTCATGTTGCTGTTTAAATTTTTTCGGTTTACACAAATGTGTTCACAATCACTTATAGGTTTTAGAAGTATGTGTTGCGTTGCTTGATAGAACATGTAGTTTTAAAAAAGAGAAATATGGGGAAAGTGATCTTAAACTGTGTGAAACATGGTCATGCAAACTTTGGGAAAACATGGGTATGCTATGTATAAAAAAAATCAAATAGCAATAACGTGGCTAGTCTTAATTAGGAATACAGCTACTTGAGTAGAAAATGCCCGAGGGGATTATCTCTACACCTAGTGCCCTAAGGTCTTTCATGGTCTGGGAGTCGTTGGTTGAAAGCTCACTAAGGGGTAGCAGTGTGCCTAATGGATTAAGACATTGCACAGTTATGTGAAAAAAAAGAGAAAAAGAGAAAAAGAAAAGAAAAATAGCAATAAACACCACGGAAAAGTGCGTAAATAGCACTCGTGAGTAGCAATAAAGCAATAAGCCCATTGTTGAACTTTAGTTTGTGTTGATATGTTGAAATAGTTTGTGTGGCATGAGTATACATGAGTCTTAATTTAGACTATAATTTTCTATTTGGAGCAATGTAGCATATGTATTCTTTGCTTAAATCAAGTTTTGGTGAACACCGCACACACACACAACATCTCTATAACAGATATGAATTATTTGAGTGTATGATATTATGCCTATAGTTTGGTTTGAAATTGTATTCTTGGATCTGGAGAATTCATTTGAGGTAATTTGAAATTTGGAATTACTGTTATGGTTTGGGACTATGTGAGACTAGGTTGCATCATAGATTAGTTGCATAGTAGTGTAGTTGTATTTTCAGTGTTCATTAATGTGCATTGCTTGAGGGAAGACAACAGTTCAAGTTTGGGGGTATTTGATAAGTGGTATTTTTACCTACTTATTGAATACCAATTCACGCGAACTATGCCCATCTCAAGTACATTTTATTTTGTTTTAGTTGCATTTCATGATATTTTGCATTGTATTTACTTAAAACTCCTTTTGGTGAATAAGTGCAGGAATCGGCTTAAATTTTGGTGGTATTAGAGGGCACGAGGGTAATGGATGCATGAAGGCGAGGCACAAGCGGGGATTTGCATAACATGAAGGTACTATGAAGCAAGGAGACCAAGCATGGAAGAAAACTAAGCATGAATGAACAAGTCGTGGCAATGACAACATGTCGAATCCAGAACCGAACTTGCAGAGATTGCGAAGTCGCATGCTACACGCATGTGACATAAAACCCTTGAGAGCTTGGCATACCACGCAAGGACTCGGCTAGACAGGGCATACTTTCTGCAAGTATCGCGCCCGCGCGAGGAACGTAATGGAGTAGCGTGCGGCCGCGCGCGATGTTGAAGCTGTGTAATTATTTTATTTTAATTTTTAATTAAATGAGTTGTAATTGGTTTTTAAAACGATTCTGACTGGTGTCAGAGGGTGAAGGATAAATTTTAGCGTACTTTCATCATAGTAACTAGGGTTTACACTGTGAGGGAGATTCTAACGTTGAATGAGACCAAAACGTCTACTTCTCCAATTCTTCTTGGGATTCTCTGTTATTATGGTTCTTTATTATAGTTTACTGGATTTTTATGAGGATTTGAATGTTATTATTGGTTCCAAATCTGCAATTGGGTTTGATCGTTCTATCTTTCATCTTTCAATTGTTTGCTTTGTAATCATGTTCAACGTTGGTCCCATAATGGTTTTTGGTTCAGTCATGAACTAAACTCCATTATGGGATTCTAACGGATTTTAATACGTAGTTTGGTTGCATACTTAAATGCTAGGGTTGTTTTGCATATCATATGGGAATTCTGTCATGATTGTTTTACATGTATGAATGCCTGATCACAATTCGTCCCAGTACTTGTATGGAATTGACAATGAACATGCGAGTATGGATTGTAATCATGATAGCATGCGAATATGGCGCTGTTGTATATGGCTTGCGTATTTTGTGAACCAGATAGACATATACTGTTTCACCATATGAGCTAGAGTAAGGGCTTGTGCTTAAAATCAATATAATTACAATTTCCAATAGATATATAGTGATTTTGGTTGTATTGATGATTATATGGAGTCTATCATCTGTGGATGCAATGTAAGTAGGTTATAGTGCATTGAAAAATGGTTATAACTCTATTCGTGCTCTTGGTTATTTTCCTATGATCTGTGAACACTTCTTGCATGATAGTGGCGATTAGATGAAATATTAAATGAAGTTAGGGTCCCATTATTTCCAGATTATATTCAATCCATTAGTATACTTATTTTTAGTAGTTAGTTACAATTAGTTTAATTCAATAATTATATTCATTAGTCTAAGCATATAAATATAGTGAGTTAATTGATGCATAGTAGTTTAAATTTAACAACTTTTTCTATGGGATCGAAACTCTACTTACTCTGTATTAATTGTTGACACATGTATGCTTGCATGAGTTAGAGCTCTTTTACTAGAACTATAAAAGAGGCAACAAGTAACCCGTGAATAGGAACTCGTGAATAGTACTCCGGCATGAAAAGTGCCCCGAATACCCGAGTGAATAATATTCGAGTGAATAGTAATCGGGTGAATAGTAACTCGTGAATAGTACTCTGGCGCAAAAAGTGTCCCGAATACCCAAGTGAATAATACTAAAGTGAATAGTAACCCCGACACAAAAAGGTAAAAAATTTCACAATAAAATTCGTACCAATATTCTAACATAATGATATTGAAAGAAATAATATCATTTATGAAAAAATAATACCCCTTACGACTGTTGAACGAAAATAATATTCCTACGAATATTGAACGAAGATGATATTCCTTACGAATATTGAACGAAAATAATATTCATACGGATACAAAAAATAATATCTCTTCAGAATATGAAATACATAATACCCCTTACCTCAGAAGAAGACTGGATACTAGATTAGTGAAGTAGCAGACCACTCTTCTTCTTTCTCCCTATAGCTTCTCTCTCTATAATTGCTCTTGTGAGTCTTAGTGAATTGGTGAAAATGAAGGAAAAATGAGCTTCTATTTATAAGAAAATATAGTTTCGATAATTGCACGTTTTGGGGCTCGAAATATTACAGTATAATACCTTTATCTTTTCCTTCATTTTTAATTTACTCCTGCAAGTATTATCAAACTTGCACCACCTCCCCTAATAGTAAATCATGTGAATTAATAGTATAATCATGTGACTCAATAGTATAATCATGTGAAAAAACTAATTACAGTATAGTACCTTTATCTATACCTTCATTTTTAATTTAGTCATGTAAGTATTATTAATCTTGCACCACCTCCCCTAATAGTACATACATGTGAATCAATAGTACCCACATGTGAACACATAGTTATAAGCATGTGAATTAATAGCAATTAATTGCTCATTTATCCGATTAATTACACAATTAGTCAATATAACTTCCAGACATCAATTATTATGAAGATAGATTTCGATTTCCACTAACACTATTAATTCCAACACAATGAAACTATCAATTTCATCTTTAATCAATACGAACTTATTCATCATTAATATTATAACTCACAATATTTGACAATTTGGTCATTCCCCGGAAAGAGGGGGATTTCTGATAAGGATTTCTCCTTATTGGCGCGCAATTAGGTGACCAAACCTCTCCTTGACAGAACTTCTAGACATTGTCAATATTACAAATAATAATATGAATAACTTTGTCGTCTCAATTATTGATTTAATAATATAACATATTATGCAGATGATACTGTGACAACAATTGAATCAATAATATGAGAGATATGATGCATCAATTATTGTAGCAATAATTAAGTATAACTGAGTGACTTCTCACATAAGCATCAATAATCAATATCGTGTGCTAATATGCAACCACGCGTATTATTGTACTTTTACTACCGGGTAGTTCAACAATTTAACAGTAAAACTTTTGCCGTTATAAAAAGATATTTCTGTCGTTTTCTAACTACGACAATACTTCCGTTGTGGGGTCCACCAATGATTATGCCATCGTACGAATATTCTCTATTAAAACAAATATTCCCTGACCAATCGAATATTTTATATCAACTTGCTTACTTTAAAAAAATTTCACATATCACCCTTAACTTTAAAATTTTATCAATTTAACTATTTACCAAAATAGAAAAATTGAATACTTTTATTTCATAAAATTCAGGATCTCACAGTTTTCACCATTTAATAATAAGGTTATGGAAACAAATAATACATTCATACCATAAATAGAGAAATATGAAAGAAGACGATATCCCTTGATGAGTACAAAATAAATGATATCTCATACGAGTATAAAAGAATATACGAAACTGCAAATGGATTTTCACCCGTCATGCGGTAATCCGCGTAGACAGATCATTTCCACAATTTAATAAAGAATGAATACGTAGTGTTATTCACCATGCAGGCGGTAATCCGCGTAGACAGGTTACTCCCGCAGATTAATAAAGAATGAATACGAAGGGTTATTCACTATGCATGCCGTAATCCGTGTAGACAGATTACTCCCGCAAATTAATAAGGTAATAAGGGTTATTCACCATGCGTGCGGTAATCCGTGTAGACGGGTTACTCCCACAGATTAATAAGGAATAGAATGACAACCCTTATGAGTATGAAGTAAATAACATCTTTTACGAATACGAAAGAAATAATACCCCTTACGAATAAGAAAAATAATATCCCTTACGAATACGTAAAATAATACCCCTTACGAATACGAAAAATAATATCCCTTACCTTAGTAGGAGATTAGATATTATAATAGTGAAGTAGCAGAATACTCTTCTTCTTTCTCTCTATAGTTTCTCTCTCTATAGTTTTAGTGAATTCGTAAGAAAGAATGAAGTAATGAGCTTCTATTTATAGGAGAATGGACTAAATAGTAATTGATTAACAAACGGTCTAGATTGATTTACTATTAAATGGATGGTCCATATAGATTTACTATTAAAACTTCAACTGACGGTCCATACTGATTTACTATTATAACTTCAAACAACGGTTCATTTTGATTTACTATTATAACTTCAACCGACAGTCTAAAAAATTAGCATATTTTCTCATGGAATAATAAGCCAAACTTACAACAAACACCTCATGAAAAATCCCTCTATTTATATCAAAAATTGAATAAATAATTATCACAAATCACTTATTTTCAATCAACACATTTTAATATTTCAAAAATTATTCATCATTTAATATTATAACTCACAATATTGATAACCAGATCGTTCTAAAGAAAGAGGGGTATTTCTGATAAGGATTTCTCCTTACTGACGCGCAATTAAATAACAGAACTTCTTTCCTCGACAGAACTTTCTAGACATTGTCAATAATGCAAATAATAATATGAATAACTGTGTCGTCTCAATTATTGATTTAATAATATAAAATATTATGCAGATGATACTGTGACAATAATTGAATCAATAATATGAGATAATATGTAGCAACTACTGTGACAATTATTGAATGAAACTGAGTGACTTCTTACGTAAACATCAATAATCAGAGATACTATGCAATATTGTGTGCTACTGTGCAACAATGCGTATTATTATACTTTTATCACCGGGTATTTTAACAGTTTAACGGTAAAAGTCTTTCCATTATTTTATGAAAAAGTTTATTTCTATCGCTTTCTATATCCAACAGTTATTCCATTATGTGACGCCCCCAAAACAGGTATACATCACCCATCTTCTAGACAATATCCACTCTCAATGGAGTCCTCATTACAATTATTATCACACTATTTTATAAAAATAGTGAGGACTACTATAGCCACCATCTCGGACCATCACTCCGTTCCCCGACTCGTCCCAGCTATATTCTCATTTCCTGAAGAGAACAATGAAAGAAAAGGATGAGCTCAACTAGCCCAGTAAGAAATATTATGACTAAGATAATGAAGAATAAATTATCCTTAGCCTTCAATAGTGTTAAACTGATAGAATTCAATAACATCAAGTTTAACTGCATCGGAATAAGCAATCCATTAGAAGAGTCAAGTAGAACATAATGTTTACTATCTTCTTTAGATTAAAAGTCCATCGTTAATATTTCAATTCTGTAATACTCATCAACAGTTCTTTGTTATACCCAAGACAAAAAGAACTATCATCACTTGTCTTCACCTGAACCACCAAAGATTATAGTTAAATCCATAATTCATTTTTATAATCATGTAAATAAATAATTTCTCCTTGCCACAAAGGCTTAATAGAACTTTACTCAATATCCTTACCCCAAAGGCTAAAGATATTTGAATGTAATAACAATGATCATACCAATCAGTTGTCTATCTTTGCACTACGGGCCAAAGATATTCAACTATAAAACCAATGGTCATGATCATACCAATCAATTGTCTGTCAGTGCACTACGGCCAAAGACATTCACCTGTTAACTAATGGTCATGATCTTGCTAATCACATCATCGAATTATCCATGCACTACGGGCCAAGGATATTTGTTATTATCACCAGTGGTTATGATCGTGATCAATTGTCTGTCAGTGCACTACGGCCAAAGACATTCAACTGTTAACTAATGGTCATGATCTTGCTAATCACATCATCGAATTATCCATGCACTACGGGCCAAGGATATTCGTTATTATCACCAGTGGTTATGATCATGTCATACACCTGTCCATCTTTGCACGTAAGCCAAAGTTATCAAACAACATATCATCTTTGCACTACATGCCAAAGATAAACAACTGTAAAACCAATAACCAACAGTCCATCTATGCACTACGGGCCAAAGCTGACTTCTAACACAATATAAGCATGAGGATCATGACAATGATATAAAGAATCAATCAAATAAGATAAATGATAAATATTAAACACTTATAATATAATTTATCTAGAGTTCAAGAATATCCAAATATTATCAATCACTTAATAATCTCACAATCTAATATCATTAATATTATAACAATATTTTAATCATTTCTTAAACTTATAAAAATTTATTTTAATTGTTTACACTTTACCAAATAATGCATTTAATCATTCAAAATGCCATACTCATAAGATTTCATCACCCGATGATCAAATCCTCATCAAAAATCTGCATAAACCCTATATAGAATTCCCAAAGCCATAAAATCCTATTTTCCAATTTTGTTACTTCACATAACATATTTAATTCATTTACTCATAACTAGTTCATTTTCATGAAAAATACCAAATCAGTCCCAAAAATATTTCTTTTTAGAATTTAGCGAATATAGTTCCATATTGAACATATATTTTTTCGAAATTTTAAAATTCATTTACTATTTTAATACGGCCAAGCTATAGAATATTTAGACATTTATCATAAATTTTACTTTTATCCAAAAATTCCAAAATTTCCAGGGTATACTCCTGTTATATACATGTACTTCCAATAAAAATTTCACCAATTTTGGAGTTAACCACAAGGAGTTATAAGGGTTTACTTTTAAAATAATCTTTTCTCATAAAATTCATAACTCCTAATCTATACATCCAAAAATCGCCATTTTTGGACACAATCTAGAAAACTTATCAAATTATCATTTTAAATTTTTCCAGAATTTTTGAGGGTCAGAAAAATTACGAAACTGCAAATGGATTTTCGCCCGCCATGCGGTAATCTACGTAGACAAACCATTTCAACAGAATAATAAAGAATGGAATAACAGAAGAATTCACCATGCATGCGATAGACCGCACAAACAAGTTATTCCCAACAGAATAATAAAGAATGGAATCAGGTCATGCGTAATCTATACAGACAGGATATTCCAACAAAATAATAAAGAATGGAACCAGGTCATGCGTAATTCGCATAGATAGGATATTCCAACAGAATAATAAAGAATAGAACCAGGTCATGCGTAATCCGCACAGATAGGATATTCCAACAGAATAATAAAGAATGGAACCAGGTCATGCGTAATCCATGCAGATGAGTTATTCCAATGAATAATAAAGAATGGAATAACATAAGAATTTCACCGTGTATGCGATTACTGGATGTAGGCAGAGTTATTCAACATAATAATAAAGAATGGAATAACAACCCTTACGAGTATTAAAAGAAAATAACTCTCTTCATGAATACGAAAGAATAATATCTCTTACTATAATAATAATATCTCTTACCTTAGAAGAAAACTGGATACTAGATTAATGAAGAAAACTGCAGACTTCTCTTCTTCTTTCTCTCTATAATTTCTCTCTATAATAATTGCTCTTGTGAGACTTAGTGAATTGGTGAGAAATGAAGGAAGAATGAGCTTCTATTTATAGGAAAATATAGTTTTAATAATTGCACATTTTGGGGCTCGAAATATTACAGTATAATTATGACGCCTCCAAAATAGGTATACATCACCCATCTTGAGTCGCCAAATACATGGTACAAAATTCAAATACAACTTAATTATACAACAGTCGTGTAAAATATGACAAAAACATAATCTAAGAGTTTTAATAAGAATATTGTCATCTAGACAATATCCACATCATAATATTCAAAAATATATTTCGAGAAAATTATTCTTTATTCATAAAAGTTGGGGTCTTACAACCTCCCCTTCTTATGAAATTTTGTCCTCAAAATTAGGGTGCGTACCTAGTATTTTGAAGAGGTGAGGATACCTTGATTTCATCTCGATTCTAACTCCCGGTCATTTCCTCCACATCGTGGTTTCTCCACAAAACTTTGACTTGAGGTATAACTTTAGAAGCGTAGAATATGATCCTTCTTATCCAAGATTTTAACGGTAACTCTTCATACGTTAAATCTTTCTCTATCTCGTCTGCGGGTTCTAATTCAATAATATGGTTCGGGTCTTTCACATATTTACGTAACATAGATATGTGAAAAGCGTTATGAACACGTAGACATACTTGGTGGTAAAAAGCGAGTCTATAGGCCACGATTCCTACTCAATCGAGGATTAAAAATGGGTTGATGAATCGAGGATTGAGCTTTCCTCTCTTTCTAAATCTTGTAACTCCTTTCCATGGAGCAACACGTAACAACACATGATCTCAATATTGAATTCCACGTCTTGTCGATGAAGATCAGTATAACTCTTTTCTCGATCTTGTGAGGTTTTTATACGTTGTCGGATCGTTTGAATCTTTTTCGTAGTTTATCGTACCAAATCCGGTCCCAACAACGTTGTTTCACCCACCTCATCCCAAACATACTAGAAGCGACATTTTCTTCCATACTGGCGCCTCAAATGGAGCCATGCCGATACTTTGCTTGATAAGCGTTGTTGTAGGAAAACTCCACCAATGGTAAGAACTTGTCCCAACTTCCCTTGAAGTCAAGGACACAGAGTCTTAATAAATCTTCAAGAGTTTGAATAGTCCTTTTCGACTGCCCATCCATTTGAGGATGATATATCGAACTAAATCATAAATTCGTGCCCTTAGCTTTTTGCAAACTAACCCAAAATCTTGAAGTGAATCTTGGGTCTCGATAAAAAACTATGGAAACTGGCATACCATGCAATCTTACAATCTCGTTTATATACATACTAGCAAGACGTTCAAGTGTATAAGTTTCTCATATCGGTAAGAAATGAGCAGACTTGGTCAATCTATGAATAATGACCCAAATCGCATCTATACCTTGAGAAACCTTGGGAAGACCAGTAACGAAATCCATGGTAATGTGCTCCCACTTCTATTCTAGAATTTCAAGTGGTTTCAATGGACCTTTTGGCACTTGATGCTCCACCTTAACTTGTTGACAAGTTAGACACCTTGAGATAAACCCCGCTATCTCTCTCTTCATATTGCTCCACCAAAATGTATGTCGAAGATCACGATACATTTTGGTACTCCCAAGATGGATTGCAAATGGAGTGTTGTGCGCCTCCATCATGATTTTATACTTCAAGTCAGAATCGTTAGGAACACAAAGTCTGGAGTTGACTCGAAGTATTCCTTCTTCATCGATTCTTGCTTCCGGAATAACACCTTCTTGCACTTTCTTCTTCATACGCATCAGCTCTAGGTCTGTAGTTTGAGCAGCTTTAACTTTATCGATTAAAGTAGGTTCCACTCGTATATTCGCCATAATCATATGGGTCCCTGGAGTCTTTAACTCTATTTCTATCCTTTCCAAGTCATACAAAATGGGTCTTTGCATTGACAATATTGCACTCGTACCCGCATATGATCTTCTACTCAATGCGTCAGCTACTACGTTCGCTTTTCTAGGATGGTATTGGATGGTATGATCATAATCTTTCAACAACTCAATCCATTGTCGTTGCTACATGTTGAGTTCCTTTTGAGTGAAGAAATATTTGAGGCTTTTATGATCCGTATAGATCTCCACCTTCTCTCTATATAGGTAATGCCTCCAAATCTTAAGCGCAAAAACGACTGCTGCCAACTCTAGATCATGAGTAGGATAATTCCTCTCATATTCTTTGAGTTGTCGAGAGGCATAGGCTATGACTTTCCCATGTTGCATGAGAACACATCCTAACCCTTTGCCTGAAGCATCACTATAGATGACAAATCCCTCCGAGCCAGATGGTATTATCAGAACAGGTGCTGAAATGAGTCTCCTCTTGAGTTCTTGAAAACTCTTTTCACATTCCTCGCTCCAATCGAATTTTGTATCTTTTCGAGTCAGCTGAGTTAATGGAGTAGAGATTCGAGAAAACCCTTCTACGAATCTTCGATAATAACCAGCTATGCCGAGAAAGCTACGTACTTCGGTCACTGACTTAGGTTGCTCCCAGCTTTGAATTGCTTCAATCTTTTCCAGGTCAACAGATATTCCATGATTTAATATCACGTGCCCAAGGAATGTAACTTCCTCAAGCCAGAACTCGCATTTCTTTAACTTGGCATAAAGCTTGTTTTCACAAAGCTTTTGGAGTATCAGCCTCAAGTGTTGCTCATGGTCTTCGCGGGTTTTGGAGTATATGAGGATGTCATCAATAAAAACGACCACAAAGCGATCCAAATATTCCTTGAATACTCTATTCATCATATCCATGAAGGCAGCAGGAGCATTAGTCAATCCAAAAGACATGACTAGGAATTCATAATGCCGTGCATCGAGTTTAAAGCAGTCTTTGGAATGTCATCAGTTTTAATCTTCAACTGATTATATCCGGAACGAAGATTAATCTTTGAAAAGAATTTGGCTCCTTGCAACTGATCAAACAGGTCATCAATGCGAGGTAACGAGTACCTATTTTTGATGGTGACATGATTCAACTTCCGATAATCAATACAAAGCCGCATACTTCCTTCTTTCTTCTTCACGAATAGAACAGGAGCACCCCAAAGAGACGTACTAGGACTAATGAAACCGATGTCTAACAATTCCTGTAGTTGGGTTTTTAACTCCTGAAGTTTAATAGGAGCCATTCGATATGGGGCTTTGGAAATGGGTTTTGTACTGGATTCAAGGTCGATACAAAATTTAATTTCATGCTCTGGGGTTAGGCCAGGAAATTCTTCAGGGAATACATCAGGAAATTTATTAACAATAGAAATATCATTCAAATCTGACGTATCTTTATTTAAATCCTTGACATGGGCTAAGAAAGCTTGACATCCGTTTTTTAATAAACGAATAGCTTTATGACTTGATATGACAGTGATTGATTTTAGTGGTTTGGTTGCTTGAATTCGCATAATAGGTTGGTTAGGAATATGAAAGATAACAACCTTATGAAAACAATCAATTTTAGCATGATGAGTAGTTAACCAATCAACCCCTAAAATCACATCAAATGCAAGTAATTACAGAGTATGCTTTACAGATTGAGTGCGGCAGGTTGAGTACGCTTTACAGATTCCCACCAGTAATCTGTCTATGCTGGCAACATGAAGGTGGCAAAGGGAACCTTTTGCTCCTCGGAGCATCCCAAGACATCAAATATCTTATTGATATGCTTTATCCACATCTCCGCCTTAAGTGGTTTTGGCTCTCCAAAAAACTCTGGTGGTCCCAGCTCCTTGAACTGCTTAGCGGTGACCGTCCAAGAGTTGTCAGTGTTTCCACCTGTATTTTGGATAGGAGCCGCTTTCGCCTGATGTTGCATGAATTGCATAAAGCCTCTAAACATCCCATCGTTCACCATTTCATCGGTGTTATAATTTATATGAGGATTATTGTCTTCCTATTGCACATTATCCTGGGCATTAATCTGTGGTGACTCAACGGTCTCATGTGCTTCATTGTTTATCTCAACATTTTTGGATGCCATTTTCAAATACTGCCACAAAATAAGGGTTAATTAACATATCACATATTATCCCTATACTCTTACCGACCAATTAATTACCAAATAAATTAGGTAGGTCATACTAATGAAGGAATTCCCATCTCTCTCCCTACTAGTTTTTTGTCTCACATCTCAATGAGGATCATATCCCTAAGCTTTGTTACCAATGTGGCGCCCCAGAAATAGGTATATCATCACCCATCTTGAGTCGCGAATCGTGGTACAAAATTCAAATCAACTTAATTATCAGAGTAGTGTAAAATCGACAAAACATAATCTAAGAGTTTTAATAAGCATATTGTCATCTAGACAATATCCACACTCAATGGCGAATATCTGTGCGGTCTATCGCATGCATGGTGAATTCTTTGTTATTCCATTCTTTATAATAATAAAGAATGGAATAACAAAGAATTCACCATGCATGCGATAGACCGCACAGATATTCTCCATTGAGTGTTATTATAAAGAATGGAATAACAAAGAATTCACCATGCATGCGATAGACAGCACAGATATTCTCCATTGAGTGTGGATATTGTCTAGATGACAATATTCTTATTAAAACTCTTAGATTATGTTTTGTCGTATTTTACACAACTGTTGTATAATTAAGTTGTATTTGAATTTTGTACCATGTATTTGGCGACTCAAGATGGGTGATGTATACCTATTTTGGGGGCGTCACAATAATACCTTTGTAAGACCCCAACTTTTATGAATAAAGATGAATTTTCTATAATTATCATTTTTGAATATTATGGAATGAATTTGATATAATGTTATAGTTGTGGGTAATAGTTATAAATTTTGCAAAGTACGCAAGTTGTTATATAATATTCGATTGGTTGGGAAATATTCGTTTTAAAAGGGAATATTCGTATGACGACACAATAATTGGTGGACCCCACAACGGAATTATTCTCGGATTGAGAAAATAACAAAAATATTTTATGAAAATAACGGCGGAAGTTTTATCGTTAACTGTTGAAACACCCGGTGTTAAAAATCTGAGAATCTGGCATGGTACGCATAGAGTATTACGGTATTAATTATTGATGCTTACGTGAGAAGTCACTCAGTTTTGTTCAATTATTGCTTCAGTAATTGTTGAATAGTATCTCATGTTAATTGATTCAATTATTGTCGATATTTTATATGTTATTAAATCAATAATTAAGATGACAGAGTTATTAATATTATTATTTACAATATTAACGATGTCAGAAGTTTTGCCGAGGAGAGGTTTGGTCACCTAATAATTGCGCGGCTGATAGGAGAAATCCTTATTGGAAAGCCCTCTCTTTCACAGGAGAACGACACAGTCGATTAATAGTGTGAATTATAATAATGATGATGAAGTTTTGTTTTATTAGTATTATTAATGTAATAAAATAG
Organism: Panax quinquefolius; assembly: GCA_020205615.1. NCBI lineage: Eukaryota > Viridiplantae > Streptophyta > Magnoliopsida > Apiales > Araliaceae > Panax > Panax quinquefolius. The sequence goes on from CM035152.1 coordinate 148,350,888, forward strand.
AAAAACTTTTTATATAAAACAAAATACTTTTATAAAGTTATTCGTTTTATTAGACTATAAATAGAATATATTATATTTTATTATGCATAATGTTTGCATAGTTCTGCATAGTGTTTCAGATAGTGAAATCTTTTTATATAAAGCAGAATACTTTTATAAAGTTATTCGTTTTATTAGATTATAAATAGAATATATTATATTTTATTTAAAAGATTTTGTTTTATTAGAATATTTTATAGTAAACCAATCTGGATCCGTCAGTTTAAAAGTAAATAAACTGGATCGTTAGAATTAATTATTATTCAGGTCCATTCTCCTATAAATAGAAGCTCATTCCTTCATTATTTCTTATGAATTCACTGAAACTCTAGAGAGAGAAACTATAGAGAGAAAGAAGAAAAGTATTCTGCTACTTCACTACTCCTATATCCAGTTTATTCTAAGGTAAGAGGTATTATTTCTTTTGTATTCAGGAAGAGAACTTTTGTTATTCTATTTTTTTTATTCTGTTGGAATAACTTGTGTACGCGGTCTACCCTATACTTGGTGAAATTCTTCTATTATTCCATTCTTTATCATTATGTTGGAATAACTTTCATACATCTGAAATCCGCATACATGGTGAAATTCTACTATTATTCCATTCTTTATTATTACATTGGAACATCCTATACAATGCGTTTACGCATGACTGAATTCCGTTATTTATTATTTTGTTGGAACATCCAATCGATTGTGAAGTTCGCTTTGACTGGTTCCGTTATTTATTAATATGTTGGAATATATCTGTATATGCGTTTATCGTGACTGGTTCCGTTATTTATTATTACATTGGAATAACATGCATGCTGATTCTATCGCGTACCGGTGATTTCTTTTGTTATTCCATTCTTTATTATACTCAGTTAGTTAAAGATTTGACTTCTATACTCCATGAAATTAGTGTAATATCCTTGATATTTGTGCTTCATCCAGTATTTTTTCATGGAAATATTCTTCTGAGCATTCTTGAATTTTACTCTACAAAGAAGTATCATGTTGACAATTTGGACATTATTAGTTCCTGGATAAATTAATTCTTGAACTTGTTTTATTGAATTCTTATATCATTGCCATCATCCTCATGTTTATATTATGTTGAAAGTCATATGTGGCATGTAGTGCATAGATGGACTTGGTATTGATGTATAAACCCATTGTTGAATCTTAGTTTGTATTGATGTGTTGGAGTAATTGATGTCTCATTAGTATATGCAGTTCTTGATTTAAACTTCAATTTTCTGTCTTAAACAATTTAGCATGTGGTATCTTAACCTTTGTCAAGCTTATCTGTGAACACATCACACACACACATCTTTATAGCAGGTTAAGATTATATGATTGTATGTCATTATGCCTTTAGCTTAGTTTGATGCTTTGTTCTTGGATCTTGATATTTCTCTAAGGCATGTCTCACTGGAATTCTTAACATGGCTAGAAATCTGGGGATTCATTGTCATAGTAGCATAGCTTGCATAGCATGTAGATTGCATTATATTGTGTTGCTTGGGGACAAACAACGGTTTAAGTTTGGGGGTATTTGATAAGTTGGTTTTATACCTACTTATCCGGTATATTTTACTTGAATTAGTTGCTTGTATTCATGTTTCTTAGTTACTTTTCATGCATTTTGTGTTTATTTTGTAGATCTTATGTTTGGGAGCGGTGTGAGCGACTATTGGTAAGGAAAAGCAAGGAAAATGCAAAGAAAAGCAATTCGGACATCATTTCCGCTTTCATGTTTACTTTATGTTCTTGGTTTGGAACTTAGCTTACATTGTAGAGCATCTTTTTAGCTTTCCAGAACATCTTGAATCATTCTAATCGGAGTTCAGATGCAAGAGTTATGATCTTTGTACCAACGGACGTCAAACTTCGCTGTTTTTGTTAGCCATTTTCATAGCAGTCTCTTCCAGCCCAATTTTAACCTTCATCCGATCAGAATTTCTCAATCCTCAAAGAATAAAAGTTGTAGAACTCGTCGATATCTTCGATTTGATAGGTGACAGGCCCCATAACTCTTCCCAGATCAAAAGTTATGACCAATTTACCAGATGACACTGCAGCAGAAAATGGACCGCGCGGGCGCGCGAATTTGTAGTGTATTTCCCGCGCGGCCGCGCGCGACCCTGGAGCCAAAAAATGTGAATTTTTTCTTGAGCACGGCCGCGCCCAACTTTAGGTCAATTCCTGCGCGGTCGCGCGACTTCGGGTGTTGACCAAAGCTGACTTTTCATTAAACAGTGCAATTGAAGTGTAATTTGGAGAGGGGTTCAATTAGGGCTTATATATTAGACGTATTTTCATTATGTAAGAGAATATTCCACCCTTGGGGGATTAATCTAGATTACATATGCTCTTTTCTTCTCTTTCTTTTTAGATTAGATTAGAACCCTAGATTAGATTAGAGTTGAAGATTGAAGCAATTGGAGAGCATAGGAAATTCAGAATTGGAGCAAGAGAGATCAGATTTGCATTCCTAATTTCTTAACTTCTCTTTACTTCTATCTTTATTTCTCAATGTGTAATCTATTGTGGATTATGGATTTTGATTCTATAATGAGCTAAACTCTATTTTGAGATTACAATGGAATCTATTGCTTAGTTTATTTTGACATACTTCATTGTTAGTCTTATTGATTATTATGGGATTGTCTATTAAGATTCAAGCTTATTTGTTTAGTTGATTAGCCATCAATTATTGTAATAATCCATATGAACTTGAAAAATGAAGTATGAGTTTAGATCTGATCTTGATAGCTTGTGTTTGTATGTTCTACATGATGATGGGATGTATGATTTGTGCTTAGGATAGACATATACCGAGGCATCGCTCGTAATCAATTGAGAACTTGGGCTTAAACCCTAATTATTTGTAAATCATAGACATATAGTGGTTTAGGTAATTTGGGTGTTCATGTATATTCTTTCAACTGGGGATTATATTTGATATGGGTATGGTACATCGAGAGATGGCTATATTTCACTTTTGTGTTCTCGACTAACAATCCACTATAATTAATTTGGCTTAACAGGAAGTGTGTTGATTTAAATGATTCAATAGGGGAAATTATAATCTCGAGTCTTCATTATCTAGTTTCATTCTAGGGATAGTTAGTATTATTTAATTTCATAGTTTTCATCACTATATAGTATCATTCGTTTAAATAAGACTGAAATGGTTATGGGTTAAAGCTTGGTAAACTTTATTAGTTAATTCTCCGCGGGAACGATACTTTACTTACTCTTTATTACTTTTTGACCGTGTATACTTGCACGCATATATTGATCGGTAAAACGACCAACAAATGACGCGAATGTTTCTAAGAGGTTTAAAACCCGAGATACGTCAATATCTTATCTTTCATAAACTGTGTTTGTATTCAGATGTTGTTAATAGGGCTCAGTTATTGGAGCGCGATAATGTGTCAACCCAACCAAAAGAGAGCAGCCGACAAAATGATAATACTAGTGATAGCAGTCATCGAAGCGGTGACAATAAGCGTGGAGGGAATCAACATGCCAGAAATGGTAAGCACTTCGGTGGTAATCATGGCCAAAACAATAAGAATAGACATTTCAAGAAAAGGAGATTAAACAATGATGGAAAGACTTCAGCACCAGCACCCGTTGTTAAGGAAGGAGAACGACCACCTATCATATGCTTCAAATGCGGAGGGGAGGGACACGTCAGTCTAAACTACATGATGCCGTCCAAAGCATGTTATAATTGTGGAAGAGAAGGTCACCTAGCCCGATTTTGTCGTTCACCAAAGACAAGTTCAGCTAGGATGGAGGCACCAAAGGACGTCCCAAAAAAGTCAAAGCCAGTTGTGCAAGGGAGAGTGTTTGTTGTGACCTCCCAGAAAGCAAGGAACCCGAACGAGGTCATCACGAGTAAGCTTATCATAAACTCTAGCGAAATTTATACCTTATTTGATACCGGTTCTACCCATTCTTTTATTTCTCCTATTTGCGCTCAACGTTTAAATTTGACTCCAGAGAAATTAGACTTTGACTTATCTGTTGAAACTCCATTGGGAGAAACCTTCATTACATCCACTGTTTATAAGTCTTGTTTGGTTCAAATCGGTACCTTCACATTACCTGTCGATCTTATTTCATTGAAAATACTTGCATTTGACGTAATTCTAGGGATTGATTGGTTAACTACTCATCATACAAAAATTAATTATTTTCGTAAGGTTGTTAGCTTTCATATTCCTAAACAACCTATTATGCGAATTCAAGCAACCAAACCATTAAAATCAATCACTGTCATCTCAAGCCATAAAGCTATTCGTTTATTGAAAAATGGATGTCAAGCTTTCTTATCTCATGTCACGGATCTAAACAAAAATACGTCAGTTTTGAATGATATTTCTATTGTTAATAAATTTCCTGACGCATTCCCTGAAGAACTTCCTAGCCTACCCCCAGAGCGTGAAATTGAATTTTGTATCGACCTTGAACCCGGTAGAAAACCCATTTCCAAAGCCCCATATCGAATGGCTCCTATTGAACTTCAGGAGTTAAAGACCAAACTGCAGGAATTGTTAGACATTGGCTTTATTCGTCCTAGTACTTCTCCTTAGGGTGCTCTTGTTCTATTCGTGAAGAAGAAAGATGGGAGTATGCGACTTTGTATTGATTATCGGGAGTTGAATCATGTCACCATCAAAAATAGGTACCCATTGCCACGTATTGATGACTGTTTGACCGATTCTAAGGCGCCAAATTCTTTTCAAAGATTGATCTTCGTTCGGATATCACCAATTGAAGATTAAAACCGATGACATTCCAAAGGCGGCTTTCGGAACTTCGAGACGGGCATTATGAATTCTAGTCATGTCTTTTGGATTGACTAATGCTCCTGCTGCCTTCATGGATATGAGGAACCGAGTATTCAAGGAATATTTGGATCACTTTGTGGTCGTCTTTATTGATGACATCCTTATTTATTCCAAAAGCAGTGAAGATCATGAGCAACACTTGAGGCTGATACTCCAAAAGCTTCGTGAATATAAGCTTTATGCTAAGTTAAAGAAATGCGAGTTCTGGCTTGAAGATGTAGCATTCCTTGGGCACGTGGTATAAAGTCATAGAATATCTGTTGACCCAGTAAAGATTGAAGCTATTTAAAGCTGGGAGCAACCTAAATCAGTGACCGAAGTACGTAGCTTTCTCGACTTAGCTGGTTATTATCGGAGATTCGTAGAAGGATTTTCTCGAATCGCTACTCCTTTAACTCAGCTAACTCGGAAAGATACAAAATTCGATTGGAACGAGGAATGCGAGAAGAGTTTTCAAGAACTCAAGAGAAGACTCATTTCAAAGACTGTTACGATAATACCATCCGGCTCGGAGGATTTGTCATCTCTGGTGATGCTTGAGCAAAGGGTTAGGATGCGTTCTCATGCAACATGGGAAAGTCATAGCCTATGCCTCTCGAAAACTCAAAGAATATGAGAGGAATTATCCTACTCATGATCTAGAGTTAGCGGATGTTGTCTTCGCACTTAAAATTTGGAGGCATTACTTGTATGGGAAAAAGTGGAGATCTTTACTGGATCATAAAAGCCTCAAATATTTCTTCACTCAAAAGGAACTCAATATCACGACAATGAGGTTGGCTTTGAGCTGTTAAAAGATTATGATCATACCATCCAATACCATCCTAAAAAGCAAAAGTGGTGGTGACGACGCATTGAGTAGAAGATCATATCGCGGTATGAGTGCGATATTGTCGTATAAAGGCCCATTTTGTATGACTTTGCAAAGGATGGAGATAGAGATAAAGACTCAGGGACCCACGTGATGATGGCGAATATCTGAGTAGAACCGACTTTAATCGATAAAGTTAAAGGCGCTCAAGCTACGGACCTAGAAATTGATGCATATGAGGAAGAAAGTATAAGAAGGTGTTATCTTGGAAGCAAGAATTGATGAAGAATGAATACTTGAGTTAACTCGGACTTTGTGTTCCTAACGACCACGATTTAAAGTATAAAATCATGATGGAGGCGCACAACACACTTTATTTTGCAATCCATCTGGGAGTACCAAAATGTATCATGATCTTCGACATACATTTTGGTGGGGCGATATAAAGAGAGAGATAACACTGTTTATCTCAAGGTGTTTAACTTGTCAACGAGTCAAGGCAGAGCATCAAGTACTAAAAGGTCCATTTCAACCACTTGAAATTCATGAATGGAAGTGGGAGCACATTACCATGGATTTTGTTACTGGTCTTCCCAAGGTTTCTCAAGGAATAGATGCTGATTTGGGTCATTGTTAATAGATTGACCACCAAAGTCGCTCATTTCTTACCAATCAAGCAACTTATACACTTGAGCGTCTTGCTCGTATGTACATAAACGAGATTATAAGACTGCATGGTATGCCAGTATCCATAGTTTCTGATCGAGACCCAAGATTCACTTCACGATTTTGGGTTAGTTTACAAAAAGCTATGGGCACGGATTTACGATTTAGTTCGGCATATCATCCTCAGACAGACGGAAAATCAGAGAGTACTATTCAAACTCTTGAAGATTTATTAAGACTCTGTGTCCTTGACTTCAAGGGAAGTTGGGATATGTTCTTACCATTGGTGGAGTTTTCTTACAACAACAGTTATCAAACAAGTATTGGTATGGCTCCATTCGAGACGTTGTATGGAAGAAAGTGTTATTCTCCAGTATGCTGGGATGAGGTGGGTGAAGCAACGTTGTTGGGACTAGAGTTGGTACGTATGACTACGGAAAAGATTCAAACGATCCGACAACGTATAAAAACCTCCACAAGGCGATAAAAAAGAGTTATCTTGATCTTCATGAAAAGGCGTGGAATTCAATATTGGAAATCATGTGTTTTACGTGTTGCTCCATGGAAAGGAGTTACAAGATTTGGAAAGAGAAGCTCGCTCAATCCTTGATTCATTGGCCCATTTTTAATCCTCGATCGAGTAGGGACTGTAGCCTATAGACTCGCTTTACCGCCAAATATGTCTCGTGTTCATAACGTTTTTCATATATCCATGTTACGTAAATCTGTTAAAGACCCGAACCACATTATTGAGTTAGAACCGGATGAAATAGCGGAAGATGTAATGTATGAAGAGGTTCCTGTTCAAATCTTGGATAAGAAGGAACATATTATACGCTCCAAGGTTATACCTCAAGTCAAAGTTGTATGGAGGAACCACGATGTTGAGAAAATAACCTGAGAGTTAGAATCTGAAATGAAATCAAGGTATCCTTACCTCTTCGACATACCAGGTACGTACCCTAATTTCGAGGGCGAAATTTCATAAGAATGGGAGATTGTAAGACCCCAACTTTTATGAATAAAGATGAATTTTCTATAATTATCATTTTTGAATATTATGGAATGAATTTGATATAATGTTATAGCTGTGGGTAATATTTATAAATTTTTAAAAAATACGTAAGTTGTTATATAATATTCAATTGGTGGGGAATATTCGTTTTGACGGTGAATATTAAATGCGATTTATACACAATCATTAGTGGACCTCACAAGCGGAATTATTGCCGGATTGAGAAAAGCGATAAAAGATTTTATGAAAATAACGGCGAAAGTTTTATCGTTAAGCTGTTGAAACACCCGGTGTTAAAAAAATGCGAGGAATACGCGTGGTTGCATAGTAGTACACGGTATTGATTATTAATGTTTACATGAGAAGTCACTCGGTTTTGTTCAATTATTGCTTGATAATTGTTGCATAGTATCTCGAGTTAATTGATTGATTATTGTCGATTTTTTATATATTATTAAATCAATAATTGAGACGCACGAAGTTATTAATATTATTATTTGCAATATTAATGATGTCTCAGAAGTTTACTTGAGGAGAGGTTTGGTCACCTAATTGCGGCACGATAGGGAGAAATCCTTATTGGAAAGCTCCCTCTTTCACAGGAGCGACACAGTCGATTAATAGTGTGAATTATAATAATGATGATGGAGTTTTGTTTTATTAGTATTATTAATGTAATAAAAGCAGAAAAGATTTTTATATAAAAAAAATACTTTTATAAAGTTATTCGTTTTATTAGACTATAAATAGAATATATTATATTTTATTATGCATAATGTTTTGATAAGTGCTGCGTAGTGTTTGCATATTGAAATCTTTTTATATAAAAGCATGAATACTTTTATAAAGTTATTCGTTTTATTAGATTATAAATAGAATATATTATATTTTATTTAAAAGATTTTGTTTTATTAGAATATTTTATAGTAAGTAAACCAACTGAATATTCGTTTAAAAGTAAATCAATACGGACCGTTCATGAATTAGAATTACTATTTAGGTCCATTCTCCTATAAATATAAGCTCATTCCTTCATTATTTCTTATGAATTCTTTGAAACTCTAGAGAGAGAAACTAGAGAGAAAAAGAAAAAGTATACGCTACTTCACTACTCCTATATCCAATTTATTCTAAGCTAATGGGTATTATTTCTTTTATATTCATGAAGAGAACTTCTGTTATTCCATTTTTATTATTACATTGGAATAACCTATATCGTGGTCTACCTATTTATACTTGGGAAAATTTTTACATTATTCCATTCTTTATCATTATTTTGGAATAACACATCTATGTGAAGTACCGCATACGTGGTGAAATTCTTACGGTATTCCATTTTTATTATTACATTGGATCATCCTATCTCATGCGTTTCTGTGCGTGACTGGTTCCGTTATTTATTATTACATTGGAACATCACATGTGGGTCTGAAGTTCACTTGACCTGGTTCCGTTATTTATTATTCTGTTTGAATATCGTATGCATGCGTTTTACGTGGTGACTGGTTCCATTATTTATTATTACATTGGAATAACTTTTGTCTGCATGCGGTCTATCGCATGCCTAGTGATTTCTTTTGTTATTCCATTCTTTAATATACTCAGTTGGTTAAAGTTTTGACTTTTATACTCCATGAAATTAGTGGAATATCCTTGATATTTGCGCTTCATCCAGTATCTTTTCATGAAAATATTCTTCTGAGCATTCTTGAATTTTACTCTACAAAGATGTATCATGTTGACAATTTGGACGTTATTAGTTCCTGGATAAATTAATTCTTGAACTTGTTTTATTGAATTCTTATATCATTGCCATCATCCTCATGTTTATATTATCTTTCAAGGTCATCCGTGGCTTGTAGTGCGTAGATGGACTTGGTATGATTATGACCAGGGATTATTCGGTATAATCATGACCGTAATGTTACAAATGATGTGGTAAAAGTCCTCATTGGCCTGTAGTGCATTGATGGACATTTGTTGGCATGATCATGACCATTGATGAATACACGAATATCTTTGGCCCGTAGTGCATGAATAATTTGTGGTTGTGATACTAATGAATATCCTTGGCCGTAGTGCAGGGATGATGTAAATTATTTATTAAGTTGAGTCCCAGCGATAAAAGTGATGAAAAACCTTTTAAATCATAAAAGATAGTAGATTTTATTCTCTATTTGACTCTTTTTATGGATTACTTGTTCTGCTGCAGTTAAACTTGATGGTTGTTATATTTTATTAGTTTAACACTGTTGAAGGCTAACGATAATTTATTCTGTATTATCTTAGTCATAATATTTCTTCTTGGGCTAGTTGAGCTCACCTTTTACTTTCTTTATTCTCTTGAGGAAATGAGAGCGTAGCGAGGGACTAGTCGGGGAGCGGGTGGACTGGTCGAGATAATAGCATTAGTAGTCCCTCACTATTCATTAAATAGTGTGATAATAAATGTAATGAGGACTCAATTGAGTGTGGATATTATCTAGATGACAATATTTGTATTAAAACTCACAAAGATATGTTTTTTTCGTATTTTACACTATTGTATAATATAATTGTTATTTGAATTTTGTACCATGTATTTGGCGACTCAAGATGGGTGATGTATACCTATTTTGGGGGCATCACAACCTTCCTCTTTTTCTTCATTTTTAATTTAGTCCTACAAGTATTATCAAACTTTCACCACCTCCCCTAATAGTAAATCATGTGAATCAATAGTAAATCATGTGACTCAATAGTTCTAAACATGTGAAAAAAATTAATTATAGTATAGTACCTTCAACTATACCTCCATTTTTAATTTAGTCATGCAAGTATTATCAATCTTGCACCAACTCCTCTAATATTAAATCATGTGAATCAATAGTATACACATATGAACACATAGTTATAAGTATGTGAATTAATAGCAATTAATTGCTAATTTATCCGATTAATTACCCGATTGGTCAATATAACCTCCAGACATCAATTATTATCGAAATAGATGTCAATTTCCACTAACACTAATAATCCCAACACAATGGAACTATCAATTTCATCTTTAATCAATACAAACTTATTCATCATTAATATTATAATTCACAATATTTAACAACCAAGTCGTTCCCAGGAAAGAGGGGGCTTTCTGATAAGGATTTCTCCTTATTGGCGCGCAATTAGGTGACCAAACCTCTCCTTCACATAACTTCTAGACATTGTCAATATTGAAAATAATAATATGAACAACTTTGTCGTCTCAATTATTGATTTAATAATCTAAAATATTGTGACAATAATTGAATAAAACCGGGTGACTTTTCATGTAAGCATCAATAATCAATACCGTGTGCTACTATGCAACCACGCGTATTACTGTACTTTTATCACCGATTATTTTATGACAACTTGCTTACTTTGAAAAAATTTCAAATATCACCCTTAACTTTAACCTTTTATCAATTTAACCATTTACTAAATAGAATAATTATAAAAAAATTGAATACTTTCATTTCATAAAATTTGGGGTCTCACAGTCTCCCCTCCTTATGAAATTTTGTCCTTGAAATTTACGTACCTGGTAGTTCGAAGAGATGAGAATACCCTGCTTCCTTTTCAGATTGTACCTTCCCGGTTATTTCCTCTCTATCATGATTTTCCAATTTCTCATCTCCTGAATTTCAGATATCATTCTAGAATATAGTTTCAAAATAAGGGTTAATTGACATGCCACATATTATCCCTATACTCTGATCGACCAATTAAATACCAAATAACTTAGGTAGGTCATACTAGCGAAGGAATTACCCGTCTCTCCCCTCCTAGTTCTAGTCTCACATCTCAGCCAGGAATAATATCCCTAAGCTTTGATACCAACTGTGACGCCCCCAAAACAGGTATATATCACCCATCTTGGGTCGCCAGATACCACACTACTTAACTCAACAACAACTTAAATATACAACTGTTGGGTAATATACGACAAAACATAGCTGAGAGTTTAAACAAGAATATTGCCTTCTAGACAATATTCACTCTCAATGGAGTCCTCATTATAATTATTATCACACTATTTTATAAAAATAGTGAGGACTACTATAGCCACCATCACGGACCATCACTCCGTTCCCCGACTCGTCCTAGCTATATTCTCATTTCCTGAAGAGAACAATAAAAGAAAAGGGTGAGCTCAACTAGCCCAGTAAGAAATATTATGACTAAGATAATGAAGAATAAATTATCCTTAGCCTTCAACAGTGTTAAACTGGTAGAATACAATAACATCAAGTTTAACTGCAGCAGAATAAGCAATCCATTAGAAGAGTCAAGTAGAACATAATGTCTACTATATCCTCTAGATTAAAAGTCCATCACTAATATTTTATTTCTGTAATACTCATCAACAGTTCTTTGTTTTACCCAAGACAAAAAGAACAATCATCACCTGTCTTCACCTGAACCACCAAACATTATAGTTAAATCCATAATTCATTTTTATAATCATGTAAATAAACAATTTCTCTTTGCCACAAAAGCTTAATAGAACTTTACTCAATATCCTTACCCTAAAGGCTAAAGATATTCAAATGTAATAACAATGATCATACCAATCAGTTGTTTACCTTTGCATTACGGGCCAAAGATATTCAACTATAAAACCAATGGTCATGATCATACCAATCAATTATCTACGTCGATTACTACCAAAGACATTCAACTGTTAACTAATGGTCATGATCCTGCTAATCACATCATTGAATTATCCATGCACTACGGGTCAAGGATATTCGTTATTATCACCAGTGGTTATGATCATGTCATACACCTGTTCATCTTTGCACGTAAGCCAAAGCTATCAAACAATTTATCATCTTTGCACTACAGGCCAAAGACAAACAACTGTAAAACCAATAACCAACAGTCCATCTATGCACTACGGGCCAAAGATGACTTCCAACACAATATAAGCATGAGGATCATGACAATGATATAAAGAATCAATCAAATAAGATAAATGATAAATATTAAACATTTATAATATAATTTATCCAGAGTTCAAGAATATCCAAATATTATCAATCACTTAATAATCTCATAATCTTATATCATTAATATTATAACAATATTTTAATCATTTCTTAAACTTATAAAAAATTTATTTTAATTGTTTACAATTTACCAAATAATGCATTTAATCGTTCAAAAATGCCATACTCATAAGATTTCATCACCAATGATCAAATCCCTCATCAAAAATCTGCATAAACCCTATATAGGATTCCCAAGTCATAAAATCCTATTTTCCAATTTTGTTACTTCACATAACATATTTAATTCATTTACTCATAACTAGTTCATTTTCATGAAAAATACCAAATCAGTCCCAAAAATATTTATTTTCTGGAATTTAGCAGAATATAGTTCCATATTGAACATATATTTTTCTCAGAATTTTTAAAAATTATTTACTATTTTTCATATGGCCAAAACTATCGAATATTTAAACATTTATCATAAATTGTACTTTTGTCCAAAAATTCCAAAATTTACAGGGTATACTCCTGTTATATACATGTACTTCCAATAAAAATTTAACCAATTTTGGAGTTAACCACAAGGAGTTATAAGGGTTTACTTTTAAAATAGTCTTTTCTCATAAAATTCATAACTCCTAATCAATATATCCAAAAATTGCCATTTTTGGACACAATTTAGAAAACTCATCAAATTATCATTTCAAATTTTTCCAAAATTTTTGAGGGTCAGAAAAATTACGAAAGCCGCAAATGGATTTTTTGCACGCCCATGCAGTAATCACGTGAGATGATCATTTCAATGTAATAATAATAAAGAATGAAATAATAGAAGAATTCACCATGCATGCGATAATCGCATGCAGACGAGTTATTCCCAGCAGAATAATAAAGAATGGAACCGTGTCATGCGTAATCCATATGCAGAACGAGGATATTCCAATAGAATAATAAAGAATGGAACCGGGGACGCGTAATCATGCAGACGAGGATATTCCAATAGAATAATAAAGAATGGAACCGATTCATGTGTAATCCGTCATGACGGGATATTCCAATGAATAATAAATAATGGAATAACAACAGAATTCACCAAGCATGCGATGAAGCCTTGCAGAACGAGTTATTCCAACGAGGATAATAAAGAATGGAATAATAGAAGAATTTCACCGTGTATGCGGTAGTGATGCATAGGCGGAGTTATTCAACATAATAATAAAGAATGGAATAACAACCCTTACAGTATTGAAAGAAAATAACTCTCTACATGAATACGAAAGAATAATACCCTTACTATAATAATAATATCCTTTACCTTAGAAAGAAAAGCTGGATCTTTGGAATAGTGAGGTAGCGAGACTTCTCTTCTTCTTCTCTCTATAATTTCTCTCTATAATAATTGTTCTTGTGAGACTTAGTGAATTGGTGAGAAATGAAGGAAGAATGAGCTTCTATTTATAGGAAAATATAGTTTCAATAATTGCACATTTTGGGGCTCAAAATATTACAGTATAATACCTTTATCTTGTATACATCACCCATCTTGAGTCGCCAAATACATGGTACAAAATTCAAATACAACTTAATTATACAACAGTCATGTAAAATACGACAAAACATAATCTAAGAGTTTTAATAAGAATATTGTCATCTAGATAATATCCATACAACGCCTCGAATGGACTCACGCCTATACTTGCTTGATAACTAATGTTGTAGGAGAATTCCACCAATGGTAAGTACTTGTCCCAACTTCCTTTGAAGTCTAGAACGCAGAGTCTCAATATATCTTTAAGAGTTTGAACATTCCTTTTCGAATGTCTGTCCGCCTGAGGATGATATGCAGAGTGAATCATAAATATGTGCCCATAGCTTTCTGCAAGTTGACCCAAAATCGTGAAGTGAATCTAGGGTCTCGATCAGAAACTATAGATACTGGCATACCATTCAATCTCACAATCTCATTTATATACATACGAGCAAGACGTTCAAGTGAATAAGTTTCTCGTATAAGCAAGAAATGAACATACTTGGCTAATCTATCAGCAATGACCCAAATTGCATCTATGCCTTGAGAAACCTTGAAAAGACCCATAATGAAATCAATGTTGATGTGTTCCTACTTCCATTCTGAAATTTTAAGTGGTTGCAATGGACCTTTTGGTACTTGATGTTTCGCCATGACACGTTGACAAGTTAGACACCTTGAGATAAACTCTGCGATCTCTCTCTTCATATTGCTCCTCCAAAATGTATGTCGAATGTAAGACCCCGAATTTTATGAAATAAAAGTATACAATTTTTCTGATAATTATTATTCTATTCAGTAAATGGTTAAATTGATAAAAGGTTAAAGTTAAGGGTGATATGTGAAAATTTTACAAAGTAAGCAAGTTATCATAAAATATTTGTTGTGTTGGGGAATATTCATTTTGTTAGGGAATATTCTTTTTTTTCAGGGAATATTCGTACAACAGCGCAATCATTGGTGGACCACATAATGAAATAACTGTTGAATATAGAAATCGACAGAAATAACCTCTTTATAAAAAATAACGGCAAAACTTTTATCGTTAATTGTTGAAATGCCCGGTGATAAAAGTACGATGTACGCGTTGTTCCACAATAGTGCAGCGGTGATTTATAAAGATGTACACTGTGATATTTTTATTACAATATTTTTATTATTGTTTGGTTCAATAATTGCTACAGTGATAATTGTATAGTATTTCATATTATTGACTCAATAATTGTCACAGTAACAACTGAATAGTATTTCTCATTATTAAATCAATAATTATCGCACATATTATTGAAATGATATTATTATTTGTATTATTGACAATGTCTATAAGATTCCGTCGAGGAAAGGGGTTAGTTTATTTAATTGCGCACCAATAAGGAGAAATCCTTATCAGAAAGCCCCCTCTTTCTTGAGATTGATCTGGTTATCAATATTGTGATTCTATAATATTAATTAAGAATAATTATTAAAAGATTGAAGAGGTGTGAATAATTGATAAAATAATTTTTTTTGATAAATATGATAAGTAAATATTTGTTCAATTTTGATATAAATTGAGGAATTTTAGCATGAGACAATTGTTAAAAGTTTGACATATTTTTCTATGGAACCATAATTATCTTCTATGATAAATTACTCATTCAGATATATTATTATAATATATTATAACAGTATAGTTTTACAAATTATAATTTTTTAAATAGTAAAACATGTGAAGAAATGGTGGAAGTAAGAAGCTTGGTTTTGAAAACATTATTTTCAAAACAAGTATGCTGCAAAAATCATCCGCATGTGAAATTTGTCGATCCTGGTGTGCTAGCACTTTCCTATAAATAGATTGCTTAGTTAAACAATGAAACTCACACCAGAATCAGAAAATTCTCTCTCTATAATATTAAGCATATTTCTTGTGAGTATAAGGATATTTTGAGTGTTAATAATAGTGCAAGATTTCATCAACATAATCTTCGTTATTCCAGTTAGAACTACTTTCCTATTAAAGTAAAGGATATTATTTTTCTCGTAAAGGATGTTATTTTCTTTCAATATTTGTAAAGGATATTATTTATACTCATAAGGTATATCATTTTCTTTCATACTCTATATTATATAAGTGATATTATTTCATTTCATGTTACTATTCATATGGTACTATTCATGGGTACTATTTATACGGTGCTATTCATGAGTACTATCACAACAGAATTTAATTTCTTTTTCGTTGTCAAAGTTATCTTTTATGAATCTTATTCTTAAAATTGAATCCATGTTATGATCTTCATGTTAACAATTTGGACATTTTTGAACTCTGGATAAATTGAATTAAAAACCTATAATATTTATCTTGATTTCACTTTATTTATTCTTTATGTCATTGTCATAATTCTCAGACTTAAATTATGTTGAAAGTTATCTTTGGCCTATAGTGCAAAGATGAACTGTTGATTGATGAATATCTTTAGCCCGTAGTACAAAGATGAACTGTTGATTGATATCTTTGGGCCATAGTGCAAAGATGAACGGTTGACTGATATTTTTGGCCCGTAGTGCAAAGATAGACATGTGTTTGGCATGATCATGACCACTGATGATACAAATGAATATCTTTGGCCTGTAGTGCAAAGATAGATTATTGTTTGGCATGCTCATTAATTTTACAATAAAATATCTTTGGCTCATAGTGCAAGGATAGACAATTGATTGGTATGATCATAACCATTGTTGTTACCTTTGAATGTCTTTGGTGTAAGGTGTAAAGATGAAATAATTATTGAGTGTCTTTAGCCTTTGTGCCAAGGACATTGAGTAAAAGTTCTATTTAGCTTTTGTGTCAAAGAGAATTGTTGATTTACATGATTATAAACATGAATTCTGAATTTAACTATAATCTTTGGTGGTTTAGGTGAAGACAGGTGATGAATTATGAATTGATGGGTATTACATAAATGAAATATTAATGATTGACTTTTAATTTGGAGGAGATAGTAGACATTATGTTCTACTTAACTCTTCTAATGGATTGTTGATCCCGCTACAATTATAGTTGAAATTTTTTATCATCTACCATATGTTCTAAATATCTGATTTATTACTGATGAAGGCTATTAATAATTTAATTTAATTATCTTTAGTCATAATATTCGTTACTGGGCTATTTGTGCTCACCCTTTTACTTCACATTTTCTTTCAGGTAGTAAGAGTGTAGCTGGGTCGAGCAGGATAACAGGGGAATAGTGTGATGGTCCGAGACTATTGAAGTTTCTCAATACAATATAAAATAGTGTGATAATAATTGTACTGTGGACTTAGAATATGTGTGTCGTATTTTATACGTCATTTAATAGTTAATTTTGGTGAACAACAATAGGGTGATGAGAACCCGATGTTGAAGCATAAAAAATGCACCCCATTAGAATGAGGAGGACATAATTGTACTGAGAGCTTAAAGATTGTGTTTCCACTATCATACACGATGTCTAACCACATATAAATTCGTGTTATCATAAGATATAGTTGTGCGCATCCACTTGCTGACTATATCTATGAGTATTATCTATATAATATTGGAGTATGGTTGAAATATGATCCTCAATTTGAGATAATGAAGATAATTATATGGCAAGAAGATACACACCATTGGAATGAACAGGATAGTAATCTTCTTGTTCTTTTTTGAGGTTTATTGGGTCAACCAAGGTTAATACTCAAGTCCTATGATATCTATTATACCTTAGATGTATGGCCTCACATGTATGAAGGCTTCCTTGAGCATTTTTCAAAAATTTAATTCCTAAAATAGTTATCGACTGTACCTTTATGTAAAGTATCATTGGTTTGGAGTGTGAGTACTATTATTTGTATTGAAACTCAAAGCTTATGTGTTGTCGTATTTTGCACGACAGTTAATAGTTGGAATAGATAGATTTGGATTTGGATTTTATGGTATGAATTTTGGCGACTCAAAATGGGTTGTGTGGATCTATTTTGGGGGTGTCATATCGAAGATCATGATATATTTTGGTACTCCCATGATGGATTACAAACGGTGCGTTGTGTGCTTCTATCATGATTTTATACTTCAAATCGGAGTCTTTAGGAAAACAAAGTCTGGAGTTGACTCAAAGTTTTCTTTCTTCGTCGATTCTTACTTCTAGAATAACACCTTTCTGTACTTTTTTCTTTATACTCATCAGCTCCGGGTCTGCAGCTTGAGCAACTTTAATTTTATCGATTAAAGTCAGTTCTACTCATATATTTGCCATCTTCACGTGGGTCCCTGGAGTTTTTAACTCTATCTTTGTGTTAAAAATGGGTCTTTGTGTTAACAATATCGCACTTGTACCCGCATACGATCTTCTATTCAACGTGTTAGCTATCACGTTTATTTTTCCAGGATGGTATTAAATGGTATGGTCGTAATCTTTCAATAGCTCAAGCCAACGTCGTTGCCGCATGTTGAGTTCATTTTGGGTGAATAAATATTTGAGGCTTTTATGGTCTGTATAGATCTTCGCTTTCTCCTCATATGTGCAAAGGTGTCTCCGGATCTTTAAGCCTTAAGTTTATCATCGCTAACTCTAGATCATGAGTAGGATAATTCCTCTCATATTCTTTGAATTGTCGTGAGGTATAGGCTATGACTTTCCCATGTTGCATGAGAACACATCCTAAACCTATGCCATAAGCATAGTTGTAGATGACAAATCCCTCTGAACCTGATGGTATTGTCAGAACATGTGCTGAAATGAGTCTCCTTTTGAGTTCTTAGAAGCTCTTCTCACATTCCTCGCTCCATCTGAGTTTTTTATCTTTTTGAGTCAGCTGAGTTAATGGAGTGAGTATTCGAGAAAATCCTTCCACAAATCTCTGATAATAATCAGCTAAGCCCAGAAAGCTCCGTATTTCTATTACTGACTTAGGTTGCTCCCAACTTTGTATTACTTCAATCTTCGTCAGGTCAACTGATATTCCATGTTTCGATATTACATGTCCAAGGAATGCTACTTCCTCAAGCTAGAACTCGCATTTATTCAACTTGGCATATAGCTTGTTTTCACAAAGCTTTTGGAGCATTAGCCTCAAGTGTTGCTCATGATCTTCGCGATTTTGGAGTAAATGAGGATGTCATCAATAAAGATAACCACAAAATGATCCAAATATATCTTGAATACTCAGTTCATCATATCCATGAAGGCAGCATGAGCATTAGTTAATCCAAAAGACATGACTAGGAATTCGTAATGCCCGTACTGAGTTTTGAAAGTAGTCTTTGGAATATCATCAGTTTTAATCTTTAACTGATGATATCCGAAATGAATATCGATCTTTGAGAAGAATTTAGCACTCTTAACCGGGTCAAACAGTCATCAATGCGAGGTAACGGGTACCTATTTTTGATGGTGACATGATTCGACTCCCGATAGTCAATGCAAAGTCGCATACTCCCATCTTTCTTCTTTACGAATAAAACAGGGGCACCTCAAGGCGATGTACTAGGATGAATGAAACCAATGTCTAACAACTCCTGTATTTGGGTTTTTAACTCCTAAAGTTCAATAGGAGCCATTCGATATGGGGTTTTGGAAATGGGTTTTGTATCGGGTTCAAGGTTAATACAAAATTCAATTTTATATTTTGGGGGTAGGCCAGGAAATTCTTCGGGAAATACGTCACGAAATTTATTAACGACAAAAATATCATTCAAATCTGACGTATTTTTGTTTAAATCCGTGACATGGGCTAAGAAAGCTTGACATTCGTTTTTTAATTAACAAATGGCTTTATGGCTCTATATGAAAGTGATTGACTTTAGTGGTTTGGTTGCTTAAATTCACATAATAGGTTAGTTAGGAAAATGAAAACTAACAACCTTACGAAAACAATCAATTTTAGCATGATTAGTAGTTAACCAATCAATCCCTAAAATCACATCAAATGCAAGTATTTTTAAAGAAATGAGATCAACAGGTAATGTGAGGGTGGCGATTGAATCAAACAAGATTTATAAATGATGGATGTAATGAAGGTTTCTCCCGAAAGAGTTTCAATATATAAGTCATAGTCTAATTTCTTAGGAGTTAAGTTCAAACGTTGAGCACAAGCAGATGAAATAAAAGAATGGGTAGAACCGGTATCTAATAAGGTATAAACTTCGCAAGAGTTTATTATTAGGTTACCCGTGATAACTTCGTTCGGGTTCCTCGCTTTTTAGGAAGTCACGATAAAAGCTCTCCCCTGAACCACCGACTTTGACTTGTCCATACCGCTTTGATGTCACCATTACAGCTGGACTTGACTTGGCTACAGGATAAAATTGATCAATGTAACCATCCTTTCCATAACTGAAATACACCTTGGAAAGCTGTGTACAGTTTGGAATGATGTGTCTCTTCTCTCCTCATCTGTAACATCTAACTGGTGGTCGTTCTCCTCCCCTAGAAACGAGTGCTGGTGCTGGTGCCGATGTTTTTCTGTTGTCATTGTTGAATCTTCTCTTTTTAAAGTTTTTTCCACTTGATTAACTTCTCCTATTATCTATGCCATGAATATCACCGAAGTGGTTACCATTTCTGGCATGATAATTTCCTCCACGCTGGTTATCATTGTTTCAATGACAGTTGCCACTAGTACGACTATTATTGTGCTGTTAGTTGTTGTCTTTTGGTTGCAAAGTATCATTATCTCGCTCCAATAATTGAGTGATATTCACAACATCTGAATACAAACAAAGTTTATGTGAGATCCCAGATTTTACGAATAAAGATTTAATTTTCTTGATTTTTTTTAATATTATGTTGTGAATTTGAGATAATGTTATAGTTGTGGGTAGTATTTATAAATTCTGCAAAGTATGCAAGTTGTTATAAAATATTCGTTTGGTCGGGGAATATTCTTTTTGTCGGAGAATATTCGTACGACGGTATAATCATTAGTGGACTCCACAATGAAAGTACTGTCGTCGTAGTTAGAAAATGACAAAAATATTTTATGAAAATAACGGCGGAGGTTTTACCGTTAATACTGTTGAACTACCCGGTAGTAAAAGTACATTAATACGTGTGGTTGCATAGTAGCACACGATATTGATTATTGATGCTTACGTGAGAAGTCACTCAGTTATACTCAATTATTGATATAATAATTGCTGCATCATATCTCTCATATTATTGATTCGATTATTGTCACAGTATCATCTGCATTATATGATATATTATTAAATCAATAATTGAGACGACAAAGTTATTCATATTATTAAATTCCAACATTTACAATGTCAGAAGTTACATCGAGGAGAGGTTTGGTCACCTAATTCGGCGCATGATAGGGAGAACTCCTTATTGGAAAGCCCTCTTTCTGAGAAGCGACACTGGTTGTTAAATATTGTGAGTTATGATATTAATGATGAATAAGTTCGTGTTGATTAATGATGAATTTGATAGTTCCATTGTGTTGGGATTATTGGTGTTAGTTGAAATCGACATCTATTAGATGATAATTGATGTCAGGGGTTATATTGATAAATAGGGCAATTAATCGGGTAAATGAGCAATTAATTGCTACTAATTCATATGCTCATATAACTATTTGTTCAAATGTGTGTACTATTGAATCACATTCTTATACTATTGGGGAGTTGGTGCAAGATTGATGATACTTGCATTTTTAAGTTAAAATGGAGGTATAGATGGAGGTACTATACTGTAATTAATTTTTTCATATATTTAGAACTATTGAGTCACATGAATTACTATTGATTCACATGATTTACAATTAAGGAAGGTGCTGCAAGTTTGATAATACTTGGATGACCGAATTAAAAATGAAAGAAAAGTTGGAGGTATTGTACTGTAATTTTTTGAGCCCCAAAACGTGCAATTATCGAAACTATATTTTTCTATAAATAGAAGCTCATTCTTCCTTCATTTCTCACCAATTCACTAAAGCTTTAGAGCCATTATTATAGAGAGAAATTATTGAGAGAAATAAGAAGAAATACGCTCCTCTCATTATTCCGATTATCCGGTCTTCTTTTGAGGTAAGGGATATTATTTGTTGTACATAAAGGGTATTATTCTTTTCGTATTCATGAAGAGAATTACTTCTTTCAATACTCGTAAGAGTTGTTATTACATTCTTCATTATTATGTTGGAATAACTCACATTAAGCAATCTAGAATACATGGTTAAATTCTTCTATTATTCCATTCTATATTATTATGTTGGGATAACTTGTTTATGCGAAGTACCGCATATATGGTGAAATTCTTCTATTATTCCATTCTTTATTATTCTTTTGGAATATCCTGTCGGTGCGAATTTCACCTGACCTGGTTCCGTTCTTTATTATTCTGTTGGAATAACTTGTTTATCAAATCCGCATCGTGGTGATATTCATTGTTATTCCATTCTTTATTATTACAGCGGAATATCCATGCATGTGTTTTTATGGGACCTAGTTCCATTATTTATTATTCCATATTTATTATTCGCCGAAATATCACGTCTCACGCGTTCTGTGGGACTTGATTCCGTTATTTATTATTAGCATTTATTATTACATTGGAATATCACGTATGCGCGCTTACGTGGCTTTGGGACTGGTTCCATTATTTATTATTACGTTGGGAATAACATATACATGCGGTCTCTATCGCATGCATGGTGAATCTTTCTGTTATTCCATTCTTTATTATTCATTGGAATAACATTCATGTGAATTTACACGATCGTGGTGAATGATCCTTTATATTCATTCCTTATTAAATTGTGGAAATGATCTGGTTACGTTGATTATGATGAGAGTCATAATAAAAGCTTTGGACTGATGAAAATCATGGTTATATGAAGTATTAGTAAGTGTTATGATCTGTTATGTTGGTTATTATGTGAAAACATGAAAGTTTCTTAGAAATCACAAAGGGTTGAAAATCATATTTTGGTGAAAATGGAACATGAAATTCAATTGACCATATCTCCTATTATATTTTGAATTTTTGAGTGTGGTCAAGTTATAGAGTTAGATCTATGAGTTTTGTAGTATCTCCAAGTGAAATCACTGGAAAAGGTGTTGTAGATTTTTGTGTGGACTGATTTTAGCAAAGGAGTCAAAAGCTGGAAATTACCAAAATGCTACTGTCCAGATTTTAGAAGGGTTGTTTCGGCAACTTAAATTATGAGAACAATTCTGACCTTTTGGGACATGAAAGTATATGGTATAAAGAACCTCCTGTCCAAAAATGAGCTCATTCCGACTTAAAATGAGCAAGTTATGACCATTTCAATATTTAGGTTTTTTTAAATAAAAACGCTATAACTTAGGAGTTTTATAACTCAGATGACCATGAAATTTAAACCGGAGAATCACGTTAACATGTGTAAGATCCTGCCAAGATTTGGGAATTTTGGAGTTAAACTTGAGGTAGCTAATTTCTTAAGGAATTAATTGGAAATTGATTTTTGAAAAATAGTAAATGAATTTTAAAAATTCGAGAAAATATATGTCCATTATGGGACTATATTCGGCTATTAAATCCGAGAAAAGAAATATTTTGGGACTGATTTGGTATTTTTCATGAAAATAGTTTAAGTTTCTGAACATATGAGTTAAATATGTTATGTGAAGTAACAAAGTTGGAAAATAGGATTTTATGGCTTAGAAATCCTATATAAGGTATATGTAGATTGTTGATAAGGGATTTGATCATTGGTGATGAAATCTTATGATTATGGCATTCTTTGAATGATTAAATGCATTATTTGGTAAAGTGTAAACAATTGAAATAAATTGTTTATAAGTTTTGAGGTGATTAAAATATTGTTATGATATTAATAATATTAGATTATGAGTGGTTGATAATATTTGGATAAATTTAAAGTCTTTATTATTTATCCTTGTTTTAGTTTGATTAATGCTTATATCATTGTCATCATCCTCATGCTTATATGGTGATGAAAGTTATCTTTAGCTTACGTGCGAAGATGGACTGTTGATTATTGAATTGTATATCTTTGGCTTACGTGCAAAGATGGATTACTGATTATTGGTTTTCTTGTTGTATATCTTTGGCTTACGTGCAAAGATGGATTGTTGATTATTGGTTTTATTGTCGTATATCTTTGGCTTACGTGCAGAGATGGACTTGGTATGATTATGACCCGGGATTATTCGGTATAGTCATGACCATTGATGATTTAATGAATGTCCTTGGCCCGTAGAGAAGGGATGATTCGATGATGTGGTTTATTTATTAAGCTGAGTCTCAGCGATAAAAATTGATGAAAAACCTTTTTAAATCATAGAAGATAGTAGATTTTATTCTCTACTTGACTTTTCTAATGGATTGCTTGTTCATTACTGCAGATTAAACTTCATGTCTATTGTATTTTATCGGTTTAACATTGTTGAAGACTAATGATAATTTATTCTCGCATTATCTTAGTCATAATATTTCTTCTTGGGCTAGTTGAGCTCAGCTCCTTTCCTTCTTTTGTTCTCTTGGAGAATGAGAATATATTGGGATGAGTCGGAGAAGCGGAGTGACGGTCCAGATGATAGCATTAGTAGTCCTCACTATTATGTTAAATAGTGTCACAATAAATGTAACAAGGACTAAATTTGAGTTTGTATACTGTCTATGAGGACTCCATTGAGAATGGATATTGTCTAGAAGGCAGTATTCTTGTTTAAACTCTCAGTTTATGTTTTGTCGTATTTTACACGATAGCTGTATAGTTAAGTTTGTATTTGTATTTTGTACCATGTATTTGGCGACTCAGAATAGGTGATGTATACCTATTTTGGGGGCGTCACAGTTTATGAAAAATGAGGTATTAACGAATTTTAGGTTTCAAACCTCTCAAAAACATTCGTGTCATTCGTTACTCATTATTCACTAAATGGGATGCAAATCGGGATAATTCCGCAAACTTGGCCTCCTATTTTGATATAGTCATATTGTTCTAATCTAGTTTGATCAATTCCACCTCCTTCATATGAAGAATACATTCTAGAAAATACTTGTCGTTGAACAATTCCTAGAACTTCTCCCAAGACATCTGAAATGTTGAAAGATGAGTATGTTTAACAGATTCGCACCAGAAATCTATCTCTCCACGCAACATAAACGTGGAGAAAGGAAACTTTTTCTCCTCTGTGCATCCGAGGACATCAAATATTTTGGTGATCTGCTTAATCTAAGCTTCTGCCTTAAGTGACTCTGTCTTTCCCAAAAACTCCGGTTGTCCCAACTCTTTGAATTGATTAGTAGTGACCAGCCATGAGTTACCATTGTTTCCACCTGCATTTTGAATAGAAGTCTCTCTCGTCTGGTGTTGCATGAATTGTATAAAGCTCCGAAACACCCCATCGTTCATCATTTGGTCGGTGCTATTTTTTACAGGAGGATTATTGCCTTCCTGATGCACATTATCCTAGTTATTAATTGGTGGTGTCTCAATTGTCTTATATGCTCCATTGCTTATCTCAAAATTTTCAAATGTCATTCTCAAATATTGCCACAAAATAAGAGTTAATTAAAGAAATTGACATGTCACATATTATCTCTATATTCCGACTGACTAATTAAACAAATAAGTTTAGGTAGGACACACTAGCGAAGGATTTACTCGTCTCTCCCCTCCCGGTTCTAATCTCAGATCTCCACCAGAGATCATATCCCTAAGCTCTGATACCAACTGTGACGCCCCCAAAATAGGTCCACACAACCCATTCTGAGTCGCCAAATACATGGTACAGAATCTAAATACAAACTTCCTATTTACAAAGATTAAACTGTCGTGTACAATACGATGACACATAAGCTGCGAGTTTTAATACAAATATTATCTTGTAGACAATATCCAAACCCAAGTTCCCAAAGGAACACGAGAAGATTTATGTTCTCCTTATTGTAATAGAGTGCATTTTTGACGCTTTCAATTCGAGTTCACCTCCCCTATTGTTGTTCACCAAAATTAATTATTAAATGACGTATAAAATACTACACACCCATCTTAAGTCATCAGTACAATTATTATGCCACACCGTTTCATAACTTTATTAGGATTTCGACTAATTTGAAACACCACTTTATACCCATGTTCTCTATGCTAGTTCCAGCTACACTTTTATTACCTAAAAGGAATTGTGAAGCAAAAGGGTAAGCACAAATAGTCTAGTAAAGAATATTATGACTAAGATAATGTAGAACAAATTATCATTAGTCCTCAACAGGGAAAAATTTGATAGAATACAATAGACAACAAGTTTTAGATCAACAACTGCAGCGGAACAAGAAATCCATTCGAAGAGTCAAGAAGAACATGATGTCTACTATCTCCTCCAAATTAAAAGTCCATCATTAATAATTCATTCCTATAATATCCATCAACAGTTCTTTGTTATACCCAAGATAAAGAGAACTTCCATTACCTGTCTTCACCAGAACCACCAAAGATTATAGTTAAATTCACAATTCATGTTTATAATAATGAAAATCAACAGTTTCTCATTGTCACAAAGGCTTAGTAGAACTTTCACTAAATATCATTGCCCCAAGGCTAAAGACATTCAAATGTAATAACAATGATCATACCAATCAATTGTCTATCTTTGCACTACGGGCCAAGGAAATTCAACTATAAAACCAATGGTTATGATCATGTCAATCAATTGTCTGTCAGTGCACTACGGCCAAAGACATTCAACTGTAAAACCAATGATCATGCCAAACAATAATCTATCTTTGCACTACAGGCCAATGATATTCATTTGTATCATCAGTGGTCATGATTATGCCAAACATGTGACGCCCCCAAAATAGGTATACAGTGTGAGACCCCAAATTTTACAAATAAAGATTTAATTTTTCTCGAAATATTTTTTTAATATTATGATGTGGATTTGATATAATGTTATAGTTGTGGGTAATATTTATAAATTGTGCAAAGTACGCAAGTTGTTATATAATATTCGATTGGTCGGGGAATATTCGTACATCGACACAATCATTGGTGGACCGCACAACGAAATTATTGTCGGATTTAGAAAACGACAGAAATATTTTTATGATAATAACGGGGAAAGTTTTACCGTTAACTGTTGAAACACCCGGTGTTAAAAGTACAGTAATACACGTGGTTTAATAGTAGCACACGGTATTTGTTGGAAGAATGCTTATTGTGATTTGAGGTTTAATGAAAATGCTAATGATTATGTGTAAAGTCCTTCAAGGAATATATGTACAAGGACTTAGTGATAGATCAAAATTGTTAGGTCGATCTTAGCCTTTAACGTTCACTTGTATAGATAAAGAGATCAAATTTGTTAGGTTGATCTATGGCTAGAAAACAATAGATAGGCCTTGAAGAGAATCGTAGTCTTTCCGGCTGATCAAAATAATGCAGAAGCTAAGGCAGGATCGTAGAGCTGAGATGATCGTAGTGTATCTTCCTTGAAGGACCTCTCCAGAAATCGTAGAGTGGTCCAGACGTTTGCCGAAGTTAACTTAGAGATCGTAGTGTGCTCTCGAGAAATGTTGAGTTTGCAAGACGAGCAAGTGATGATCGTCGTGTGAAAAGATCGTAGTGTGCAAATCCTTGCGAGAAATCGTAGTGTTCTCTTAAGAGCAAGCACCAATATGACAAGACACTACGATTTGGATAGTAAAGTGTCATTTGCTTTATGTCAGATACATCAAGCCCTACCTTTTATTTGAAGATAAATTCCAACAAATATGGAATGGGTTTTGAACGTTGAAGCTCTCACTAGTCCCAACGGTACAAAAGATATCCTTAGTATTGATCAAAAAAGACGTATTCAAGAAGCTAAGAAAATGACCATTGGGCAGAGGAAAATGCCTTTTGAGGTGTTAGGTGAGAAAGCAGTCTGCTGTGTCAGTGGGCCAGAGTACAATTCAGAAGATGTGTAGAAAAGTCTCCATCAAAGCTCAGACATGTCAAACGCATTTAATGGCTCATCAGATGACTTCAACGGATAGATTTCAAGATCACATATATACAGAAAAAAGACAGATGAGAAAGACAAGAAAGCAATGAACAAAAACGCACAAGTACACTCAACGCTCAACTCTACGATCTGAGAAAAAGGGAAAGCTTGCTAAGCTACTCAGTTCTTTCGAACAAGTGCTTAATAGCAATTGAGTAGCATCAATCACGATCTAAACAACATTCAATCAACTGAAGTAAGAGTTCCAGGTCTGAAGGACTTGAAGAGTTCTAAGTGAACTGTGAGAAACCAAGTTTGCTGGACTTGAAAAGTTCAAGAGTGAACTAAGAAGTACCTAGACTGCTGGTCTAGAAGGAATCTGTGAGATTCAAGAAGTGTAACAGACATCCTTAGTGGATTTCTTACTCAATGAGTAGAAGAGTGGATTAGGAGCTTTAAGTGCTTTGAACCACTTAAAACTGTTGTGTTCATTATAACTGCTATAACTGCTATAACTGCAATACCTGCTATAACTGTCATAACTGCCTCACTCTCATTAACTCAAGATATCTAATAGAAGGTTTATCAAATACTCATTCCGCTGTGCATTGATTACCATCAACCTAAATAGGCAAAAAGAAAAAGTTTTAATTATCTATCCAACCCCCCCCCCCCTTCTAGATATCTATCGTGCCTCCGGGAACTAACAATTGGTATCAGATCAGGTTCTATAATATAGCCTACAAAGCTTAAGTAGATCCAATGGTAAACTTACCAAGCGAATCAAAGACTGGAGGAGGCAGCAAGCCACCTATGTGCAACAAAGTTAAATTCGCTAACTGGAAGGTTAGGATGCAAGCTTACATGGATTCAATAGATGAAGATCTATTTGAAACTGTTCAAAATGGGCTCTACGTTCCTACAAAGCTTGCACCAACTACAAATGACCCAAAAAAAGTACAGATCAAGGTCAAAGGAGAATGGACAGAGAACGAGAAGAAAGTTGTCCAGCTTGACAAAAAGGCTAAGAACATCCTATTTCAATCATTAGAAGATGATCTATTTGAAAACGTGGTCAACTGCAAAACAGCAAAGGAGGTTTGGGAAACACTACTCATTATGCATGAAGGAACAGAAGAAGTCAGAGAAAATAAACAATCTCTCCTGACTCAACAATATGAGATGTTTGTTCATGTTCAAGGAGAAAACGTCACTACCACATACGAGAGATTCAATATTTTGCTCAACTTTCTACGAGCCTATGGAAAGATCTATCCAAACAAAGATCTGATCATAAAGTTCATGAGAGCCTTACCAAACAAGTGGGATGCCAAACCAACTGCCATAAGGGAATCAAAGAATCTACATGAAATAACTGTTCAACAGTTATATGGCAACCTCCTCGCATTCTGAACTGGAGTGACGACACAATGACGAAGCGTAAATGCGAAGGAAGAAACAAGGATAAAGGTGTTGCTCTCAAAGTAACCAAAAACACCTCCAAAGTCAGCACTGAAGTTGATTCTGACTACGATGAAGATGATGACGAGGACCTTACAATGCTAGTAAAAAGACTAAGAAGGTTCATACGACACGGCAAAACCAGCAAGCCAAAGAAAGTCAGCAATTACAGCAGCCAAGAGCAAATGAATGACCTATGTTACAACTGCAAGAAACCTGGTCACTTCATTGCCAACTGCAATAAACCTCTCAGAGAAGAACTCAAGAAGAAATCGCATTCAAAGAAGGAATACAAAGGCAACAAAAGGCCACAGAAGAAAGACAGAGGTCTTGTAGCTGGAGGATCGTGGAGTGACTCAGACAATGACTCAACTCCGAAATTTGGAGATGATGAGGATCCTCAAATAGCTAATCTCTGCCTGATGGCCAAAAATGCAAAGGACAAACAGAACGCCAACATTCATGAAGTGAGTATCGATGAGGTATTTGACTTCAACACTCCTAATATAGACATTGATGACCTTAGAGCTGTACTATATGGCATAACATCTGATCTGCACCAATACATGAAGTGGATTAGAGTTCTGTCTAAGGATTATTCACTTCTTCAAAAGGAGAAAGAAAAGGTTCAAGAAAAACTGGAAATAGCCCTTCTCAGTACTAATTCTTTCTCTGAGCTTGAAGTTGAGAATAAACTCTTAAGACAAACAAATGAGCTCAGTGCAAAACGAGAGTCTAGTCCAACCTCAAAAATTGAGGATCTAGAAAAGACCATCTCTATATGGAATAAATCTTCTTCATCCATGGACTCTTTAATCTCTAATCAGAGAAGCGTTTCTGATAGAACATGGCTAGGCTTTCGGGAATCTACCTCAGAGTTGTGTATGGAAAAAGCAAAGGATATTAACACTAGTAATGCCTCAGGTTTTAATAGAGGCATTATATTTGTGAAATCCTCACAGAAGGGTGAGCCTGTCAAACCCTGCTCAGCTAATTTAATTCATATTCCCAGGAGCAAGGGATCTCATGCTGGTCTAGGTTTCAGAAAAGAGAAGAGTAACCTAGCTCCTACTCACCAACCTCGAAGGATCGTAGAGTTCAATAAGATTAACTCTACGAACCAACTTTGAAGGTACAGTAGAAGTAAGACATACTCTTCACAAATCATGAAACATGAGAACACATGGAAGAAGGAATATCAGCCCAACAGGAGGATGACCAATATCCCATACAAGTCCAAATGGAGAAAGGGCTTTCACACACACACAAACATGCATCATATCAAATGTCTTGTGTGCTACACAACTGGCCACAAGGCTGTAAAATGTTATTACAATTCCATGCATGTGAGACCTAAAATCAAGCAGATTTGGGTCCCCAAAGGCACTAACAATGTAGGACCCATGCAAGTATGGGTACCAAAATGAAGGCTTAATATTTTTTCAGGAAAATAATTCCATGATCACAACTTGGTACTTGGACAGTGGATGCTCAAGGCATATGACAGGGAACAAAGCCCTTCTGACTGACTACATAGAGAAGGAGGGTCCATCGGTCATCTTTGGAGATAATGGCTATGGCAAGACAAAAGGCTATGACTCAGCAGAAAATGGTGCAGTATCCTTTAGCAAAGTGGCCTATGTGGAAGGACTACAACATAACCTTCTAAGCATTAGCCAACTCTGTGACAAGGGTCATCAAGTAACATTCCTCAACAATCAATGTCAAGTCTGAGACCTGAAGATATCTGCAGTAAAGCTAACCAGAACAAGAGAAGGAAATGTCTACACAGTAAATCTTGGAAAACTAAGCTCAAACGAGACAATATGCTTTCTGGCTAAAGCATCTGAAGAAATGAGCTGGCTATGGCACCGAAGATTATCTCATCTCAACTTCAAGAGCATGTCCAAATTAGCTTCAAAAGATCTAGTTGCAGGCCTACCCAAATTCAACTTCGTTAAAGAAAGGCCATGCAATGCCTGTCAACTTGGGAAACAGACCAGAAGCTCATTTAAGAGCAAAACCATCAACTCAATTGACAAGCCTCTACAATTACTACATATGGATCTTTTTGGACCAATTCCAACGACGAGCCTTGGGGGAAAGAGATACTCACTGGTCGTAGTCGACGACTACACTAGATTTACATGGGTTTTCTTTCTAACCTTAAAAGATGAAACAAGCTCCCAACTTATCAAGATGTTAAAGCTGGTGATGAACGAGAAAGGAGAGAAAATCAAGGCCATAAGAAGTGATCATGGCAGAGAATTTGATTTCTCAGAAATGGATCAGTTCTGCACAGATAATGGGATTAGTCACAACTTCTCAGCTCCACGAACTCCCCAACAAAATGGAGTTCCTGAGAGAAAGAACATGACATTAATAGAGTCTGGAAGGACTCTACTAGTCAGAAAGCTCATCTCTACGGAGTACTTACAGGCGAAGCGGTCAACACTGCATGCTATACTCAGAACAGATCACTCATACACTCTACGATTAAGAAGACTCCTTATGAACTTTGGAAAGGAAGAAAGCCAAGTGTCGCCTACTTTTCGTGTGTTCGGAATATGTGCATGCTATATACTCAACAATAGAAAGCGATACTTGACAAAGTTTCAACCAAAAATCAGATGAAGGAATCTTTCTTGGATATGCCAGCGACAAAGAAGGCTACTGAGTGTTTAACAAGAAGACACTGAGTGTAGAAGTCTCGATTCACATCATCTTTGATGAAACAGACTTAGACAAAATAATGTCTCAAGATACTGCGACTAACAATTTAGACACCACGAACGAGGTCGTCGAGCTTAACACTACGATCGCAGTACCAGACAGTGAAATCATTGAGCAAGAGAATGAGATCGTAGAGAGGCCTATACCAGACAACGAACCTCCACATCAAGAAGAAGAAATAGATCTTGAAGATCTAAGACAAGAGCATAAGGCGATGTCCTAATCAGAAGCAGATGGGCAAGAGATCACACTCAAGATCTAATCATTGGAGATCCGAATACAAGAGTCAAAATAAGAGCGACTACTTAAAATGAATGCTTCTATCTAAGCTTCCTATCTCAAATAGAACCGAAGAAGATAGAGGATGCTATGGAAGACTCCAGCTGGATAGAGGCCATGCAAGAAGAACTTAATCAGTTCGAGAGAAGCAAAGTATGGAGATTGGTTCTAAGACCGAAGAACCATCCTGTAATTGGAACCAAGTGGGTTTACAGAAACAAGATGGATGAAGATGGAGTCATCACCAGGAATAAGGCAAGAATAGTGGCCAAGGGCTACTCTCAGGAAGAAGGCATTGACTACGATGAGACATTCGCACCTGTTGCCAGACTGGAAGTCATCAGAATATTTCTTGCCTTTGTTGCTCACATGAAGTTCAAGGTCTTTCAGATGGAAGTCAAGAGTGCATTTTTGAATGGAGAACTTTAAGAAGAAGTTTACATAGAGCAGCCTCCAGGTTTCATCAATACATCTCTTTCTAATTATGTCTTTAAATTAAACAAAGCCTTATATGGTCTCAAACAAGCATCTATAGCATGGTATGAAACATTGACTAACTTTCTTATTGAAAATGGATTTACTAGAGGTAGAGTAGATACCACACTATTTCATAGAAAGCATAAAGATAAAGTCATATTAGTTCAAATATATGTTGATGATATTATCTTTGGGTCTACTGATGAAAAGTTATGCAAGAGATTCTCCAAGCTTATGCAGAGCAAGTTTGAAATGAGCATGATGAGTGAGCTGAACTTTTTCCTTGGACTACAAGTAAAGCAGACTGATGAAGGAATCTTTATCAACCAAGCCAAGTATATTAAAGACTTACTTAAGAATTATGGCATGAAATCAGCCTCTCCCATGAAAACCCCAATTGCTTCTGCAACTAAGCTTGACAAAGATGAAAAAGGTAAAAGTATTGATATAACTCAATACAGAGGTATGATAGGCAATCTTTTATATCTAACTGCCAGTAGACCAGATATAATGTTTGCAACATGCATTTGTGCTAGATTTCAGGCTAGTCCTAAAGAATCCCATTTAACTGCTGTAAAGAGGATTTTCAGGTATCTTAAAGGTACACCCCACTTGGGGCTTTGGTATCCCAAGGAATCCTCATTTGATCTAACAGGATACACAGATGCCGATTTTGTAGGCTGCAAAATTGATAGAAAGAGTACCAGTGGCACTTGTCAATTGCTAGGAAACAGACTTGTGTCCTGGTTTAGCAAAAAGCAAAATTCGATTGTCTACTCAATGCGGAAAAGTTTGAATACATTCTTTGCTGCAGGCGATTCTTTGTGCTTTCGAGATATTATGGATGAAAAATTAACTAGCAGATTATGGGTTTGAATTTAAATCCATTCCTATTCACTATGATAACACAAGTGCAATTGCTATAACTCATAATCCTATCATGCATTCTAGAACTAAGCATATAGAAATAAGGTATCACTTCATTAGGGATCATGTGCAAAATAGAACTATATCTTTACAATATATCCCTACTAAAATCAACTTGCTGATGTTTTTACAAAGCTTCTAGATGAATCCAGATTTAACAAGTTAATAAGTGAGCAAGGCATGCTTAACTTACAACCATGAAAAATATGCTCTAGTATGTGCTAACCATACACGTTTAAAAGCTATGTTTGAAAACATAGACATGGTCAAAGGAAGACCACGATCGTAGAACCGAAGTGTCATACAATGACAACGATCGTAGTGAAGACTCAATGATCGTGGTGCAGACTCAACGATAGCAGAGCTACATCAACAAGACCAAAGAAGCACCCTATAATGATCAAGTATAAAACAAAGCAATCTCTCTGATAAGTGCCTCAGGGAAAAACCTAACCCTTATTTCACTCAAGAGGTTGGCCCTTCCCGAGCTACCTTAAACCAAGAAGAATGATAAGTCAAAAGTTCATAACGAGGACTTGATCAGACTCTACGATTGATAGTCAGACTCGACGATCGAAGTTCAGACTCTACAAGTGCAGCTCAGACACGACGACTGCTAAATAAAATCAATGATGATAGAACAGACTCAACGATTCATAGGACCATCTCAACGATCGTAGTCCTCCCGAAGGACATATTAGCCTATAAAAAGTTAAGGGTAATTCAGTAAAATCCCTTTCTGTCAAAATTCGTAGAGCCAAGTAAAATTCAACACCTGTCCCACTAAGCAAAATAGAGAGAGGGAAGATACAAGTACAAATTAAAATCGTCTTTTTGAAATCTGAAGTTCAAAAGATCATCTCTCTTCCTCTCTCAAGCAGAAACCCTAAATTAGTAGCAAGCTTAGTCAGTCTCACTTCCTGCAAAGAAATCAATGGCAGCTTCCAGTGTTATCTCCGGCTACAGACTCTGTTTTGACTAGTTTAAATCAACCGAACCTCAATTTCACAAGACGTTGTCACTACTAAAGAAGGCAGGTCTCGAAGAAGCCTTGGGTACGAACACATTGATCTACCCAAAGCTGGTAAAAGAATTCTACAATAATGGGGTATTTGAAAACAACACCATCACTGCGAAAGTCAGGAACGTCCAAATCAGACTAAAGGCCGAGGACACAAATTTAGCCCTAGGCCTCAAATCTGAAGGGTATCCGTCCTTAGATGGCAGAAACTTTCATAAGGGTCTCAAGAAGATGCATCACAAGAAATCACCCTCTGTCAAAGGATACAAGAAGAAGGAGTTTCCACAGAGGTATGAAGTTTAAGCGATATTGTTGGAAAATGTATATGTTGTAAGAGCTCAGGTCATGACTCTGTGAATGAGGTACAACTCAAACTCATGACTGCCATATGTTATAAAATACAACTTAACTATAGGGCTCTATTACTTGAATGGATTGGGAAGTGGTTAATCAGCCCAAAGAAAACAAAGAGCTCACAGAAGATGCTCTACGGACGATTTATAAGCATTATCCTATAGGCTGCTCTTGGTGACCTAATCGAGGATGATGAAGGAGAAGCCATCAATCCAAATCGACGAATGACCCAGGAATTATTTGAAAACTGGAAAAGGAATCCAGCTGAAAATGTGAAGATGATGTCTGAATCCAGTGGAAGAACTGGTGAAATAAAGGAATTAGGAGTGCCAGGGAACATGTCAGTTGTCAAAGAAATTGAAGAAGAAGAAGAAGCTAACCAGGAAAAACCCATTGCTTTAATCAAAAAAAGCAAAGGGAAAAGGAAGTGAAAGCGTAACTACGAAGAAGAACTGAAGGATCCACTACGAAAAAAGCCGTAGAGTCCTCGAGACATTGAGACTTTAAGGATCCTAAGAAGGAAAATATAGCGGTGAGGCAAAGAAGGTAGAGCAACTATATCTCAGCTGCTGAAAAAGAATAAAATCAGCCACAAGACCAAAAGGCCATCAATCTCTTCGATTGTAGAGTCTCTGCCGATCGTAGAGACCAGGTCAAACAAGGAAATATCTGCAACAAATATTTTGGCTGATAAGAAGGATAAAACTGAAGAAAGTCCTAAGGCTGTGGCTCAGTCTAAAAAGCCAAGAAGGAAACTGGTCAAGAAATATATTCTTGTCAATGAGAAAACACTAAAGAGGGAAGAAAAAGAATTGACTACAAAAAAGGAACCAGCAAATGAAAGCCAAACAGTCAAAGCTCCAACTGAGGGGGAGACACCTGAAGATCTGATGATAGAAGATACACCTATTGAGAGGGAGATGATAGAAAGTGCTCCAGCTGAGGGGGAGCCACTAATCGTCCAAGTGGATGATCACACTGAGGGGGAGGCTCATAATATCCCCATGACAAAAGAAGAGATTTCTACAGACAAAGAAGGAGAACCAGTACAAGAACATCATGAGGCCATTGATATAATGGAATTCTCAAATGAGAATAGAGAAGCGGATGAAGACGACGAAGTTGAGATCATAGCCGTGGGCATTGATGGGCACAGAAGAGCCAACTATGAGCAACTGTTTTCATATCTACCTATGATGATTTTCCATCAAGCTCAAATTCTGAACTCTTGGGATCACATGTTCTGGAATTTCAAAGAGTATCCGGTCATCTCAGTGCTAGCTAATGGATTTCCAGGGAGATTCAATTTTGCCAAGAAGCTTCTCACCAACAATTCCTCCTCAAAGAACAAACTTGAGGTACTATCTATCCTAACTCTTTTCAAAATTAATCACTTGCCATCAGCCTCATTCATCCAATTTTATGAAATCCCACAATGGTTGGAAGTGATTCTTCATCCACTAAACCAATTTCCAGTTACAGGATCCCAAAATTCTATAACTGAGGAACCAAATGTGACCAACCCCATAATGCTCCCAAATCCCATCATCTCTACGATCAATGACTCTAACCCCATTGTAGAGTCTACACCTCAAATCGTAGAGCCACCAACCTTAAACATCCACACCCAGGCTCCTTCATCAGATATTCCCTCCTCATCCAGCAACGAATTCTTCAATCTAGATCTTGCCCTCTGCTCTTTGAAAGATCAATTTAAAGGCACGTCACCTCCCTCCTCAAAATTTCCCCAACTGGATGAAATTCTTTCAAAGTTGTCCACAAAGGCTGATATGTCAGCAATGTCTGCGAAAGTAGTCAAGGAACTCGATGAGAGTCTTGAGGATCACACTGCACTTATTCAGCTAAGACTAACATCAATGATCAATGCTGCAAATAATCTCCCCAAGCTCCCTCGGCACTGAGCTCTCTAAAACACTTAAAGAGATTATCAAAGAAATGCTTCAAAGCATAAAGGACAAGGATGACATTCACTTCCTCGCAGCTAAAAAGCATCGGGATGCTGTCTTGATCTTATAGAAGACTCAAGAATCTCAAAATGATCTAATGATACAGAGTATCAAATGTCTTCAAACTGCAGTCAAAGAATTTCAAAACTTCTCCATGGGTCAAATGCAGCAGACTGAGACTGTCCTAAACATTCTTCAACGACGTGAAATTCGTTCTGATGATCCAAAAAAATCGTGAGGACATTGCTCAAACTTAGAGTCAACTCAACGAGCTTGTCCAAGGAGTCACTCGCCTCTCCAAAGACATTCGAACCCTTGATGCTGACATAAAGGGGTAAAATAAAGGCAAAGGAGATCAGGGAGGCAAGGGCAGAGGTAGAGGTCAATTCCACACTCAAATCTCGAAGAACCCGCCTACAAGGCAACTCACCCAGCAGACTCCACAATCCAGCCATCAGGCTCAACGAGCTAATCAACAGGAAATGTTGATGGCACAACCATTAAGTAGTCTAGCGCCAACTACCAGCTCTCATGAGGTGACAACAACAGGCCTAAGAATGCCAATTGGAGATCCTGCATTCATGAATAGGCATGATCACAATCCTAGACTAAGCCCAAGCGAGCTGGAAGATTTGGCCAGAAGAGATGAAGCAAGCAGAAAAAGGAGAGCTGAGGAATATGCAAATCCTCCAAGAAGAAAAAAGCCAAAGAAATAGAGATAAGTTAAATTTTAAGTTGTATTGATCTTAAATGTAATATCTGTCTCCATACATCAATAAATTCATACTTATTCTCTAGAAATTTCAGCCACTCACTAAAATACTAAGTCATGTTTACTTTACTGAAACTGCATATAAAATTTAATAATCATGACAACAAATCTCCTTGGTTATGTCAACATCAAATAGGGGGAGATTGTTGGAAGAATGCTTATTGTGATTTGATGTTTAATGAAAATGCTCATGATTATGTGTAAATTCCTTCAAGGAATATATGTACAAGGACTTAGTGATAGATCAAAATTGTTATGTCGATCTTAGCCTTTAATGTTCACTTGTATAGATAAAAAGATCAAATTTATTAGGTTGATCTATGGCTAGAAAGAAATAGATAGGCCTTGAAGAGAATCGTAGTCTATTCAGCTGATCAAAATAATGCAGAAGCTAAGGCAGGTTGGTAGTGTTTAGATGATCATAGTGTATCTGCCTTGAAGGACCTTTCCAGAAATCGTAGAGTGGTCCAGACGTTTGCCGAAGCTAACTCAGAGATCGTAGTGTGCTCTCGGAAACGTTGAGTCTGCAAGACGAGCAAGTGATAATCATCGTGTGAAAAGATCGTAGTGTGCAAATCCTTGCGAGAAATCGTAGTGTTCTCTTAAGAGTAAGCACCAATATGACAAGACACTACGATTTGGATAATAGAGTGACATCTACCTTGTGTCAGAAACATCAAGCCCTACCTTTTATTTGAAGATAAATTCCAACAAATATGGAATGGGTTTTGAACGTTGAAGCTCTCACTAGTCCCAACGGTACAAAAGATATCCTTAGTATTGATCAAAAGAAACGTATTCAAGAAGCTAAGAAAAGGACCATTGGGTAGAGGAAAACACCTTTTGAGGTGTTAGGTGAGAAAGCAGTCTGCTGTGTCAGTGGGCCAGAGTGCAATTCAGAAGATGTGTAGAAAAGTCTCCATCAAAGCTCAGACATGTCAAACGCATTTAATGGCTCATCAGATGACTTCAACGGATAGATTTCAAGATCACATATATACAGAAAAAAGACAGATGAGAAAGATAAGAAAGCATTGAACAAAAACGCATAAGTACACTCAACGCTCAACTCTACGATCTGAGAAAAAGGGAAAGCTTGCTCAGCTACTCAGTTCTTTCGAACAAGTGCTTAATAGCAACTGAGTAGCATCAATCACGATCTAAACAACATTCAATCAACTGAAGTAAGAGTTCCAGGTCTGAAGGACTTGAAGAGTTCTAAGTGAACTATGAGAAACAAAGTCTGCTGGACTTGAAGAGTTCAAGAGTGAACTAAGAAGTACCTAGACTGCTGGTCAAGAAGGAATATGTGAGATTCAAGAAGTATAACAGACATCCTTAGTGGATTTTCTACTCAAGGAGTAAAAGAGTGGATTAGGAGCTTTTAGTGCTCTGAACCACTTAAAACTGTTGTGTTCATTATAACTGCAATACCTGCAATAACTGTCATAACTTCCTCACTCTCATTAACTCAAGATATCTAACAGAAGGTTTATTAAATACTCATTCCGCTGTGCATTGATTACCATCAACCTAAATAGGCGAAAAGAAAAAGTTTTAATTAACTATTCAACCCCCCTTCTAGATATCTATCGTTCATCCGGGAACTAACAGTATTGATTATTGATGCTTACGTGAGAAGCCACTCAGTTATACACAATTATTGCTACAGTAATTACTGCATCTTATCTTTCATATTATTGATTCGATTATTGTCACAGTATCATCTGTATAATATGATATATTATTAAGTCAATAATTGAGATGACAAAGTTATTCATATTATTAAATTACAATATTTACAATGTCTAGAAGTTCTGTCAAGTAGAGGTTTGGTCATCTAATTGTGCGCCAATAAGGAGAAATCCTTATCGGAAAGCCCCCTCTTTCCTGGGAACGACCTGGTTGTTAAATAGTATGAGTTATAATATTAATGATGAATAAGTTCGTGTTGATTAAAGATGAAATTGATAGTTCTATTATGTTGGAATTATTAGTGTTAGTGAAAATTGACATTTATTTCGATAATAATTGATGTCTGGAAGTTATCGGGTAATTAATCGGATAAATGAGGAATTAATTGCTATTAATTCACATGATTATAACTATTTGATCACATATGTGTACTATTGATTCACATTCAT
The DNA here is from genome assembly GCA_020205615.1 of Panax quinquefolius. NCBI lineage: Eukaryota > Viridiplantae > Streptophyta > Magnoliopsida > Apiales > Araliaceae > Panax > Panax quinquefolius. The sequence goes on from CM035152.1 coordinate 148,390,892, forward strand.
GTACTATTAGGGGAGTTGGTGCAAGATTGATAATACTTTCATAACTAAGTTAAAGATGGAGGTATAGATGGAGGTACTATACTGTTATTCGTATTTTCACATGATTATAACTATTGAATCACATGATTGAACTATTGATTCACATTATTTACTATTAGGGGAGGTGGTGCAAGTTTAATAATACTTGCAGGACTAAATTAAAAACGAAAGAAAAGTTGGAGGTATTGTACTGTAATTTTTCGAGCCCCAAAACGTGCAATTATCGAAACTATATTTTTCTATAAATAGAAGCTCATTCATCCTCCATTTCTCATAATTCACTAAAGCTATAGAGCAATTATTATAGAGAAAAATTATAGAGAAAAGAAGAAGAGAAGTTTGCTACCTCTCTATTCCAAAGATCCAACCTTATTCTAAGGTAAGGGTATTATTTCTTTCATTTTCATGAAGAGAGCTATTGTTATTCCATTCCTTATTATTATCTTTGGAATAACCTATCTATCAGCACCTGCATACATGGTGAAATTCTTACGTTATTCCATTCTTTATTATTCGTTGGAATATCACATGCCGTGCGTATTACTGGCGCATGACCGGGTTCCACTATTTATTATTCTCGTTGGAATAACTTTGTCATGCTGGCAATCGTGCATACATGGTGAAATTCTTTCGTTATTCCATTCTTTATTATTCTTTGAATATCCACATGCATGCGTATTACGCATTTGATTCGGTTCCATTATTTACTATTCAGGTTGGAATAACACATGCATGCTATTTCATCGCATGCCTCGGTGAATTTCGTTGTTATTCTATTCTTTATTATTCATTTGGAATATCCTGTCTCGTGGATTTCGTATTTGACCTAGTTCCATTCTTTATTATTCTATTGGGAATAACCCGTATATGCGATTCTATCGCATACGTGGTGAATTCTTCTATTATTCCATTCTTTATTATTTTGTTGGAATAACTTTGTTTATGTGGATTACCACACATGCATGGTGAATGATCCTTTGTATTCATTCCTTATTAAATTATGGAAATGATGCGTCTACGTGGATTACCGCACGGCGGCGAAAATCCATTTGAAGAGTTCATATATTCTATTATACTCGGTTGGTTAAAGTTTTAGCTTCTATACTCCATGAAATTAGTAGAATATCCTGGATATTTGCGCTTCATCCAATATCTTTTCATGAAAATATTCTTCTGAGCATTCTCGAATTTTACTCCACAAAGCAGTATCATGTGGACAATTTGGACGTTTTTGAGTTCGGGATAAATTAACTTATAAATCTTTAAAATTTAATTCTTGAACTTGTTTTATTGAATTATTATGTCATTGTTATCATCCTCATGTTTATATTATGTTGAAAGTCATCTACGGCCTATAGTGCATAGATGGACTTGGTATGATTATGACCAGGGATTATTCGGTATAGTCATGACCGTATTGTTACAAATGATGTGGTAAAAGTCCTCATTAGCCCGTAGTGCATTGATGGATAGTTATTGGCATGATCTTAACCATTAATGAAAACACGAATATCTTTGGCCCATAGTGCATGGATAATTTGTGGTCGTGATATTAATGAATATCCTTGGTTGTAGTGCAGGGATGACGTGGTTTATTTAATAAGCTGAGTCTTAGCGATAAAAGTGATGAAAAACCTTTTAAATCATAGAAGATAGTAGATTTTATTCTCTACTTGACTCTTATAGTGGATTACTTGTTCTGCTGCAGTTAAACTTGATGTTTGTTATATTGTATCAATTTAACACTGTTGAAGGCTAACGATAATTTATTCTGCATTATCTTAGCCATAATATTTCTTACTGGGCTAGTTAAGCTCACCCTTTTGCTTTCATTATTCTCTTCAGGAAATGAGAATGTAGCAGGGACCAGTCGGGGAATGGAGTAACGGTCCAGATGATAGCATTAGTAGTCCTCACTATTCTATGAAATAGTGTGATAATAAATGTATTGAGGACTTATTTTGAATTTGAATATTGTCTAGAAGATAATATTTGTATTAAAACTCACAGCTCATGTTGTATATTTAAGATTGTATTTGTATTCTGTACCATGTATTTGGCGACTCAGTAATAGGTGATGTATACCATTTTGGGGCGTCATAGTTGGTATCAAAGCTTAGGATATGATCCCCGGCCGAGATGTGAGACAAGAACTAGGAGGGGAGAGGCGGGAATTCCTTTGCTAGTATAACCTACCTAAGTTTATTTGGTATTTAATTGGTCGATCAGAGTATAGGGATAATATGTGATATGTTAATTAACCCTTGTTTTGTGGCGAAGATTAGAAAATGGCAAATTGAAAATGTTAACAATGGAGTGAATGAGATCGTGGAGACACCTCTAATCACCAACCGAATAATGTGATGTCAAAGAAGAAGGAATTAGAGATATCCATGTGGTGAGTGAAGAATTGATAGTTGCAATCCTAGATAGTCGAAGAGGTAAATTCTTGAGAGTGAGGAAGAAGAGGAAGAAGAGGAACCGAGGAGAATTTATTAGAAGAATTTTATGATCAAAATTTAGAATTGCAAAATCGTGTTCATGAGTTAGAAGAGCAGGCTGAAGAATGGCAGGCGGTCATGGAACAAAATGATGCAACAATTCAAGCTTGTGTTACCCGATATGTGATGCTTGAACATAAGCACTCTTTGGCAGAGTATAAGATGATAAAGATGGAATTTGAGCTGAAAAAAGAAACAACTAAACGAGTGAGAATGAGTGATGCATGGGTAAAAGCCGCACGACGTGTTGATATTGTGGAAAGAGATGTCCGATCTAAGAAGGCTAAAATAGATGATATGTATTTCTCTTTTTGGACAGCAATTGAGAGAACCCAACATTGAGTTTTGAATTACCCGGTACATGGCGGTCAACCCCAATTTGATATGGATTGAAGATTAATGATTCAAATCATGAAACAGGAGTACGATGAAGCAGTTAAGGGTGGAATATGCCCTATAGAAAAGTCAATTTCAACGGTAGTGATGACACCAAATGCTACCCTAGACAAGTCAAAGCCGGGTAGTTCAAGGGAGAGCGGTTGTCATAACTTCCCAACAAGTGAGGAACCCAAATGAAGTTATCACGGGTTAGTTAATTATAAATTCTTACGAAGTCTATACCTTATTAGATATTGGTTTTACCCATTCTTTTATCTCTCTTGCTTGCGCTCAACATTTAAATTTGACCCCAGAGAAGTTAGACTTTGACTTATCGGTTGAAACTCCGTTAGGAGAAACCTTCATTACCTCCACTGTTTATAAATCTTGCTGATTCAAATCGATACTTTCACGTTACATGTTGATCTTATCTCTTTGAAAATACTTGCCTTTGATGTAATTTTAGGAATCGATTGGTTAACTACTCATCATGCTTTTCGTAAGGTTGTTAGTTTTCATATTCCTAACCAACCTATTATGCAAATTCAAGCAACCAAACCACTAAAGTTAATCACTGTTATACCAAGCCATAAGTAAAGAGCCCTGAGCCTTTCGCTAGTGACTTCCTTGTGTGGAATGCACTGAAGCCAGACTTTCTGTAGGGGAAGCCGTGAATGACGATGGCAAGTTGATAGGTATCAATGTGACGTGCTATCCAAGTCTTGGATGAAGGTCACAATTTTGAATAATATGTCTATTGTTAATAAATTTCCTAACGTATTCTCGAAGAACTTCTTAGCATACCCCTAGAACGTGAAATCAAATTTTGTATTAACCCCAGTACAAAACCCATTTCTTCAACCCATAAATATTTCTTCAACCAAAACGAACGTATAATGCGCCAAAGACATTGGCTCGAGCTGTTGAAGATTACGATCATACCATTCAATATCATTGTGGAAGAGAGAACGTGGTAGCTGACGCGTTGAGTAGAAGATCATATGCGTTTATGAGTGTGATGTTGTGAACACAAAAACCCATTTCGTATAACTTACAAATGATGATGATAGAGTTAAAGACTCTAGGGACCCACGTGAAGATAGCGAATATACGATTAGAATCGACTATAATCGATAAAGTTAAAGCCGTTCAAACTACACACCTGGAGCTGATGAATGTGAAGAAGAAGGTTCAAGAGGGCGTTATTCTAGAAGCAAGAATCGATGAAGAGATGAAATCTCAACCCTCGATTTTATAAGCCCATTTAAAATCCTCGATCGAGTAGGAACTGTGGCCTATAGACTCGCTTTACCGCCAAGTATGTAGAATGTTCATAACATTTTTCACGTATCGATGTTACGTAAATATGTGGACGACCCGAACCATATTATTAAATTAGAACTATGCGAGATAGCAGAAGATTTAACGTATGATGAGATACGTGTTAAAATCTTAGATAAGAAAGATCCTATTTGACACTCAAAGGTTATACCTCGAGAGTTAGAATCTAAAATGAAGTCAAGATATCCTCACCTCTTCAGCATACCAGGTACGTACGTATATTTCGAGGGCAAAATTTCATAAGGATAGGAGATTGTGAGACCCCAAATTTTACGAATAAAGATTTAATTTTTCTCAAAATATTTTTTTTAATATTATGGTGTGGATTTGATATAATGTTATAGTTGTGGGTAATATTTATAAATTTTTCAAAGTACGCAAGTTGTTATATAATATTCGATTGGTAAGGGAATATTCGTTTTAGCAGGGAATATTCGTACAATGGCACAATCATTGGTGGACCCCACAACAGAATTATTGTCGGATTGAGAAAACAACAAAATATTTTTATGAAAATAACGACGGAAGTTTTACCGTTAACTATTGAAACACCCGGTGTTAAAAGAAATGCGATGTCTGGCGTGGTTGCATATAGTAAGCACACGTCATTGATTATTGATGCTTACGTGAGAAGTCACTCCGGTTATACTCAATTATTGCTACGATAATTCTTTGCATCATATCTCTCATATTATTGATTCGATTATTGTCACAGTATCATCTCTATAATATGATATATTATTAAATCAATAATTGAGACGACAAAGTTATTCATATTATTAAATTGCAATATTTACAATGTCTAGAAGTTCTATCAAGGAGAGGTTTGGTCATCTAATTGCGCGCCAATAAGGAGAAATCCTTATCGAAAAGCCCCCTCTTTCCTGGGAACGATCTGGTTGTTAAATATTGTGAGTTATAATATTAATGATGAATAAGTTCATGTTGATTAAAGATGAAATTGATAGTTTCATTGTGTTGGAATTATTAGTGTTAGTGAAAATCGACATTTATTTCGATAAGAATTGATGTCTGGAAGTTATCGGGTAATTAATCGGATAAATGAGGAATTAATTTCTATTAATAACTATTTGATCACATGTGTGTACTATTGATTCACATTCATGTACTATTAGGGGAGTTGGTGCAAGATTGATAATGTGACGCCCCCAAAATAGGTTTACATCACCCATTTTGAGTTGTCAATACATGGTACAGAAACAACTACAACTTTATTATTACAACAGTAAAACTGTGAGTTTGAATACAAATATTATCTTCTAGACAATATCTATGCTCAAATAAATCCTCATCACATTTATTGATACATTATTTTACAAAAATGGTGAGGACTACTAAACAACTCTCTCTAGAACCTTCATTCCATACCCCGACTCGCATTTCGCTTATATTCTCGCCTCCCGAGAAGAAAAATGGAACAAAAAGGAAAAGGGTGAGCTCAACTAGCCCAAGAAAGAATATTATGACTAAGATAATATACAACAAATTATCATTAGTCTTCAACAGGAAAAAAATCTAATAGAATACAATAGACAACAAGTTTTAAATCAATATTCGCAATGAAATAATAATTCATTAGAAGAGTTAAGTAGAGAATGCAACTACTATCTTCTATGTATGAATTTTAAAGTTCATAAATCTATCTTTTATCCCTGTAACATCAATCAATATATATCCGGAATCAAATATTCATTTTGACTACAAAATTTAAAGATATTCATCGAAATCATTCATCTTTGCACTCTGAGCCAAAGATATTCCATAATATCATCATTTAAGACCGAGGATGATGAAAAATATTTTTAAAGAAATGAATCCGATTGAAACAAAATGACAAGGATTAAGGATTAAGGATTCGTACTTTGTTTTATCCAAGTCCAAAAATACCTCAAAATAATCATAGTGGTGTAAAATTCAAGAATGATCAAAACATGGATACAATCAAAGCTAGTATCCGAATAGATATTTTGCATTTAAAAGGAAAATTTTCATTTTTCTATGAAGAGTGTCGATTCAGTAAATAAATAGTGTCAGATATCGTGAATAGTGTAAAGATATCGTGAATAGTAACTCAGACACCAAATGTTCCAAATTTGATAAAACTTCAGATCAATATTTCAAAGATAATGATATTGAAGAAATAATATCATTACGAGAAAAAAATATCCCTTACCTCACAAAGACAAAGATTTCTAAGTTGAAACACAGGATATTGACTATAACTTGAACTTGTACTGTAGTATAGCAATACTCAAAATATACTCAAAATACTCACAAGAATACGCTCGATAATATAGAGAGAGAAAACTTCAATTTCTGGTGTGATTTTCAATTCTAACCTAAGCACCCTATTTATAGGAAAATGCTTAGAACACCAAAGCAGAAAATTTAATATAATATTATTATTTATAATAAAATTTCCTACGCCTCTTAGAATTCAGCTCCTAGCATTTCCCACATGCTCACCTTATAGAAAAAGTAATAAAAACGTTTTTCCAATTTAAAATATTTTAAACTTCCAAAAATCAATTATTTCGGAGCTTCGGAACATCAATAATTCATAATAAATAGCCCTTCTATTAGAAAATTTGAATCTCGCGAGTTTTTATAGGAAATTCAATTCTCTACAACTTTGCAGAAGAAAGTTTTTCCAAATTCCAAACAGAAATTGACCGAAATCCACAAACGGGAGATTTTACAAGTTTATAATCAAATTTCGAAACCAATAAATGGGGTCCCACCGAGCATGTTTAACATGTTTTAAACATTTATTGTAACAAAAATACTCTTCCTCCTCATATACTCATATATCCCACATTCGTTGTAAAAATATCACCATTATTATATTATTAAAATATAATAATATATTTAAATGAATTATTTTATCGAGAAAAGATAAAATTTCAATTTTCAACAATTGTCACATTAAAAATTTTCTCCATCTATATCCACATAAAATTAATATTTTCCTCATCATATGAATCAATAATTATTATTCACAAATAATATTACGTAATCACAATATTGACAACCCAGCGGTTCAGGAAAAGGGGGCTTTCCAATAAGAATTTCTCTTCAAGCGCAATTAGGTGACCAAACCTCTCCTTAGAGCAGAACTTTCTAGACATTGCCAATAATGTTATCTAATAATATTATTCGAGATAATATGAATTATTGCTTCGATAATGAAAAATCTTTGTGTAATGACAATTATTGAAACAATGACAATATAAAATATCAACGCATGACAATTATTAAATCAATAAAATCTTTGAGAAGATGAATCATCGTAACCATTATTGAGTAGTGCCTTCTTACGTAAGAATCAATAATTGGTGCAATACTGGCGTGCTTCTTGTGTTTTAACCACCGAGTATTTTAACAAGATTAACTGTAGTAATAACTACGCCGTTATTTTTAAACAACTTATATTTGTCGTTTTCTTCATCCAATCGCTTCAAGTTATGGGGCCCACACATGGTCGCTACGCCGTCATTTAATATTCCCCAACGATTTAATATTCCACGACCAAACGAATATTCCCCAAACAACAATGAATATTTTATAACCACTTGCTTATTTTGAAATATTTTGCGTATTTTACCCATAACTATCCACATTAATCAAATCAACCCTTACTATTTCAAAATAATAAATAGAGAAAATTAAATTTCATTAATAATAAGTTGGGGTCTTACTGGATAATACTTGCATGACTAAGTTAAAGATGGAGGTATAGATGGAGTCTTACTATATCGTTATTCAGTATTTTCAGATGATTATAACTATTGAATCACATGATTGAACTATTGATTCACATTATTTACTATTAAGGGAGGTGGTGCAAGTTTGATAATACTTGCGGGACTAAATTAAAAATAAAAGAAAAGTTGTTGGTATTCAGATTGTAATTTTCGAGCCCCAAAACGTGCAATTATCGAAACTATATTTTTCTAAATAAATAAGCTCATTCTTCCTTCATTTCTTACCAATTCACTAAAGCTATAAAGCAATTATTATAGAGAGAAATTATAGAGAGAAAGAAGAAGAGAAGTTTGCTACTCTCTATTCCAAAGATCCGACTTTTATTCTAAGGTAAAGTGGGTATTATTTTTTCATTTTCATGAAGAGAGCTATTGTTATTCCATTTCTTATTATTATGCTAGAATAATCATACATCTAAGTACCGCATACATGGTGAAATTCTTACATTATTCCATTCTTTATTATTCGTTGGAATATCACGCCTACATGCGTATAACGCATTTGACACGGGTTCCACTATTTATTATTCTCATTGGAATAACTTTACATCACAATCACCGCATACATGGTGAAATTCTTACGTTATTCCATTCTTTATTATTCTCGTTGGAATATCACGTCTGTGCGTATTACGCATGTCCTGGTTCCATTATTTATTATTCTGTTAGAACAACTCGTGCATGCGATCTATCGCATGCACGGTGAATTTCATTGTTATTTCATTCTTTATTATTACGTTGGAATATCCTATCTATGCGGATTTTGTATGACCTAGTTCCATTCTTTATTATTTTGTTGGGAATAACTTTTATGCATGCGATTTCTATCGCATGTATGGTGAATTCTTCATTATTTCATTCTTTATTATTCGTTAGAATAATCGCCATGTGGATTACCACATGCATAGTGAATTATCCTTTGTATTCATTCCTTATTAAATTGTGGAAATGATCTCATCTCACGTGGATTACCGCAATGGCAGGCTAAAAATCCATTTGCAGGTTCATATATTCTATTATACTCGGTTGGTTAAAGTTTTGGCTTCTATACTCCATGAAATTAGTAGAATATCTCGGATATTTGCGCTTCATCCAAAGATCTTTTCATGGAAATATTCGTCTGAGCATTCTTGAATTTTACTCCACAAATCAGTATCATGTTGACAATTTGGACGTTTTTGAGTTCAGGATAAATTAACTTATAAATCTTTAAAATTTAATTCATAAACTTGTTTTATTGAATTATTATGTCATTGTCATCATCCTCGTGTTTATATTATGTTGAAAGTCATCTGTGGCCTGTAGTGGATAGATGGACTTGGTATGATTATGACCAGGGATTATTCGGTATAGTCATGACCGTAATGTTACAAATGATGTGGTAAAAGTCCTCATTGGCCCGTAGTCCATTGATGGATAATTGTTGGCATAAAAATGACTATTGATGAAAACACGAATATCCTTGGCCCGTAGTGTAAGACCCCAAATTTTATGAATAAAGATTTAAATTTCTCGAAATATTTTTTTTGAATATTATGGTATGGATTTGATATAATGTTATAGTTTTGGGTAATATTTACAAATTTTGCAAAGTAAGCAAGTGGTTATATAATATTCGATTGGTGGGGAATATTCAATTTAACGGGAATATTCATGACGACAAGACAATCATTAGTGGACCCCACAACGGAAGTATTGTCGTAGAAGAAGAAAATGACAGAGTTATCTTTTATTAAAATAACTTGGCGAAAGTGTTACCGTTAAAAGCTGTTGAACTACCCGGTAGTAAAAGTACAAGAATGTCGCGTGGTTGCGTAAGTAGTACTACGGTATTGATTATTGATGCTTACATGAGAAGTCACCGGTTATACTCAATTATTGCTACAAAGAATTGCTACATAATATCTCTCATATTATTGATTCGATTAATGTCACAAGATTATCATCGCATAAAATGTTATATTATTAAATTAATAATTGAGACGACAAAGTTATTCATATTATTAAATTACAATATTTACAATGTCAGAAGTTCACAAGGAGAGGTTTGGTCATCTAATTGCGGCATAATAAGGAGAAATCTTGTTTGGAAAGCCCCCTCTTTCCTGGGAAAGACCTGGTTGTTAAATATAGTGAGTTATAATATTAATGATGAATGTTATTCAAAAATAAAATTTGAGTTCGGAGTTGAATTTGGAGACGCGGACGTGATATTTGAGTCCGGAACGATGAAATTAGTAGAAATAGACTATAAACACAAAATTTGTCGGGGTTGACTTTTTGGTCAAAAAAGTTAACAGTTGACTTTTTTCAAAAAAAGTCAAACTTCAAAATTTCAAAAATAAAATTTTTGAGAAAAATATTTCCATTGAGTTGGGATTGTTAGTTGTAGTGGAAATCGACATTTATTTCGATAATAATTGATGTCTGGAGGTTATATTGACCAATAGGGTAATTAATCGAATAAATGAGCAATTAATTGTTATTAATTCACATGATTATAACTATTTGTTCACATGTGTGTACTATTGATTCACATTCTTGTACTATTAGGGGAGTTAAAAGTGCAAGATTGATAATACTTGTAAATGACTAAGTTAAAATGGAGGTACTATATCTTTGTAATTCATATTTTCACATGATTATAACTATTGATTCACATGTTTGAACTATTGATTCACATTATTTACTATTAGGGGAGGTGGTGCAAGTTTGATAATACTTGCAGGACTAAATTAACAATGAAGAAAAAGAGGAAGGTATTATACTGTAATATTTTGAGCCCCAAAACGTGCAATTATCGAAACTATATTTTCCTATAAATAGAAGCTCATTCTTCCTTCATTTCTCACCAATTCACTAAAGCTTTAGAGCAATTATTATAGAGAGAAAGAAGAAGAGAAGTCTGCTACCTCATTATTCCAATATTCAGTTTCTTCTAAGGTAAGGGGTATTATTCTTTCGTATTCATGAAGAGAGTTATTTTCTTTCAATACTCGTAAGGGTTGTTATTCTATTCTTTATTATTATGTTGAAATATCCTGTCTGTGCGGATTATGCATGACCTGGTTCCATTCTTTATTATTCTGTTGGAATATCCTGTCTGTGCGGATTACGCATGACCTGGTTCCATTCATTATTATTCTGTTGGAATAACCTGCCTGTGCGGTCTATCGCATGCCCTAGTGGAATCAATGTTGTTATTCCATTCTTTATTATTCATTTGGAATATCCTCATGCGTGAGGATTACGCATGACCTAGTTTCATTCTTTATTATTACATTTGGAATATCTCGTCTGCATTTAATTACGCATTTGACCTAGTTCCATTCTTTATTATTACATTGGGAATAACTTTGTTTGTGTGCGATCTATCACATGCATGGTGAATTCTTCGTTATTCCATTCTTTATTATTACGTTGGAATAACTCGTCTATGTGGATTACCACATGCATGGTGAATGATCCTTTGTATTCATTTCTTATTAAATTGTGGAAATGATCTGTCTACGTGGATTACAGCATGGCGGATGAAAATTCATTTGCAGTTTCGTAATTTTTCCGACCCTCAAAAATTCTAGAAAAATTTGAAATGATAATTTGATGAGTTTTCTATATTGTGTCCAAAGATGGCGATTTTTGGATGTATAGATTAAGAGTTATGGATTTTATGAGAAAAGACTATTTTAAAAGTAAACTCTTATAACTCCTTGTGGTTAACTCCAAAATTGGTAAAAATTTTATTGGAAGTACATGTATATAACAGGAGTATACCCTGTAAATTTTGGAATTTTTGGACAAAAGTACAATTTATGATAAATATCTAAATATTCGGCAGTTTTGGTCATATGAAAAATAGTAAATGAATTTTAAAAATTTCGAGAAAAATATATGTTCAATATGGGACTATATTCTGCTAAATCCCAAAAAAAATAAAATTGGGACTGATTTGGTATTTTTCTTGAAAATGAACTAGTTATGAGTAAATGAATTAAATATGTTATGTGAAGTAACAAAATTGGAAAATAGGATTTTATGGCTTGAGAATCTTATATAGGGTATATGCAGATTTTTGATGAGGGATTTGATCATTGATGATGAAATCTTATGAGTATGGCATTTTTGAATGATTAAATGCATTATTTGGTAAAGTGTGAATAATTGAAATAAATTGTTTATAATTTTAAGAAGTGATTAAAATATTTTTATAATATTAATAATATTAGATTATGAGTTTATTAAGTGATTGATAATATTTGGATAAATTTAAAGTCTTTAATATTTATCCTTATTTTTGTTTGATTAATGCTTATATCATTGTCATCATCCTCATGCTTATATTGTGATGAAAGTCATCTTTGGCTTACGTGCATAGATGGACTTGGTATGATTATGACCAGGGATTATTCGGTATAATCATGACCGTAATGTGATTTAATTATGTGGTGAAAGTTCTCAAGTGGCATTGAAGTGCATTGATGGAAAGTTTTTGTATGATTATGACCGAGGATTATTAAGGTATAGTCGCACGACCATTGATGATTTAATGAATATCCTTGAGTACGTCATCGCAGGAAGATTCAATGATATGGTTTATTTATTGTCGAGTCTCGCGATAAAAATTGATGAAAACATTTTAAATCATGAAGATAGTAGATATCATGCTCTACTTGACTCTTCTAATGGATTACTTATTCTACCGCAGATTAAACTTGATGTCTATTATATTTTATCGGTTTAACATTGTTGAAGACTAATAATAATTTATTACGCATTATCTTAGTCATAATATTTCTTACTAGGCTAGTTGAGCTCACCCTTTCTTTTTCACCGTTCTCTTGTGAAATGAGAACGTGTAGGAACTAATCGGGAAGCGGAGTGACGATCCGGATGATAGCATTAGTAGTCCTCATTATTACATTAAATAGTGTGACAATAAATGTAATGAGGACTCCATTGAGTGTGGATATTGTCAGATGACAATATTCTTATTAAAACTCTTAGACTATGTTTTGTTGTATTTACACATTCTTTGTATAATTAAGTTGTATTTGAATTTTGTACCATGTATCTGGCGACTCAAGATGGGTGATGTATACCTATTTTGGGGGCGTCACACGTAGTGCATGGATAATTTGTGGTTGTGATACTAATGAATATCCTTGGCCGTAGTGTAGGGATGACGTGATTTATTTAATAAGCTGAGTCTCAGATATAAAAGTGATGAAAAACCTATTAAATCATAGAAGATAGTAGATTTTATTCTCTACTTGACTCTTCTAATGGATTGCTTGTTTCGCTGCAGTTAAACTTGATGTTTGTTATATTGTATCAGTTTAACACTGTTGAAGGCTAACGATAATTTATTCTTTATTATCTTAGCCATAATATTTCTTACTGGGCTAGTTGAGCTCACCCTTTTGCTTTCATTGTTCTCTTCAACAAATGAGAACATAACAGGGACCAGTCGGGGAATGGAATGACGGTCCAGATAATAGCATTAGTATTTCTCACTATTCTATGAAATAGTGTGATAATAATTGTATTGAGGACTTATTTTGAGTTTGAATACTGTCTAGAAGACAATATTTGTATTAAAACTCACATTTCATGTCAGTATATTTAAGATTGTATTTGTATTACATACCATGTATTTGGCGACTCGTAATAGTGATGTATACATGTTTTGGGGAGTCACAGTTGGTATCAAAGCTTAGGATATGATCCCCTGGTGAGATGTGAGACAAGAACTAGAAGGGAGAGGCGGAAATTCCTTTGCTAGTAGTAATGACCTATCTAAGTTTATTTGGTATTTAATTGGTCGGTCAGAGTATAGGGATAATATGTGATATGTTAATTAACCCTTGTTTTGTGTCAGTATAGGAAAATGGCAGCTGGAAATGTTAACAATGGAGTGAATGAGATCGTGGAGACACCTCTAATCACCAACCAGAATAATGTGATGTCAAGCAAAGAAGAAATTAGAGATATCCATGTGGTGAGTGAAGAATTGATAGTTGCACCCGAGATAGTCGAAGAGGTAGCAGCTGGGAGTGAGGAAGAGGAGGAACCTGAGGAGAATTTATTAGAAGAATTTTATGATCGAAATTTAGAACTGCAAAATCATGTTCATGAGTTAGTAGAACAGGCTGAAGAACGGCAGGCGGTCATGGAACAAAAGGATGCAACAATTCAAGCTTATGTTACCCGATATGTGATGCTTAAATAGAAGAACTCTTTGGCAGAGTATAAGATGATAAAGATGGAATCTAAGATTAAAAAAGAAACAACTGAACGAGTGAGAATGAGTGATGCATGGGTAAAAGCCGCACGATGCGTTGATATTGTGGAAAGAGATGTCCGATCTAAGAAGTCTAAAATAGGTGATATGTATTTCTCTTTTTGGACAGCAATTGAGAAAACCCAACATCGAGTTTTGAATTACCCGGTACATGGCGGTCAACCCCAATTTGATATGGATCGAAGATTAATGATTCAGATCATGAAATAGGAGTACGATGAAGCAGTTGAGGGTGGAATATGCCAAAGCTTTGATGCCAACCGTGACGCCCCCAAAATAGGTATACACAACCCATTCTGAGTCTCCAAATACATGGTACAAAATTTAAATACAAACTTTAATTATACAACTATCATGTAAAATACGACAAAACATAATCTGAGAGTTTAAACACGAATATTGTCTCGTAGATAATATCCAAACTCAAATGGAGTCCTCATTGTAATTATTATTACACTATTTCATAGAATAGTGAGGACAATTATAACCACCAGCTTGGACCATCACTCCATTCCCCGACTAGTCCCAGCTATATTCTCATTTCTTGAATAGAACAATGAAAGCAAAGGGTGAGCTCAACTAGCCCAGTAAAGAATATTATGACTAAGATAATGCAGAATAAATTATCGTTAGCCTTCAACAGTGTAAAACTGATAGAATACAATAGACAACAAGTTTAACTACAGCGGAACAAGTAATTCATTAGAAGAGTCAAGTAGAGCATGATATCTACTATCTTCTATGATTTAAAAGTTCATCATCAATATTTTATCGTTGTAATACAGCTCAATAAATAATCCACATCACCGAATTGTCCATGCACTACGAGTCAAGGATATTCGTTAGTATCACATTCACGAATTATCCATGCACTACGGGCCAATGATATTCGTTATTTTCACCAATGGTCATGATCATGCCAACAACTGTTCATCAATGCACTACGGGCCAATGAGGACTTTTACCACATCATTTGTAACATTACAGGTCATGATTATACCGATACATATTTCCTAGTCATAATTATACCAATCAATAGTTCATCTATGCACTATGGGCCAAAGAAGATTTTCATCACAATATAAGCATGAGGATGACGACAATGATATAAGCATCAATCAAACGAAATCAAAGATAAATATTAAAGATTTTTTATTTATCTAGAGTTTTAAAAAATATCCAAATTATCAACATGATAACTGCTTTGTGGGGTAAAATTCAAGAATAATACTCATGTATCAAAAATAATTTGGACAGAAAACAAATTAATTTTTTTCGTGAATAGTAGTACCCTAGGTGAATAGTACCTGAGTGAATAGTACCCCATGAATAGTACTTCATGGATAGTACCCCGTGAATAGTACCCCGACATGAAAAGATTAAAATTTAACAAGAATGTTCAGAAAAATATTCCTGTGAAAAGATACTCGATGAAGCGCAATTTTTAAGGATATTCTACTAATTTCAAGGAGTATGGAAGCAATACTTATCAAAATAAGTGTAGAATTAGGAATATGAAACCAAATAATATTACTTACATACTACAGAGTATGGAAGAAAATATTATTTCTTACGAGTATTGAACAAAAATAATATCTCTTACGAATATTGAACAAAAATAATATTCCTTACGAATATTGAACGAAGAAAATATCCCTTACGAATATTGAACGAAAATGATATTCTTTACGATTATTGAACGAAAATAATATTATTTACGAATACGAAAAAATAATATCTCTTCTGAATATGAAATAAATAATACCCCGTACCTTAAAAGGAGAGTAATTCTGAATGGTATAGTGGAGATATTCTTGAAGAAAACTTACACTATTTTCTACACTTAAAGCTTCCTTAAACTATAAAGAAATACGCTCAATATGATAGAAGAAGAATTCTCTAATTCTGGTGTGATTTTCATTTCTAAATTAAGCATACTATTTATAAGAGAATGACAAGGTACTATTTAAGAAAATAATCATGGGTGAAACGGAAATTTTTCACGGGCGAATTCGGCGCAGGATCAAAATTTTTTGATTTTCACTATTCAGCATTATGCAAACACTATGCAGTACTATGCAATACTATGCAATACTATACAAATACTATGCATTACTATGTAAAAAACTATGCAGTATTGTGCAAACACTATGCAGTACTATGTAATATAACAAAATATAATATATTCTATTTATATAAAAAGTTTTCTGTTTTATTACTATAAAACAAAAATTGAGATAACATTCTATCGACGATTTTAAAAAATGAGTAAATGGGGGTCCATGTAATAAGCCAAACTTACAAAAAATACTTCATAAAAAATCCCTCTATTTATCACAAATTACTTGGCCTCTCTAAACACATTTTAATAACATTTATTCATCATTAATATTATAACTCGCAATATTAACAACCAGATCATTCCCAGGAAAGAGGGTGCTTTTCGATAAGAACTTCTTCTTATTGGCGCGCAATTAGATGACCAAACCTCTTTTCTCTACAGAACTTTCTAGACATGGTCAATACTACAAATAATAATATGAATAACTGTGTCGTCTCATTTATTGATTTAATAATATAAAATATTGTGCAAATGATACTGTGACAATAATTGAATCAATAATATGAGATACTACATCATCAACTTGTTCGCTGTAATAATTGAATAAAACCGAGTGACTTCTCACGTAAGCATCAATAATCAAAGATACATGCACAATACCACGTGTCTTCATTGTGCAACCACGCCAGACATCTTGTACTTTTATCACCGGATATTTCAATAGTTATTCAGTAATAGATTTTGTCATGTTGACAAAGCAGTATCATGTTGACAATTTGGATATTTTTAAACTCTTTAATATTTATCCTTGATTTCGTTTGATTAATGCTTATATCATTGTCATCATCCTCATGCTTATATTGTGATGAAAGTCATCTTTGGCTTACGTGCATAGATGGACTGTTGGTTGGTATAATTATGACCAAGAATCATTCGGTATAATCATGACCCGTAATGTTACAAATGATGTGGTAAAAGTCATCATTGGCCCGTAGTGCATTGATGGACAGTTATTGGTATGATTATGACCATAGATTATTCGGTATAATCATGACCATTGATGATTACATGAATATCATTGGCCCGTAGTGCAGGGACGATTAGATGATGTGGTTTATTTATTGTCGAGTCTCAAATGATAAAGTGGATGAAAAACTTTTTAAATCATAGAAGATAGTAGATATCATGCTCTACTTGACTCATCTAATGGATTGCTTGTTCCGCTGCAGTTAAAGTTGATGTTATTGTATTTTATCAATTTAACACTGTTGAAGGCTAACGATAATTTATTATGCATTATCTTAGTCATAATATTTCTTACTGGGCTAGTTGAGCTCACCCTTTTGCTTTCATTGTTCTCTTCAGGAAATGAGAACGTAGTCGGGACTAGTCGAGGAACGGAGTGACGGTCCAGATGTTTGCATTAGTAGTCCTCATTATTCTATGAAATAGTGTGATAATAAATGTATTGAGGACTTCATTTGAGTTTGAATAATGTCTATAAGACAATATTCGTGTAAAAACTCTCAGCTACGATGTTGTCGTATTGTATAAAAGAAGTTTGTATTTCTTTTTTTGTACCATATATTTGGCGACTCAGAATGGGTGATGTATACCTATTTTGGGGGCGTCACATTAACGGTAAAACTTTCTCTGTTATTTTTCTAAAAAGTTATTTACATGCGTTTTAACTAACTCGAAATGAAAGAATTACATTGTGGGGGTCCACTAATGATTGTCTTGAGTCATTTAATATTCCCCAACAAAAACAATATTCCTCGACTAAACGAATATTTTATAACAACTTGCTTACTTTGCAAAATTTATAAATATTACCCATAACTATAAAATTATATCAAATCCACACCATAATATTTAAAAATATATTTTGAGAAAAAAATAATCTTTATTCATAAAAGTTGGGGTCTTACAACCTCCCCTTCTTATGAAATTTAGTCCTCGAAATTAGTGTACATACCTGGTATGTCGAAGAGGTGAGGATACCTTGATTTCATTTGATATTCTAACTCCCAGGTCATTTCCTCAATATCGTGGTTTCTCCACAAAACATTAACTTGAGGTATAACCTTAGAACGTAGAATATGTTCCTTATTATCCAAGATTTTAACAAGTACCTCTTCATACGTTAAATCTTCCGCTATCTCATCTTGTTTTAATTCAATAATGTGGTTCGGGTCTCCCACATATTTATGTAACATTGATATGTGAAAAATGTTATGAACACGAGACATACTTGGCGGTAAGACGAGTCTATAGGCCACAGTTCCTACTCGATCAAGGATTTCAAATGGGTCAATGAATCGAGGATTGAGCTTTCCTCTCTTTCCAAATCTTGTAACTCTTTTCCATGGAGCAACACGTAACAACACATGTTCTCCAACATTGAATTTCACATCCTTTCTATGGAGATCAACATAACTCTTTTTTCAATCTTGCGAGGTTTTTATACGTTGCCGGATCATTTGAATCTTTTTCATAGTCATGCCTACCAATTCTGGTCTCAATAACTTTGCTTCACCCACCTCATCCCAGCATACTGGAGAACGACACTTTCGTCCATACAAC
Organism: Panax quinquefolius; assembly: GCA_020205615.1. Classification (NCBI taxonomy): domain Eukaryota; kingdom Viridiplantae; phylum Streptophyta; class Magnoliopsida; order Apiales; family Araliaceae; genus Panax; species Panax quinquefolius. Next base: position 148,409,885 of record CM035152.1, read on the forward strand.
GCCTTGAATGGAGCCATGCCTATACTTGCTTGATAACTGTTGTTGTAGGAAAATTCTGCCAATGGCAAGTACTTATCCCAACTTCCTTTGAAATTAAGGACACAGAGTCTTAATAGATCTTCAAGAGTTTGAATAGTCCTTTCTGATTGCCCATCTGTTTGAGGATGGTATGGCGAACTGAATCGCAAATTCATGCCCATAGCTTTCTGCAAGCTAACCCAAAATAGTGAAGTGAATCTTGGGTCACGATCCAAAACTATGGATACTGGCATGCCATGAAATCTCACAATCTCATTCACGTACATACGAGCAAGACGTTCAAGGGAATAAGTCTCCTGTATCGGCAAGAAATGAGCAGACTTGGTTAATCTATCAATAATAACCCAAATCGCATCAATGCTTTGAGAAACCTTGGGAAGACCGGTAACGAAATCCATGGTAATGTGTTCCCACTTCCATTTCAGAATCTCAGGTGGTTGCAATGGACCCTTTGGCACTTGATGCTCTGCTTTTACACATTGACAAGTTAAACACCTCGAGATAAACTCGCGATCTCTCTCTTCATATTGCTCTACCAAAATGTATGTTAAAGATCATGATACATTTTGGTACTCCCAGGATGGATTGCAAACGGTGTGTTGTGCGCCTCCATCATGATTTTATACTTCAAATCAGAGTTGTTAGGAACACAAAGTCTGGAGTTGACTCGAAGTATTCCTTCTTCATCGATTCTTGCTTTCGAAATAGCACCTTTTTGCACTTTCTTTTTCATACGCATCAGCTCCATGTCTGTAGCTTGAGCAGCTTTAACTTTATCGATTAAAATCAGTTCTACTCGTATATTTGCCATCATCATGTGGGACCCTGGAGTCTTTAACTCTATCTCCATCCTTTGCAAGTCATGCAAAATGGGCATTTGCGTTGACAATATCGCACTCATACCCGCATATGATCTTCTACTCAACGCGTCAGCTACTATGTTTGCTTTTCTAGGATGGTATTGAATGGTATGATCATAATCTTTCAACAGCTCGAGCCATCGTCGTTGCCGCATGTTGAGTTCCTTTTGAGTGAAGAAATATTTGAGGCTTTTATGATCCATATAGATCTCCACGTTTTCTCCATACAAGTAATGCCTCCAAATCTTAAGTAAAAAAATGACAGCTGCCAACTTTAGATCATTAGTTGGATAATTCCTCACATATTCTTTGAGTTGCCGTGAGGCATAGGCTATGACTTTCCCATGTTGTATGAGAACACATCTTAAACCTTTGTCTGAAGCATCACTGTAGATGACAAATCCCTCCGAACCAGATGGTATTATCAGAGCAGGTGCTGAAATGAGTTTTCTCTTGAGTTCTTTAAAACTCTTCTCACATTCTTCGCTCCAATCGAATTTTATATCTTTCCGAGTCAGCTGAGTTAATGGAGTAGCGATTCGAGAAAATCCTTCCACGAATCTCCGATAATAACCAGCTAAACCCAGAAACCTACGTACTTCGGTCACTGACTTAGGTTGCTCCCAGCTTTGAATTTCTTCAATCTTCATTGGGTCAACAGATATTCCATGATTTGATATCACGTGCCCAAAGAATGCTACTTCCTCAAGCCAGAACTCGCATTTTTTCAACTTGGCATATAGCTTGTTTTCACGAAGCTTTTGGAGTATCAGCCTCAAGTGCTGCTCAAGATCTTCACGACTTTTGGAGTATATGAGGATGTCATCAATAAAGACAACAATAAAATGATCCAAATATTCCTTGAATACTCGGTTCATCATATCCATGAAGGCAGCAGGAGCATTAGTCAATCCAAAAGACATGACTAGGAATTCGTAATGCTCGTACCGAGTTCTGAAAGCATTCCTTGGAATGTCCTCAGTTTTAATCTTCAACTGATGATATCCGGAACGAAGATCAATCTTTGAAAAGAATTTGGCACCTTGCAACTTGTCAAACAGGTAATCAATGCAAGGCAACGGGTACCTATTTTTGACGGTGACATGATTCAACTCCCGATAATCAATACAAAGTCGCATACTCCTATCTTTCTTCTTTATAAATAGAATAGGAGAACCTGAAGGAGACGTACTAGGACGAATGAAACCGATGTCTAACAACTCCTGCAGTTGAGTTTTTAACTCCTGAAGTTCAATATGAGTCATTCGATATGGGGCTTTGGAAATGGGTTTTGTACCGGGTTCAAGGTCGATACCAAACTCAATTTCACGCTCTGGGGGTAGGCCAGGAAGTTCTTCAGGGAATACGTCAGGAAATTTATTAACAATAGAAATATCATTCAAGACTGACGTATTTTTGTTTAAATCTGTGACATGAGCTAAGAAAGCTTGACATCCGTTTTTCAATAAACGAATAGCTTTATGGCTTGAGATGACAGTGATTGACTTTAATGGTTTGGTTTCTTGAATTCGCATAATACGTTGGTGAGGAATATGAAAGCTAACAACCTTACGAAAATAATCAATTTTAGCATGATGAGTGGTTAACCAATCAATCCCTAAAATCACATCGAATACAAGTATTTTCAAAGAGATAAGATTGACAGGTAACGTGCGTTGCCGATTTGAATCAAACAAGACTTATAAACAGTGGATGTAATAAAGGTTTACCCCAACGGAGTTTCAACAGATAAGTCAAAGTCTAATTTCTCCGTATTTAAATTTAAACGTTGAGCGCAAGTAGGAGGAATAAAAGAATGGGTAGAACCGGAATCAAATAAGGTATAGACTTCACTAGAGTTTATGATTAGCTTACCCGTGATCACCTCGTTCGGATTCTTCACTTTTTGGGAGGTTACGACAAACGCTCTCCCTTGAACTATCGGTTTTGTCTTGTCTGGGATTGCCTTTGATGCCTTCATCCCAGCTGGACTTGACTTTGGTGCACGAAAAAATCGGGCTAGGTGACCTTCTCTTTCATAATTGTAATATGTTTTTGATCATTGCGTATAGTTTTGATGTGTCCCTACCCTCGCAGATTTGTAACATACTACGACCGTGGTCGTTCTCCTTCCTTAACAACATGTGTTGGTGCTGACGTCTTTCCATCATTATTGAATCTCCTCTTTAGAAATTTCTACTTTATTATCTTGGCCATGATTACCACCAAGTGGTTACCATTTTGGCATGATGATTCCTCCACATTTGTTGTCCTTCGCTTCGATGATCGCTACCATTTGGTATTATCGACTTGTTTACCGCTCTCTCTTGGTTGGGTTGACTCATTATCATGCTCCAATAACTGAGCCCTATTTACAACATCTGAATACAAACACAGTTTGTGAGAAATGAGGTATTAACATATTTCGGGTCTCAAACCTCGTAGAAACATTCGCGTCATTCTCTCCTCATTATCAACCAAATGGGATGCGAACCGGGACAACTCGGCAAACTTAGCCTCGTACTGTGACACGGTTAAAATGATTTGCTCCAACTTGATAAACTCCACCTCCTTCATGTGACGAATACTTTTGGGAAAGTACTTGTCGTTGAACAGTTCTTGGAACTTTTCCCAAGACATTTTGAGTGCAGCAGGCTGAGTACGTTTTACTGATTCCCACCAGTAATCTGCCTCTCCTCTCAACATAAATGTGGCAAAGGGAACCTTTTGCTCCTCGGAGCATCCCAAGACATCAAATATCTTGGTAATCTACTTTATCCACGTCTCCGCCTTAAGTGGTTTTGGCTCTCCCAAAAACTCCAGTGGTCCCAGCTCCTTGAACTGCTTAACAGTGACCATCCGAGAGTTGTCAGTGTTTCCAATTGCATTTTGAACAGGAGCCGCTCTCGCCTAATGTTGCATAAATTGCATAAAGCCTCTGAACATCCCATCGTTCATTATTTGATCGGTGTTGTTGTTTTCCTGAGGATTATTGCCTTCCTGATGCACATTATCCTGGGTATTGATCATTGGTGACTCAACAGTCTCATGTGCTCCATTACTTATATCAATATTCTCGGATGTCATTTTCAAACACTGCCACAAAACAACGGTTAATTGACATGCCACATATTATCCCTATAATCTGACCGACCAATTAAATAACAAATAAGCTTAGGTAGGTCATACTAGCGAAGGATTTACCAGTCTCTCCCCTCCTAGTTCTAGTCTCACATCTCAACCATGGATCATATCCATAAGCTTTAATACCAACTGTGACGCCCCCAAAATAGGTATACATCACCCATCTTGGGTCGCCAAATATATTGTACTAAATACAAATACAAACTTAATTATATAACATGAGCTGAGAGTTTTTACACGAATATTATCTTCTAGACAATATCCAAACTCAAATGGAGTCCTCATTACATTTATTATCACACTAAATAGTGAGGACTACTAAAACAACCATCTCAGACCATCACTCCGTTCCCCGACTAGTCCCGGCTACATTCTCATTTCCTGAAGAGAACAATGAAAGCAAAAGGGTGAGCTCAACTAGCCTAGTAAGAAATATTATGACTAAGATAATGCAGAATAAATTATCGTTAGCCTTCAACAGTGTTAAACTGATAGAATATAATAGACAACAAGTTTAACTGCAGCGGAACAAACAATCCATTAGAAGAGTCAAGTAGAGCATGATATCTACTATCTTTTATGATTTAATAATTATCATCAATTTTATCGTTGAGACTCAGCTTAATAAATAATCCATATCACTGAATTATCCATGCACTACGGGCTAAGGATATTCATTAGTATCACGTCCACGAATTATCCAAGCACTACGGGCCAAAGATATTCGTGTTAACACCAATGGTCATGATCATGCCAACAACTATCCATCAATGCACTATGGGCCAAAGAGGACTTACCACATCATTTTTCTGTAACATTACAGGTCATGATTATACCAATACAAACTTTCCTGGTCATAATCATACCAATCAACAGTCCATCTACGCACTACGGGCCAAAGATGACTTTCATCACAATATAAGCATGAGGATGATGACAATGATATAAGAATTTAATTAAACGAAAGCAAAGGATAAATTTTAAAGATTTATAATTCAAGTTATCCAGAATTCAAAAATATTCAAATTGTCAACATGATACTACTTTGTGGAGTAAAATTCAAGAATAATATTGTATCAAAAATGATTTGGACCGAAAAGAAATTAGTTTTTGTCATGAATAGTACCCTGGGTGAATAGTATTCGAGTGAATAATACCCCGTGAATAGTAATTTGGGAATAGTAACTCGTGAATAGTACCCTGACATGAAAAGATTAAAAATTATCAAGAATGCTCAGAATAATATTTCCATGAAAAGATACTGGATGAAGCGCAAATATCAAGAATATTCTACTAATTTCATAGAGTATAGAAGCAATACTTATCAACATAAGTGTAGAATTAGGAATATGAAACGAAATAATATTACTTACATACTATAGAGTATGGAAGAAAATATTATTTCTTATAAATATTGAACAAGAATAATATCACTTACGAATACGAAAGGAATAATACCCCTTACCTTAGTAGGAGATTGGATACTACAATAGTGTAGTAACAGAATACTCTTCTTCTTTCTCTCTTATTCTCTCTATAGCTTGAATGAATTGGTGAAGAATAATGAAGAAATGAGCTTCTATTTATAGGCTTGGCAGAGTAAGGGTAAAATAGTCTTTTTTGCCATAATTTATGACATTATCACTTACATCATCGATCATATGACATCATTGCTTACCTCATCATTCTGATGACATCATTGTTTACCTCATCGTTTCGATGACATCATTGCTAACATCATCGGAATTCAAATTCAATTTGTTCTCTTCCACCTCATTTTACTTTTATACCATGAATTTACTATAATAATGCTACCATTCAAATTAAAAATCATACTATTATATAATCACATCATACTATTATAATGTAATATTATAATAATATATTTGTATGAATTATTTTATCGAAAAAGATAAAATACCAACTTTCAACAAATGTCACATGCTAAAAATTCCTCCGTTTAAATCCATATTAAATAAATATTTTCTTATCATATATATCAACAATTTATTATTCACAAATAATATTACAGAACAATAATATTGACAACCAGGTCGTTCCCAGGAAAGAGTGGGCTTTCCAATAAGGATTTCTCCCTATTGGCGCGCAATTAGGTGACCAAAGCCCTTTCCTCGACAGAACTTTTTAGACATTGTCAATAATGCTATCTAATAATATTATTCAACTAATATGAATTATTGATTTGATAATTTGAAATATTGTGCAATGACAATTATTGAATCAATAATATAAAATATCAACGTAGAAATTATTTAATCAATAAAATAAAATATTGAACAGTAACTACTGTAGCAATGATTGAGTATAACTGAGTGACTTCTCACGTAAGCATCAATAATCAATACCGTGTGCTACTATTCAACAACGCGTATTACTGTACTTTTATCACCGGGTATTTCAACAGTTAACGGTAAAACTTTCACCGTTATTTTTATAAAAAGTTATTTCTGTCATTTTCTAACTCCGGCAGCAATTTCGTTGTGTGGTTCACCAATGATTGTGTCATCGTACGGATATTTCCCGACAAAAAGAATATTCCCCGACCAAAAGAATAGTTTATAACAACTTGCTTACTTTGCAAAATTTATAAATATTACCCACAACTATAACATTATATCAAATCCACACCATAATATTAAAAAATATATTTTGAGAAAAAAATAATCTTTATTCATAAAAGTTGGGATCTTACACCTTACCTCAAAAAGAAAGCAATTTTGACTGGTATAGCAGATATATTCTTGAAGAAAATTTTCACTATTTTCTACATTCAAAACTTCCTTAAACTCTAAAGAAATACGCTCAATATTATAGAAGAATAATTTTCTGATTCTGGTGTGATTTTCAATTCTAAACTAAGCATCATATTTATAGGAGAATGGAAGGATACTATTTAGAATTTATTCACGACGCACAGTAATTTCGGACGAAATAATCACTAGCGGAAGAAAAAGAAATTTAGACGCCCATTTTCTAATTATTAATATAATATTCAATAAAATATAATATATTCTATTTTTTATAAAAGACAAAACTTATTATAATATATATATATATAATCATACTAAACCTCCCCGTGACTAACATCATTTCCCCACCCCCCCCCCCCCCCCACCCCACCCCCACCCTCTCCTCAATGTCACTTTCATCATATATATATATATATATATATATATATATATATATATATATATATATATTATCATACTCACAACACACACTATTTTTAAAAAATGAGTAGATGGAGGTTCATGTAATAAGCAAAATTTACAACAAATACTTCATAAAAATCCCCTCAATATTTTTAACAACATTTATTCATCATAATTATAACCCGCAATATTAACAACCAGATCGTTCCCATGAAAGAGGGGGATTTCCGATAAGGATTTCTCCTTATTGGCACGTAATTAGGTGACCAAACCCCTTTCCTCGACAGAACTTTCTAGACATTGTTAATTATGCAAATAATAATATGAATAACTTGTCATCTCAATTATTGATTTAATAATATAAAATATTATGAAATAATTGAATCAAATAACGTGAGATACTATGCAGCAATTACTGCAGCAATAATTGAAATAAACTGAGTGACTTCTTACGTAAGCATCAATAATCAATACCGCGTGCTACTATGCAATCACACGTATTACTGTACCTTTACCACCAGGTATTTCAACAGTTAACGGTAAAACTTTTGCCGTTATTTTTATAAAAAGTTATTTCTGTCGTTTTTTAACTCTGACAGAAATTCCCTTGTGGGGTCCACCAATGATTGTGCCGTCATACATATATTCCCCGACAAAAAGAATATTTTCTAACCAAACAAATATTTTATAACCACTTACTTACTTTGCAAAATTTGTAAATACTACACACAACTATAACATTATATCAAATCCACACCTTAATATTTAAAAAAAATATATTTCAAGAAAATTAATCTTTATTCATAAAATTTGGGGTCTTACATATCACAAATCACTTGGCCTCTCTAAACACATTTTTAATAACATTTATTCATCATTAATATTATAACTCGCAATATTAACAACCAGATCATTCTCAAGAAAGAGGGGGCTTTCCGATAAGGACTTCTCCTTATTAGTAGCCATGATTAGATGACAAACCCCTTTCCTCGTGTAACTTTCTAGACATTATCAATCTGCAAATAATAATATGAATAAATGTGTCATCTCATTTATTGATTTAATAATATAAAATATTGTGCAGATGATACTGTGACAATAATTGAATCAATAATACGAGATGTTATGCATCAACTACTGTTGCAATAATTGAATAAAACTGAGTGACTTCTCACGTAAGCATCGATAATCAAAGATATCTTTGTACAATCAGGTAATCTTCATTAGTAACCACACGTATTCTTTGTACTTTTATCTTTGGGTATTTTAACGATTAACGGTAAAAGTTTTGCCGTTATTTTATAAAAAATTATTTCGCCGCTTTCGATATCAAGCGGTAATTTAGATTTATGGGGTCCACTAATGATTGTCTTTGTCACGACTATTTCCTGATAAAACGAATATTCCCCGACCAAACGAATATTTTATGATAACTTGTTCACTTTGGAAAATTTATAAATATTACCCACAATTATAACATTATATCAAATTCACACATTATTATTCAAAATAACATTTAGAGAAAATTAAATCACTATTCATAAAAGTTGGGGTCTTATAAAATACATATCCATCTTTGCACTACGGGCCGAATATATCAATCAACAATTCATCTTTGCACTACGGACCAAAGATATTCATCAATCAACAGTTCATCTTTGCACTACGGATCAAAGATAACTTTCAACATAATTTAAGTTTGAGAATTATGACAATGACATAAAGAATGTGTAAGACCCCAACTTATTATAAATAAAATTAAATTTTCTCTATTCATTATCTTGAAATAATGAGTTAATTTGATATAATTCTTTGGTTATGGGTGAAATGTGCAAATTTTATAAAATAAGCAAGTGGTTATAAAATATTCATTTTTATCGAGGAATATTTATTTGGTCGTGGAATATTCTTGCTGTCAGGGAATATTCGTACGACGGCTCAATCATTTGTGGGCCCATAACAGTATAACTGTCGTCTGAAGAAAATAAAAAGTTTGAGTTTTTATAAATAACGGCGTAATTGTTACCGTTAACACTATTGGATTACCTGGTGGTTAAAATAAAGTAATACGCTGTACGCATAAAGAAGAATACCTGATTGCATAAAGATTTTTGAATTATTGATTCTTACGTAAAAAGAACTACTCAATAATTGTTACGGTAATTCTTTCGCTCAATATTTTATTTTATTGATTCAATAATTCACGCATTTGTAAGACCCCAACTTTTATGAATAAAGAATATTTTCTCGAAATATATTTTTGAATATTATGTGTGAATTTGATATAATGTTATAGTTGTGGATAATATTTACAAATTTTGCAAAGTAAAGAAGTGGTTATATAATATTCGATTGGTTGGGGAATATTCATTTTAACGAGAATATTATAGACGGCAACACAATCATTAGTGGACCCCACAACGGAAGTATTATCGTAGTTAGAAAATGACGTAATTATCTTTTATAAAAATAACAATGAAATTTTTACCGTTAAAACATTGAACTACCCGGTAGTAAAAGTACAAGAATACTGGCGTGGTGTTGTATAGTAACACCTGCGGTATTGGTTATTGATGCTTATGTGAGAAGTCACTCAATTATTGCTACAGTAATTGTTGCATCATCTTTCATATTATTGATTCAATTATTGTCACAGTATCATCTGTATTTTATATTATTAAATCAATAATTGAGACGACAAAGTTATTCATATTATTAAATTGCAATATTTACAATGTCTAGAAGTTCTGTCAAGGAGAGGTTTGGTAATCTAATTGTTCGTCAATAAGGAGAAATCCTTATCAGAAATCCCCCTCTTTCCTGGGAACGACCTGGTTGTTAAATATTGTGAGTTATAATATTAATGATGAATAAGTTCGTGTTGATTAAAGATGAAATTGATAGTTCCATTGTGTTAGAATTATTAGTGTTAGTGGAAATCGACATTTATTTCGGTATTAATTAATGTCTGGAAGTTATACTGACCAGTCAGGTAATTAATCGGATAAATAAGCAATTAATTGCTATTAATTCACATGATTATAACTATTTGTTCACATATGTGTACTATTGATTCACATTCTTGTTACTATTAGGGGAGTTGGTGCAAAATTGATAATACTTGCATGACTAAGTTTAAAATAGAGGTATAGATGGAGGTACTATACTGTAATTCGTATTTTTACATGTCTAGAACTATTAATTCACATGATTTACTATTGATTCACATGATTTACTATTAGGGGAGGTAGTGCAAGTTTGATAATACTTGCATGACTAAATTAAAAATAAAGGAAAAGATGAAGGTATTATATTGTAATATTCTGAGCCCCAAAACGTGCAATTATCGAAACTATATTTTCCTATAAATAGAAGCTCATTTCTTCATTATTCTTCACCAATTCACTCAAGCTATAGAGCAATTATTATAGAGAGAAATTATAGAGAGAAAGAAGAAGAGAAGTCTGCTACCTCACTACTCCAGTATCCAATTTCTTTCTAAGGTAAGGGGTATTATTTCTTTCGTATTCATGAAGAGAGCTATTGTTATTCCATTCCTTATTATTATATTGGAATAACTTTTGTACATCAAGCACCGCATACATGGTGAAATTCTTCTATTATTCCATTCTTTATTATTCTATGGAATATCGTATGCATGCATGTATTACGCATGACACAGTTCCATTAGTTATTATTATTATTGGAATAACTCCATGCATGCGATTCATCGTATGCACGATGAAGTCTCTTTGTTATTCCATTCTTTATTATTCTATTGGAATATCCTATCGTGCGTATTATGCAGCATGACTCGATTCCATTATTTATTATCCCGTTGGAATAACTCAGATATATGCGATTCTATCGCATGCATGGTGAATTCTTCATTATTCCATTCTTTATTATTACATTGGAATATCACATGCATGCGGATTACGCATTTGACCTGGTTCCATTCTTTATTATTCGTTGGAATAACTCGCATACATGTGGATTATCACATGCATGGTGAATGATCCTTCGTATTCATTCCTTATTAAATTGTGGAAATGATGCATCTACGTGGATTCTGCATATGGCGAAAATCCATTTGCGAGTTTCATATATTCTATTATACTCATTTAGTTAAAGTTTTGGCTTATACTCCATGAAATTAGTGGAATATCATTGATATTTTCTCTTTATCCAAAGATCTTTTCATGGAAATATTCTTACGAGCATTCTTGAATTTTACTCACAAAGAAGTATCATGTTGACAATTTGGACATTATTGATTTACGGATAAATTAGATTATAAATCTTTAAAAATTTATTCTTGAACTTGTTTTATTGAATTCTATATCATTGTCATCATCCTCATGTTTATATTACGTTAAAAGTCAAATACATGGCACATAGTGCATAGATAGACTTGGTAAGATTATGATGAGGATTATTCGGTATAATCATGACCGTAATGTTACAAACGATGTTGTAAAAGTCCTCATTAGCCCAGTAGTGCATTGATGGGACGATTGTTGGCATGATCATGACCCTTAATGAATACACGAATATCCTTGGCAGCGTAGTAGTCATGGATAATTTATGGTCGTGATACTAAAGAATATCCTTGGCCGTAGTGCGGGGGTGATTCGATGATGTGGATTATTTATTGTTGAGTCTCGTGATAAAAGTGATGAAAAACCTTTTAAATCATAGAAGATAGTAGATTTTATTCTCTACTTGACTCTCTAATGGATTTCTATTCCGCCGCAGATTAAACTTGATGTTTGTTATATTGTATCGGTTTAACATTTGTTGTTGAAGCTAACGATAATTTATTACGCATTATCTTAGTCATAATATTATTTCTTTGGGCTAGTTGAGCTCACCCTTTTGCTTTCATTGTTCTCTTGTGAAATGAGAATATAATTTGGGACTAGTCGGGAGCGGAGTGACGGTCCAGAGGATGATAGCATTAGTAGTCCTCACTATTCTATTAAATAGTGTGATAATAAAATTAATGAGGACTCCATTGAGTGTGAATATTGTCTAGATGACAATATTTGTATTAAAACTCACAGCACATGTTTTGTCGTATTTTACACGACAGTTGTATAATTAAGTTTTTATTTGAATTTTGTACCATGTATTTGGCAACTCAAGATGGGTGATGTATACCTATTTTGGGGAAGGCGTCTGAGTTAGTATTAAAGCTTAGGATATGATCCCTGGTGAGATGTGAGACAAGAACTAGGAGGGAGAGACGGAAATTCATTCGCTAGTATGACCTACCTAAGTTTATTTGGTATTTAATTGGTCGGTCAGAGTATAGGGATAATATGTGATATGTTAATTAACCCTTGTTTTGTGGCAATAATTAAAAATGATATCCAGAGAATGTTAAAAATAGCAATGGAACACAGGAGACCGTTGAGTCTCCACGGATCAATAATCGAGGATAATGTGCATCGAAGGCGACATAATCCTCATGCAAACTACAACAACGACCAAATGATGAACGATGGAATGTTCGGAGAGGCTTTATGAAATTCATGCAACATCAAAGAGAGCGGCTCCCGTCCAAAATCTTTGGTGGAAACACTTGGCGCAACTTGGGCGATCACGCTAAGCAGTTCAAGGAGCTGGGACCACCGAAGAGTTTTGAGAGCCAAAACCATTTAAGGCGGAGACGTGGATAAAGCAGATCAACAAGATATTTGATGTATTGGGATGCTCCGAGGAGCAAAAGGTTCCCTTTGCCACCTTCATGTTGCGGGCAGAGGCAGATTACTGCTGGGAATCTGTAAAGCGTACTCAACCTGCCGAACTGAAGATGTCTTGGTAGAAGTTCCAAGAACTGTTCAACGACAAGTACTTCCCCGAAAGTATTCATCACATGAAAGAGGTAGAGTTCATTAAACTGGAGCAAAACAACATGACCGTGTCGCAGTACGAAGTTAAGTTTGCCGAGTTGTCCTGGTTTGCATCCCATTTGGTTGATAATGAGGAGAGAATAACGCGAATGTTTCTAAGAGATTTGAAACCCAAGATACGTCAATATCTTATCTCTCATAAACTGTGTTTGTATTCAGATGTTGTTAATAGGGCTCAGTTATTGGAGCACGATAATGAGTCAACCCAACCAAAAGAGAGCAGTCGGCAAAATGATAATACCAGTGATAACAGTCATCGAAGCAGTGACAATAAGCGTGGAGGGAATCAACATGCCAGAAATGGAAACCACTTCGGTGGTAATCATGGCACAAACAATAATAATGGACATTTCAAGAAGAGGAGATTCAAAAATGATAGAAAGACGTCAGCATCAGCACTCGTTGTTAAGGAAGGAGAACGACCACCTATCATATGCTTCAAATGTGGAAGGGAGGGACATATCTGTCCAAACTGTACGCAGCAGTCCAAAACCTGTTACAATTGTGGAAGAGAAGGACACCTAGCTCGATTTTGTTGTTCAGGGAAGGCAAGTTCAACTGGGATGGAGGCACCAAAGGCCGTCCCAGAAAAGTCAAAGTCGTTAGTTCAAGGGAGAGCGTTTGTTATAACCTCCCAGAAAGCAAGGAACCCGAACGAGGACATCACGGGTAAGCTTATCATAAACTCTAGCGAAGTCTATACCTTATTTGATACCGGTTCTACCCATTCTTTTATTTCTCCTACTTGCGCTCAACGTTTAAATTTGACTCCGGAGAAATTGGACTTTGACTTATCTGTTAAAACTCCGTTGGGAGAAACCTTCAGTACATCCACTGTTTATAAGTCTTGTTTAGTTCAAATCGGCAACCGCATGTTACCTATTGATCTTATTTCTTTGAAAATACTTGCATTTGATGTGATTTTAGGGATTGATTGGTTAACTACTCATCATGCAAAAATTGATTATTTTCGTAAGGTTGTTTTCACTTTCATCTCAAGCCATAAAGCTATTCGTTTATTGAAAAACGGATGTCAAGCTTTCTTAGCTCATGTCACGGATTTAAACAAAAATACGTCAGTTTTGAATGATATTTCTATTGTTAATAAATTTCCTAACGTATTCCCTGAAGAACTTCCGCCTACCCCGAGGCGTGAAATTAAATTTTGTATCGACCTTGAACCCAAGACAAAACCCATTTCAAATCCCCATATCGAATGGCTCTATTGAACTTTAGGAGTTAAAGACCCAACCGCTGAGAATTGTTAGACATCGGTTTCATTCTGGCCCCAAGACGTCTCCTTGGGGTGCTCCCTGTTCTATTTGTGAAGAAGAAAGATGGGAGTATGCGACTTTGTATTGATTATCGGGAGTTAAACCATGTCACTATCAAAAATAAATATCCATTGCCTCGCATTGATGACCTGTTTAACTAGTTGCAAGGTGCCAAATTCTTTTTAAAGATTGATCTTCGTTCCGGATATCACCAATTGAAGATTAGAACCGATGACATTCCAAAGACGGCTTTCGAACTTCAGACGAGCATTATGAATTCCTAGTCATGTCTTTTGGATTGACTAATGCTCCTGCTGCCTTCATAGACATGATGAACCGAGTACTCAAGGAATATTTGGATCACTTTGTGGTCGTCTTTATTGATGACATCCTCATATACTCCAAAAGTCGTGAAGACCATGAGCAACACTTGAGGCTGATACTCCAAAAGTTTTATGAAAACAAGCTATATGCCAAGTTGAAGAAATGCGAGTTCTGGCTTAAGGAAGTTGCATTCCTTGGGCACGTGGTATCAAATCATGGAATATCTGTTGACCCAGCAAAGATTGAAGTAATTCAAAGCTGGGAGCGACCAAAATCAGTAACCAAAGTACGTAGCTTTCTCGGCTTAGCTGGTTATTATCGGAGATTCATGGAAGGATTTTCTCGAATAGCTAATCCATTAATTCAGATAACTCAAAAAGATACAAAGTTCGGTTGGAGCGAAGAATGTGAGAAGAGTTTTCAAGAACTCAAGAGGAGACTTATTTCAGCACCTGTTCTGACAATACCATCTGGCTCAGAGGGATTTGTCATCTATAGTGATGCTTCAGGCAAAGGGTTAGGATGTGTTCTCATGCAACATGGGAAAGTCATAGCCTATGCCTCACGACAACTCAAATAATATGAGAGAAATTATCCTACTCATGATCTAGAGTTGACAGCAGTCGTTTTTGCGCTTAAGATTTGGAGGCATTACCTGTATGGAGAGAAGGTGGAGATCTATACGGATCATAAAAGCCTCAAATATTTCTTCACTCAAAAGGAACTCAACATGCGGCAACGACGATGGCTTGAGTTGTTGAAAGATTATGATCATACCATCCAATACCATCCTGGAAAAGTGAACGTAGTAGCTGACGCATTGAGTAGAAGATCATATGCGGGCACGAGTGCAATATTGTCAACGCAAAGGCCCATTGTGTATGACTTGGAAAGGATAGAAATAGAGTTAAAGACTCCAGGGACCCATGTGATGATGGCGAATATACGAGTGGAACCGACTTTAATCGATAAAGTAAAAGCTGCTCAAGCTACAGACCTGGAGCTGATGAGTATGAGGAAGTAAGTGCAAGAAGGTGCTATTCCAGAAGCAAGAATCGATGAAGAAGGAATACTTTGAGTCAACTCCAGACTTTGTGTTCCCAATGATTCTGACTTGAAGTATAAAATCATGATGGAGGCGCACAACACACTGTTTGCAATCCATCCTGGGAGTACCAAAATGTATCGTGATCTTCGACATACATTTTGGTGGAGCAATATGAAGAGAGAGATAGCGGACTTTATCTCAAGGTGTCTAACTTGTCAACGAGTCAAGGCAGAGCATCAAGTGCCAAAAGGTCCATTGCAACCACTTGAAATTTTAGAATGGAAGTGGGAGCACATTACAATGGATTTCGTTACTAGTCTTCCCAAGGTTTCTCAAGGTATAGATGTGATTTGGGTTATTGTTAATAGATTGACCAAGTCTGCTCATTTCTTACCGATACGAGAAACTTATACACTTGAACATCTTGCTAGTATGTACATAAACGAGATTGTAAGATTGCATGGTATGCCAGTATCCATAGTTTCTGATCGAGACCCAAGATTCACTTCAAGATTTTGGGTTAGTTTGCAAAAAGCTATGGGCACGGATTTACGATTTAGTTAGGCATATCATCCTCAAACGGATGGGCAGTTAGAAAGGACTATTCAAACTTTTAAAGATTTATTAAGGCTCTGTGTCCTTGACTTCAAGGGAAGTTGGGACAAGTTTTTACCATTGGTGGAGTTTTTCTACAATAATAGTTATCAAGCAAGTATTGGCATAGCTCAATTTGAGGCGTTGTATGGAAGAAAGTGTCGTTCTCCAGTATGCTGTGATGAGGTGGGTGAAGCAACGTTGTTGGGACCGGATTTGGTACGTATGACTACGGAAAAGATTCAAACGATCCGACAATGTATAAAAACCTCACAAGATCGACAAAAGAGTTATGCTGATCTTCATCGAAAGGACATGGAATTCGATATTGGAGATCATGTGTTATTACGTGTTGCTCCATAGAAAGGAGTTACGAGATTTGGAAAGAGAGGAAAGCTCAATCCTCGATTCATTGGCCCATTTTTAATCCTCGAACGAGTAGGAACTGTGGCCTATAGACTCGCTTTACCGCCAAGTATGTCTCGTGTTCATAATGTTTTTCACATATCTATGTTACGTAAATATGTGAAAGACCCGAACCACATTATTGAGTTAGAACCGGACGAAATAGCAGAAGATTTAATGTATGAAGAGGTTCCTGTTAAAATCTTGGATAAGAAGGATCATATTCTACTCTCCAAGGTTATACCTCAACTCAAAGTTTTATGGAGAAACCACGGTGTGGAGGAAATGACCTGGGAGTTAGAATCTGAGATGAAGTCAAGATATCCTCACCTCTTCGATATACCAGGTACGTACCCTAATTTTGATGACAAAATTTTATAAGAAGGGGAGGTTGTAAGACCCCAACTTTTATGAATAAAGAATATTTTCTCGAAATATATTTTTGAATATTATTGTGTGGATTTGATATAATGTTATAGTTGTGGATAATATTTACAAATTGTGAAAAGTAAGCAAGTGGTTATATAATATTCGATTGGTCCAGGAATATTCGTTTTAACAGGGAATATTCGTACGATGGCACAATCATTGGTGGACCCCACAACAGAAGTATTGTCGTAGTTAGAAAACGCATGTAATTATCTTTTATAAAAATAATTGTGAAAGTTTTACCGTTAAAACTGTTGAACTACCGGAAGTAAAAGCTGAAGAATACGCTCGTTGGTAAGATAGTAGCACAAGTATTGGTTATTGATGCTTACGTGAGAAGTCACTCAATTATTGTTACAGTAATTGCTACATCATATCTCTCATATTATTGATTCAATTATTATCACAAGATTATCATCGCATTTTATGTTATTAAATCAATAATTGAGAGGACAAAGTTATTCATATTATTAAATTGCAATATTTACAATGTCAGAAGTTCACATCGAGGAGAGGTTTGGTCATCTAATCATGGCGTCAATAAGGAGAAATCCTTATCGAAAAGCCCCCCTTTCACAGAAGCGCGACCGGTTGTTAAATATTGTGAGTTATAATATTAATGATGAATAAGTTCGTGTTGATTAAAGATGAAATTGATAGTTCCATTGTGTTGGAATTTTTAGAGTTAGTGAAAATTGACATTTATTTCGGTATTAATTGATGTCTGGAAGTTATACTGACCAATCAGGTAATTAATCGGATAAATGAGTAATTAATTGCTATTAATTCATGTAACTATTTGTTCACATGTGTGTACTATTGATTCACATTCTTGTTACTATTAGGGGAGTTGGTGCAAGATTGATAATACTTGTATGACTAAGTTTAAAATAGAGGTATAGATGGAGGTACTATACTGTAATTCATATTTTCACATGTCTAGAACTATTGTTTCACATGATTTACTATTAGGGGAGGTAGTGCAAGTTTGATAATACTTGCAGGACTAAATTAAAAATAAAGGAAAAGAATAATGTATTATACTGTAATATTCTGAGCCCCAAAACGTACAATTATCGAAATTATATTTTTCTATAAATAGAAGCTCATTTCTTCATTATTCTTCACCAATTCACTCAAGCTATAGAGCAATTATTATAGAGAGAAATTATAGAGAGAAATTTGCTACCTCACTACTCCAGTATCTAGTTTCTTTCTAAGGTAAGGGGTATTATTTCTTTCGTATTCATGAAGAGAGCTATTCTTATTCCATTCCTTATTATTATGTTGGAATAACCTGTCTATGCGAAGTACAGCATACATGGTGAAATTCTTCTATTATTCCATTTTTTATTATTATGTTGGAATAACCTGTCTATGCGAAGTACCGCATACATGGTGAAATTCTTCTGTTATTCTATTCTATTCTTTATTATTCTATTGGAATATCCTATCTGTGCGTATTACGTATGACCTGGTTCCATTATTTATTATTCTATTGGAATAACCTGTCTGTGCGGTCTATCGCATGCCTGGTGAAGTCTTCTGTTATTCCATTCTTTATTATTCTGTTGGAATATCACATGCTCGTGTGGATTACTTATGTGACTGGTTCCATTCTTAATTATTCTGTTGGAATAACCTGTCTATATGGATTATCACATGCATGGTGAATGATCTTTTGTATTCATTCCTTATTAAATTGTGGAAATGATCTGTCTACATGGATTACCGAATGGCGGGCAAAAATCCATTTGCAGTTTCATATATTCTACTATACTCAGTTGGTTAAAGTTTTGGCTTCTATACTCCATGAAATTAGTGGAATATCCTTGATATTTGCGCTTCATCCAGTATCTTTTCATGGAAATATTCTTCTGAGCATTCTTGAATTTTACTCTACAAAGAAGTATCATATTGACAATTTGGACATTATTGATTTCTGGATAAATTAGATTATAAATCTTTAAAAATTTATTCTTGAAATTGTTTTATTGAATTCCTATATCATTGTCATCATCCTCATGTTTATATTCTGTTAAAAGTCATTTGTTGCCTGTAGTGCATAGATGGACTTGGTATGATTATGACCAGGGATCATTCGGTATAATCATGACCGTAATGTTACAAATGATGTTGTAAAAGTCCTCATTGGCCCGTAGTGCATTGATGGACAGTTGCTGGCATGATCATGGCCATTAATGAATACATGAATATCCTTGGCCCGTAGTGCATGGATAATTTGTGGTCGTGATACTAAAGAATATCCTTGGCCGTAGTGCAGGGGGGATTCGATTATGTGGATTATTTATTAAACTGAGTCTCAGCGATAAAAGTGATGAAAAACCTTTTAAATCATAGAAGATAGTAGATTTTATTCTCTACTTGACTCTTCTAATGGATTTCTTATTCCGCTGCAGTTAAACTTGATGTTTGTTATATTGTATCAGTTTAACAATGTTGTAGGCCAACGATAATTTATTCTGCATTATCTTAGTCATAATATTTCTTACTGGGCTAGTTGAGCTCACCCTTTTGCTTTCATTGTTCTCTTAAGGAAATGAGAATATAGCTGGGACTAGTCGAGGAACGGAGCTACGGTCCAGATGATAGCATTAGTAGTCATCACTATTCTGTTAAATAGTGTGATTATAAATGTAATGAGGACTCCATTGAGTGTGGATATTGTCTAGATGACAATATTTGTATTAAAACTCACAGCATATGTTTTGTCGTATTTTACACGACAGTTGTATAATTAAGTTTTTATTTGAATTTTGTACCATGTATTTGGCGACTCAAGATGGGTGATGTATACCTATTTTGGGGGCGTCACAACGTTGATATTTTATATTATTGTTGTTTCAATAATTGTCACTGCATAGTATTTCTCATTATCAGATCAATAATTCATATTATTTGAATAATATTATTAGATAGCATTATTGGCAATGTCTAAGGAAGTTCTATCTAAGGAGAGGTTTGGTCACCTAATTGCACACCAGTAAGGAGAAATCCTTATCAGAAAGCCCCCTCTTTCCTAGGAACGACCTGGTTGTCATAATTGTGATTCCGTAATATTATTTGTGAATAATTAATTATTGATTTATATGATATGGAAAAATTTATTTTATGTGGATATAATTGATGGATATATTTATTTTATGTGGTTATAAATGAAGAAATTAAAGCTGAGGTGTTTTATCAGTATTTTGTCGGAATAGAGGATTAAAAATCATCCGTGTGTGGATTTCGAATATTTTTTGTTTGGAATTTGGAAAAAATTTCTTCTGCAAAGTTGTAGAGAATTCGATTTCCTATGGAATGGACATAAAATTCGTATTTTTCTAATAAAATGGCTATTTATTATGAATTATTGAAGTTTCGAAAATTAAATATTTTTATTAAAAAGGGTGGGACCCACTTTTGTTAAAAACATGTGGGCTGCAAATTTTCTTCCAAGATGGCATGCTCAGCTTTCAAAATGGGTGGGCATAGAAAGAAGGAAAAATAAATAATATTATTTTATTATTTAATCTCCTTTGGCATTCTAGCATTTTCCTATAAATAGGCGCTCAGGTTAGAATTGAAAATCACACCAGAAACAAATTTTCTCTCTATATATATTATCGAGCATATTTTGTGAGAATTTAGATACTTTGAGAGTTGCTATTCAATGCAAGTTTCCTTCGGCTTTATATCCGATATTCTGATTAGAAATACTGTTATTTTGAGGTAAGGGATGTTATTTTCTTCGTAAATAATATTATTTTCTTCAATATCATTATGCTGAAATATTGATATAAATTTTATTGTGGAATTTCTACCTTTTTGTGTCGAGAATACTATTCACATATATCTTATATTTATTCACGATATCTGACCTTATTCACAAATACGGAACTATTCACCGAAAAATAAAATTTTCTCTTCTTTGTTCCAGATGTCTATTATGGTTACTATCTTTGATTGTATCCATGTTTTGATCTTCATTCTTACATTTTACTCCATTATGGTTTATTATGGAGTATTTTCAAACTTGAATTATCTAAAGTACGAATCTCTAAACTTTGTCATTTTATCTTACTGGATTTATTCTCTAAAATGTTTTTCATCATCCTCAGTCCTTAATGGTGATACTTGATAAAAATTCTTGGCATGTAGTGCAAAAATGAATGATTACCTGATGAATATCTTTGGCCCGTAGTGCAAAGATGAACAGGTGTTGAGATGAACATGATTAACTGGTGATATAAATGAATATCTTTGGCGTAGAGTAAAAGATGAATATTTGATTCAAGATGTATATTGATTGATGTTATAGGGATAAAATATTGATGATGGACTTTTAAATTCATAGATGATAGTAGATTTCATTCTCTACTTAACTCTTCTAATAAATTGTTGTTTCATTGCGGTTGTTGATCTAAAACTTGTTATCATTATATTCTATCGATTTTTCCATGTTGAGGACTAAGGATAATTTGTTGTATATTATCTTAGTCATAATATTCTTTCTTTGGGCTAGTTGAGCTCACCCTTTTCCTTTTTGTTCCATTTTTCTTCTCGAGGCGAGAATATAGCGAGGAATCGATCGGGGTATAGAGTGATGGTCCTGAGCAGTTGTTTTTATGATCTAACTATTTTTGTAAAATAGTGCATCAATAATTGTAATGAGAACTTTATTTGGGTGTAGATATTGTCTAGAAGACAATATTTGTATTTAAACTCACAGTATGTGTTATCGTATTTTGCACGACAATTATAATAATAAAGTTGTAGTTGTTTTCTGTACCATGTATTTGCCGACTCGGAATGGGTGATGTATACCTATTTTGGGGGCCTCACGGAATGAATCAAGTGAGATCAAAGATAAATATTAGAGATTTCTAATTCAATTTATCTAGAGTTCAAGAACGTCCAAATTGTTAACATGAAGATCATAACTTGGATTCAAATTCAAGAATAAGATTCATAAAAGATAACGTGGACAAAGAAAATGAAATTTAATTCTGTTGTGAATAGTACTTATGAACAGTACCGTATGAATAGTACCGTCTGAACAGTACCAATGAATAGTACCGTATAAATAGTACCCATGAATATTATCGTATGAATAGTAATATGAAATGAAATAATATCACTTACATAATATGGAGTATGAAAGAAAATGATACCCCTTACGAGTATTGAAAGAAAATAACATCCTCTGCGAGAAAAATAATATTATTTATCTTAATAGGAAAGTAGTTCTGACTGGAATAACGGAGATTATGTTGAGAAAATCTTGCATTGTTATCAACACTCACAATATCCTTATACTCACAAGAAATACGCTCAATATTATAGAGAGAGAGAGAATTTTTTAATTCTGGTGTGAGTTTCATTGTTTAACTAAGAAACCTATTTATAGAAAAATGCTATCACACCACTTCTGACAAATCTTATATACGGATGACTTTGCAGCATACACCTTTTGAAAACAAGCTTTCCAAAACCAACTTGTTTACTTCCATCATTTATCACATGTTATTTGAAATAAAAGAATTTAAATTCAATTTGCTCTCTTCCTCCTTATTTTATTTTTATACCATAATAATATTACCATTTAAATTATAAAAAATTATACTATTATATTATCACATTATACTATTATAATATAATATTATAATAATATATAAATATATTATCAAAGAAGATAATTATAATAATATATAAATATATTATCGGAGAAGATAATTATGGTTTCATAGAAAAATATAACAAACTTTCGACAAATGTCTCATTCTAAAATTTCTCTATTTATATCAAAATTGAAGAAATATTTACTTACCATATTCATCAATTATTTATAATTCTTCAATAATTATTTCTAATTAATATTATAGATTCACAATACTGACAACCATATCGTTTTCAGGAAAGAGAGGGCTTTCCGATAAGGATTTCTCCTTACTGGCGCGTAATTATATAACCTAACCCCTTTCCTCAACAGAACTTTTTAGACATTAGCAATAATACTATCTAATAATATTATTTCAATAATATGAGTTACTGTGTCGTGACAATTATTGAATCAATAATGTAAAATACTATTCAATTATCACTGTAACAATTATTGCATCAATAATATGAAAGACTGTGCAATTTTACTGTATCAATTATTGAGTAATTTCTTACGTAAGAATCAATAATCGGATATCTGCATGCGATACCGTGTCTCTTCTTGTGCAACCACAGCGTATTCTTCGTATTTTATCACCGGGTATTTCTACAGTTTAACGGTAAAAATGTTACCGTTATTTTTTATAAAAAGGTTATTTATGTCGCTTTCTATATCCGACAATTATTCCGTTATGTGGGGTCCATCAATGATTGCGCCGTCGTACGAATATTCTCCGACAAAAAGAATATTTCCCGACCAAACGAATATTTCCCAACACAACGAATATTTTATATCAACTTGCTTACTTTATAAAATTTGCACATATTACCCTTAACTTTAACATTTTATCAATTTAACCATTTACTGAATAGAACAATAATTATAAGAAAATTGAATACTTTTATTCATAAAATTCGGGGTCTTACACATAACCTCCCCTGATAGTACATGCATGTAAACTATTGGTTCACATGCAAAACTAATAGTTTCTTGCATGTGAACCAATAATTCCTTGCATGTGAACCAATAGTTCCTTGCATGTGTACTAATAACAATTAATTGCTCATTTATTCGATTAATTACCCATTTGGTTAATTTAACATCCAGAAATCAACTATTATCGAAATAAATGTCGATTTCCACTAACAATAATATTTCCAACACAATGGAAATATTTTTAGCAATAATTTTATCTTTGAATTTTTGAAGTTTGACTTTTTTTAAAAAAAAGTCAACTGTTGACTTTTTGACCAAAAAGTCAACCCCGACAAACATTGTGTTTATAGTCTATTTTGACTAATTTCATCGTCCCGGACTCAAATATCTCGTCCGTGTCTCCAAATTCAACTCCGAACTCAAATTTAATTTTTAATTTCATTTTCTTGTGTTTTATACACACTTTTACTTTCTTAATTAGTTCAAACTATTTAATTAGTCTTGATTAACTATTAAATTAAATCTCATCATTTATCGCTAATAAATATATATAACACATTTTTAATCTTTCAATAATTATTCATCATTAATATTATAACTCACAATATTGACAACTAGATCCTTCTCAGGAAAGAGGGGGCTTTCCGATAAGGATTTCTCCTTACTGACGCGCAATTAAATAACCTAACCCCTTTCCTCGATAAAACTTTCTAGATATTGTCAATAATGCATATAATAATATGAATAAATGTGATGTGTCTATTTAATAATATAAAATATTGTGCAGATGATACTTTGACAATTATTGAATCAATAATATGAGATATTATGCAGCAACTACTGTGGCAATTATTGAATAAAACTGAGCGACTTCTTACGTAAGTATCAATAATCAGATATATTGTGCAATATCGTGTGCTACTGTGCAACAACGCGTATTACTGTACTATTATCACCGGGTATTTTAACAATTTAATGTTAAAAGTTGTGCTGTTATTTTTATAAAAATATTATTTCTGTCGCTTTCTATATCTGATAGTTATTCCATTGTGGGGTCCACCAATGATTGCGTCATCGTACGAATATTCCCCGAAACAACGAATATTTTATGACAACTTGCTTATTTTGTAAAATTTTCACATATCACCCTTAACTTTAACTTTTTATTAATTTAACCATTTAGTGAATAAAGTAATAATTATAAGAAAAATTGAATACTTTAATTTCATAAAATTCGGGGTCTTACAGCGACAGCGGTCGTCGATTGGAGGACGGTCGCTAATGAAAATAGTGACTAGTTTTAAATATTGTCACTATTTCTAGTATTAACGACTAAATAATGCGGTCACAACTAAGCTTGGTCGCTAATAGATCATTTTCTTATAGTGTACGTGAATATGCATGTTTTTATAAAACATTTAAAAAAAGATTTAAATATGTGTCTGTTATAATTCATGAAAAAGGCATAATGATTAATATATTAATAATAAATCAATCAAAAATAAAACTAATGGATAAATAAAACTAATTCTAAAAAATGTCAAAAGTGTAAGACCCCAACTTTTTATAAATAAAATTGAATTTTCTCTAATTATTATTTTTGAATAATAAAGTGTTAAGTTGATATAATGATTTAGTTATGGGTGAAATGTACAAATTTTACAAAATAAGCAAGTGGTTATAAAATATTCATTGTTGTAGGGGAATATTCGTTTGGTCGTGGAATATTCTTGTTGTCAGGAAATATTAAATGCAACAACTTGTATGACCATCTGTGGGCCCCATAATGAGAATAAGCGTCGGATAAAAAATGACAAGTTTGAGTTTTTATAAATAACGGTGTAATTATTACTAATTAACACTTGTTGGATTACACGGTGGTTAAAATACGATGTATTACGTGTGGTTGCATGGTGAGTAACACGGTATTGCGCAGATATTTTTAGAATTATTGATTCTTACGTGAAAAGGCTTTACTTAATAATTATTACGATAATTCTTTATTCGATATTTTATTTTATTGATTCAATAATTCTTTGCGATTGATATTTTATATTATTGTTGTTTCAATAATTGTCATTGATAGGATTTCCCATTATCAGATCAATAATTCATATTATTTGAATAATATTATTAGATAGCATTATTGGAAATGTCTAGAAAGTTCTGTCAATGAGAGGTTTGGTCACCTAATTGCGCGCCAGTAAGGAGAAATCCTTATCGAAAAGGCCCCTCTTTCCTGGGAACGGCCTGGTTGTCATTATTGTGATTCTGTAATATTATTTGTGAATTATTATTTATTGATTTATATGATAAGAAAATATTTATTTTATGGAAGGAAATATTTATTTTTATGTGGTTATAATTGAAGGAATTCTGCAGGAATTTATTTGTTGAAAGTTGGAAATTATTTTCTCCGATAAAATATTCATTCATATACATTATTATAATATATTATAATTGTTTAATAATAATATTATTATAGTGCATAAGCATGTGTTTAATTAGAACAGAAGTAAACAAAATGCTTATGAATACTTGTTTTCAAAAAAGTAGTTTGTATCATTACTTTAATTGGTGGAGTTGGTTAGTGGAATTGGTGGGTGAATAATTTAGGTCTGCAAAGTTTTGTTTTTCAAAAGTGGGCCTCAATCTTTGAATTGGGAGGTTATGCAGGGAAAGAGATGAAATGTTAGGCCAATTATTTTGATAGAACTTGTTGCCTGCAGAGATGGTTTTCAAAGGGTGGCACCCACCCATGTGGAAAATGTATGAAGTTAGGCATGTAATTATGCTCCAGCAAAGACTTTTCAAAGCTTGCTTTCAAAGAATGGGTCCTAAACTATGGAAAAATAAGAAGAGTTAGGCAAAGGTTTGGCAGGAAGAAAATTACGCAGATTAATTTATCTCTCCTCCCGTTGCTATAAATAGAGGGATAACCCTCCTTCCTCAATACACCACTTTCAAATCAGAAATTCTTATTCTAAAGTATTGTGAGTATTTTCTTGAGTATAAGAATACTTTGAGCGTAGTTTTTCTGCAAGATTTTCTCAGAATAATATCTGATATTCCGGTCAAATCCAAGCTTTTACTAAGGTAAATGATATTATTTTATTGCAATACTCGTGAGAAATATTATTTCCTTTCATACTCCATATTATGTAAGCGATATTGTTTCCTCTCGTATTCCTAAATTTGAACTTACTATGGTAAGTATTACTTCTATAATTCCTGAAATGATTAGAAATTTCGCTTCATCTAATATCATTTCATAGGAATATTGATCTGAACTTTTTAATCAAATTTGGAACTTTTCATGACTAATCTTTCATCACGAATTTGTTGCATCGATTCATTGTTAATCGTTTCATTCACTGCATCGCTTCACGAGTAATGTTCACGGGTACTGTTCACGGGTACTGTTCACAAAAAGAAAAAAAATATTTTTTTTTTCTTTCAAGTTATCTGTTGTGACCCTTATTCTTGAAATTGAATCCATGTTTTGATCTTCACTATGGATTATTATGGAGCGTTTTTAAACTTGAATTATCTAAAGCACGAATCTCTAATCTTTATCCTTTTGTCTCACTGGATTCGTTCTCTAAAATTTTTTTCATCATCCTCAGTCCTTAATGGTGATACTTGATAAATATCTTTGGTCTGTAGTGCAAAGATGTATGATTACTTGATGAATATCTTTGGCCGCAAAGTCTGAAGATGAGCAGTGTTGAGATGAACATGACCAATTGGTATCTTAAATGAATATCTTTTGGCCCATAGTGCAAAGATGAATATTTGATGCAAGATGTATATTGATTGATGTTACAGGGATAAAATATTGATGATGGACTTTTAAATTCATAGATGACAGTAGATTTCATTCTCTACTTAACTCTTCTAATGAATTGTTATTTCCGCTGCGAATGTTGATCTAAAACTAGTTGTCCATTATATTTTATCTGATTTGTTGAAGGCTAATGATAAATTGTTGTTCTTTATCTTAGTCATAATATTCTTTACTGGGCTAGTTGAGCTCACACTTTTCCTTTTTGTTCCATTTTTCTTCTCAGGAGGTGAGAATATAGCAGGAACCAGTCGGGGTGAAGAGTGATGGTCCTAGACAGTTGTTTTAGCAGTCCTCTCTATTTTTCGTAAAATAGTGTTTCAATAAATGTAATGAGGACTTATTTGAGTGTAGATATTGCCTAGAAGATAATATTTGTATTTAAACTCACAGCATGTGTGTTGTCGTATTTTGCACGACAATTGTAATAATAAAAGTTGTAGTTGTTTCTATACCATGTATTTGGCGACTAAGAATGGGTGATGTATATCTATTTTGGGGGAGTCACAGTTGGTATCAAAGCTTAGGGATATGGTCTCTGGTAAAGATCGGGGAATAGAACTAGGAGGGGAGAGATGAGTAAATCCTTCGCTAGTGTGTCCTACCTAAGCTTATTTGTTGGTCTGTCATAATATAGGGATATTATGTGATATGTTAATTTATTTAAATTAACCCTTGTTTTATGGCAATTTTTAAGAATGGCAATTTGAGAAGCGTTAACAATGGAGTTTATGAGGCGTGGAACAACCTTTGATTACCAACCAAGAGAGAGCGTGCAACGGGAAGGCAATATTCCTCCTGTAAACAACACTACCAAGCAAACGATGAATGATGCGATGTTTAGAAGCTTTTTGCAATTCATGCAAAGTCAGACGAGGGAGACTCGTATACAAAATCTGGTGGATATGATGATAACGCTGATGCATCCATGACCAAGCGATTCAAGGAGTTGGGACCACCAGATTTCTGGGGAAAGCCCGATCCGATTAAGGCGGAAACATGGGTTAAGAAAATTACCAAGATATTCGATGTTTTGGGCTGCACAGAGGAATAGAAGGTTTCATTCGCCACCTTTATATTCCGTGGTGAGGCAGATTACTGGTGAGAGTCTGTGAAGCGTACCCAGCCAGCCGCACTCAACATGTCTTGGGAAAAATTTCAGAAACTGTTCAATGACAAGTACTTTCCTAAAAGTATTAAATCGTATATGAAGAGAGGTAGAGTTTATTAGGATGGAATAGAACAAACATGACGATGTCCCAAAGTCGAGGCGAAGTTCACTTGAGTTATCCGAGTTTGCACCTCATTTGGTAGAAAATGAGGAGCGATGTAGCGGATATTTCTAAGAGGTTCAAAACTAGAGATTGACAATATCTTATCTCTCATAAATTTTCTTTATATTAGGATGTTGTAAATAGGGCTCAATTATTAGAAGCGTGATAACGAGTATGTTCAATCGAGGACCACAACGTGGTCATACTAAGGACAAGCGATCATCTGGAGGCGATGATAATCGGCGAGGAGGAAAAATACGGACAAAAGCATTAACCACTCGGTGGTCATCATGGCCGTGATAATAGGAGAGGTGAGTCAGTGGAAATTTAAAAGAGGAGATTCAACAATGAGCGGAAAGACATCAAAGACCAAAGACCAACAACAAATTCTAGGGAGGAGAAACGTACCGCCGGTTAGATGCTTCTGAGATGCGAGAGAGGAGGGACACATAAGTCCAAACTATTCCTGACCTTCCAAGGTGTGTTTTAATTGTGGAAAAGAGCGGTCACATTGCCCGAATTTTGTCCGTAGTAGAAAGTCAAGTCCAACTGGGATGGTGGCACCAAAGGCGACTACGGACAAAACAAAGTTGGTGGTTCAAGGAAGGGCGTTTGTTGTGACTGGCCAAAACACGAGAAACCCGAACGAGGTGATCACGGGTAAGCTAATCTTGAACTCATGCGAAGTTTATACCTTACTAGATACCGGTTTTACCCATTCTTTTATCTCTCCTGCTTGTGCTCAACGTTTAAATTTGACTCAGGAGAAATTGGACTTTAACTTATCTGTTGAAACTCGTTGGGTGAAACCTTCGTTACATCTACGGTTTATAAATCTTGCTTGATCCAAGTTGGCACAATCACATTACACATTGATCTTATTTCTTTAAAGATACTTGCATTTGATGTGATTTTAGGGATTGATTGGTTAACCACTCATCATGCCAAAATTGATTGTTTTTGTAAGGTTGTTAGTTTTCATATTCCTAACCAACCTGTTATACGAATTCAAGCAACTAAACCACTAAAATCAGTCACTGTCATATCAAGCCATAAAGCTATTCGTTTATTAAAAAATGGATGTCAAGCTTTCTTAGCCCATATTATGGGCTTGAACAAAAATAAGTCAGATTTGAATAATATTCCTGTTATTAATGAATTTCCTGACGTATTTCCTGAAGAACTTCCTGGTCTACCCCCAGAACGTGAAGTTGAATTCTTTATTGATCTTGAACCGGGTACAAAGCCCATTTCTAAAACCTCGTATCGAATGTCTCCTATTGAACTTCAGGAGTTAAAAGTCCAACTACAGGAATTGTTAGACATCGGTTTCAATTGTCCTAGTACATCTCCTTGGGGTGCTCCTGTTTTATTTGTAAAGAAGAAAGACGGGAGTATGCAACTTTGTATTGACTACCGAGAATTGAACCATGTCACCATCAAGAATAGGCATCCGCTACCTCGCATTAATGACTTATTTGACCAGTTGCAAGGAGCACAATTCTTTTCAAAGATCGATCTTCGATTCGGATATCATCAATTTGAAGATTAAAAGCGAGGATATTCAAGGCGCCTTCAAAACTTCGAGACGGGCATTATGAATTCTTAGTCATGTCTTTTGGATTGACTAATGCCCCTGCTGCTTCATGGATATGATGAACCGTGTATTCAAAGAATATTTGGATCAGTTCGTTGTTGTCTTTATTGATAACATCCTCATCTATTCCAAAAGTCATGAAGATCATGAGCACCATTTAAAGCTGTTACTTCAAAGACTTCGTGACAACAAGCTATATGTCAAGCTGAAGAAATGCGAGTTCTGGCTTAAGGAAGTAGCATTCCTTGGGCACGTGGTGTCAAAACATGGAGTATCTGTTAACCCGACGAAGATTGAAGCAATACAAAGTTGGGAGCAACCGAAGTCGGTAACCAAAGTACGTAGCTTTCGGGGCTTAGCTGGTTATTATAGGAGATTCGTGGAAGGATTTTCTCGAATTGCCACTCCTTTAACTCAGATGACTCGGAAAGATACAAAGTTCGTATGGAGTGAGGAATGCGAGAAGAGTTTCCAAGAGCTTAAGAGGAGACTCATTTCAGCACCTGTTCTGACAATACCATCTGGTTCGGATAGATTTGTTATCTACAGCGATGCTTCGGGCAAAGGGTTAGGATGTGTTCTCATAAAACATGGGAAAGTCATAGCCTATGCCTCGCGATAATTCAAAGAATATGAGAGGAATTATCCTACTCATGATCTGGAGTTGGCAGCAGTCGTTTTTGCGTTGAAAATTTGGAGACACTACCTGTATGGGGAGAAAGTGGAGATTTATACGGATCATAATAGCCTCAAATATTTCTTCACCCAAAAGGAACTCAACATGCGGCAACGACGTTGGCTCGATCTGTTAAAAGATTACGACCATAGCATTCAATATCATCCTAGAAAAGCAAACGTTGTAGCTGACGCATTGAGTAGAAGATCATATGCGGGTACGAGTGCAATGTTGCTAACACAAATGCTCATTTTGTATGACTTGCAAAGGATGGAGATAGAGGTAAAGGCTCCAAGTACCCACATGATGATATCAAACATACGAGTAGAACCGACTTTAATCGATAAAGTTAAAGCCGCTTGCTCGCACCCGGACCGAGAGATGATACATTATGAAGAATAAAGTGCAAGAAGGTGCTATTCCGGAAGCACGAATCGATGAAGAGGGAATACTTCGAGTCAACTCCAGACTTTGCGTTCCTAACGATTCTGACTTGAAGCATAGAATCATGATGGAGACACACAACACACCATTTGCAATCCATCCTGGAAGTACCAAAATGTATCACGATCTTCGACATATATTTTGGTGGAGAAATATGAAGATAGAGATCGCAGAGTTTATCTCGAGGTGTTTAACGTGTCAACGTGTAAAGGTAGAGCATCAAGTGCCAAAAGGTCCATTGCAACCACTTGAGATTTCGGAATGGAAGTGGGAACACATTACCATGGATTTTGTTACAGGTCTTCCCAAGGTTTCTCAAGGCATAGATGCGATTTGGGTTATTGTTGATAGATTAACCAAGTCTGCTCATTTCTTGCCTATACGTGAGACTTATTCCCTTGAACGTCTTGCTCGTATGTACGTGAATGAGATTGTGAGATTGCATGGCATGCCGGAAGCCATAGACCCAGAGATGATACGTATGAAGAATAAAGTGCAAGAAGGTGCTATTCCGAAAGCACGAATCGATGAAGAGGGAATACTTCGAGTCAACTCCAGACTTTGCGTTCCTAACGATTCTGACTTGAAGCATAGAATCATGATGGAGACACACAACACACCATTTGCAATCCATCCTGGAAGTACTAAAATGTATCACGATCTTCGACATATATTTTGGTGGAGCAATATGAAGATAGAGATCGCAGAGTTTATCTCGAGGTGTTTAACGTGTCAACGTGTAAAGGTAGAGCATCAAGTGCCAAAAGGTCCATTGCAACCACTTGAGATTTCGGAATGGAAGTGGGAACACATTACCATGGATTTTGTTACAGGTCTTCCCAAGGTTTCTCAAGGCATAGATGCGATTTGGGTTATTGTTGATAGATTAACCAAGTCTGCTCATTTCTTGCCTATACGTGAGACTTATTCCCTTGAACGTCTTGCTCGTATATGACGTGAATGAGATTGTGAGATTGCATGGCATGCCGGTATCCATTGTTTGGATCATGACCCAAGATTTACTTCACGATTTTGGGTTAGCTTGCGAGAAAGCTATGGGGACGGATTTGACGATTCGGCGCATATCATCCTCAAACAGATGAGCAATCGGGAAGGACTATTCAAAACCTTGAAGATCTATTAAGACTTTGTGTCCTAGATTTCAAAGGAAAGTGGGATAAGTACTTGCCATTTGGTGGAATTCTCCTACAACAACAGCTTATCAAGCAAGTATAGGCATGGCTCCATTCGAGGCGTTGTATGGGCCGAAAATGTCGCTTCAAAGTATCTTTGGGGACGAGGTGGGAGAAGCAACATTGTTGGGACCAAAGTTGGTACGTATGACTACAGAAAAGATCCAAACAATTCGACAACGTATACAAACGACACAGGATCGACAAAAGAGTTATGCGGATCTTCATAGAAAGGACGTGGAATTTAATATTGGAGATCATGTACTGTTACGTATTGCTCCATGGAAGGGAGTTACAAGATTCGGGAAGAGAGGGAAGCTCAATCCACGATTTATTGGTCCATTTGAGATTCTTGACCGAATAGGAAATGTGGCCAATAGACTCGCATTACCTCCAAGCATGTCTCGTGTTCATAATTTTTTTCATATATCTATGCTTCGTAAATATGTGAAAGACCCAAACCACATTATGGCGTTAGAACCAAACGAGATAGCCAAAGATTTAACGTACGAGGAGGTACCTGTCAAGATATTGGATAGGAAAGAGCATGTCCTACGAACAAAGGTTATACCACAAGTTAAGGTTTTGTGGAGGAACCATACTATTGAGGAAATGACCTGGGAGTTGGAATCGGAAATGAAAGCGAGGTACCCTCACCTTTTCGACATTCCAGGTACGTACGTCAATTTCGAGGACAAAATTTCATAAGGAGGAGAGGTTGTAAGACCCCAACTTTTTATAAATAAAATTGAATTTCCTCTAATTATTATTTTTGAATAATAAAGTGTTAAGTTGTTATAATGATTTAGTTATGGGTGAAATGTACAAATTTTACAAAATAAGCAAGTGGTTATAAAATATTCATTGTTGTAGGGGAATATTCGTTTGGTCGTGGAATATTCTTGTTGTCGGGGAATATTCGTACGATGGCGCAGCCATCTGTGAGCCCCATAACAGAATAATTGTCGGATAAGAAAATGACAAGTTTGAGTTTTTATAAATAACTAGCGTAATTGTTTCCTAATTAACTTTGTTGGATTACACGGTGGTTAAAATACGATGTACGTGTGGTTGCATGTTGAAGTAGCACGGTATTGCACGATATTTTAGAATTATTGATTCTTACGTAAGAAGGCACTACTCGATAATTATTATGGTAATTCATTATTCAATATTTTATTTTATTGATTCAATAATTCTTTGCGTTGATATTTTATATTATTGTTGTTTCAATAATTGTCATTGAACAAAGATTTCCCATTATCGGATCAATAATTCATATTATTTGAATAATATTATTAGATAGCATTATTGGCAATATCTAGAAAGTTCTGTCAAAGAGAGGTTTGGTCACCTAATTGCGCGCCAATAAGGAGAAATTCTTATCGGAAAGCCCCCTCTTTCCTGGGAACGGCTTGGTTGTCATTATTGTGATTCTGTAATATTATTTGTGAATAATTATTTATTGATTTATATGATAAGAAAATATTTATTTTATGGAAGGAAATATTTATTTTTATGTGGTTATAATTGAAGGAATTCTGCAGGAATTTATTTGTTGAAAGTTGGCAATTATTTTCTCCGATAAAATATTCATTCATATACATTATTATAATATATTATAATTGTTTAATAATATTATTATTATAATGCATAAGCATGTGTTTAATTAGAACAGAAGTAAACAAAATGCTTATGAATACTTGTTTTCAAAAAAGTAGTTTGTATCATTACTTTGATTGGTGGAGTTGGTTAGTGGAATTGGTGGGTGAATAATTTAGGTCTGCAAAGTTTTGTTTTTCAAAAGTGGGCCTCAATCTTTGAATTGGGAGGTTATGCAGGGAAAGAGATGAAATGTTAGGCCAATTATTTTGATAGAACTTGTTGCCAGCAGAGATGGTTTTTAAAGGGTGGCACCCACCCATGTGGAAAATGTATGAAGTTAGGCATGTAATTATGCTCCAGCAAAGACTTTTCAAAGCTTACTTTTAAAGAGTGGGTCCTAAACTATGGAAAAATAAGAAGAGTTAGGCAAAGGTTTGGCAGGAAGAAAATTACGCAGATTAATTTACCTCTCCTCCCGTTGCTATAAATAGAGGGATAACCCTCCTTCCTCAACACACCACTTTCAAATTAGAAATTCTTATTCTAAAGTATTGTGAGTATTTTCTTGAGTATAAGAATACTTTGAGCGTAGTTTTTCTCGCAAGATTTTCTCGTAATAATATCTCGATATTCGATCAAATCCAAGCTTCTACTAAGGTAAAGGATATTATTTTATTGCAATACTCGTGAGAAATATTATTTCCTTTCATACTCCATATTATGTAAGCGATATTATTTCCTCTCGTATTCTTAAATTTGAACTTACTATGGTAACTATTGCTTCTATAATTCCTAAAATGATTAGAAATTTCGCTTCATCTAATATCATTTCATAGGAATATTGATCTAAACTTTTTAATCAAATTTAGAACTTTTCACGATCGAAAGTAGATCGTTTCACTGCATCGTTCACAAAAAAAAAAAAATTTCTTTCAAGTTATCTGTTGTGACCCTTATTCTTGAAATTGAATCCATGTTTTGATCTTCACTATGGATTATTATGGAGCGTTTTTAAACTTGAATTATCTAAAGTACGAATTTCTAATCTTTATCCTTTTGTCTCACTGGATTCGTTCTCTGAAATATTTTTCATCATCCTCAGTCCTTAATGGTGATACTTGATAAATATCTTTGGCCTTTAGTGCAAAGATGTATGATTACCTGATGAATATCTTTGGCCTGTAGTGCAAAGATGAACAGATGTTGAGATGAACATGACCAACTGGTGATACAAATGAATATCTTTGGCCCGTAGTGCAAATATGAATATTTGATGCAAGATGTATATTGATTGATGTTCTGAGGATAAAATATTGATGATGGACTTTTAAATTCATAGATGATAGTAGATTTCATTCTCTACTTAACTCTTCTAATGAATTGTTATTTCCGCTGCGAATGTTGATCTAAAACTGGTTGTCCATTATATTTTATCTGATTTGTTGAAGGCTAACGATAAATTATTGTTCTTTATCTTAGTCATAATATTCTTTCTTTGGGCTAGTTGAGCTCACCATTTTTCTTTTTGTTCCATTTTTTCTTCTCGGGGGGTGAGAATATAAAGCGAGAACCAGGTTGGGGTAAAGAGTGATGGTCCTGAGGCAGTTGTTTTAGCGATCTCTCTATTTTTGTAAAATAGTTTATCAATAAATGTAATGATGACTTATTTGAGTGTGGATATTATACTGAAAGACAATATTTGTATTTAAACTCACAAGATGTGTGTTGTCGTATTTTACACGACAATTGTAATAATAAAAGTTGTAGTTGTTTACATATTTATGTATTTGACGATTCAGAATGGGTGATGTATACCTATTTTGGGGCGTCACAAAAAGTACTAACAAAAATTAAAGATTTAACAATATTTTTAATACAAAATCCGAATAACATGACACCATAATAATATTATATCCAAATTTATACAAATCAACCAACATAATCAACCAACATTGATAAGAAAATGTCAATAATAACATAGAGAGTGGTTAGCATGAAGTTATTTTTGGTCAATTGATCAATACAATGTTGACACGTAAGTGAAAAGTGATCTTTTTCTCTACTTATCAGTACTGTATTAGTCAATTGACCAACTTACCATGAAGTTAACTTCATGATAATCGGATCCAATAACATATTACTAGTAATAATCTACTATTCAAATCTCTCATATTTATATTAACATTATAAAATTTTCATAAAACTTGCAATGGAAGTTTCTAATAATAATCTTGTATTCAAATATCGTATATCTATATTATAAAATTTTCCATAAAAACTTCGTATTATTAATTCATAAATGTGTTTAATCGCAATAAAGAGTGATTTTTTTTATTTTTTTTTAAGATGTGGGGTATCATATTTTACTACTCGTATGGTTTCATTTTTGTAGAACAAAGTCAACAAACCGCTTCGGGCGGTCAAATACAAAACTAGTGTCGTCAGATTAAGTATTTTGCGGTCTAGATTTCTCCCCACCCTCTCTCTCTCTTTCTCTCTCCTCTGACCTTTTCAGTTTTCATCCCTTAGCTTATATGTTAAAAAGTACATTTTCTCTTCATCACATTCAACACTCTCTCTCTCTCTCTCTCTCTCTCTCTGTTAGGGTTTCTCTCAGGTACTTCTTCCTTTGCTCTGCTTTTGACTCTGTAAATAATATAGCCGTTTGAATTGCTTTACCTTTGTTATATATCTGTATATAATTGAGTACACACAGAAAGATTATTGAGGTATCTAGTGCTTTCTTTTAAAGCTTTCGAGCTAAAATTCATCCCCTTTTATGCTTAATTCTGATGATATACTACATATTGATGCACTTTTGCTTAAAGGGTTTCATTTTTCTTGTATCAGGTTTATGAGTTTTTGGGTTAAGTGTACTTCTTTGGGGTTTAATTTCTTCTCTTTTCGTACCTAAAGACCACTTCTTGCTACCCAATAAGCATCCTGTGAAATTGGGTCAGCGTGATATTTAGACATAGTTATAGATACTGGTATAGAGAGAGGGGAATATAGAATTTGTTGCTATAGTTGAGTTTTTAGTGATTGGGATATATTATTATGGATTGTTCTTGTAAATTAGATGTTATGGATAGACAAGTGAGAGCGTATTATGGTCCAATGAATCGAATCAGGTTGAATGATGTAAGTGTTTCAAGTTTATCGGATCGGAATCTTGTTAATGGGGCCAAACTTGATGCTAAGTTCATAGATCTGAACTCGGTGGAACCCCCTGTACTTCCTCCTGATCCGAGTCCTAGTAGTTTTCCGAGCTTCTATGGGGTGAACCCCGAGGTAAATCATCATGAGGATTATGATTTTAGTGATGTGGTTCTTGGTTACATAAACCAGATGCTTATGGAAGAAGATATGGAAGACAAGACTTGTATGTTTCAAGAATCTGCTGCCCTTATAGCTGCGGAGAAATCATTCTATGAGGTCCTTGGGGAGAAGTACCCTCCTTCACCTGGAGAGCAGCCGACAATTTATTCAGATCAAAGTGGTGAAAGCTTAGATGAAAATCATGTTGAAACTTACAGCAGTTATAGTAGCAATGATCCTTGGAATGGCAACTTGTTGGTGCCTGGTTGTATTTTTGGTCCTGGTGATTACGAATTCCCTAATTCACAAAGTGGTTCTGCTGACCTTGTTTCACAGACCACATCTCAATCCTGCTTAAGTTCATTAACTAGCAGTGGTAGTGCCATTGATGGGCCGGCGGATTCACCAGTGAGTACCCTTGGAGTTGCTGATATATTTACAGATAGCCAGTCTGCTTTGCTAATGAAAAGAGGCTTTGAGGAAGCAAGCAAGTTCCTTCCTAATGGTAATGGTTTTTTTGTTGATATGGGACAGAAGAAAGAGAATGAGGTTATGGTAGTTAAGGTAGAGGAGAAGCATGATAACGAGCAATCACATAATGGATCAAGAGGAAAGAAGAATCCTTATCATGAAGACGATGATCCGGAAGATGGCAGGAGCAACAAGCATTCAGCAATTTATTGTGAATCAACTGTGAGATCAGAAATGTTTGATATGGTGCTTCTATGTAGTGGAGGGAAAAATGATTCTGCTCTTCGCGAATCATTGCAGAATGGTTCAACTAAAGGTATGCAACAGAATAGCTACTCAAAAGGATCTAATAGTGGGAAGGCACGTGGTAAAAAACAGGGAGGTAAAAAGGATGTTGTGGATCTGAGAACACTACTGACCCTATGTGCACAAGCTGTTGCAGTCAATGATCAAAGAAATGCAAATGAGCTATTGAAGCAGATCAGACAACATTCTTCTCAAGCAGGTGATGGGATGCAAAGGCTAGCCCATTATTTTGCCTGTGGCCTTGAGGCACGTATGGCTGGATCTGGAACTCAGATTTACAATACTCTTACTTCCTTACCAATATCTGCTGCTGATGTATTGAAAGCTTACCATCTATTGCTTGCTACCAGCCCATTTAGGAAGATATCCAATTTCTTCTCAAATAAGACCATCATAAATGTAGCTGAAAATGCGACAAGGCTCCATATTATTGATTTTGGGATTCTTTATGGTTTCCAATGGCCTTGCCTTATACAGCGTCTCTCATCTAGACCAGGCGGGCCTCCCAAACTTCGAATCACGGGGATTGATTTTCCCAATCCTGGTTTTAAACCATCACAGAGGGTCGAAGAGACAGGGCGTCGTTTAGCTAATTATGCAGACACTTTTGGGGTTCCATTTGAATTCAATGCCATAGCTCAGAAGTGGGAAACTATTAAAGTTGAGGATCTGAAGATTGACAGGGAGGAGATGCTTGTTGTGAACTCACTGTTTAGATTTAAGAATCTGCTTGATGAGACTGTGGTGGTGGATAGTCCAAGGAATACAGTTATGCATCTGATCAGGAATATAAATCCGGATGTTTTCATACAGGGTATAGTGAATGGCTCTTACAATGCCCCTTTCTTTATCACACGATTCAGAGAGGCTCTTTTCCACTTCTCCTCTTTGTTTGATATGCTTGAGGCTAACGTCCCTCGTGAGATTCATGAGAGGATGTTGCTTGAGAAGATGGTATTTGGACAGGAAGCAATGAATGTCATTGCTTGCGAAGGTGCAGAGAGGATTGAGAGGCCAGAAACATACAAGCAGTGGCAGGTCCGAAATCTGAGGTGTGGATTCAAGCAGATCCCTTTGGACAAGGAAATCATGAGTATGGCAAAAGGTAGGGTTAAGTCTTGCTACCACAAGGATTTTGTTATTGACGAAGATGGCCAGTGGATGCTGCAGGGTTGGAAGGGACGCATAGTATATGCACTTTCATCTTGGACACCAGCTTATTAGAAGTTTGTTCATTATTACTGAAGAGAGGACAAATTTTTGTGGGAATACTTTGGGCTCTATGAACTTTTCAGTGATTTTGGACTTTGGAAACCAAGGTATGGATCATATCTGGAACTATTTCTATTCTGGTTTATATACCCCATTTCTCTCTTTTGTACACCACAACACAAACACACGAATCTTGTCTCTCATGTTCCATGGTATCCTATGATGTTTATTGATTCCCATCATCTTTACTCAATAGGCCAAGTGAACCTGAATTTCAGGTGATCCCGATGTGCTATGAAGACACCAAAAGAAGTTGGCCTTGAAATCAGTAACCATCAAGTTGATAGAACCACACATTATGCATCAATCAATAGTCTGTCGCCCCAGTACTCTTACTACCCAAGAGATAAGTGTATCCGTTTTTGTGAGCAAACAGAACAACATATGCGGGCAGAGTACCACACGGCAAGAGCTTGATCACATGCATGTTATATAATCAGTAATCATGTTTAGTTCAGTTGCAACAGTTATGTTAAAATAAAATGAACAGTAGCAACAAGACTACAAACTAGGAATTTTTTTTTTTCATGTTTTGTTCTGTTGCCTTTAATAGCTTTTACTTGTTTGGATTAATGATCAAGTTGATTAAAATGACTTAGGATTGATGTTAATGAAATCAGTTTTCTGCACTTATTATATAGTTTTTGAGGCAGAGTCTTGCCAACTTCAAATATTTATGTATGATGATTTTGCGTGTTCATGAATTATATTAATCAAACAGTTGGCTGGCTTAATCTTTCTTTGTGTAGTTTAATGTACGAGGCTTTATGCGGCTATTAGCAAGTTTGCAGTCAATTTCTTATCCAGTTAGTAGGCAGCCTGATGAATTGAATTGAATTGAATTGAATTGAATTTTTTAGGTAGTCTTGGTTGTTTAGTTTGTGAAGGTGAAGGGTAAGGGTAAGGCCGAAGGGGACTGACCAACTAATCCATTTGACCTTTTTATTCTATTCATTTCGTCGTCTATCATTTTTGTTTTCAATAATATATATATATATATATATATATATATATGGGGTTCCGATTCTTTGTGGAAAGAACTCCCTTTTTACTTTCTATGAAAATTTTGGTTCTTCCACAACAAATAGGTTCTTTGTGGATAATCACTATATATATATAGGGTTATATGTATATACTGGTGTGTATTATATATAGTAAGCTATGGCGACGATTTAACACATTTGTATATATATATTTTTCTATATATATATATAAGATAAAATTAGATGTATGTATATGCATATATTTCTAACATATATATGACATTTTTCTTAAGAGATGAAAATTAAATGCAAGAATTTATTTGGATGCACAATTTGAATATGCATATAAATATATTAATTAATATTTGCCTAAACACACTTGAAAATAAAACCAATTAAATAAATATTAAATGATACTTATTATTCTGATAACATAATTTTTACTTTAATTATTAATTTTCACAAATTTTCTTCAACAAATTCTATTGTGGTTAGGTATATATTCATTTATTTTGTCTTCAAAGAGGTTTCCTAGGGGGAAAGTCTCGGGAGAATTTGGACTTTGCTTCTACTAAAAAAGTTGTTTATTGTGAGGTATGATGTTTGATAAAATTAAGTAATTCAGATTTAAATAGTTATTATATTTTAATAAATTAGATTATTTGAGTGAAATAGTATTTGAACTTAAAAAATTATGTAATAATTAAATGAATTTTAAATTTAAAATATCTCAAATTAATTTTTCAAAAATTAATAATAATCTTAAAATTTAGAATGGAGAGATACAATATTTATAGAGACTCCTATATATTTAAATTTTTCATTAAGATCTAACTCTTAATAATTTAGATTTATATCTTCCTCTTATCAATTAAGAAACGATAAGAGTCAAATAAAAATTTACCAAATAACTTTATCATCTTATCGAATCAGATATATTATTGTTAAAAGAATAAAAAATAAATAAACACCACCTGAAACGGGCATGAACATAACATTTCATAGGTTCGTTATTTTATTAGTGTCCGACAGTCATTTTCTAAGCAGAATAGACATTAGAATTATAAATAATAATTCTTATAATAGTTCTCGTTGTCTTCATAATAATTTGATCAACTAAGAGCATCTCCAGCAATGTAATTCTAGACTATAATTAGTTTAGGAATACAGATTTCGCTCCAGAAGATGAACTAAATATAGTCCATTGAATTTTTCGATGAGGCACAAAGACTATCAAGAAACTTGAGTTGGTGGACTATAATTGTGACTATAATTTTTAATATATTTAAATGGGAGAGATGGGTGAAGAAGAAGGGAAATTGAGATGCTGAAGAAGGAGAAGCAGCTGAACAAAGAGATGAAGGGCAGGACTGCTCCAAAGGATATATAAAAAATCAAAACGGTAAAAAAAAATTGGTCAGAACGATAATAAAATACTAACGGATATAAATTGGAAAATTTATAAATATATTGTTATAAAATTATGTCTAGATTCATTATATAATGGATGTCTAGTAACTCCCATGTCCATTGAGTTTTGTAACTCATGACTCTTGAGCCATAACATCCAAGTAGTTATGTTAGTATTGATGTTATTATATCTATATATAATAACATTTGTAAAGTAAAAGGTGAGATGGATTATATATACAATTACAAGATATGAAATGAGAATGCTCCTCCTCGATCATCATCTTTGTTCTTCATATTATATATTAATCTTTTATAATACGTTATCAAAGACGATTTGCTTCTCACTTTCGCCTTAAAGCGAGATAATTATATTTGGTTTATTGGTAAGAAGTAGAAGGTATATTTATCTATTATTTATACAAATTATTAATATACTTTTATGCATGTCTTCAATATCGGATGTTGTAGGATTACGGTGACTATGCTTTCATTTGAAAGCATGGTGGCCTAAACAGTCTATATTTGCTCATGCGGGATTTGATTTGTTAAAGCATGCTAGTATAACTAATTTCGGCCACCGTTGCAAAAGTTCGAGAAATTTGATAGTAAGGGATAGTAAGTAATTAAGCGTCGACTTTGTTTTGGTTTTTGATAAATGGAAGACTCAACCGCGCTACTTGGAACCTATAGAAAATAGAAATTAATTGGAGTTCGGGATGCTTTTAGATTTCAATCATGGTGGTGGTGATGATAATATCACCTCAATCTGAGATAAATTGTTTACTTTGATTTAGGTTCATGAGATTAGTAGCCTTAACATGGGGTGAGATTTCTTTTTAGTTATATTATGTTATCGCCACTGTTTAAAGATTTGTGCGAAAGTCGATTACGTCATGATTTTATCTATCTCGATAAATTCACCAACTAGTTGAGCAACTTTATAACAATTAATGTGGCAAAATTCTTAACCCCTTCTTTTCAATTTGAACCAAGTACTGCTTGTAACATTGGTGAAAGATAAAAAAAAAAAAAATAAGTAAGCATTCAAAGTGTAAACTTTCTTGATTATTTGGCCCTTGATTACTTGTCTCTTTATGGCTGGTCCATAGCTCAGTGATAGAGCATTTGACTGCATCAAGAGGAACACCCAGTTACTGCCATATCAATTTGATAATAATAGCAGTATAGTAACTAACATAAATAGAATCTT
The DNA here is from genome assembly GCA_020205615.1 of Panax quinquefolius. Taxonomy (NCBI): domain Eukaryota; kingdom Viridiplantae; phylum Streptophyta; class Magnoliopsida; order Apiales; family Araliaceae; genus Panax; species Panax quinquefolius. The sequence goes on from CM035152.1 coordinate 148,453,300, forward strand.
ACATTACAAAGCTTCATATCCATTTGGACCCTGCTTTGGGTCATAGCAAATATACTTAGTAGTGTTGGATTGTTATTTAGTTTTAGTAGAAAAAATTTAGTTTCGTATTTTACTGCATTTCTATAAATTGTTTCATTATAATTAAAACTGAACATATATAATTATTTAATTTGATGGAAAATATGTTTAGTTATTTAATATTTAAATTTTATAAATTTGAATTTGTTGCCCTTGATTTATATCGAGCAAGAATTGTTTGTAATGGAATCTTGATGTTGAGATTCATATAAAGGCAAAGAACCTTGGAGATACAATTAAAGTTGACAATCATGCATCCCTGTAGGATCATGCAAAATTAATTATTTTTATTCGCTATCATCTCTATAAAAAAAAAAAATTTTGATAAAGACATGTTAGAAAAAAAAGAAGAAGAAAATATTTACTATATTTCATGCCTCGAATATGCTCCTGTAGTAGCAATATTGTGAGTATAAGTTCATAATATATTCCCTGAAGCGATAAAGGAAATTATATTCCTAGAAGTGATATCATTTCTTCTAGTGGTCATACAAAATAATGAGTTTTCTTTGAAAAATCAACAATCTAGCTCGACCGATTTCATTACATTCCACAAGTGAATGGAACCTCATTTGATAATCGTAGAAAATTATGATTGTGGTTATGGTAGTAGGCGTGAAAGGAATAATCAATATAGAAAAGGAATGTACTGTCGTACTCTAAACATTTGGTATATAGATTTGTACCAAGACTCCATAAAAGAAAAGAAAATGGAATTGAAATAAATTTTATTGTTCATAATGATCACGAAGATCCCATGGATTATTTTGACTTTTCAAATGGAGTGGATATAACTCATTTGATATCTATGGTTTCCTTGATTTTATGTTGATAAATGTTCATACTAATTAATTATTTTTATTTCATTATATTATGACATTATATTAAGTATTTTTATTATATGTTTTATTTATGTTTCAAGTAATAAAGTCAAATTTATGTTTTGCATATATGAAGTTGTATGGGCTAGAAGCTCATCAAACTTAATTAAAGTCTCTGGAAGAGCGATTATAATATGTTTTCAAAGGGCACAAAACTTTGTATTGATGATTCTTTATATTTTTCTGAGACAAACAGAAATTTGCTCAGTTTTAAAGATATACGTTATAATGGTCATCCATTGAAGAACTAGAAGATTCTTCAATTTAAGGAATTTTCATGTGCTGCTTGTTCTCAAGGCAAATTGGTCATTAGACCATCACCAGCTAAATTTGGGATTGAATCTCCAAAGTTTCTAGAACGTATTTAAGGAGATATTTGTGGGCCTATTCATCCACCAAGTGGACCATTTAAATATTTTATGGTTTTAATAGATGCATCTACAAGATAGTCACATGTGTGCTTATTATCAACTCGCAACCTGGCATTTGCGAGATTATTTGCTCAAATTATTAAATTACGAGCACAATTTTCGGATCATACAATCAAGACTATTTGTCTTGATAATGCTGGTGAATTAACATCCCAAACATTTAAAGATTATTGCATGTCACTTGGGATAAATAATGAACATCCTGTTGCCCATGTTCATACTCAGAATGGTCTTGCTGAATCATTTATTAAACGCCTCCAGTTAATTGCAAGACCATTGCTCATGAGAACAAAACTTCACATCTCGTTTGGGAGCATGCTATTTTATTGAAGGCAAATGAAGAATTTCTTTATATTACTTGAATAGTATCGGGCCAGAAGCTCATATTAGAAAAATTGTATATTTTCTCTTCTGGGTTATATTATACTAAAATGAGAATAGTTGAAACAAATGTTGTAATACACCAGAAGTGTGCAATACACCAGAAGTGTTTGGATCCAAATGTTTTTATGATTTGGCATGATCATCTAGGATCAATAATGTTGCATTGAATTATTGAAAACTCCCATGAACATCCTTTAAAGAACCAGAAGATTCCTTTACCTGTTGATTATATCAAAGAAAATTAATTACCAAATTATCACATTTAATTATTGTTATTTGGTGTTCATCTTCTAAGAAAGAATTTAGAGTGATATTTTTAAGGTATATTTTGAGGATTGTTATTTTAATAGTCTTCCCACCATTAGGGGGAGAAAAGTCGTTGCCTGAAGCACGACGTGAGATCATTGCCTGAAGCACGACGGGAGATTAATTGAAATATTTCAAAGTTATTTAATCTTGATCCTTATACAAATCAATATGAACTAGAAGTTCAAAGGATAATTCATTTGCAATGAATTGCAAGTCAATTACCCGAATTATTCACCGATAATAAGAAAATAGTGATATCTCACATTCTAGCTGCTAATACTCTAGCAGAGATTGATGTCCATGTAGGATAATCAATTAATGCAGCAGCAAATTGAATCAAAGTCACAACTGAAACATGAAAGAATGATCGGTGTTAAAGATAGAATTTCCCAGAAGAAGAAAGTACAAGAAAAATAAGTTGCAGCCTATAAAGAGGCTATACCCATGAAACAGGCTACAAAATTTATCAATCTATCCAAAACTTATGAACAAAAATCTCTTGTAAATAAAACTCTTGAAGAGTTATCCCCTGAAGAGGACCAGGTACCTGAAAATAAAGAGATCTCGATACATTATGTATATACAAGAGACGAATATATTGGATAGAAATAAAATTGTTGTCGACAACATATTTTTATATAAAGTTGTTCTTGATATTACCAGAAATAATGATCATGAATATGAACCACAAATTGTTGATGAATGTAAAAATATTTGGCCAAAGTGGAAAGAGGCGATTCAAGTAGAACTAAATTCATAAAGTAAACGTGAAGTTTTTGGACCTGTAGTCCGAACACCTGAAGGTGTAATGGCTGTTGGATACAAATGGGTATTTGTATGAAATAAGAAAATTGGAATTATATGATACAAAGCGCGACTTGTAACACAAGGTTTCTCGCAGAGACCTGGTATTAATTATAGAGAAATATATGCTCCTGTAATGGACGCAATTATATTTAGATTTTTAATTAGCTTGGTAGCAAAAGAAAATTTGGATATGCAATTAATGAATGTTGTTACAACATATCTGTATGGATCATTAGATAATGATCATATATATATGAAAATCCCTGAAGGATATAAAATGCCTGAAGCATATAATTCTACATCTCAAAGTATGTATTTTATTAAGTTACAAAGATCTTTATATGTGTTAAAGCAATCCAGATGCATATTGTGGTATAATCGCCTGAGTAGATATCTTTTGAAAGAAGGATTTAAGAATAATCCAATTTGTGCATGCATTTTTATCAAAAGATCATACTATGGATTTGCTATTATTACTGTATTTATTGATGAAAAATCTTGCTCCAGAAGAGTTGACAAAAACAACAAATTTGAGATGAAAGACATTGGTAAGACAAATTTTTGTCTTGCCCTACAAATTGAGCTATGGAATTCTTGTTCATCAATCGACATACACAGAAAAAGTCCTGAAGTAACTTTACATGGATAATGTTAATCCTTTGAGTACTCCAATGATGGGTTGGTCACTTGATATCAAGAAAGATCCGTTTTGACCACAAGAAAATATTAAAGAAACTCTTGGTCTTGAAGTACCATATATTAGGTCCTGAAGTACCATATCTTAGTGCAATTGATATTTTGATGTATCTTGCAAATTTCACAAGACTTGATATAGCATTTGCAGTTAACATACTAGCAATGTATAGTTATGCACCAAATCGAAGACATTGAAATGAAATCAAACATATTTTACATTATCTTCGTGAGACTATTGATTTGGGATTATTTTATCCAAAGGGTGATAGAACCAAGCATATTGCTCCAAAATTATTTAGAGCCCCAGAAGAATGGCGATATTGATATCAAGCATATATGATCATGTGATAATTTGGTTGATAGATTCATTAAGTCATTACCAACTATGATTTTGAAGAAGATGGTGCACAATATTGGCATGCTTCGACTTAATGATATTTTTACCATAAACAATAGAAATTCTATGTACTTATGAAGGGGAGTAAAATGGATATGTGCTGATTGTACTCTTTTTCCTTTGCTAAGGTTTTTTTTCCCACTGGGTTTTCCTTTACAAGGTTTTAATGAGGCAATCTCATGGCACTAGAAGTTATACAAGAATATTGTACTCTTTTCCTTAGCCAAAAATTTTTTCCCCACTGGGTTTTTATTTGGTAAGGTTTTTAACGAGGCATATTCTTAGAAAATTGCTACAAAAGAACTCCATCCATTCTGTATGAAGACAATGTTGCATGTATAGCTCAATTAAAGGGAGGATACATCAAAGATAATCTAGCAGATCAACTGCAATGTTTGAAGGATTGCGCTGCAATATTGGAATGCGACGGTGAAGAACTTAAGTATACATTCAGGGGGGGGGGAGCTAATGCGTATTGTTTTTTTTTTCCTTAACCATGGTTTTTTCCCATTGGATTTTTTTTCGGTAAGGTTTTTAATGAGGCGACTTTCAATGCGTATTGCTATCTGATAGACATCCAAGGGGAGTGTTATAAAATTATGTCTAGATTCATTATATAATGGATGTCTAGTAACTCCCATGTCCATTGAGTTTTGTAACTCATGACTCTTGAGTTTTGTAACATCCCAAGTAGTTATGTTAGTATTGATGTTATTATATCTATATATAATAACATTTGTAAAGTAAAAAGGTGAGATGGACATATACAATTACAAGATATGAAATGAGAATGCTCCTCCTTGATCATCATCTTTGTTCTTCATATTATATATTAATCTTTTATAATATATATACAATTGTAAGTATTTTGTTAATAATAGTTTGTATTTTTATTATATTTAATAATAGTTTTTTTTGAATTCATTGATTATTTTAATCTTTTTATATTATAGTCCACGGGATAATTCATCTACTAGAAGGATTGAAGACTAAAAGACATATGCTGATGTCATATAAACTAAATATAGTCTACGCGATAATTCATCTGCTGGAGATGCTCTAAATTCTTGTGCAGGCCCTCACTTTCTTTTACACCCATAACCTTGCATCATATATGAATTGACATATACTCTCAATGTTCTACACCGATAAATATATGGGAAATGATATTTTTACACATAATTTTGATATTTTTATATGTTTTTCTCATATAAAAGTGAGACTCCTCCTACTCTCTTCTAACATGTTAAAATCTCAAAATTATATATAAAATAGTGTTAACCTAAACATATTAGTTACTCATTCATTCTAAAAAATGAATTTTATTATATTTAAATATAACGAGTGTTTAGTTTAATAATAATAATAATAGCATAATATTATAATAAAAAATATATATATACACAGTTGTGTAGTACACAATCGATCGCCGCTCAAAATCGTCGTTATAGATATTTTGGTCTATGATCAACCGTTGTTATAGCCCAAAAAATCGTCGTCATAGCATTCGATATAGCTGTTTATATACATATAGTCATATATAATTGTGTTGTTAAATATAAAGACATTATGTTATTTTATATGAATTTTTTTTGTGAAAAATTCAAAAATATGACTCGATCGTCCTACTCTCTTGTAAGAGAATAACATGTAAAAGTGAAACTCAATCGTCCTACTCTTTTGTAAGAGAATAACATGTGAAAATATCAAAATTATATATAAAAATAGTGTTAACCTAAACATATTAGTTACTCCTTTCATTCTAAAAAATGAATTTTATTATATTTAAATATAACGAGTGTTTAGTTTAATAATAATAATAATAATAGCATAATATTATAATAGAAAAAATATATATACACAAATGTAGAATCTGCGATTAATCAGCGGCAATGATTTTTTTGGGCTAAATCGTCGCCATAGATATTCTGGTCTATAGTCAACCGTCGTTATAAATTTCAAAAATCGCGTCAGATAAGCCTAAAAAAACCGTCCGCTATAAAGACGATTGTCTCTTATCAATTGTTTATATACATATAACCCTATATAATTGTGTTGTTATATATAAGGACATTATATTATTTTATATGAACTCTTTTTGTGAAAAATTCAAAAAATAAAATTTGTTCCAACGTGTGAGAGTATATTGTTTTTAATAATTTGCATGGGAAGTTTTCATATAACAACCTTAAGATTTGAACTTTTAGTTACAATTTAAATAAAAGAGTTAATATCAAATAAATAATTATTAGTATACTTGTTGAAAATCTTCATACTTAAAATATATTTTCATGATTTTTATTTATGTTTGAGATAGAGAAATTACAGATAGAAAATGATATAAAAGAGAGACGATTTTATAAAATTTTAGAGATAGAAACTTAAAAATGAATGTTTTTTTTATAGAGAAAATAAGAAATTCATATACACATGAATTAATTTATATTTATGCTCAAATTTAATATTCATTTATGATCATCCACTCACAACCTATTAAATTTTCAACCCAATTAAATCCAACTCATATAAACTTAAATCTATTTATGTCCGTCCAAACCCGCTCACATCCACTCATTTGCCGATACTAGTTAGAAGGAATGATCGGCATTCAGGATACAGGAGATTTGTAGGTATCTTACTAAAAAGATGAATCAATAGGAAATAACTCACTATTAATGATATATTATTTTCCTTTCCTCCCATATTTTTTTAAGCTCAAAGCATACTATAATTTTTTATTCTTAATTTTTATAATTCAATGAAACATATAATAAAAAGTCTTAAATATGATTTACTATCCTAAACTATAGGCCATATTCGACTTCGGTGATCCACCTTTTAATTTTGTCAATTAGATGATTGAACTATTAATTTTTTCAATTACAACAAATTAAATCTGCCACGTCAGAAATTACTGACGTGGCTATCTGGGTGGCCATTAATCAGCTGAGTTGTAACTAAAAAAAGTATTTTAATTTTTAATTACATATTTATTATATAATAAAGGGCAAATCTGTCAAACTGATTTATGTCTCTCCTCCAACTCAACTATGTTCCTGTTTATCGTCAAAAGCCTCCGATCACAGAATATTGAAGCTCTTCTCCTTTCTCAAAATCAACCCATAAATTAACATAGATCCTATAAAAAAAAATCAAACACAACAAATTAAAGATGAAATCTACATCTTCATGATCTTCTTTTCTTTTTCTTTTTCGTTTTTTTTTTTTCATTGGAGATGAAAATCAACCATTACTAAGAAAAACAGATCCAAGTTTTTAGAGTGAAGATGGCGGAGGGGGTATTCTTGGATCAGATTTGGGTTTGAACAAAGACCCAGATCCGACATAGAAATCAGCAAGCCATCACTTTTTCGTCAAAACCTCATGTTCGGGACTCAATCTGTTAGTAGAAGAAAGCACAAAATCGTTCAGTTCTTCAACCTTCAAATTCTGCACATTTGGAGGTGTTTGATAATTTGCTCTTTGTTATTGTTGATTTCAATTTCACTTGATCCATCAGAGGTTGGGTTTCGACGGTGGACTGGTGACCGTCGGGCTCGCTCTTCTCCGATTGGAAGTAAGTGTCGACCCATCAGAGCTCCATTTTTGACGGGATTTCATGGCGAAATCATTAAAATTTTGACAAGGATATCTATTTTTGAGGAGATCTTGTGACTGAAGAAGTGTGATTTCACCCATGGGAGTTTGCAGGGAGATCAAATTAGGGCAAAGTTCAGATCTATACAGATCTAAAAAGTAAACAATTAATTTTAAGCACAATCCATTCAAAGATGAAATAAAACCCTAACATGCATTAATTTTTATGGGTTGTGACCATTTTACCCTATATTATATCAAAATTATTTAATCAATAAATAAAAAACTATTTTTTTATTACAACTCAAATTTGATTAATTACCACCCAGATAAATATCGCGTCAAGAATTTCTAATACTAAAATTTCAATTTTTATCAGAATTGAAAAAAATTAATAGTTCAATCATCTAATTGACAGAATTGAAAGGTGAATCATCGAAGTGGAATATAGCCTATAGTTTAGGATATTAAATCATATTTAAGCCTAATAAAAATATATCTTTTTGTAAAAGATAAATGTCTACTCACAATTTTTTTTCGAAGCCAGGATTTATTCTTGGGGGGGGGGGAGGGGGGGAATTTAACAAAGATAAAATATATTCATCACTAAAAAATAAAATTTCATCATTACAAAAAATATTTTTACTAAAACAAAAATAATGTAGTAATAGAATTTACTTTGACAAAGACAACAAAACATAACAAAAAGAGTCTTTTAGAACATATCAAAATTTCATTAGATCTTGGGGGGACATGACCTTACAAAATTTTCAAACTAAACCAAATGTACAAGTAAGTCTTACAAAATTTTCAAACCTTGAAGGCGAATCTTACAAAATTGTCAAACTTTAGGGGAGGTCGTGGCCCCCTCCAGTCTACATGTGGCTCCGTCCCTGATCATATAAAAATTTGTTTCAAAAGCTTTGATTATAGACTATAGTGTAATCTTAAATTATAAAAGAAAAAGAAAACTCATAAAAATCTATGGCCTAGACAAATTGACAACTTTTAATATGTAACATGAAAATTAAAATCAAATGAGACCTTGAAAGAGATAAGAAGTTTCTTCTAAATTTAGGAGGAAATTGATCAAATATTTAAAAAATATAAAAATATAAAAATTTATCAAACCTAATTCATAAAAAATATTAATAATATATTATCTCATTCTTAGACACAGTAAAATCGCTCGAAGTGCTGGGCCTGACCTGACCCGTCAGGTCAAAAAAAAAAGGCTTTGAACTTTCACTTTTTTCAAATTTCATCAAAACTTGGGTTGTTTTGGCCTGGGTTAACGATGACTACTTGTTTGGGCCAAGCCCAAAAATTTGTCAAAATATGGTCAAAAATCAGTTTAGGCCCACGGGCTGCCTCGTCCCGCCCGTCGAAAAATGGACTTTGAATTTTACTTTTTCAGCCTCTTAAAACCTAGGTCATTTTGGTCCGACCCGACCCATTTACCAGGTGAACTCAAATTAAATTTTCTTTTCAAAATTCATAAATTAAATTTTAAAACAATTACTCTAATTTCTTATTTCTCATTTTCTTTCTCAAACTCAAATACTCCCTCCGTTCCTTAATATATGTCATTTTAGAGTTGTGCACAAGTATTAAGAAAAATAATTATAAAATATTAAATATACTATCAATTATCTATATTGCCCTTGTATTAGAAAAAAAAGAGTCTTATTTATTGGGCAAAAAAAAGTGAGAGAACCAAAGTTATATTTATTACTTGGGGTAATATTAAAAAGGCTTTAATATGATTTACTACCCTAAACTATAGGCCATATTCCACTTCGGTGATTCACCTTTTAATTTTGTCAATTAGATGATTGAACTATTAATTTTTTTCGATTTCATTCAATTGGGTCTGTCACATCAGAAATTGCTGACGTGAAATCTTAATAAGTTAAATGAGTGCTTATGTGTAAAAAGAATATATATTTTTAATGAGATCAAAGGATTAAAAGGTAAAATAACAAATAAAATAACTAAAAATTACACAAATAATATAAATTAGTTGTATAATTATTTATTTATAATTATATAAATAATATAAATTATTTATATAATTATTATATAAATAATATAATAATTATTTTATTAAAATAATTATTTTATTAAAAAATAGAATTTTATTATTTTTTAATTAAAAAACTATATTTAATATTAATGATAATAAAAATAAAAATATTAATGATAATAAATTTTTTAAAAAATGCAGGTTTTTGCAATAAAAAATGCGCTTTTTTTGTAATAATAAAAACGCATTTTTTTAATAAAAATAAAAAACGCAGCTTTTTTTTAATAAAAATAAAAAAATTTATTAAAACAAACAAACAACGCTCTCTTATTTTTTATAATAAAAATAATTATTTTTTATTTTATTAAAAAAAGCGCTTTTTTTTTACAAAAAAAGCGAAGTTTTATTTTTATTTTATTATCATTAATATTAAACATGATTTTTTTAATAAAAAAAATAATAAAACGTAGCTTTTTTTAATAAAATAATTATTTTTATTAAAATAATTATTATATTATTTATATAATAATTATATAAATAATTTATATTATTTATATAACTATAAATAAATAATTATACAACTAATTTATATTATTTGTGTAATTTTTAGTTATTTTATTTGTTATTTTACCTTTTTGTCTTTTGATCTCATTAAAATATATATTCTTTTTTACACATAAGCACTCATTTAATTTATTAGATGATGTCACAAGAATTTTTTGTTAGAGTTTATGTCCCAGAGGCCAATTATTTGATATAATTGCTTAACGTTTTGATATTATATTTGATTGAATAAATGAATGATTTTATTATGATTTTATTTATGCGTTATATAAATGTTAACATAATAAAAATCCTTAGAATAGTGATACAAATTATATAGTTTCAAGTATGTGACTTGAACATGAGATTATATAATTATAATTAGTATCATTATTCTTAAATGTCCCTAATCGAGTATCATTGTTGATGGGACAACAATGATGCATCGAGACTAGTATGGTGGATGATTGATGACCAAATCTCATCGGGTCATAAATATATGAGATATTAAGTCAATGCATGAGTACATGTTTAGAAACGATTGTCTTGATGCGGACCCACCATGAGAATTCTATGTGGAGCATTATGCGAAGTGTCATTAGCAATTCTCATAGTGACAATGATGTAATGGTCCTCTGACCTGAAATCACTATATTACTACACAAAAATTTATGTACTTTGATATCATCAAATGTCACCTTTAATAGGGTGAACTATAAAGGTGATTATTTGGTACATCATGAATCGTGTGAGGAATATGAGTGATCTAGATGGAATTTAACCCTCCTATTTATTAGGGGTGATATCCATAGGCCTCTTAATTGAATAGAACTATGAAATGCATGGCCATGCTCAAATAGTGATTTGTTTCATATAGTCTACTCATTGATCAAGAAAACTCAAATTAAATTATGAAGAGTATGACACATTCCATGACTCGAGTTTAATCTAGGATATTAAGGTTAAAAGGATTAAATTACATTGAAACATTGGGCACTAAAAGGTTGCATCGAATCATCGATCTTATTATTACTTGGGTAGCAAAGTGATGCATTACTAGATGCTCATCATGCTTATAATTTTATAATATGATTTTAAAATTATTGCCAACGTGATAATAACCTATAGGGTCACACACATGTAACGTAATTTAAAGGGAATAAATTTAAATTTTAAGGATTTAAATATATTAATATGATTAATAGTATTTAAATCATGAATTTAAATTAAAAGGAAAGTTTGTATATATGTATATTAATTAAGTAAGACTTAATTAAGTTATGTATATATATATATATAAATTCGGATTTTATGAAATTAGGTTTTGATTAATTCCATTTAACTACTATATATAGGATATATAGCAGCTACTTAGGGTTAATTCATAACTTGAAAACCCTTGTCGCTCTTAGAGAGAAAACATACAGTTTCATAAAGGTTCCTTTGGTGGCTAGTACCGCAAGTCCCTCTTATTGCAGAATCGTTCGATGGTTCGTGCAGCGTTCGTGTGGATACCATAGAGACGTAGTTTCGTGAGGAATTGCGTTAAGGATTCGAGCGCATCAATTTCAGATTCTCGTTTTTCATATTCGGTATAATCTCTAAACAACTGAGTTAATTATTTTTCGCATGGATCCTGTTTTTAGGTTTCGGAAATTGCTTTGAATTTTTATATTTTCGTTGCGTTTTATGTGCTGAACCCCTACATTTCTGACGTGGCAAGCCCAATTGAATGAAATCGAAAAAAATTAATAGTTCAATCATCTAATTGACAAAATTGAAAGGTGGATCACCGAAGTAGAATATGACATATAGTTTAGGGTAGTAAATCATATTTAAGCCTATTAAAAACTAAGGGGGGTGTATTCAATTAAGATTTTTAAAGACTTTTTTTAAGTGACAGACTTTTGTAGAGTTTGTGAATTTTAATGACTTTTAAAGACTTTAAAGACTTTTTTAAAATGACTTTTATAGACTCTATGAAATAAGTGACAGACTTTAATAGACTTTTTACCAAGTTTTTGAAAGACTTTTGTATACTTCTCATATATCTTATAGCTTATATTAATTATTAATTAGCCCATGTGTACAGTCTCTCACTCTTTTTTCATGAACTACATGAAATCTCATTATTTCATTAAATTATTGTGGCATGAGATTTTATATATGTTGAAAGCATTCATATTATTCTACACATTTCATGATAAATTTAGATACTCGAATACGAATAAAACTTTAGAAGCTACAGACGCAACACAAAAATTAAGCTCACTTTTTATTGAACTATATATATATATATATATATATATATATATATATATACTATATATGCGTACGATTTTTTAGTAGGAGTACCAAATTTTATTTTTCATAAAATAATATGATAATGAAAATCTATATGATCGCAAAACTTTATACATGTGAGTAAATTGCCACCAAGTTATAAAAAATTTACCATCGGTAAGTCACAGACAAAATTACCAGAGATATTTTATTTTTTTTAAAATTATTAATAGTTGTTAGTGAATCAAAATTGACCGTTAAAAATATAATTATGCGACCTATTAATTTATTTATGATGTTAGAAATTAATTAATTAAAATGCTACGTAACTAATTTTTTTAACAAATAATCGAATGTCATCATCTTTTAACTAATTTTTTAATTTTGATCAGCTTTTGAAATTTATCAAGATTCGTATATATCATATACTACATCTATATAATATAAAATATATATAATATAATATTAAAAATCAAAATTTATTGTTTGATTTTTCAAAGTCATAACGAGATATTCCTATAATAAAAGTTTGTGTAATTTATCTAATTTTTAGTTAAAAAAAAATAAACAGTTTATAATCTTAATAATTATATTTTCTAAAATTAGATTAATTTATATTCATTTTAAGTTAAAAATTTATCGGAGAGTTTTGCGACTTTTGAATTTTCCATAAAATATCTCTGCAATTTTTTTACTGGCGATTTGAATTTCTACTTTTGTGTTTAATATTTGAAAGTCTTTAGAAGTCTTTAGAGATGATATCAGACTTTGGATATGGGTTGATAGTTATAACTTTTCTTATAAAGTCGGTCAAACTCTACCATTTGATAGAAATTTAAAAAATCAATGACTTTTTAAATATCAAAATACTTTTATAGACTTTATAAAAGTCTCAATTCAATATCACATAACTTTTAAAGATATTACAAAAGTTGTAATTGAATACCAGTAAATTTTTATAAACTCTTTAAATATCTTGATTGAATACAACCAAACTTTTAAAATCTTTAAAAGTCTTTAAAAATCTTAATTGAATACACTACACCCTCCTAAGTAATTACTCTCTCGGTTCCGTTTTATCTGTCGTTAGAGACCAATGCACAGTTATTAAAGAAAGTAATGATATTACATTGTTAAGTGTAAAATTAAACTCAAATGACTAAATTGTCCTTTTTTTGTTTTTTGTAATCAGTAAGTCATTACTACTATTAGTAACTCTAACACCTTTGCTTTTCTCCATGTCTGCTCATCTTTTGTCGCTCTCTCTATCTTTATTTTCTCTCTCCTCATCTTATATCACAATATAGCTGAATTTTCTCACCCTTCCCTCTATTTACGTCATCTCTCTCCTTTTTTTTTTTCTACTCATAGCCTAAAACTCTCTCATCTAAAAGTTCAAAGTTTCTATATGAGGTTTTTTTTTCTTTTCTCCTAACCATTTTAGAAAAGTTCTTATAAAATCCTGGTGCCAAAAGATTGAATATAAAATGACCATAATTTTTTCTTTTTCTTTAGGTTTTAGATAAGTTCTTGTAAAAAAAAATTACTTCCACCATGAATTCAAACTCCTTACTGATGGTAATTAAAAATACACAAACTCCTGGATGATGGTAAAAGAGTCAGATATGAAGGAAGAGATGAAGAAGAAAAAGAAGAGAGAGAAAAATAAGTAATTGCAGGGATATATATGGAGAAAAGAGAAAGAGTATTGAAAATTATGGACTATAAATCTTAAAATGTAGATATTTTGAAATTAAAAATTTGCTCTATAACATCAAATAAAAGGGAACCGAGGGAGTAATATTTAGTTGAAATTTTTAAACAATTTATATTTAAGAACAAAAATAATTCTCTAAGGAATGGAGGGAGTAGAATGTAAGAAATCAAACAGGCCCTACAGTCTTACTAAACCCCCAAAACCCTCGACATGCTCCAAATTGGGAAGGAGGAGTAGGGGATGAGTGGAGGAGCGCCAGATTTCTTCTACAGAGAGGCTCAGCGCCTTGGTTATGTTGCCCGCTCTGCCTTCAAGGTTCAATTCACTATCTCCTCTCATATTTTCTTCATATACATATAGACATATGTATGTATATATAGCTGTATAGAATTTGAATCCAATAAAACTGGCAATTTGATATATGTTCTTTTATGTTTTGATGGGAAGAGCAGCTACTTCAGATGCAGAAGCAGTACAAACTTATAACACCCGGTTCCTCTGTTCTTGACCTTGGTTGTGCTCCGGGTGCCTGGCTGCAGGTCTCTGATCTCTACATTTATTTTTATCTCTCTATATTTGTTAATTTTCTTTGTCAAGTTTATTTTTCCAGAAAGATACAATTTTGGGTTGCCCTTCTTAAAACTAATTGAAGTGTAATGGATTAAGAGCAGGTAGCTTGTCAAAGCTTGGGTCCATTAAAAAATGGTGGGGCTGTTCTGGGTATTGATCTTAAGGTGATTATCACTATGGCCATTGTAATTTTTTTTATGGTTTAGTGAAATTAATGCTCACATGTCACAAAGTGATGCAGTTATGTTCAGTTATAGGCATTTTAATGAATTGATTTATTGGTTTTTGTGGGGATGTTCAGAACAGAAGGTGAAGGTTCCTCCTCTTTGTGATTCAAGGGTCCAAACTATTGCTGCTGATGTCATGAAGCTCCCCAAAAACCAAATTAGGAGACTCTCTCCTCAGGTTAGCACAACTCATTCACAAAACTTGATCTTCATTGTTTAGTTATATGTTTATATTGGATTCATTTGTAGCAGAAGAATTGTTCAACTTAATTTTTATGGCATTTACCTTGTTTGTCTTCATTCAGTACATTATCTTTGAAATTGGTGGGCTTGAGTAACTCCTTGTTAATATTTGAGGAAATTGGTAACCCATCACTCAGTCAAGTGCGTAGTTCACCAGGTATTTAGATCATCTACTACTGTCTATTTCATAATGAGGTTATCATCCTTATGACTTATGAGGCACCGGAGGCTTATGTAAAATCCATGGTGCACAATAAGTTTTCTGACCATGAGTACTTGATCATGCAGCACTAGCATACTAGCAGCAGACGAAATTCTTACCTCCGTCAGTTTCCTATTCTATATAGCTCACATCATTGTTTTCCTCAAGTTTTTCTCCTCACACATCTAATTTTAGTTAACCCTAGTGCAATTGGAATTTGGAAACATCAATCTCGATTGAGAACATTAATATTTTTTCTAATGGGCTTATTGATTGGACCCCTAAAATGAGATATTTTGTGATCGTCAGTAAAAAATTTACCTGCCTTTATTTAGTGCTACAAATTTGCATTATTTATTAAAAGATGACTTGTTGAAATCCAAATAGAGTCAAAAGCAACCTCAAGTACTATGCTTTTGCATGACTTGCCTTTATAATCCATTGGCAAGCACTAGTTTACCTGTTAGTAGCATATATTCCTTACACAACAGTACTCTGATAAATTGCTCGAGATGCAGGCTGTGTTAGAAATTTGATCCATGTATTATTGATTACCACAAGAAAATATCTCATTAGTTCTTGTTATCTTTTTTTTCTCTTTTTTTTTAATAATCAAGATGCATCTTTTAAGATGCATGTGGCTTTTGGATTATGCTTAGGGTGAGAGTATGTTGAGTTTATGTTGGAAGTTTAAGGATGTTTGGAAACTCAGCGAGATTATGTAAAGTACAATAGTTGGATTACAAAGGTTGAAATTCGGTTAGAAAATGAATAGTAGTTCTCAATGAATCACATCACCTCTAGGGTATGAATTTTGAAATGATCTATAATGATTTTTTTGAATCTGGGTGTCTGGTAACTTTTTAGCAGTTCTTCAGGACTTTGGCTGTTTATTCTATAATTTTTGCTATATGCAGTAACTTTCATTGAATAGTCTATAGGAAAGCTCTGGACTCACTCAAGCCAAACAATTCCAAAAACTTTTAGGTGTGGTTCAAGTCCTGGCCAACAAAGTTAACCTAGGCTAACAACTTAAAAATCAGATTCTAGACTAATCTTTAAAAGTATTCTTATATCATTTGAATTGTCAAGTTGTTAGCATCTCATGGGTGATGTCGAGCTCAGTGAGTGGGATGTTGGAGGCTTGGCGTCTTGTGAGGGTGAAAAAAGGAGTTGAGGGAGTGAGGAATTTGGTGCCTCACATTTGGTGGAAATGGAACGGAATAGTAGGTAATGGGAGGGGAAAGCTAAGCGTGTAATATTCTTTTGGCTCATAGAGGTGTATATAGATTCTATTGTACAATTCATGGATTTCTTGGGATAGTTTTCTACAGGAAGCTAGTGTAGGTACTTTTTCGGAGGTTCCTCGTTTAGGATGAGGTTTTAGTTGTTGTACGTAGGCGTGCCTTTTTTCTTCTTATGAATTGATATATTGCGTGTGTACTTGGGTCTTGTTAATGTAATTATTTATTCATCATAAAAAGTTGTTGGATATTGCATTTGCACTTGTGTCAATTGCTGCCTCATTGAGGATGTTTACAAAATTTGTGTGGTTCTCATGTAAAACTAATGGTAAAACTATTCATTTCTTTCCTTTTGGTATGCTTGGATTTATAATTTACATTTGTAAAAGAATGCCCAATGATCTTTATAAGTATTACTCTCCTAGACATCCTGTATCATGTTCTGTTCCTATTTTGCAGGAGAAAGGATTTTCCGTCATACTTTCAGATATGTGTCCCCTGGTTTCTGGAATCACGACTAGGGATGCAGCTTTATCTGCCGAGTTGGGAATGCGAGCACTTGATTTAGCTGTCGGAGGGGCTGCCTTAGCTCAATCTGATATTACTACTCAAGAGGATAAGCAATCAGGTAGCTCTAGTTGTGATTCGGAGGATGCTAGTGTGCTGAAGCCTGGGGGGCACCTAATCATTAAGCTTCTAGAGAGTGAAGATATAAAGGGTGAGTAATTATTCTGGGGAGCATTCTGTAATTATTGGTGCTACTTCAGTTTTTCTTACTTTTGGTTGTTTTTTTCTGCAGAGTTCAGCCAGATTTGCAAACCGCTCTTTAAAAAGGCGTCATGGTTGCGGCCTAAAGCTACACGATCAGCTTCAAGAGAGATCTATCTGATTTGCCAGGGGCTGCGGTAGTGTCCGAGTTGCAAAAGTTGGGCTCATCTCAAGGTTGGTATGGACCAAAAATCACAAAAATGGGGAAAATGGAAGATGAATTTGCAATGAATATTACTATAGAAATTTTGTTTCACATCTGATGACCGAAGATTTTGGCTTACGGTGGTATTTTCATCCCTGTTCTTGTTCTTGTAGGTTAAAGTATATACAGACTGTCTAATGTTTCCCAGAATCTTTAGCTTCTGAAAATATTGCTGGCTTGATGATGCAAGAGTATTTATCACTCCTACTCCTAGGATATGTTGATATGTTTATTTACACGGATTACACTTGAGATATAATTATTAATTTCAAAATGTCTCGACTTAAGATAGGAGATTATTTAATACCATGTCTAGCTAGGTATTATAAATTCGGATTAAAAATTTATAGATAAAATTAATTTTTATTTCTTTTAATATGACTAGCTTATGACAGTTGATTATTTTATAATCATTTTTAGTATGTCACATATACTTTTTAGCTACAGTTATGGAGGACCACATATATTTTATAATTTAGTGTAAAAATAATTAAGACTTGCATCCTGTAATGATTACAATAGATTATTGTCGCCACATATTTTATAATTTAGAATAATGTAATGATTAATTTATCTTTTCAACTTTCAAATAAATTTGAGAGGATCTCAGTTGATTTAATTACGAATTTTATTTTATTTATTAATTAATTAATTTTATGCAATCAATTTTTATTAATTTTATATTTTTTTATATGACTTTCAGGATTTTTTGAGGTAAATGATTCTAAAAATTTATAAGTTTTAAAATAATATTTGAGTAAAAAAGTTTTTTTATGAGAATAAAATTTATTTGAAAAATACACCTATATTTACTATTAAAAGTTTATCATTTATTTTTCTTAAAATAATTATTTTTATCATTATAACTGTCTCTGGTTGTTTAAATAATATAATACGTTACTTGAGTGGAAAGTTTCGACTCTTTTTGTCAGAAATTATATTTATTTTATATTCTTGCAGTAAGAAATAAAAACACACCCATACACTTTTAGAACTTGTAAAATCATAGGAAAAAGGGGAAGAAAAATAAATTCTAAAAAATTGAAACATTTATGAACATTTAAAAATCTAATATCAAGAATGATGTTAAATATAATACAATGGATGGTTAAGAAAATTTTGTACCACAACTAAAAGCAATTCCCGGAAATTTTCATTTGCAAATTTTAAATTGAGACCATACATTATCTGAGTTGATGGCTACAAACAAATTATGCAAATAGCTGTCACTAAAACAAGGGCAAGCCCTATGTTTTAGTTAAAAGAAGTAGTGACATACAAGGGCAAAACCTACCAGGTGTATATTCCTTTTTCTAAGCTAATAAGACTCTTCTATAGGATTTAAGAGATAATTTGTAGTCACTAAAACAATAAGTGATTATACCTAAATTGGTATCTGCGGAGCCAATCTTCACCCTTTTCGTAATAATCCATTCTACTGAATGTCTGCTGTGGGAATTGAATGGCAGCAGCATAAGCAGCAGCCCCACGCCATGCATCAAGAATTGGATCTGATGCCAGGAGGATACGTATAGATGTCCCACATGGCCGAATCATGCGGATTCCAGCTTCAAGTCGCTCACCCATACCAGGGTAAAGACAGCTCCCACCGGTCATAAGAATCGAGTTGGTTATTCTCTCCTCCAAGACTTCACCCTTTGTTGGTAGCCTATTTGTTGAGACCCCAGTCATCTCATCCAACCCCGCTTGGTCTATACCAATTATGTTGGGATTAAATAGAATTTCAGGGCAACGAAATCTCTCCACTCCAAGTACAATCTGGAAATCTTCCTTGGTGAGAGGGCGGAGACTTGGGGTTTCAAAAACAGATGACCCTGCTTCTGACTTGGGAATAAATGTTGGGTCTATATCCTGTCACACATTTAATCGAGGAATTTAGACGTCATCCACATCTGAAATGACTAGATAGAGCAAGTATATAAGCAGAATAGAAAAATAGAAGGTGCCATGTCATGACTAGAAAAAGTAACAGACCCGCAGCCTAGAAGAGATGCGAGATAGCTCTGCTTCATCCCCATCAGGCTTCTCATCTTCATCATCGTTATCTTTGCTCATCAATTTGTAGAGTTGCCAATCTTCATCCCTGACACCAAAAGTATCCTCACCCTTCCCTCGATCAAATGCTGCCGTTGTCAAGAGGCGCATTCTTTCCTTCTGGGCAGCATTTAATCTCTCCCCACGGCCAACACCTCCAGAGACATTATTTCCATTTGCATTGCTGCCATTGGTCTTGAGTCGCTTTCTCTGTTCAATTTTCTCAGAGAGATCTGTGTATTTAGCATGCAACTGCTCCAAATAAACCTCTGGGTTCTCTCTACATTAAAAAGAAAGAGGACATTACTGAAAAATAGATGGATGACTGTGCTAACACATTAACTCATATCTTTCTCAGAAAAGACAGATCATGTATGACACTAAACTGTTTCTCATACTGAAGACAAAAGGTGTTGCACAAACTACATACAGGGATAAAAAAGAGGATGATTTTCTTTTTTAACCAACTTACTAGTTACTTATAAAGGAATTGATTAAACATTAGATGATAAAACTTGATACACTAAACAACATACAAACGTTTTTCTTCTTCTTGCTTGTTTTGCCTTTCACGTTGTAGCTCCTCTTCAAAGCGCTTCTGTTTAGCTCGCTGACGGCCCTCAGACGTGGTCTTGAGAAATAACTGCCTCTTCTTTTCCTTCACCTTTAAAGCATACCACAAACATAAAATAGTCGATATAATCAAAAATCAATAACATAGATACACACACATAATACATCATTCATACATACATACATACATACATAAACACACATATATGATGACATAAAAGGACAAGAAAAAGACAAAAATGCTATGGAATTGACTTCAGTTTGAAAGTAATGGTGCACTGCAGCTAAAGGTAGATGGGAATATTAGTAGTAGACCCTCTATTTCAGTGATAAACAATTCAAGACAAATTGACAGTGGCAAATCTCAACCGTAAATTTTTTTCCTCTCTTAGCCCATGTATTATGTCTAATCTATCAATTAATAAGTGGACATTAGATGTGTTATAACACATCAGTACTCCCCTAGAAGTTTGGGTTAAAGCATAAATCCAGAAACCAACATTAACCCAAAAATGGAAAACTGTCATGAGCTAATTGTTGGTTAAGCATACCTGCTCTGGTGTTAGCATGCTGTCGTCGATATTAATGAGAGTATACTTTTCAGCGTTGGAAGGATCTGCCTTCTCCTCACTTTCAAATTGTTCACCTTTGGCCTTTCGCAAGGAATGTGTTACTTTCACAACTGCAGATTCTATTTCCTGCTTAGAAACATAGCCAGTCTCTGACAAGAAGGATGAAATGTCTCTTTCTCCCACATGCTTGAGCTGCTGTAGAAGGAATTCCAAGCCCTTCAATTCATTTTCTAGTTCATTTATTTTAGAAGACCTCTTCGCCTCAGCCATTTCCCGCAATCTTTGGCCTTGTCTTTCCCTTAGAGCTGCTTTTCTAGCAAGTTCCTCTTCTGATGGTGGCACTTCAACTGGTGCTGGGGTCCATGGGAGTTGCCAACACCTTGTTTTCTCTTCAGCTTCTTTCTCCCCTTTCTGCATGATAATTTTAGAGCTTAAACTTCAGATGATGAAGAATAGAGTTGCTGATAAAGGAGAAAATAGCTTCTTACCTGAAACAATCGAACTTCTGAAGAATAATCCTGTGCAATATAACAATGTTCCATTTTCAAGTCTTCAACCTTTTCCCATGTAAGTCTAGACCTGTTTGATAATTTCAAAAATAAGATCAGAAATTGATTGCCAGTACGTTCCTATTAGAAGAGTAGGAAAAAAAAGAGATTAGTCTCACATATGATGGGGGTATTTGAGTGAAAGAAGCTGCTTCATGTAATCAGTAACATGGTAGCCACCAACATTTGTTCGACAGCATGCTTCATAAACAGGCTCTCCATTGACAAACTGAATTCATATTAAACATACACAATTATAATCACTTCCATGACAAACAAGGACAGGTGAAGCTTTTCGCTATGCTACTAGATACCTTACAGAGTATAGGACTGAATGAACCCTTTTTAAGTTTATTTTTTTTGAAAAATATCCAATTGTAAATATACAAAGAATGTGCAAAAGTATGAGTGTAAATTTTCAGATGATTCGGTGATTTGTTGTATCAACAGCTTTAAAGTAATGAAAAATAAACAAATTTAAACCATCGAAAAACGTACTTATTTTACAGTTATTAATGGTCCTCCACAACCTCAAATCAAATAAAAATTTATGCTATCTCTTTGCATATTCTTTCCATTTGTTTGATTGGATTTTGTTAAAAGATCTAGATAAAGTCACTTTACTTCTCCAACCCGAGGTGGTTTCTTTCGGTGGTTTTTTTTTTAGGGAAAACCAGCCAAAGCCTAACCCAAAAAACAGGCAAGCATGACAAAGGTACGCACACACACATACGCGCAAACACACATAGAACGGTCATTATGCCATAGAATGACCATGTCACAAAACATTCTCCTTCACCACTAATAGTAATAAGTTCAATATTGGTGATTGCTGAAAGTATTTCAAGCATTATTCAAGCAGAGCTAAACTTCAAAAAAAGAAACTTACAATTGCAGCTTGACCCCCTCTCTATTTACATAAAAGATAATCATGAGCATATAATTTATGCTGCATGTCCGATGAAAAAGAAGTTAAATTCAATAAATACGGGATTAGTAATGCATACTGGGATAACATGACTTGTGGTGAATCCGGAGCAGATTGCAAGACCATCTCTATCACATAGCCCATGTTGTTGATTATATTTATAACTGAATGCAGCAGCAACACCAAATGCTGTGAAAAATAATGGATGGACAGGTTAATAAGGAATAATAAAAACAACAATAGACACTTGAATCGAGCCAAAAAAAATAGCTAAAGTAAAACAACTATGAGGGGTGTAAAACCACAGATAACAACTTTAAATGCTAAAAATTAGTTAAGACAATGAAAAGTAGACAGCTAATAGCCTATAGAAACATGGTAGATAATGATTCACAAAATGATTAATGAGGCAGATATTCAGGCATGGCTATTCAGGTTCATAAAGACGTTGCAACAGCAATAAATAAATATCAGTCAGTGCTCATACCTACTGAAGGAACTCCATAAGTCTCAAAAAGAAGCTCGGCCATTTTACTTCGTGATTGAACAGGGTTGCATGCACATTCAGTAATCAGCACAGGATGGTTAATCTGTTCTGCCATCAAATTGAACAACAAATGGTTTTGTGAATGAACGACAAGTTATAAGCCTTAAGATCATAACATTCAATCACTCAAATCATAAAATGTTTCGGATGTGTAGCACAAAGTAAATAGATATTGTCGCACTGCCAACTATGGAATGCAGAAAGACTAACTTGAAAAAATAAACTAACATGATTGTTCTATATTAATAAATTAGTGATTTTGTCCCATACTCTAGCACTTTCACAGCCAACAACAAACTGCAACCAATGAGTTTCAACTATAAAATTAAGGGGGGTCTCATACTCTCATTCTTACATACCAGCATAAGAGAAACAGTATACTGCTTCACGGACAACACTTCATGCAAATAAAACTTAGGTTTATCTTTTTCTTTCTGACTTTTCTGTTCATTGGCAGCCAGTGTTTTAAAAATCCCCGCCTAAGCCCCGCCTAGGCGCTGGGCCCCACTTGGCGCCCCGCCTAGGCGTTAGGCCCCCCTAGCGCCTCACCTAGGCCCAAAGCGGCAAAAAAATCCCTCCAGAAAATTAAGCGGGGTCTAGGCGGAAAGGTTTTTTTTTAATTTTAATAACTACCCAAACCAGATCTTGATATATTTATTTTTCTAATGATTTACCATATTCATAATACAGGTTGTAGCATATCAAATCACAACAAGAAGTGAACAATATCAAGTCAAAATGAATAATTTTATTATAGTTGTAATTTTTTGAACGTGTACCAACTTCAAATTATATAAATGATGATACATTGGTAATATTTAGTTTAATTCAATATAATTCTTAAATTTATGTTTAATTTCTTAAATTTTAATATTGAATTAAATTCTTGAAATTTTAAATTTTATTATTTAATAACAAGTTTGTTTATGAATAAAACTAATACGTTAAAAACATGTTTGAACTTTGAACAATTGCATGTTTGTGTTTGACTTTTGACATTAACAATATGGATATGAGTTTGAATTTTAAGCAAATGCCTTTATTATCTTTATTATAGATTATTTTGCTTTATATTATTATTTTGTTTAGATAAATGTAAGAACAAATATTAAATTGACTTAAAATAAAAAAATCTCGCCAAGGCCCCGCCTAGGCCCTAGTCCCCCGCCTAGCGCTTTTTAAAACATTGTTGGCAGCACAGAACCATATACACTCAGGATATTGAAAAGGATATGAAGATGTACCTGTGATCCATCTGCACCCAATCTATCGAATGCAAAGTCAAGAATCTAACACATGCAAAAAAAAGAAGTGTAAGGCTGTGGAGGAGAAATTATGTACCAATTAGCATGCACTCCCTCCATAGATCTGTAAGATCATTACTAGTTCAAGTAACCAATCAAGAAGCTATATAATTAAGTCAGTTTTTCCTTTTCTATGACAGGAAATTGCAAGTTAGTTTAGATGGCAAAGAATATAAGAAAAACAGATGGGATATTGAAGTAACATACTTGAGAAGCGATCACTCAAAGATAGTAATCAGGCTAGTTATCTAAATAAAATTAAAATAAGCTCACATATTCCATTATCTCAAACTGAAAGACAACATCACTATCAAATGCCGAACGAGGTCCTGAACGAGTGCAATCAAAGTATTTCAACAGTGCTGGATCATGGTCGCCAACAATTGTTACTGTTTCACCTGCATGGAAAGTGCAAGGTAGAGAAACAATTGGAAATATGGAATGCAAATCCAAGGAAAAATGTTATGTATATATTCTTCATTTGATAGTAAAGCATTTTACAAAAAGGCAAAACGGAAAATACAAGCTATAACAACTTCATAACAAAGCAAGTTGAGGCTACATTAGAAGTCAAGATTGAAGATCTGGTTGAGGTTACCAGAAGATAAGTGATATTGGCAGGGAATCCTTTTTGAAGGAATTAGCAAAGGGTGTTATATTATATAATACTCGCTCTAACCCTGTTTAGAAAAAGAGAAGCCTACTTCTTTGCTGATTTTTAATCAGAAGGTAAGGGTAAAATTAGATAGCCAGGAAAATTATGTCCTTCAGATTAGTACGATAACTGTTATCTGTAATATATAGTATTATTTAATATATATAAATATAATAAAACAGAACATAATTATATATATATATATATATATATAACACAGAAAATATTAATAAATAAATCCGAGTCCTTTGAATTCACAAAGTCTCCTTAAAGCAAATTTATTCCCTCACAGGTGCTAAGGATTAATTGAATAATTGCTTTCCAAGATAAAACGATTTCAAGTTCTTAATTAGAAGTACTTCAAAATTAAGAACACATTGAACCAATTTTATGTTATGTACTGAACTTTATAAATGGATGTTAATGATGCATGCATGAAGAAAACTGGGAAAACCTTACTGCAATTTCAAGGAATTTTGCAAAAACGGGAAAACTTATTGCTGCAAAACGGAACGGGAAAATATTGAATTGCAGAACGGGAAAAAGTATACTGCAGAACGGATTTTCCAGAACGGGACGGGACAGATAAATGTAGAACGGAAATTTACTGCAGAACGGGGAAGGAAGGAAAGGAATGGAAAAAAATACATACTGTTTTTAGGCGCCCAAATAGATTAATTTATAGCCTAAGTTGACAGTTTATTACCGTTGGCACCATCAAAACTACGTAGTATTGATAATAACTTAAACAAAATCTGTTAAATTATTAAAAATATTTTGTCCAAAAAGTTATATATCATGACCCGACCCGACCCGACCCGCCCAAACTCGGCCCGACCGACCGGATGGCGGCGGCGGGCGCGTGTGGGTTTGAACCAAGCCTTGGCTAGGTCCTCTCCCTTCCACAAAAATGGGGTGCCCCTTGGGGCCCTTCCCATTGAGCAAACATCCCATATATAAAGACTTCATTTTTCCCTCTAATGCCCTATGTGGGACTTTGCAGTTTTCAACATTTCAAGTATGTGATTTTGGAGTCAATTTTCTCATTCAATTCTTAATGGATTTGAACATATAAATATACCAAGTTATACTCCTCGTTGAGGAGAACACATTGGTGCAAAAACCCGACATTTCCGGAATGTGGGTCCCTCATTAAATTGAGCCTCAAAATGCTCTAATATTTAATATTTCAAATTCCATTTCCAACAATAACTAACTATTTACGTTTGTGTTAGAGCATTACAGTCTTACAGTATTCTGTTGCGTTAACTATTAGAAAGAAAGGGGGGAAAAGAAAAACTATATATGTCCTATGCAAACTTTAACCAAGTTTCAAAAAATAAAAAATAATAATAAGTCCACAAAAAGTACCAAGGAAGTGTGAGAATCAAACCCAAACTGCTCAATGAGGTTTTCAATGATTATTTTGAGCAGCAAGTAAAATTGGAATATTGGATAGTGCTCAATATTCATGAGAATAATAGAACAGTAAATAAAATTTCAACCCTTTTCATGCTTTCTACTGTAAACTACAAACATTAAGTAAATCCCAACTGGCCAAATTCTAACTTTCTTTGGAAAAATTATCTACTTTACCGGTGGTTTTGTGACGGGGTCTCTGAACAATGTTGCGGAAGATAATGCGAGGCTCAGTCTCTCCAGCCCATCTGACAGAAAATCAATAATAAAATCAATGTAAAATATATATATATATATATATATATATAAATGCTTATATAATAAATTAGGGCAAATTTTGAGAGTACCCAATTCGGAAGTAGGAGGAGCCATTGTCGATAACGATGGGAACACTTGGAGGGAAAAGCTTGTAATCTGTTTGCCTCTGTATTTGGGATATAAATGGCATTTTTCTCTTCCTTCTCTCTCTTCAGTACAGCAGCAGGACGATAAAGAAGAGAATCGTGGAGTTGTGCTCCAGCTGCTATGAGTGAAACTCAAAGACACCTGTAATGGTTGATCAAGCAGGGAGCGGGTAGTAATTTTGACCCGCAGTCTTAGAAGGATTATGGGTGGGTGGGTTCCATTAAAAAAATTATCCAACAGCCTTTTCAATTTTAGTCATCAAATTTGCAACCTCATTTTTTCTCTTTAAATCTGCAACATCATTCTCTCTCTTCAAAACATTTATATTATTTTTGAGAAATCAAAATCATATGAAAAATACTAAAATATTTATTTTGTTTGATGGATTTGATGTATAGCTCATTGAATTCGAGAGATTGAGAAGACACAAAATATGAAAGTAGCAAATAATATTTTTTAAATTACAAAATATGAAAGTAGCAAATAATACTTTTTAAATTGTCACGTAGGTCAACAAACTTCAATTTGAAAAATTCTTTTTTACTGCTACGATTAGAGATGTTCTTAGTAATAGTATTTACCAACAAATGAGTAATCAAATTTAACTGTTTACTTATTTCCTTTGGTCAAACTTATAAATACTGATTTCATTTGGTGAAATATCAAATAGGGTATCTAGTTTTAGGAATTTATATTCCCTTTGTCTCCAAAAATAAGATTAATATTAATTTTTAAAATTAAATTAAGATATTTTTAGACATAAATTTAATATGAACTATAATTAAAAGTATTACAAATTGTAATATTTATTATAAAACCTGCTATGCTTGCTAAAGTTTTCAACCGAATTATAATTACAACGTATGCGCATACTTATGATAAGTATGAATTAAGAATAGTTTCACTTTACTTTAATTTATTTTATTTTATCATATATATTTTTACGTTGGTCGCAATTCAATTCCGTCACATATTTATCGACATGTATATTATTTTTTATTTTTTATTTCAAAACTTAAATAAATGATATCAATTTCGAGTTTAAAAACATATTGAATTTACTTATAAAAATTAAATTTAATATTACATACTAGAATGGAGGAGTATTATATTTTAATTTTTGAGGGGTCAGAAAGGGACAAACAGAGTTGTGTAACCTATGCCATATTTGTTTGTAAAGATTATAATCCCGGGATTATAATTCATGTGATTATAATCCCAAGACTATTAATCATAGGATTAAACAGTCCTAGTCATGTATTTGTTTTTTATGAGATTATTTACGTGATAATTTAAAATAATCTCATGTTATGTTTATTTTTTTCAGATTAATTAAATGATTGGATTAAAAAATATCGTTTGTACTATTATATCCTTACCAATAATAACATATTTTAAACTTAATTATATATCAAAAAATAATGAACAATTAATTAGAAACTTTTAAATTAGTGGTTATATTATTCAATGATCACTGGAAAAAACCTACCCCCACACCCCATCCCCCGACCCTCCCTTATCCCTCATCACCCCAATTGTCATCCCCACCCAAAAAATATAATATGTAAAACCCCACGCCAACCCCCACGCCCCACCCCTCACCCCACTTCACCTCACCTCACCTCACTTCACTCCTGCCCTTACTCCTCTACCCCACCCCACCCCATACACCTATCCCCACCCCTACCCTCACTCTTATCCCACTCCAAAAAATTAATATTTACTAATTATATATACATTCCCACCCCCAAACCCCAAAAAAAAAATATTTATTAATTATGTTTACAACCCCTAACCCCACCTCCCACCCCTACCCCTTCCCCACCCCCACCCACACTAACACTACCCACCACCCCACCCCTCCACCCCCAAACCCCACCCCACCCCACCCCACCCCACCCCATACCCCTACCCCTACCCCTCCCAAAATAATATTTACTAATTATGTATAAACCTCTACCCCGTCCGGTCTTAAAAAAATAATATTTATCGATTATGTATACATCTCTACTCGCCCACCTCCACCCTCCACCTCCACCTCCACCTCCACCCCACCCCTACCCCTACCCTTCACCCCCTACAAAAAAAATAATATTCAAAGTGATTATATATATACCATATCCCCACTCGCCCACCTCCAACCCCCCCCCCAAAAAAAAAATAAAAAAATAAAAATAAATAAATTAATATTTAGTCTTTATATCAAGAAGTTTTAAGTTGTCAATAATAATAAAAGAAATTATAGGATATGATGGTCATTTTAAAAAAAGATTGAGGTTAATTTTGTTTAGCAATTTTTAATCCCAAGTGGTAGAAATTATAATACCAGGTAGAACATGATATTAAATAAACTCTCATATTAAGATAATTTATAATCCCAGGATTAATAGTCTCAAGCTCAAATTTAAAAACAATCAAGACATTTGAGATTAATAGCCTTATTCCAAATATAATTCTTGTAAACAAACATAGCCCTAGCCTTATTCCAAATATAATTCTTGTAAACAAACATAGCCCTAGGGTCTTAGCGCAATGGTTATTCACATCTTTTGAGTACCAAGTGAGTAAAGTTTAAATCTTAGGGAAATTCTGTCTTAAATTTTTTTAAAAAAAACAGGTGTGAGCTAGAAAAATCCAAGAGAAATTTACTTCTTGTTTTTTTTTTTACTTCTGCTAAGAGATCGACACGAACACATAATCTTGCATAAGAAAGCAGTTAGAGCCGACCTTGGCCCAGGGCTACAGCCCTGGGCCCAAAGCTGAAGGGGGGCCCAAATTTTTTTAAAATATGGTGATGTTTTTGATATTGATGCAACAAATGTAATTAAAATAAACAAATAAATTCTAAATAAAAATATGAAAGAAATCATTAGTCTTTAATAAATAAATAAAAATGATCAATTTTATCATAGCTTATATTTTGTTTGTATATATATAATTACATTCTTTTATATTTAAGACTATTATTTAATTTCTTATTAAGAATGATGGAACCCTTTTCCTTATTTGTTATGAATTAATTTTCGCTCCAAAATTAAGATATATTTAGACTTATTGAAATTAATTTGATTTTTTGAAAAAAAAGTAATATACTTTCGCTTAAGTTTTGAAAATAACAAATATAATTATTATTGATATTTTATAGTTAGTTTACAATTGTTATAGGTGTTTGTATTAAAAATAAATATTTTTCTACTTATTTTGAATTTTAAAATTTTATAATTATATTTTAAAAAATTAAGGTACATTATTAATTTTGGTAGTAATTTTAAGGAATTGTTAGAGTTTGTGACCAAAAACACACTTGCAAAAATGTAATACGAGTGAGGTAAATAAATAAATCACGTTTTAAATAAACAAATAAAACTTTTAAATGTATTTATAATTTTTAGATTTTTTTACTTTAAAATGCACTAAACATAAACAAAGCCCTAAACCGTATAGAAGAAGAAGAAGGGACGGAGGAAAACAAAGTTGAGAAGCAGCCCACAGTTGTTCCACAAAGTTCTTGTGTAAATTGAAAAGTTCTTGTGTGAATCTTGAAAATACTTTAAAACATGGAGATGTTTCTGATGTTGATGCAAGAGACTTATTTTCAGAATTACAAATGTTACAAGTGATGTTACCAAAAGAAACATATGAAACTGATAAACCATGGACATCCATTAAAATTCTTGAGTTTGTAAAGAGTGTGGATATGTTTCCTAATGTAATGGTTGCTTATAGGGTATTATTGACTATACCGGATCGTGCCATCTCTTCACGAAAGAAGTTTTTCTAAATTAAAATTATTGAAATCTTACTTGCAGACCACCATGACTCAAGATAGGCTAAATGGATTAGCGATATTATGCATTGAAAAGGATATATTAGAAAACATTAAATATGATATTATAATTGATGATTTTGTGTGACGTCCCCAAAATAGATATATATCACCCATCTTGAGTCACCAAATACATGGTACAAAAATCAAATACAAACTTCTTTAATTCAACTGTCTTGTAAAAATACGACAAAACATAGCTGAGTTTTTACATGAATATTGTCTTCAAGATAATATCCAAACTCAAATGGAGTCCTCATTACATTTATTGTCACACTATTTCATAGAATAGTGAGGACTACTATAACACCATCTCGAACCATCACTCCGTTCCCTGACTAGTCCCGACTACGTTCTCATTTCCTGAAGAGAACAATGAAAGCAAAAGGGTGAGCTCAACTAGCTCAATAAGAAATATTATGATTAAGATAATGCAGAATAAATTATCATTAGCCTTCAATAGTGTTAAACTGATAAAATACAATAAACATCAAGTTTAACTGCAGCGGAACAAGCAATCCATTAGAAGAGTAAAGTAGAGCATGATATCTATTATCTTCTATGATTTAAAAAGTTTTTCATCAACTTTATCACTGAGACTCAGCTTAATAAATAAACCACATCATCGAATCATCCCTACATTACGGGCCAAGGATATTCATGTAATCATCAATGGTCATGATTATACCGAATAATCCCTGGTCATAATCATACCAACAACTGTCCATCAATGTACTACAGGCCAATGAGGACTTTTACCACATCATTTGTAACATTACGGGTCATGATTATACCGAATGATCCCTGGTCATAATCATACCAATCAACAGTCAATCTATGCACGTAAGCCAAAGATGACTTTTATCGCAATATAAGCATAAGGATGATGACAATGATATAATAATTCAATTAAAGGAAAGCAAAGGATAAATTTTTAAAGATTTATAATTTAATTTATCCGGAATTTAATAATGTTCAAATTGCCAACATGATACTGCTTTGTGGAGTAAAATTCAAGAATGATATTGTATCAAAAATGATTTGGACCGAAAAGAAATTAATTTTTGTCATGAATAGTACTTCGGGTGAATAGTACCCCATGAATAGTACTTCAGGAATAGTATCCTATGAATAATACTTTGTGAATAGTAATCGTGAATAGTACTTTATGAATAGTACCCGTGAATAGTACTTTATGAATAGTACCGTATAAATAAATAGTACTCATGGACAGTACTCCAGCATGAAAAGCTTAAAATTTAACAAGAATGTAAAGAAAATATCCTTGTGAAACGATACTAGATGAAGCGCAAATTTTCAAGGATATTCTACTAATTTCACGGAGTATAGAAGCAATACTTTAACAAAATGAGGGTATAATCAGGAATACGAGATGGAACAATATTACTCACATACTACAGAGTATGGAAGAAAATATTATTCCTATAAATACTGAACAAAATAATATCCCTTACCTCAGAAGAAGACTGAATACTAGAATAGTGAGGTAGCAGACTTCTCTTCTTTTTTTTTCTCTATAGCTTCTTTCTCTATAGCTTCTCTCTCTATAATTGCACTTGTGAGTCTTAGTGAATTGGTGAGAATGAAAGAAGAATGAGCTTCTATTTATAGGAAAACATAGTTTCGATAATCGCACGTTTTGGGGCTCAATTATTACAAAGATAATACCTTCATCTTTTCCTTCATTTTTAATTTAGTCCTGCAAGTATTATCAAACTTGCACCACCTCCCCTAATAGTACATCATGTGAATCAATAGTACACACATGTGAACAAATAGTTCTATACATGTGGAAAAAAATAGTTACAGTATAGTACCTTCATCTATACCTCCATTTTTAATTTAGTTGTAAGGCTCCGAATTTTATGAAATAAAAGTATTCAATTTTTCTTATAATTACTATTCAAAGAAATGGTTAAATTGATAAAAGTTAAAGTTAAGGGTGATATATATAATTTTTTCAAAATAAGCAAGTGTTTATAAAATATTCATTATTGTTGGGAATATTCGTTTTGGTCGTGGAATATTCTTTTCCGTTAGGGAATATTCAGACGACGACGCAGCCCATTTGTGGGCCCCATAATGTAATAACCTGGCTTCGGATGAAGAAAATGACAAAAGAGAGTTTTATAAATAATAACAGTAATTGTTACCATTAACATCTGTTGGAATACCCGGTGGGTAAAGTAAAGTAATACGCTGGCGTTCAGACAAGAAGATTACCAGATTGCATGATATTTTTGAATTATCGACTCTTTACGTAAGAAGGCACTACTCAATAATTGTTACAATAATTTATGTTTAATATTTTATTTTATTGATTCAATAATTGTTGCGTTGATATTTTATATTACTGTTGTTTTAATAATTCTCACTACACAAGATTTTCCATTATCGAAGCTAATAATTCATAT
Organism: Panax quinquefolius; assembly: GCA_020205615.1. NCBI lineage: Eukaryota > Viridiplantae > Streptophyta > Magnoliopsida > Apiales > Araliaceae > Panax > Panax quinquefolius. Next base: position 148,486,175 of record CM035152.1, read on the forward strand.
TATCTGAATAATATTATTAAAAATATTATTGGCAATGTCTAGAAAGTTCTGCATCTAAGGAGAGGTTTGGTCACCTAATCATGCTGGCCAAGAAGGAGAAATCTTTATTGGAAAGCCCCCTCTTTCCTGGGAACTGCCTGGTTGTCAATATTGTGATTATGTAATATTATTTGTGAATAATTAATTATTGATTTTTATGACGAGGAAAATATTTATTTTATGTGGATATAGATGGAGAAAATTTTTAATGTGACAATTGTTGAAAATTAATATTTTGTCATTTTCTGATAAAATAATTCATTTAAATATATTATTATATTTTAATAATATAATAATGGTGATATTTTTACAAAGTGAATATGGAATATATGAGTATATGAGGAGGAAGAATATTTTTGTTACAATAAATGTTTAAAACATGTTAAACATGTCGGTGGACCCCATTTCTTGATCGAAATTTGATTATAGATCGTAAAATCGTCCGTTTGTGGATTTTGGTCAATTTCGCTTTGGAATTTGGAAAAACTTTCTTCGCAAAGTTGTAGAGAATTGAATTTCTATAAAAACTCATGAGATTCAATTTTTCGACAAAAGGGATATTTATTATGAATTATTGAAGTCTTGAGTTCCAAAATAATTGATTTTTGGAAGTTTTAAATATTTATATTAACAAAAACGTTTTTTCAATGTGGGCCTCATTTTGCATGTGTGCAATTGTTGAATTTGGATTCAAAAGTGTGCGTGAGAGAATTTATAATATATATTATTATTTTATTAAATTTTTCATTTTTGGTGTTCTAAAGATTTTCCTATAAATAGGACGCTTAGGTTAGAATTGAAAATCACACCGTAAACTCAAGTTTTCTCTCTATATTATCGAGCGTATTCTTGTGAGTATTTTGAGTATACTTTGAGTATTGCTATACGGTGCAAGTTCGTTCAGCGTTATTCTAGTTAGAAGTACTGCTCTTTTGAGGTAAGGGATAGTAAGGGATTTTTAAGGGTGATTATGTTTTTCAGTTTTGTATTTTTTCGGACCTTCAAAAATTTTGGAAAAATTTGAAATGATATTTTGATGAGTTTTGTAGATTGTGTCCAAAAATGGCGATTTTTGGATGTATAGATTAGGAGTTATGGATTTTATGAGAAAAGACTATTTTAAAAGTAACTGTTTATATCTCCTTGTGGTTAACTCCAAAATTGATAAAATTTTTATTGGGAGTACATCTATATAATATCAGTATACCGTATTAGTTTTAGAATTTTTGGACAAAAGTACAATTTATGATAAATGTTTAAATATTCGGTGGTTTTGGCCATGTGAAAATAGTAAATGAATTTTAAAATTTAGAGAAAATATATATTCAATATGGGACTATGTTCTTCTAAATCCTTAAAATAAATATCTTTTGAACTGATTTGGTATTTTGATGAAAATATTCTAGTTATGAGTAAATGAATTAAATTTGTTATGTGAAGTAAGAAAATTGGAAAATATGATTTATTGGCTTGAGAATCATATATGAGGTATATGCAGATTTTATGAGGGTTTTGGTTAATGATGATGAAATCTTATGAGTTTGACATTTTTATATGATTAAATGCATTAATTATTAAAGTGTAAATAATTGGATTAAATTATTTATAAGTTTAAGAAATGATTAAAATATTGTTGTAATATTAATAATATTAGATTATTAGATTTCTAAGTGATTTATAACATTTGGATTAAGGTGTTATAAATATGGATATGAATTTTATTATGAAACTTTAATTTTTCGTGTCGAGGTTACTATGCACGTATACGGTACTATGTATTTAACATTTGGTATTATTCACGATAAATTGGTTTCTTCTCTGACCAAATTATCGTTTATTTATGAATCTTACCCTTGAAATTAAAACCATGTTTTGATTATATTGTTTTTATATAACATTCTTATAATCCTAATGATGATATTTCTCTTTGACTTGAGTGTAAAGATGGGTAGATTATTGGTATGATCGTGACTATAGGTTCTCTTTGGCCAGTAGTGCAAAAGTTGAATTGTTGACTGGTATAATCATGACCATTAAATTTACAATTGAATATTTTTAGCTTAAGTGCAAAGGTGAATTGATCAACATGGTTATAATTATTGTTATATAACCACGAAATGATTATGTATTTCTTTGATATATGAATATCTTTGCTTTGTAGTGCAAAAGATGAATTATTGATGAATATCTTTGGCCCGTAGTGCAAAGATGACTGTTGTTGAATATCTTTGGCTCGTGAGTGCAAAGATGACTTGTTGTTGAATATCTTTGGCATGTAGTGCAAAGATGAATCTGTTATTGAATATCTTTCGCCGTGTGCAAAGATGAATTTATTAGTATGATTATGAGCAGGGCGTGATTTGATATAACCATGATCTTTGATGTTTCGAGGTAAAGACAGTGATGAAATTATCTTCATTCCGGATAAGAAGAGGAATTTAGAACTACAATTATGATTATGAGTTATACATGTGATTGTGGATGAGGAATTGTTGATTGATGTTACAGGATAAAACATTGTTGGTGAACTTTTAACATGGAGAAGATAATAGATTTTATGGTCTATTTGACTCTTCTAATGGATTGCTCATTCACGCAACTATGGTTGAAAAGTTTTATTATCTACCATATGTTCTAAATCTCGATTTATTACATCGATGAAGACTATTGATAATTTATTTATCTTTAGTCATAATATTCTTTATCGAGCTAGTTGTGTTTCACCCTTTTGTTTCACAATTCCTTTCGAATGTAATAAAAGTGTAGAATTTGGGTCGAGCGGGGATAGCGAGGGAATAGAATGGTGGTCTATAGATGTTGAGGTGAGGTGAATTTAACTTGGAAGGTGTTTTGCCACTATCATACAAGATGTCTAATGACATACAACCTCGTGTCATCATAAGACATGGTTGTGCTCATCCACTTCTTGAGTATATTTACAAGCACTAACTATATAATCTTGGTGTTTGTTTGGAGTATAATACCCAATTAGAGACATGGAGATAATGATATGTCAAGAGAAGACTCACCATTGGGAAGAATATGATAGTAATCTTCTCATTTTTCTTTGGGGGTCTATGGGGTCGAAGGATAAATTCGTAATATATGATATCTACCATAACCTAAAAGCATGGCCTCCCATATACGAAGGTTTCTTGAGCACTTCCCAAAGATTCTAATTTCTAAAACAGCTTTTTGACTATACCTTTATGTAAGGTGTCATTGTGACGTACACTGCTTGGTATATATTTGTATCCAAACTCACAAAGATATGTGTTGTTGTATTTTGCATGACAATTGTTGTAATAAAGTTGTATTTGTTTTCCGTACCATATATTTGGCGACTCGAGAATGGGTTGGATGGAATGGGCCTATTTTGGGGTCGTTACATTTGGTATCGAGCTTAGGTATATGATCTCTATGAGATCGGGATTAGAACTAGGAGGGAGAGACGAGTAAATCCTTCGCTAGTGTGTCCTACTAAAGCTTATTTGTTGGTCGTCATAATATCGGGATATTATGTGATATGTTAATTTGTTAAATTAACCCTTGTTTTGAAGTCAGATTCTAGAATGATATCCGAAATACGTGAGATTAGCAATGGAGAAATCATGATGACAGGGAGATAGAATCTGAAATGAAAGCAAGGTATTCTCAACTCTTTGAAATACTGTGCACGTAAATTTGTGGACTAAATTTCATAAGGAGGGAGATCAGTAAGGCCCCGAATTTTATGAAATAAAAGTATTCAATTTTTCTTATAATTACTATTCAGGTAAATGGTTAAATTGATAAAAGTTAAAGTTAAGGGTGATATATATAATTTTTTTAAAATAAGCAAGTGGTTATAAAATATTCATTATCGTTTGGGGAATATTCGTTTGGTCGTCGGAATATTCTTTTCGTTGGGAATATTCGTATGAATGACGACGCAGCCCATTTCAGGGCCCATATAATGTAATAACCATCGGATGAAAAAAAATGACAAAAGGGAGTTTTATAAATAATAACAGAATTGTTACCGTTAACATCATTGGAATAATTTGGGTAAAGTAAAGTAATACGTCATTGCGTTGACAAGAAAGACACCGGTATTGTACACAAGATTTTTGAATTATCGACTCTTACGTAAGAAGGCAATCGCTTCAATAATTATTACGATAAAGAATTATCGCTCAATATTTTATTTTATTGATTCAATAATTGTCTGCGTTGATATTTTATATTATTGTTGTTTTAATAATTGTCACTACACAAAGATTTTCCATTATTCAAGTAATAATTCATATTATCTGAATAATATTATTAGAAAATATTATTGGCAATGTCTAGAAAGTTACTGCCTAAGGAGAGGTTTGGTCACCTAATCATTGCGCCAAGAAGTGAGAAATCTTTATTGGAAAGCCCCTCTTTCTTGGGAGTATGCAGTTGTCAATATTGTGATTATGTAATATTATTTGTGAATAATTAATTATTGATTTTATGATGAGGAAAATATTTATTTTATGTGGTTATAGATGGAGAAAATTTTTAATGTGACAATTGTTGAAAATTAATATTTGTCTTTTTACGATAAAATAATTTATTTAAATATATTATTATATTTTAATAATATAATAATGGTGATATTTTTACAAGTGAATATGGAATATATGAGTATATGAGGAGGAAGAATATTTTTGTTATAATAAATGTTTAAAACATGTTAAACATGTCGGTGGACCCCATTTCTTGATGAGAAATTTGATTATAGATCGTAAAATCGTCTGGTTTGTGGATTTTGGTCAATTTCGCTTGGAATTTGGAAAAACTTTCTTCCGCAAAGTTGTAGAGAATTGAATTTCCTATAAAAACTCGCGAGATTGAATTTTTCGACAAAAGAGATATTTATTATGAATTTATGAAGTCTTCGAGTTCCAAAATAATTGATTTTTGTAAGTTTTAAATATTTATATTAACAAAAACGTTTTTTTCAATGTGTGGGCCTCATTTTGCATGTGTGCAATTGCTGAATTCTGGATTCAAAAGTGTGCGTAGAGAATTTATAATATATATTATTATTTTATTAAATTTTCTACTTTGGGTTCTAAGCATTTTCCTATAAATAAGATGCTTAGGTTAGAATTGAAAATCACAATTTAAAATCAAGTTTTCTCTCTATATTATCGAGCGTATTCTTGTGAGTATTTTGAGTATACTTTGAGTGCTATACTGATTGCAAGTTCGTTCAACGTTATTCTAGTTAAATCTTCTTCTTTTGAGGTAAGGATAGTAAGGAATTTTTAAGGGTGATTATGTTTTTCAGTTTTGTATTTTTTCGGACCTTCAAAATTCTGGAAAAATTTGAAATGATATTTTGATGAGTTTTGTAGATTGTGTCCAAAATGGCGATTTTGGATGTATAGATTAGGAGTTATGGATTTTATGAGAAAAGACTATTTTAAAAGTATTTATTTATAGCTCCTTGTGGTTAACTCCAAAATTGATGAAATTTTTATTGGGAGTACATCTATATAATATCGTATATACCGTATTAATTTTAGAATTTTTGGACAAAAGTACAATTTATGATAAATGTTTAAATATTCGGTGGTTTTGGCCATGCGAAAAATAGTAAATGAATTTTAAAAATTTTCGAGAAAATATATATTCAATATGGGACTATATTCTTCTAAATCCCGGAAAATAAATATCTTTGGAACTGATTTGGTATTTTTGATGAAAATGTTCTAGTTATGAGTAAATGAATTAAATTTGTTATGTGAAGTAAGAAAATTGGAAAATATGATTTATTGGCTTGAGAATCATATATGAGGTATATGCGATTTTTATGATGGTTTTGGTTAATGATGATGAAATCTTATGAGTTTGACATTTTAGATGATTAAATGCATTAATTATTAAAGTGTAAATAATTGGATTAAATTATTTATAAGTTTAAGAAATGATTAAAATATTGTTGTAATATTAATAATATTAGATTATGAGATTTCTAAGTGATTTATAACATTTGGATTAAGGTGTTATAAATATGGATATGAATTTTATTATGAAACTTTATCTTTTTCGTATCGAGAGTTCTTATGCACGATACACAGATTACTATATACGAATCACGGGTACTATTCACGACAAATTGGTTTCTTCTCTGACAAAATTATCGTTGATTTATGAATCTTACTCTTGAAATTAAAACCATGTTTTGATTATATTGTTTTTATATAACATTCTTATAATCCTAATGATGATATTTCTCTTTGACTTGAGTGTAAAGATGGGTAGATTATTGGTATGATCGTGACTATAGGTTCTCTTTGGCCAGTAGTGCAAAAGTTGAATTGTTGACTGATATAATCATGACCATTAAATTTATAATTGAATATTTTTAGCTTAAGTGCAAAGGTGAATTGATCAACATGGTTATAATTATTGTTATATAACTTCTGAAATGATTATGTATTTCTTTGATATATGAATATCTTTTGCTTTTGTAGTGCAAAAAGATGAATTATTGATGAATATCTTTGCCCGTAGTGCAAAGATGACTTGTTGTTGAATATCTTTGGCTCGTAGTGCAAAGATGACTTGTTGTTGAATATCTTTGGCATGTAGTGCAAAGATGAGCTGTTGATGAATATCTTTGGCCGTGGTGCAAAAAGATGAATTTATTAGTATGATTATGAAGCGAGGCTGTGATTTGGTATAACCATGATCTTTGATGTTTCGGGTAAAGACAGTGATGAAATTATCTTCATTCCGGATAAGAAGAGGAATTTAGAACTACAATTATGATTATGAGTTATACATGTGATTGTGGGATGAGGAATTGTTGATTGATGTTACGAGGATAAAACATTGTTGGTGGACTTTTAACATGGAGAAGATAATAGATTTTATGGTCTATTTGACTCTTCTAATGGATTGCTCATTCACCGCAACTATGGTTGAAAAGTTTTATTATCTACCATATGTTCTAAATCTACGATTTATTCTTGATGAAGACTATTGATAATTTATTTATCTTTAGTCATAATATTCTTCTATCGAGCTAGTTGTGCTCACCCTTTTGTTTCACAATTCCTTTCAGGTAATAAAAGTGTAGCTAGGTCAAGCGGGGGATAGCGAGGGAATAGAATGGTGGTCTATAGATGTTGAGGGTGAGGTGAATTTAACTTGGAAGGGTGTTTTGCCACTATCATACAAGATGTCTAATGACATACAACCTCGTGTCATCATAAGACATGGTTGTGCTCATCCACTTCCGAGTATATTTACAAGCACTAACTATATAATCTTGGTGTTTATTTGGAGTATAATACCCAATTAGAGACAGTGGAGATAATGATATGTCAAGAGAAGACTCACCATTGGGAAGAATATGATAGTAATCTTCTCGTTTTTTTCTTTGGGGTCTATTAGGTCAACGAAGGATAATTCGTGGCCATATGATATCTACCATAACCTAAAAGCATGGCCTCCCCGTATACGAAGGTTTCTTGAGCACTTCCCAAAGATTCTAATTTCTAAAACAGCTTTTTGACTATACCTTTATGTAAGGTGTCATTGTGACGTACACAGCTTGGTATATATTTGTATCCAAACTCACAAAGATATGTGTTGTTGTATTTTGCACGACAATTGTTGTAATAAAGTTGTAGTTGTTTTTCGTACCATATATTTGGCGACTCAGAATGGGTTGGATGGAATGGGCCTATTTTGCGGTCGTTACATTAGTCATGCAAGTATTATCAATCTTGCACCACCTCCCCTAATAGTATATGCATATGAATCAATAGTACACACATGTGAACAAATAGTTATAAGCATGTGAATTAATAGTAATTAATTACTCATTTATCTGATTAATTACCCGATTGGTCAATATAACCTCTAGACATCCATTATTATCAAAATAGATGTCGATTTCCACTAACACTAATAATCTCAACACAATAGAAATATCAATTTCATCTTTAATCAACACGAACTTATTCATCATTAATATTATAACTCACAATATTTAACAACCAAAATCATTCCTAGGAAAGAGGGGGCTTTCCGATAAGGATTTCTCCCTATTGGAGCGCAATTAGGTGACCAAACCTCTCATCGACAGAACTTTCTATACATCGTCAATATTGCAAATAATAATATAAATAACTTTGTCATCTCAATTATTGATTTAATAATATAAAATATTGATATCGTGACAATAATTGAATCAATAATATGAGAGATATTATGCAACAATTACTGTAGCAATAATTGAGTATAACTGAGTGACTTCTCACGTAAGCATCAATAATCAATACCGTGTGCTACTATGCAACCACGCATATTACTGTACTTTTACCACTGGGTAGTTCAGCAGTTTAACGGTAAAACTTTTGCCGTTATTTTTATAAAAAGATATTTCTATTGTTTTCTAACTACGACAATACATCCGTTGTAGGTTCCACCAATGATTGTGCAGTCGTACGAATATTCCCTGTTAAAACGAATATTCCCCGACCAATCGTATATTTTATAACAACTTGCTTACTTTGCAAAATTTGTAAATATTAACCACATCTATAACATTATATCATATCCACACCATAATATTCAAAAATATATTTCGAGAAAAATTATTCTTTATTCATAAAAGTTGGGGTCTTACAACCTCCCCTTCTTATGAAATTTTGTTCTCGAAATTAGGGTACGTACCTGGTATATCGAAGAGGTGAGGATACCTTGACTTCATTTCATATTCTAACTCCCAGGTCATTTCCTCAACATCGTTGTTTCTCCACAAAACGTTGACTTGAGGTATAACCTTGGAGCGTAGAATATGATCCTTCTTATCCAAGATTTTAACATGTACCTCTTCATACGTTAAATCTTCCTCTATCTCGTCCAGTTCTAATTCAATAATGTGGTACGGGTCTTTCACATATTTACGTAACATAGATATGTGAAAAACGTTATGAACATGAGACATACTTGGCGGTAAAGCGAGTCTATAGACAACAGTTCCTACTCGATCGATGATTATAAATGGGCCAATGAATAGAGAATTGAGCTGTCCTCTCTTTCTAAATCTCGTAACTCCTTTCCATAGAGCAACACGTAAAAACACATGATCTCAAATATTGAATTCCACGTCCTTTCGATGAAGATCAGCATAACTCTTTTGTCGATCTTGTGAGGTTTTTATTCGTTGTCGGATCATTTGAATCTTTTTCGGAGTCATACGTACCAACTCCAGTCCCAACAATGTTGCTTCACCCACCTCGTCCCAGCATACTAGAGAACGACACTTGCGTCCATACAACACCTCAAATGGAGTTATGCCAATACTTGATTGATAACTGTTATTGTAGAAAAATTCCACTAATGGCAAGAATTTGTCCCAACTTCCCTTGAAGTCAAGGACACAGAGTCTTAATAGATCTTCAAGATTCTGAATAGTCCGCTCCGACTACCCGTCCGTTTGAGGATGATATGCCGAACTAAATTGTAAATTCGTGCCCATAGCTTTTTGCAAACTAACCCAAAATTATGAAGTGAATCTTGGGTCTCGATCAGAAACTATGGATACTGGCATACCATGCAGTCTTACAATCTCATTTATGTACATATGTGCAAGACGTTCAAGTGAATAAGTTTCTCGAATAGGAAAGAAATGAGCAGACTTGGTCAATCTATCAACAATGACCCAAGTTGTTATAAAATATTCGACTAATCGAATATTTTATAACAACTTGCTTACTTTGCAAAATTTGTAAATATTAACCACAACTATAACATTATATCATATCCACATCATAATATTCAAAAATATATTTCGAGAAAAATTATTCTTTATTCATAAAAATTGGAGTCTTACAACCTCCCCTTCTTATGAAATTTTGTTCTCGAAATTAGGGTACGTACCTGGTATGTCGAAGAGGTAAGGATACCTTGACTTCATTTCATATTCTAACTCCCAGGTCATTTCCTCAACATCGTTGTTTCTCCACAAAACGTTGACTTGAGGTATAACCTTGGAGCGTAGAATATGATCCTTCTTATCCAAGATTTTAACATGTACCTCTTCATACGTTAAATCTTTCGCTATCTCGTCCAGTTCTAATTCAATAATGTGATTAGGGTCTTTCACATATTTACGTAACATAGATATGTGAAAAACGTTATAAACACGAGACATACTTGGCGGTAAAGCGAGTCTATAGACAACAGTTCCTACTCGATCGATGATTACAAATGGGCCAATGAATCGAGAATTGAGCTATCCTCTCTTTCTAAATCTCGTAACTCCTTTCCATGGAGCAACACGTAACAACACATGATCTCAAATATTGAATTCCACGTCTTTTCGATGAAGATCAACATAACTCTTTTGTCGATCTTGTGAGGTTTTTATTCGTTGTCGGATCATTTGAATCTTTTTCGGAGTCATACGTACCAACTCCAGTCTCAACAACGTTGCTTCACCCACCTCGTCCCAGCATACTGGAGAACGACACTTGCGTCCATATAACACCTCAAATGGAGTCATGCCAATACTTGATTGATAACTGTTATTGTAGGAAAATTCCACTAATGGCAAGAATTTGTCCCAACTTCCCTTGAAGTCAAAGACACAGAGTTTTAATAGATCTTCAAGATTCTGAATAGTCCGCTCTGACTACCCGTCCGTTTGAGGATGATATGCCGAACTAAATTGTAAATTCGAGCCCATAGATTTTTGCAAACTAACCCAAAATTATGAAGTGAATCTTGGGTCTCGATCAGAAACTATGGATACTGGCATACCATACAGTCTTACAATCTCATTTATGTACATACGAGCAAGACGTTCAAGTGAATAAGTTTCTCGTATAGGAAAGAAATGAGCAGACTTGGTCAATCTATCAACAATGACCCAAATTGCACCTACGCATTGAGAAACCTTGGGAAGACCGGTAACGAAGTCCATGGTAATGTGCTCCCACTTCCATTCTGAAATTTTAAGTGGTTGCAATGAAACTTTTGGCACTTGATGCTCCGCCTTGACTCGTTGACAAGTTAGACACCTTGAGGTAAATTCTGCTATCTCTCTTTTCATATTGCTCCACCAAAATGTATGTCAAAGATCACGATACATTTTGGTACTCCCAGGATGGATTGCAAACGGTGTGTTGTGCGCCTCCATCATGATTTTATACTTTAAATCAGGGTCGTTAGGAACACAAAGTCTGGAGTTGACTCGAAGTATTCCTTCTTCATCGATTCTTGCTTCTGAAATAGCACCTTTTTGCACTTTCTTCCTCATACGCATCAGCTCCAGGTCTTTAACTTGAGCAGCTTTAACTTTATCGATTAAAGTCGATTCTACTCGTATATTTGACATCATCACGTGGGTCACTAGAGCCTTTAACTCTATCTCCATCATTTGTAAGTTATACGAAATGGGTCTTTGTGTTAACAACATCACACTCGTAACCGCATACGATCTTCTACTCAACGCGTCAACTACCACGTTTGCTTTTCTAGGATGGTATTGAATGGTATAATCGTAATCTTTCAACAACTCGAGCCAACGTCTTTAGGACATAATACATTCGTTTTAGGTAAAAAAATATTTGAGGGTTTTGTATCGGGTTCAAGGTCGATACAAAATTCAATTTCACGCACCGGGGGTAGGCCAGGAAGTTCTTTAGGAAATACGTTAGGAAATTTATTAAAAATAGGAATATCATTCAAATCTGACGTATTTTTGTTTAAATTCGTGACATGAGCAAAGAAAGCTTGACATCCATTTTTCAATAAACGAATAGCTTTATGGCTTGATATGACAGTGATTGACTTTAGTGGTTTGGTTTTTTGAATTCGCATAATAAGTTGGTTAGGAATATGAAAGCTAACATTCTTACGAAAACAATCAATTTTAGCATGATGAGTAGTTAACCAATCAATCCCTAAAATTACATCAAATGCAAGTATTTTCAAAGAGATAAGATCGACAAGTAACGTGAGGGTGTTGATTTGAATCGAACAAAATTTATAAACAGTGGAGGTAACGAAGGTTTCTCCCAACGGAGTTTCAACAGATAAGTTAAAGTCTAATTTCTCCGGAGTCAAATTTAAACGTTGAGTGCAAGTAGGTGAAATAAAAGAGTGGGTAGAATCGGTATCTAATAAGGTATAGATTTCGTAAAAGTTTATGATTAACTTACCCGTGATAACTTCGTTCGGTTCCTTGCTTTTTGGGAAGTTACAAAAAGCGCTCTCACTTGAGCCACCGACTTTGACTTTTCTGGGACAACCCTTGGTGTCATCATTACCACTAGAATTGACTTTCGCTATAGGGCATATTCCACCCTCAACTACTTTGTCGTACTCCTGATCCATGATCTGTTTGATAACCCGAATTTTCAGGAATTATTAAAATAAGAATTTAGTAAATAGAATTCTTATTATTAGATATGTCGGGTTCAAATATGAATATATATATATATATGTGTGTGTGTGTGTGTGTGTGTGTGTGTGTGTGTACGTGGAATGTGGTATTGTGTTACATAGGGTAATATGAGCTATGTAATAAGTGATGTTGTGTTTAATAAATACATATCATTATTATATGTTTGTTATAAATTATAGAAATGAATTAGTAAGAAGATGGATAAGATTTATCTATCGGCATTAAATAATTTATAGAATTATTTTATCATAGTAAGTTGGTGACATTAAATATCCTTGATAATCACCAATTTCTTGAGTATATGTATGAGTAAGTATCAAGTCTAAGGCAGTGCATCCGTACTCTTTGATGGTGGATGTATACGAGCTGGGCTAAACAATTCCTTCAGAGAGCGGAGGTATATACGAAATAGTAACCGATCTAACTCACTGTGAAAACAGTGTAGACGAGATGGAAACTAATTTGTTGGTTGTTTGTGGGAAATCACTCAGTGTACTATATTAAATACCATTAACGACTCGATGTGTGCTAAGTTTGGACTTATATATATGTACGTTGTTGATGAGAGAAGAAAGTAGGTATATCTTTAGATAAATATTGGTTAGAGATTTTATGGACTAATATTGGGATAGAGAAAGAAGAGTTGAACTTGAAGTTTAATCTCTAAATTAATGAAGAATGTAGTCATTGGAGATTTATTTTTGTTAGTATAGTGAGATAGCATGTATGGAACATGTTAAAGGATTTGCGAGTTAAGTTCTGTTTTTGTTGAAACATAACATGTCTGCGTCCTAACTTAAGGTAGCGACCAGCGCCACTCAAGCTAAGCCTAAGACGGTAGCAGTAGATGCAAGGTGTCTCAGATAAAATTTTGAGTTAGTTTATGAAAATTTGATTTCAAGACATGTTTACTAATAACTCTTATAAGGGTCATAAATGGTGACTAAGTTGTTCATGAAGGAATTAAGTTAGCAAAACATGATTTGAATAAGAATTAATTAATTAACCCGTAATAAATATGGTTAATTAAGAGATATTATAGAATATTATATTATGAAGCTTAAGAGATATTGTTAAGAGAGATATTGTTTTGGAACAATTAATGAAAGAAATGAAATGAAGAATTATATTAAATAGTGTAGTACATAGTAATTATGTAAAGAAATGGCTATTTGGATAAAGATGTTATGAATATAAGTTCATGGTATATAGTTATTTAAGGTAATTAAATATTGAGGTAAAGTGTGAAACCTAAACCTTATATTAAAAATAATGTGAAATTGGAAAAAAACCAAACGTGACCTAGACCCTTAATATTTTATTATAGAAATAATGAGCTTGAGTTATATAACTCAAGTAAATGAGATAAATGAGCCTTATTTTACCTTAGTATTAGAGTTAAACTAGACTGAAGGTTTAACTGAAATTATTAAAAGAGAATTAATGGAAAAGATAATAGATGATTAATATTAATCATTTTGATATTTAAGTGTGATAGGAAGTAATGGGTTGGGAATACCCAACTGAATGATAGTTAGCCCAATTAAAATATTATGTGGACTGAAGTACATGGACTATATGATATGAGTACATAAATAATCCCTAACTTTACTTGGTGTAGTAGCAATAACACATTAAAATTTCATTTTGAGAATTAAAGGAACCAAACTAAGCTTTAGTTGCTGAGAATTAGCCTTGTCCCAAAATCAGTGTCCTAATTATTATAACAACCGTAATAGGCCATTGGCCTAACTATACGATTGCTGGAAACATGAAAAGGCTAGAATAACTACTAATGATGGAGGAAGATGGAGTGGTTAACCAACTCTTGAGGATCCACTGGCTTCTTCGTCTTCCCTTTGGTTTAAATTGTTGGGCAAAGCCATTGTTTGGTCAATGGTTCCTCTATAAATAAAGCCAACTCCTTCTCTTTTCTATTTGATAAATTCTCTGAGAATTTGGTTATGGAAGTTCAGTAGTATTGAGAGCAAGCAGAGGTTTGGAGTGCTATAGATAGCAAATTAAATCCATCAAGAGGTAATGAATCTAACGTTTATGCTTTTGATTCCTAAGCCTTGAATTCCTTAGAAATAACAAGAAAAAGTCACTTTTGAGTCATAAATTTGATGGCTAAGTGTTTTTGTAATCCATGAATTGTTGCTAGATGTTGTTAATATAGTCAAATGCGAAAACAACGAAAGTTAAACGGATCAATTTGGTTGAGAAACGAATTCTTCGTGAATGAATTCGCTAAATGTGTTTAAACTAAGAAAATATAGCATGAACACTAAATTGGAACCCTTAAAAGGGGTTTTTAATGTTTTTGAAGTGTTATAATTATTCTGTAGATGAGTAGCTAAGAGTTTAACGAGTCCAATAAATCGAAAACCAACTAATTCGGACTTAAAATGAGAAAGTTATGTCCAAAATCAGAACTGGCTAAATGAGTGGCGAGCAAGACCGGCATGGTGAAGAAAATGGCGCGGCGCCGCTTAATGTGTGCTAATTGTGACTGTTTTGACTTGGTTTGGTAAAACGGTCATAACCTTTTCATACTGACTCTGTTTGAGGCAATTCAAGATGATCTAGAACGAGGACGAATAGACCTACAACTTTTGTTCTTTAAGTTTTTCAATTTGAGGTTGTTAGGAAGTGTCAAAATAGTCATCTTTGTGACTGTTACGTATTCGGAGGCGATCGGAGGGCGTCGAGCGAGCACATACGCAAGTATAGTGCTCCTGACGATGGAATATATTATTCTAAGTGATACAACATAAATATGCATGATAATAGACATGTCATATAACTAAGATTAATTTACTCATTATGGAATGCCTTAACATGATTTTCTGAAAGAAAACTTAAAGTTTTTGAGAAACGGAAGTTAATGAGTTTGGTGTCCTTTGAGTTCTGACCTTGGACCCTATGTACGCATATCAATGGACATGAAATGTAGTTTTAAAGTTACCTTGCATATAATAGATTGATATAGCTTGGTTTAAAGTGTTTTGAAAGAAAAACTTGAAGTTTTGAAAATGAAACTTAATGAACTTTGTGTTTGTTAAGTTTTAACTTTGGGAACATGTGAATGTGGCCTAGTTATGTGCGCAGATGGATAAGGAATGCAATTTCAAGATATATTATACATAAAAGGTTATCAAGCTCGGGTTAGTATGTGTTTTGAAGAGAAATTTAAAAGTTTTATAAACTAACTTTGATGAGCATTGTATTACTTGCATTAGGACCTTATAAGCAAGCATTATAGAGTTGTTTATGCCTTTGAACATGAAAGATACGTGCACTCAACTAGTTAAGCATGACATAAGTTATTTAAACATGTTTTAAAAGTATGAACTATGCTATGTCTTTGTAAATGGGATAAATACATGTGAAAATGCGTATTAAAGGCTTGTTAGTACCAATATAAGGCTTAAAAGCTTATAAACATTAAACCTTTGTTAAAAGAAGTTATTAAGCCTTGTTGATGTAAATAATTCAACATAAAACTATGTAATTCAAAACTAAATGATTTGAAATGTGAACTTGAAGAACTATCAGAACCTACTTGATGTATGTTTATAGTATGTATCAGAATGCATAGTAGGTTAGGACTAAACTGAGCAATGAAAAACCTAAGTCTCGAGTTACAAAAGGGGAGAAGCTACTGCGCATACTAATTTAAATTTTAATGCAAGATTTACCGTGTACGTTGCTCAGCAGAGTGACCAAGAGCAGTTTGTTAACTGCATGGTCTTAAGTTACGGTTATATGTTATCTTTAAGGACTACAAGACATGAAAACAAGATTGTTTAGATAAATATGATAGTAGAATGAGCTAGTCTCATGGTTATCCTAAGTTCAAGTAAAAATGAAACCAAGTTAGGAAATAATATTTGTTCTTATATTAATAACGTATGAAATGTTTGACTGATGAATATGAATCCATGATTATATAAATGTGTAAGAACACACGTAGTGCAGATAAGCTTTAAGCAGTTAAGTCGTAGTTGATAAACTATGAATCAGGCAAGTCTTTCAGTTCCTATTTGATATATGAATTCTATAACTATTAGATGAGCTATATTATGCTATGAGAATGTTGATGTATATATATGAAATGCATATGAGATATGTATGAAATGTGAATGTTGATCTTCGATGATATGCTTATGAAGTAAACTTATATGCCTGTTATGTGTGAAGTAACATGCGTAGTAAATATTAATTGATTATGAATGCATGAGCTGAGTATGTTATTATATGCTATATGTCTTTGCATGAAAGCTGTTAGAATTCTTTGGTCATCGAGCTCACCCTTGCAAATAACCACTTTTGCAGGTTAAGGACCCACGGTAAAGTTACGTGCTACTTGATTGATAAAGTTCAATAGCATCGATGGAGATTGATTGATTTATTTAAATATATGCTCTGGAACTATGTTTAGGTTCCATGATAGTAGTTTATGATGTGTAATACATGTTAAGTTGTACTATGTGATACATAGAGGAATTCGAATCGAGATGTAAAAAAAATTTATACAGTAATTCGAATAGAATGAATCATAACATAATTTGATTCAAGGATATGTAATTGATTTAAGTTAAGATATCAATAAAGGATTTATTTTAAAGGAGATTGAAAAAGTTTAAATTATTTCGCATATTTATATAACATCGAATATGATGTTGAAAGTAGTATGCACACAAGCCAATCATGTTTGATGATAAAGCATATACTTTGTAACAATCTTATTCATTTATTAATAAAAATTATTAATTTATTAAAGGCTTTTAATTATCTACATGATGTTTGTTTTATAATATGTGATAAACCCATAGTTTTAAGCAATGCTTTTAGAATAATGATGATGATCATTCTAATGAGATCTAAATTCTTAGAAAGCTTAAAACTAAAATAGTTCCCAATCATTGGATTACTAAATTGGGGATTAGTGAATCCGGGTAGATTGGTACATACGTTCTTCTTTCATTGGATGAGGATGATTGATCTCATGATCATTTGTGTGGAGACACTAAAGCAAGTATGTAGGTGCTTATTAGAGAATAAGTTCATTGAGCGTGGCTCGCTAAGGAATACCTAATGGAGTTTTACTTTTTGTCGATAGGAATTCTGTAGTGATAGTAAGACAAGTAATCCTTGGACTTGAGATCATCATAGTATCTTGTGTATGATGAGTTATACTTTGACTTATTCCTTAAGACCCTTAGGGTATATCAAAGGGTATGCTTGGGTATAATAAGTTTATACATGGAGATAATGTATGATCGATAAAGAATCTACCACTTCTAATAAAAGAAGAGAAATGTCCTATGTGATTCGATAAATGACAACCCAAGTAGTCTCTTGGTTAAGAAGCGTAATGAAATTAGAAAGGAGTTTCTAATTTGCATTATTTTGAGTTGTGCATTTAAGAGTCGAAAAATACATATAATTAAATAAAATTAGACTTGATGTGGTAATTCCATGTCTTATATTTAATTGGGACATTGTATGGTGGAAGGATTGAATTATACAGAACTATTTACTCAAAGGTTCTTTTATGATTAATGTTGAAATCTATATTATCCGGAAAGTCGTTGATCGCTAGGGAGGCTTATCCTATTGTAGAATAAATATTATTTATTTAAATAAATTAATTGTTTAATTTATTTATTTAAATAAGATTAGAATTGTTCTAATTGATTTATTCACAATGGGTTTAATATGGAGAACCTAAAGGGTCACACCATAAAAAGAAGAATAATTATTTAAGAAGTTAATGGCATAATCGTAATAATATGTTATGTATATTTAATTTAATCAATGGTGATAGAATAAATTAAATAGCTTAATATTTATTATTTAATATTTTAGAAATATTAAATATAAATTAATAAGAGAGTCTTATTAATATTATTACAATTATTATTATTTTAATTTCTAAAAGAGTTTAGGAATTAATTTAATATAAGTACTCTCATTTATTCCTAATTGGATTAGGAAGAAAAATTAGTTAAAGGAGTTTAATTAATTATCCCTAATAAGATTAGGGAGCTTAATTAATTAAAAGAATTTAATTAATTAAAACCCAATTCCTTAATTGTTAAGGTGGGTTGCCCACATCTATAAATAAGAGGAGTCTTATTATGGGTGAGGGGGTAGTTGACTTTTACAACTACGTAATAATTCCAATAGTTGGGAGAGTACGCATTTTTCTATAGAGATAGAAAACTAGGGTTGAGCCAATACCCATCTTCTTGAATTCCTTTTCTTCCTTGGTGGATCACCTCTAGAGGCCAAACACTTGGGTGGCTAACGTTGATCAAAGGAAGGAACCAAACCCGGTGGATTCAAGTTGAATGCGAAAAGGATTGGAGGTGAACTTGTACCTGAGGAAGCTCGGATCTTCAAGGGTATGTTTGTTCTTCATATCTTTTCGTTTAATTAATAATTGTTCATAAAGGGTGATCCGGGTATATGGTTTGTAAATTTTTTTTAAACTCTGATTTATCTCGCTTCCGCTTAATTTTTGCAATTTGATTGCGTTCTTGAATATTACAAACCTAACAGTGGCATCAGAGCCAAACCTTTATGCGAATTATTAATTGTTTAATTTGATATTATATTGATATGTGTTTAGAACAATTTAATTGGGCATAATTTGTTTTTATAAAATTAAAAAAAAGGAGCCGATTCTTTTTTTTTCCCAAAAACCGCGTGGCCACTACCAAAGTTTTTTTTTCCTTGCACGGAATTGGTTTAATTCTGGGCCAAATTCGTCAAGTGTCCCACGTGAATGTATAAGGAGTATTGCGGAGCTCAAGCTTTATTCTGTTAGATAACAAAAGCTTGGAGCTTTATCAAAGGGTAAAGACATAGTCTTGTTAATCATGGCTTTCATGCTTTTGGTTACGGAAATCAAGGGAAATTTGTTGGAAATCATGAATCCGTGTAATACTTATACACTTATATATTATATATATATAATACATATATATACCGCACGGTTTTTTATATAATATATATATATATATATATTGGTTATTATATTATATATATATAATAGTTATATATATATATACTATATATATATATATTATTCTTAATTATTATATAATTAAAATAAAAAGTTTATTTTAATTTTAAAATAAAAGGTTTATTTTAATATTAAAATATAAAGTTTATTTTAATTTTAAAATTAAATTTCATGCTAACTAATTAGAGTTGGAATTGGATTCCATGATAACTAATTGGAGTTGAAATTGGATTCTATTTTTCCTTAAATAAAGGAGTTTATTTTGATATGAAATTAGATTTCATATTATTCAAAATAAAAAGGTTTATTTGTGAATAGGAAAGAGAATCCTAATTTCCTTAAATAAAGGAGTTTATTTAGATATGAAATAAGATTTCATATTATTCAAAATAAAGGAGTTTATTTGTGAATAGGAAAAAGAATTCGTGTTTCCTTTAATAAAAGTTTTTTTTACATGGAATTGGATTCCATAATTAATTAAAATAAAAGAGTTTATTTTGATTAAAGATTTTGATTAAAATAAAATAGTTTATTTTATTCAAAATTGGATAAATTAAAATAAAATAGTTTTATTTTGATTTAAATTTGGATTAAAATAAAGGAGTTTATTTTGATTCAAAATTAGATTTTATACTAACTAAATTTGCCCATTAAATGATATCAATATATATATTAAATGTTTATTATTCATTAGATGAATGTTATTTATTGATGCATATGATGATGTGTATGATAATAAATGGGATTGATTATGGACTATTGACCAATGTGATTGGATTTTATTTTAGTTAGATGCATGAATGTATGGGTTTTATTAAATGGGGTCTGCGTACCTCGTCTTCTCTAATTTTTTCTTAATGTAAATTCTAACTCCCTCCTATGTACTTCCCTCGATCACGATCAAGGTTTCTATTTATTTTAAATAGTTTTGTAATAGGAATAGTTAGAATTAATTTTGAAAAATTGGAGATCAAGGAGCAAGGAGGCGCTTGAAGACCCGTTTGTAATGGAGCCCGGGTTTAAATGTAATTGTTATATTTAAATATTATTTCTTGCACCCCTAGGGTTTGACCTTTTGGTTCACTTGGTGGCTCTAGTGAACCAAACTAGAATAAAAGTCCATAATCAATCAGGGTAGAATATAGTATTCTATATGCATGCTTATACTATATATATTATATATTATGCAAACATGCTTCGCATGTTCATTAATATGACGCGTATTTTATATATATATATAAAATGGCGCTTAAACAAGATGAGACAAATTAATAACAAACCCCTCAATTTTTATATTAAGTCCTAAGCGTTCAAAGATATTTGGAATATCGAACATCGCCTTTCTAGCATGATAAAATTAATAGAGTATTAAATATTTAATATGAGTTTGTTGTGTCACCACAAGGCAAGTATTAAGTATTTAAGATGTTAATTTATCACATTTGATGCTTATAAAGAAAATTGAACAATATTGTTTTGTTGTGTCACCACAAGGATGATATTTTTTTTTTGAATATATGGAGTGCTAGGTTGGACTTAACTTGGATAATTTTGATTCGGATGTGCCACCACTTGATCAAAATAATCTAAGAGGCAAAAGAAAAGGAGTTGCATAGTTGATGTAATTGACAAAAGTTGTCTACCTATTTATTTATATATAGTTTGTTGTGTCACCACAAGGCTATATACATTTGAAATGGGATCCTTATTCTCACTAGCAAATCTTTAATTAGATTTTGGCTTAGAACTATATAAGTGAGGTAATATAGTTTGAAGAAAATAGTGGGAGATACCAATTTAAAACAAGACCTAATTTATTTTGGTAATTAATAAAAGAATGTATGTTAAATGTTGTTAATTACAAATTCATTTACAGAATTTTACAATGTCAAAATTACTATCACTGCGAAGCATATTAGATGCTAAATTAACCAGACCAAATTAAACGGATTGGTTAAGAAATTGAGAATAGTTCTCACGGCTAAAAAGCTATCTTATATCCTTAATATGCTTATCCCTGCAATGGTTGCAGACAATGCCTCTAAGGAAGAAATTGTTACTTTTAGAAAGTGGCAAGATGATGCACAGTTGGCTCAATGCATCATGCTCGCATCTATGAGTAACGAGCTTCAGCGTCAGCATGAAACTATGGATGCTTCTACTATATTCCTGCACATCAAGTAGTTGATGGTGAGGAAAGTAGGACTGATAGATATCAGATATCTAAGGAGCTCTTCCGATCTAGAATGGCCAATGACACTATAGTACAGACAAAAAGTTCTTAACATAATCACTTTTATTGATTAATTAGGACAACTGGTTTTGTCATGGATGGAGAGTTGAGCCAAGATTTGATCTTGCACTCACTCCCGGACTCCTTTCACAATTGTTGTGAATTTTTCATATGAACAAGCTAGATATCAGCCTCGCTGATTTGCTTAACATATTGAAAAGTGTTGTGAGTCACTTTCCAACCAAGAAAGACCAAGTCTTACTGGTAGGGGCCAAAGTATCTTCTAAAAAGAAGAACGATTGTAAGAAGGTAAATAGAAAGGCGTAAACAAAGGATAATAAGAACAAAAGCGTCTGAGATAGCAAAGGAGTTTGCTTCCCACCGCAATAAGCTCGGACCTTTGGAAAGAAAGCTGCGAGAAGCATCTTGTAGAGGCTAACCAAAGAAGCTTAGTGAAGTTCGGTTATAATACTGCTTTTGTTCATGATTGAAATAAAATTTTCTTTAAGTCGAGGTTCTACTTGGGTATTGGATACCGACTTTGGTTATCATAAATATAGATTTATGAAAGGACCAAAAGAAGTAGAAAGCTAAACAAGTATAAGTAATCCTATGTGTGGGAAATGAAGCAAAGGTTGCAACATTAGCCATAGAAACTTATAGTTTAAGATCGCTACGGGAAAATCTATTAAGTCGATAAGTTGTTATTGTATATTAGTTCTCGTTGAAAACATTATTTCCATTTTATTGTTGGACAATGAAATCTTTAGTATTATAATTAAGAACAATTGTTGTTACATTTATAATAATAATGTTTTGTATAGAATGGAATATTACTTAATAAATTTTGTATACTTGACTTTGCGTGAAAATATATTTTGCAAATTGAACAAACTAGTATAAGAAAAGGAGATGATCATTCAAAGAGTTGAATGTGTGTATTTCTTTGAAATACAAGTATGAATTATTTGAAAGGTTCAAACAATTGAAGTGAAATAAATTGATAAAGTATTAGAATTCTTTGATCGGATCAAGGAATAAATACTTGTGCAATAAGTTTCTAGATCATCTTAAATGGTTTTCTCATAATGGACACATCCCGATCTTGATAATTGATTGATGTATCTAAATGGAAAATTCGTACCTTGTTGGATATAGTGCGATTCAGTAATGATTTTACCGACATTTCGGTATCCTTCAGGGTCATGTCCTAGAAATGGTCGCGCAAACCACGAAAAGGTAACCTCAAAATCCAGCCCCAAGACTCCATAAAAGTTATGGACAGGGAGGATTCCTAATCTTAAGTATGTTAAGATAAGGGGTTGTCCAACTTATGTGAAATGGTTTCAAAGGATAAGCTTGGGACAAGATTTGACAAATTCAGATTTGTGGGACATCCTAAAGTAAGTTTAGGGTAAATGTTCTATGATCCTACTTAGCAAAAAGTGTTTATTGCAAAACACGCTTCCTTCTAAGATAAAGGTGTTTATCATTGAAAGGGATAGTGGGAGGATAATAGATCTTGAAGAGTTCAAGAACCACAAAATACTATAAGTCAAATAAGAGGAACCTGTAGATAGACCTATTATACCACAACTCAATCGTAAATGCGGAATAGTACAAGAAGATACAGGAGGTATGGATTCATCATAGATGATGATGATGAGGTACACATCATAAAAGATGTTGATCCAGTTACATACGATGAGGTAAGTGTTGTAGACACTCAGAGAAATGGATTGAAGCAAGTTTCTCAAATATGGAACATTCGTTTTGATGAGGCAATCAAAAGAGTTTGATTTTATCAAAAATAAAAATGAATCTAGTGTGTACAAAAGGGTCAGTGGGAGCATCGTGACATTCCTAGTACTATATGTTGATATACTACGGATAAGGAATGACATATTAATGCTACAATCAGTAAAGATAAAGTTATCTAAACATTCCTCCATGAATGATTTGGGAAGAGTATCTTAATTGGGGATATAAATCTATATAGATAGATATAAGATGATGCTCGACTTAACCCAAGGAACGTATATTCATTTGATGCTAAAGTCGTTTAGCATGGCAAACTCCAAGAGATGTCTCATGTCGATGAGCTATGGAGTGTATCTTTCTTAATAGTCCCCAAAGACTCATAAAAGAGAGATCGCATGAGTGACTATCATGTATGCAATGAAATGTACGAGACACGATGTTGATCAAGAATATTCGGAGAAGATCACTGTAAGGCGGTGAAAAACATCTTAAAGTGCTTAACTTAAGCACTAAGGATGTGATCATATTCACGGTGGGTCTAAATTAAAACTAGAGGGCTTAACAGACTCAAGTTTTTCAGACAGACCAAGATGACAAAAAAAATCCACTTTAAGGTAAAGCGTTATCTTGAACAGTGGTGTAGTGAATTGGAAAGGTTCCAAACAAAGAAAGAGTTCTTTGGTTTAGTGATAAAGACAAAGTATATAGCTATAAATGAAGGCGCAAGTTGATTGTTTGGATTAAAAGTTCATTTCTGAACTAGGAATAGTTCTAAGTCTCATCTTGGATCTAAACATGTGTTGTGGCACTTTCATTTGATTATTAGAATCATTGAAAGATGGGAAATCACTATAGAGATAGTGGACTCTCATGAACAACATTACATATCCATTAACTAAAGCTTATCCAAATGCGGGATAATCATCACTTAGAGAAGAAGAGTATGAGATACCATGGCGATTGGCTTTAGTGCAAGTGGGAGATTGAAAGTAGTATGCACACGCCAATAATGTTTGATGATAAAGCATATACTTTGTAACAATCTTATTCATTTATTAATAAAATTATTAATTTATTAAAGGCTTTTAATTATTTACATGATGTTGTTTTATAATATGTGATAAACCCATAGTTTTAAGCAATGCTTTTAGAATAATGATGATGATCATTCTAATGAGATCTAAATTCTTAGAAAGCTTAAAACTAAAATAGTT
Source organism: Panax quinquefolius (assembly GCA_020205615.1). Taxonomy (NCBI): domain Eukaryota; kingdom Viridiplantae; phylum Streptophyta; class Magnoliopsida; order Apiales; family Araliaceae; genus Panax; species Panax quinquefolius. The sequence continues at coordinate 148,510,903 of CM035152.1, forward strand.
CCCAATCATTGGATTACTAAATTGGGGATTAGTGAATCAGGGTAGATTGGTACATACGTTGCTTGCTTTCATTGGATGAGGATGATTGATCTCATGATCATTTGTGTGTGGAACACTAAAGCAAGTATGTAGGTGCTTATTAGAGAATAAGTTCTTTGAGCGTGGCTCGCTAAGGAATACCTAATGGAGTTTTACTTGCCTGTCAATAGGAATTCTTGTAGTGATAGTAGTACAAGTAATCCTTGGACTTGAGATCATCATAGTATCTTGTGTATGATGAGTTATACTTTGACTTATTCCTTAAGACCCTTAGGGTATATCAAAGGGTATGCTTGGGTATAATAAGTTATACATGGAGATAATGTATGATCAATAAAGAATCTACCACTTCTAATAAAAGAAGAGAAATGTCCTATGTGATTCGATAAATGACAACCCAAAGTAGTCCTTTGGTAAGAATGAAATTAGAAAGGAGTTTCTAATTTGCATTATTTGAGTTGTGCATTTAAGAGTCAAAATACATATAATTAAATAAAATTAGACTTGACGGTGAATTCCATGTCTTATATTTAATTGGGACATTGTATGGTGGAAGGATTGAATTTATGCAGTAACTATTTACTCAAAGGTTCTTTTATGATTAATGTTGAAATCTATATTATCCGGAAAGTCGTTGATCATTAGGGAGGCTTATCCCTATTGTAGAATAAATATTATTTATTTAAATAAATTAATTGTTTAATTTATTTATTTAAATAAGATTAGAATTATTCTAATTGATTTATTTCTGATCGGTTTAATATGGAGAACCTAAAGGGTCACACCATAAAAGGAAGAATAATTATTTAAGAAGTTAATGGCATAATCGTAATAATATGTTATGTATATTTAATTTAATCTATGGTGATAGAATAAATTAAATAGCTTAATATTATTATTTAATATTTTAGAAATATTAAATATAAATTAATAAGAGGAGTCTTATTAATATTATTATAATTATTATTATTTTAATTTCTAAAAGAGTTTAGGAATTAATTTAATATAAGTACTCTCATTTATTCCTAATTGGATTAGGAAGAAAAATTAGTTAAAGGAGTTTAATTAATTATCCCTAATAAGATTAGGGAGCTTAATTAATTAAAAGAATTTAATTAATTAAAACCCATTCCTTAATTGTTAAGGTGGGTTGCCCACATCTATAAATAAGAGGAGTCTTATTATGGGTGAGGGTAGTTGACTTTTACAACTACGTAATAATTCCAATAGTTGGGAGAGTACGCATTTTTCTATAGAGATAGAAAACTAGGGTTGAGCCAATACCCATCTTCTTGAATTCCTTTTCTTCCTTGGTGGATCACCTCTAGAGGCCAAACACTTGGGTGGCTAACGTTGATCAAAGGAAGGAACCAAACCCGGTGGATTCAAGTTGAATGCGAAAAGGATTGGAGGTGAACTTGTACCTGAGGAAGCTCGGATCTTCAAGGGTATGTTTGTTCTTCATATCTTTTCGTTTAATTAATAATTGTGCATAAAGGGTGATCCGGGTATATGGTTTGTAATTTTTTTTTAAACTCTGATTTATCTCGCTTCCGCTTAATTTTTGCAATTTAATTGCGTTCTTGAATATTACAAACCTAACAGATGTAAGATAGGAATGGTAAATGACCAAGATTTAAAACTTATAAAAGTTTGGGGTCATTACATAGATCCTGAAAATGGAAAGAATTTATATTCTAAATTGTAATAAGTAAAGTTATATTCATTAAGTTATGAATAAAAGATATAAATAGTTTGACGACAGTAGTATTGTGGCGGACCGAATTCGAGGTTCAAAGGGACCTGGATTTGGTGGCGTCACAATCTAAATCATTAATCTTTGGTCCATATCTAATTGAGGTTGACCGCAATGTACAGGGTAATTCAAAACTCGATGTTGGGTTCTCCCAATTGCTGTCCAAAAAGAGAAATACATATCATCTATTTTAGCCTTCTTGGATCGGACTTCTCTTTCCACAATATCAACGCGTCGTGCAGCTTTTACCCATGCATCCTTCATTCTCACTCGTTCAGTTGTTTCTTCTTTCAACTGATCCTTGACATTTGAATTCTCAAATTCCAGCTTTATCATCTTATACTCTGCCAAAGAGTGCTTCTGTTCAAACATCACATATCGGGTAACACAATTTTGAATTGTTGTATCCCTTTGCTCCACGATCGCCTGCCGTTCTTCAGCTTGTTCTTCTAATTCATGAATACGATTTTGCAGTTCTATATTTCGATCATAAAGTTCTCCTAATAAATTCTCCTCAGGTTTCTCTTCTTCCTCACTCTCAGCTGCTACCTCTGCGACTAGCTCGGGTGCTGTGACGCCCCCAAAATAGGTATACATCACCCATTCTGAGTTGTCAATACATGGTACAGAAACAACTACAACTTTATTATTACAACAGTAAAACTGTGAGTTTGAATACAAATATTATCTTCTAGACAATATCTATACTCAAATAAATCCTCATCACATTTATTGATACATTATTTTACAAAAATGGTGAGGACTACTAAACAACTCTCTCTAGAACTTTCATTTCATACCCAGAGCTAAATACTCATTTATATTCTCGCCTCTCGAGAAGAAAAATGGAACAAAAGGAAAAGGGTGAGCTCAACTAGCCCAGTAAAGAATATTATGACTAAGATAATATACAACAAATTATCGTTAGTCTTCAACAGGGAAAAATCTAATAGAATACAATAGACAACAAATTTTAAATCAATATTCGCAGCGGAAATAATAATTCATTAGAAGAGTTAAGTAGAGAATGCAAACTACTATCTTATACGTATGAATTTAAAAGTTCATCGCTCTATCTTTTATCCTGTAACATCAATCATATATATATCCGAATCAAATATTCATCTTTGCACTACAAAGCCAAAGATATTCATCGATTGGTCATGTTCATCTAAACACTGTTCATCTTTGCACTCTACGGGCCAAAGATATTCTTCAAAATCATTCATCTTGCACTCTGGGCCAAAGATATTCCATAATATCATCATTTAAATGAAGATGATGAAAATATTTTTAAAAAAGCGAATCCAATTGAAACAAAATGATGAGGATTAAGGATTAGTACTTTTGTTTTATCCACGCCCAAAAATACCTCAAAAATAATCAAAGTGGTGTAAAATTCAAGAATGATCAAAACATGGATACAATCAAAGCTAGTATCCGAATAGATATTTTAGACGAAAAGAAAATTTTTCATTTTTTGATGAATAGTCGTAGTATTCGTGAATAGTAGTATAGATATCGTGAATAGTCTTGAGTATCGTGAATAGTAACTCAGACACCAAAAGTTCCAAATTTGATAAAACTTGGATCAATATTTCAACATAATGATATTGAAGAAATAATATCATTCTGAAAAAAATAACATCCCTTACCTCGAAAGACAAGATTTAGTTGAAACAGGATATAGGTTATGACTTGAACTTGCACATAGTATAGCAATACTCAAAGTATACTCAAAATACTCACAAGAATACGCTCGATAATATAGAGAGGAAAACTTGATTTACGGTGTGATTTTCAATTCTAACCTAAGCACCCTATTTATAGAAAATTGCTTAGAACACCAAAAGCGAGAAAATTTAATATAATAATATTATATATATTACAAATTCTCTACGCACACTTAGCATCTGAAATCAGCAATCTTAACACATGTTAAATGAGTCCCAATAATGTAAAAAACATTTTTGTAATTAAAAATATTTTAAACTTCCAAAAATTAATTATTTCGGAGCTTTAGAAATTCAATAATTCATAATAAATAGCCCTTTTATCAGAAAATTCGAATCTTGCGAATTTCTATAGGAAATTCAATTCTCTACAACTTTACGGAAGAAAGTTTTTCCAAATTCCAAATAGAAATTGACCGAAATCCACAAGCAGAAGCGATTTTACAAGTTATAATCAAATTTAAATCGATAAATGGGGTCCATGAGCATGTTTAACATGTTTTAAACATTTATTGCAACAAAAATACTCTTCCTCCTCGTATACTCATATATCCCACATTCGTTGTAAAAATATCCATTATTATATTATTAAAATATAATAATACATTTAAATGAATTATCTTATCGAAAAAGATAAAATTTCAATTTTCAACAATTGTCACATTAAAAATTTTCTCCATCTATATCCACATAAAATCAATATTTTCCTCATCATATGAATCAATAATTAATTATTCACAAATAATATTACGAGAATCACAATATTGACAACAGCACGGTTCTGGGAAAGAGGGGCTTTCAATAAGAATTTCTCCTTCTTTGGTATGATTAGGTGACCAAACCTCTCCTTGAGCAGAACTTTCTAGACATTTCCAAAATGTTATCTAATAATATTATTAGGATAATATGAATTATTGCATCGATAATGAAAAAAATAACGTGAAATGACAATTATTGAAACAACATCAATATAAAATATCAACACAAAGAATTATTAAATCAATAAAATCTTTGAATAGTAATTATCGTAACCATTATTAAGTAGTGCCTTCTTACGTAAGAATCAATAATTGGTCTGCAATCTGGTAATACTTCTTGTGTTTTAACCATAGAGTATTTTAAATGTAATTAATTAGTAACAACTGGCAGATTATTTTTAAACCACTTATATTTGTCGTTTTCTTCATCCAATCACTTTCCGTTATGGGGCCCACAAAATAATGCGCTGTCGTACGAATATTCTCCGACAGCAAGAATATTCCACGACCAAACGAATATTCCCTGACAACAATGAATATTTTATAACCACTTGTTTATTTTGAAATATTTGCGTATTTTACCCATAACTATTCACATTAATCAAATCAACCCTTACTATTTCAAAATAATAAATAGAGAAAATTAAATTTCATTAATAATAAGTTGGGGTCTTACAGGTGCAACTATTAATTCTTCACTCACCACATGAATATCTCTAATTTCTTCTTCGCTTAACATCCTACAATCAAGTTTAATAACTTAATTAGTACTCCCCAATAAAATCTTTGTTATAACAAAATATTATACTCCAATATTTATTCTTTAAATGATTCTCCTCGATTCATCACCTAAAACTCTATATGAGTTCATCTCTTGATTTTCAGATGTCATTTTCTAACACTGCCACAAAACAAGGGTAAATTGACATGCCACATATTATTCATATATTTTGACCGACCAATTAAATAACAAATAAGCTTAGTTAGGTCATACTAGCGAAGGAATTACCCGACTCTCCCCTCCTAGTTCTAGTCTCACATCTCAGCCAGGGATCATATCCCTAAGCTTTGATCATTAAGCTCATGACGCCCCCAAAATAGGTATACATCACCCATCTTGAGTCGCCTAATACATGGTACAGAAATCAAATACAAACTTCTTTAATACAACTGTCGTGTAAAAATACGACAAAACATAGCTGAGTTTTTACATGAATATTGTCTTCTAGACAATATCCAAACTCAAATGGAGTCTTCATTACATTTATTATCACACTATTTCATAAAATAGTGAGGACTACTATAACACCATCTCGGACCATCACTCCGTTCCCCGACTAGTCCCGGCTACGTTCTCATTTCCTGAAGAGAACAATGAAAGCAAAAGGGTGAGCTCAACTAGCCCAGTAAAAAAATATTATGACTAAGATAATGTAGAATAAATTATCATTAGCCTTCAACAGTGTTAAACTGATAAAATACAATAAACATCAAGTTTAACTGTAGCGGAACAAGCAATCTATTAGAAGAGTCAAGTAAAGCATGATATCTACTATCTTCTATGATTTAAAAAGTTTTTCATCAACTTTATCGCTGAGACTCAGCTTAATAAATAAACCACATCATCGAATCATTTCCCGCTTTTATGGGCGAGGATATTCATGTAATCATCAATGGTCATGATTATACCGAATAATTCCTGGTCATAATCATACCAACAACTGTCCATCAATACACTACATGCCAATGATGACTTTTACCACATCATTTGTATCATTACGAGTCATGATTATACTGAATGATCCCTGGTCATAATCATACCAATGAACAGTCCATCTATGCACGTAAGCCAAAGATGACTTTTATCACAATATAAGCATGAAGATGATGACAATGATATAAGAATTCAATTAAAGGAAAGCAAAGGACAAATTTCAAGGATATTCTACTAATTTCACGGAGTATAGAAGCAATACTTTAACAAAATGAGGGTATAATCAAGAATACGAGACGAAACAATATTACTCACATACTACAGAGTATGGAAGAAAATATTATTCCTATGAATGCTGAACAAAATAATATCCCTTACCTTAGAAGAAGACTGGATACTAGAATAGTGAGGTAGCAGACTTCTCTTCTTATTTCTCTCTATAGCTTCTCTCTCTATAATTGCTCTGGTGAGTCTTAGTGAATTGGTGAGAATGAAAGAAGAATGAGCTTCTATTTATAGGAAAACATAGTTTCGTTAATTGCACGTTTTGGGGCTCGAATTATTATAGTATAATACCTTCATCTTTTTTTTTTCATTTTTAATTTAGTCCTGCAAGTATTATCAAACTTGAAACACCTCCCCTAATAGTACATCATGTGAATCAATAGTACACACATGTGAACAAATAGTTTTATACATGTGAAAAAAAATAGTTACAGTATAATACATTCATCTATATCTCCATTTTTAATTTTGTCATGCAAGTATTATCAATCTTGCACCACCTTTCCTAATAGTACATGCATATGAATCAATAGTACACATATGTGAATAAATAGTTATAAACATGTGAATTAATAGCAATTAATTGCTCATTTATCCAATTAATTACCTGATTGGTCAATATAACATCTAGACATCCATTATTATCGAAATAGATGTCGATTTTCACTAACACTAATAATTCCAACACAATGAAAATATCAATTTCATCTTTAATCAACACAAACTTATTCATCATTAATATTATAACTCACAATATTTAACAACCACATCATTCCTAGGAAATAGGGGGTTTTCCGATAAGGATTTCTCCCTATTGGTGCGCAATTAGGTGACCAAACTTCTCCTCGACAGAACTTTCTAAACATCGTCAATATTGCAAATAATAATATGAATAACTTTGTCGTTTCAATTATTGATTTAATAATATAAAATATTGATACCGTGACAATAATTGAATCAATAATATGAGAGATATTATGCAGCAATTACTATAGCAATAACTGAGTATAACTGAGTGACTTTTTGCGTAAGCATCAATAATTAATACCGTGTGCTACAATGCAACCACACGTATTACTGTACTTTTACCACCAGGTAGTTCAACAGTTTAACTGTGACTCCCCCAAAATAGGTATACATCACCTATTCTGAGTCGCCAAACACATGGTACAGAATACAAATACAATCTTAAATATACAACAAGAGCTGTGAGTTTTAATACAAATATTATCTTCTAGACAATATCCACTCTCAGAATAAGTCCTCGTTATATTTATTATCACACTATTTTATAGAATAGTGAGGACTACTAAGACACCATCTCGGACCGTCACTCCGTTCCCCGACTAGTCCCGACTATGTTCTCATTTCCTGAAGAGAACATTGAAAGAAAGGGTGAGCTCAACTAGCCCAGTAAGAAATATTATGACTAAGATAATGCAGAATAAATTATCATTAGTCTTTAACAATGTTAAACTGATAAAATATAATAGACATCAAGTTTAAGCTGCGCAATGAACAAGCAATCCATTAAAATAGTCAAGTAGAGAATAAAATATACTATCTTTTATGATTTAAAAGGTTTTCATCACTTTTATCGTTGGGACCTCAGCTTAATAAATAATCCACATCATCCCTGCACTACGGCCAAGGATATTCATTAGTATCACAACCACAAATTATCCATGCACTACGGGCCAAGGATATTCGTGTATTCATCAATGGTCATGATCATGCCAACAACTGTCCATCAATGCACTATGGGCCAATGAGGACTTTTACCACATCATTTGTAACATTAAGTTCATGATTACACCGAATAATCCCTGGTCATAATCATACCAAGTCCATCTATGCACTACAGGCCACAGATGACTTTAGAAAAAAAAATATAAACATGAGGATGATGACAATGGTATAAGAATTCAATAAAACAAGTTCAAGAATTAATTTATCCAGGAACTAATAACGTCCAAATTGTCAACGTGATACTTCTTTGTAGAGTAAAATTCAAGAATGCTCAGAAGAATATTTCCATGAAAAGATACTGGATGAAGCGCAAATATCAAGGATATTCCACTAATTTCATGGAGTATAGAGGTCATAACTTTAACCAACTGAGTATAATAAAGAATAGAATAACAAAAGAAATCACCATGTATGCGGTGCCAGATAGACAAGTTATTCAGCGAATAATAAATAACGAGAACTAGTCAGTCGGTGAAATTACACCGGCTGTGATGATGTTCAAATGAATAATAAAGAATGGAATAAGAACAGATATCACCATGCTTGCGGTGCCATTATATGAGCAAAGTTATTCAATAGAATACTAAATAACGGAACGAAGTCGAGGCAAAATTAGACCAAGCAGGATGTTCCAATAGAATAATAAAAAAAGCGGAACCGAATTACGGCGTAAAAGCATGTGACAGGATATTCAAACAGAATAATAAAGAATGGAATAACAGAAGAATTTCACTAAGTATAGGGTAGCCCGCGTATAAAGGTTATTCCAACAGAATAATAAAGAATGGAATAATAGAAGAATTTCACCAAGTATAGGGTAGCCCGCGTGTATAGGTTATTCCAATAGAATAATAAAGAATGGAATAACAGAAGTGCACTTCATGAATACAAAAGAAATAATACTCCTTACCTTAGAAAGAAGAGTACTGGATGCAGAAGCAGTGAAGTAGCAGAACACTTTTCTACTTTCACTCTATAGTTTCTCTCTCTAGAGTTTCAGTGAATTCGTATGAAATAATGAAGGAATGAGCTTCTATTTATAGAAAAATGGACTGCATAGTAACTAATTCATGAACGGTCCAGATTGATTTACTTTTAAACAGACGGTCCAGATTGATTTACTTTTAAACGGACGGTCCAGATTTAAAATAAAATCTTTTAAATAAAATATAATATATTCTATTTATATTATATATTATATATTTATAAACTCACGGGTCATTACCCCCGTGATACAACCTGCCAATTCCTGTGAATTCCTTTCAAATTAACACATGTATATATAATAATAATAATAATAATAATAATAATAATAATAATAATAATAATAATAATAATAATAATAATAATAATAATAATAATTGTACCCTCCTTGCCAATTGCATATACATATATATAATTAATACCTATAGTACTCCATCCTACCTCCACCAAAATCCACTATCATATTAATATATATAAAAAATAATAATGCTTGTACTCCCTCCACGTGAATACCAAATTCCCCCAACCCAAATTGACTAAACACACACACACACACACACACACATATATATATATATATAAATATATAATACATATATATATATATATATATATATATATATATATAAAAAAACTGAGATAACTTTCCACCGACAATTTTGAAAAAATGGGTAAGTGGGGGTTTAAATAACACGTCAAACTTACAACAAATACTTCATAAAAATCTCCTCAATATTCTTAACAACACTTATAATCATTATTATAATTCACAATATTAATCGACCGAAGTCGTTCCGTGAAGAAAGGGCTTTTCAATAAGGATTTATCCTATTGGTAGCCGCAATTAGGTGACCAAACCTCTCCTGGCGTAACTTCAGAGATCGTTAATAATGCAAATAATAATATTAACAACTTTGTTATCTCAATTATTGATTTAATAATATATAAAATATTGACAATAATTGAATCAAATAACGTGAGATACTATGCAGCAATTACTGAAGTAATAATTGAACAAAACTGAGTGATTTCACACGTAAGCATCAATAATCAATCTGGTAGTATGCTTTATGCAACCACGCATATTCCCGTACTTTTAACATTGGGTGTTTCAACAGATTAACGGTAAACTTCTTAGTTATTTTCCTAAAATATTTTTTTTTGTCGTTTTCTCAATCCGACAATAATTCCGTTGTGGGGTCCACCAATGATTGTGCCGTCGTACGAATATTCCCCGACCAATCGAATATTATAAACAACTTGCGTATTTTGCAAAATTTCTAAATATTACCCATAACTATAACATTATATCAAATTCATTCCATAATATTTAAAAATGATAGTTATAGAAAATTCATCTTTATTCATAAAAGTTGGGGTCTTACAATCTCCCCTTCTTATGAAATTTCGCCCTCAAAATTAGGGTACGTACCTGGTATGTTGAAGAGGTAAGGATACCTTGATTTCATATCAGATTCTAATTCCTAGGTCATTTCCTCAACATCGTGGTTTCTCCATAAAAGTTTAACTTGAGGTATAATCTTGGAGCATAGAATATGTTCCTTCTTATCCAAGATTTGAACAGGAACCTCTTCATACGTTAAATCATCCGCTATTTCATCCGGTTCTAACTCAATAATGTGGTTCAGGTCTTTCACATATTTACATAATATGGATATATGAAAAACGTTATGAACACGAGACATACTTGGCGGTAAAGCGAGTCTATAGGCTACATTCCCTACTCGATCGAGGATTAAAAATGGGCCAATGAATCGAGGATTGAGCTTTTCTCTCTTTCTAAATCTCATAACTCCTTTCTATGGAGCAACACGTAACAACACATGATCTCCAATATCGAATTCCACGTCCTTTCGATGAAGATCAGCATAACTCTTTTGTCAATCATGTGAGGTTTTTATACGTTGTCGGATCGTTTGAATCTTTTTTCGTAGTCATATACGCATACCAACTCCGGCTCCCAACAACGTTGCTTCACCCACCTCATCCCAAAGATCTTTGGAAGCGACACTTTCTTCCATACAACGCTTGAATGGAGCCTTGCTAATACTTGCTTGATGATAGGCTGTTGTTGTAGGAAAACTCCACCAATGGTAAGAACTTGTCCCAACTTCCCTTGAAGTCAAGGACACAGAGTCTTAATAAATCTTTAAGAGTTTAAATAGTCCTCTCTGATTGTCCGTCCGTCTGAGGATGATATGCCGAACTAAATCGTAAATTCGTGCCCATAGCTTTTTGCAAACTAACCCAGAATCGTGAAGTGAATCTTGGGTCTCAAACAGAAACTATGGATACTGGCATACTATGCAGTCTTATAATCTCATTTATGTATATACGAGCAAGACGTTCAAGTGTATAAGTTTCTCGTATTGGTAAGAAATGAGCAGACTTGGTCAATCTATCAACAATGACCCAAATTGCATCTATGCCTTGAGAAACCTTGGGAAGACCACTAACAAAATCCATGGTAATGTACTCCCACTTCCATTCTGGAATTTTAAGCGGTTGCAATGGACCTTTTGGTACTTGATGTTCCGCCTTGACTCGTTGACAAGTTAGACACCTTGAGATAAATAGTGCTATCTCTCTCTTCATATTTCCCCACCAAAATGTATGTCGAAGATCATGATACATTTTGGTACTCCCAGGATGGATTGCAAATGGTGTGTTGTGCGCCTCCATCATGATTTTATACTTTAAATCAGGGTCTTTAGGAACACAAAGTCTGGAGTTAACTCGAAGTATTCCTTCTTCATCGATTCTTGCTTTCGGCATAGGACCTTCTTGTACTTTCTTCCTCATATGCATTAGCTCCAGGTCTGTAGCTTGAGCAGCTTTAACTTTATCGATTAAAGTCGGTTCTACTCGTATATTCGTCATCATCACGTGGGTCCCTGGAGTCTTTATCTCTATCTCCATCATTTGCAAGTCATACAAAATGGGCCTTTGCGTTGACAATATCGCTTTTCGTTTCGCATATGATCTTTCTACTCAATGCGTCAGCTACCACGTTTGTTTTTCCAGGATGGTATTGGATGGTATGATCATAATCTTTCAACAGTTAAAGACAACGTCGATGTCACATGTTGAGTTCCTTTTGAGTGAAGAAATATTTGAGGCTTTTATGATCCGTAAAGATCTCCACTTTCTCCCCATACAAGTAATGCCTTCAAATTTTAAGTGCGAAGACAACTGCTGCCAACTCTAGATCATGAGTAGGATAATTCCTCTCATATTCTTTGAGTTGTCGAGAGGCATAGGCTATGACTTTCCCATGTTGCATGAGAACACATCCAAACCCTTTGCCTGAAGCATCACTGTAGATGACAAATCCCTCCGAGCTAGATGGTATTGTCAGAACAGGTGCTGAAATGAGTCTTCTCTTGAGTTCTTGAAAACTCTTCTCACATTCCTCATTCCAACTGAATTTTGTATCTTTCCGAGTCAGCTGAGTTAAGGGAGTAGCAATTCGAGAAAACCCTTCTACAAATCTCCGATAATAACCAGCTAAGCCGAGAAAGCTACGTACTTCGGTCACTGATTTAGGTTGCTCCCAGATTTGAATAGCTTCAATCTTTGCTGGGTCAACAGATATTCCATGACTTGATACCACGTGCCCAAGGAATGCTACTTCCTCAAGCCAGAACTCGTATTTCTTCAACTTGGCATAAAGCTTATATTTACGAAGCTTTTGAAGTATCAGCCTCAAGTGTTGCTCATGATCTTCACGGCTTTTGGAATAAATAAGGATGTCATCAATAAAGACGACCAAAAAGTGATCCAAATATTCCTTAAATACTCGGTTCATCATATCCATGAAGGCAGCAGGAGCATTAGTCAATCCAAAAGACATGACTAGGAATTCATAATGCCCGTCTTGAGTTTCGAAAAGCCGTCTTTGGAATGTCATCGGTTCTAATCTTCAATTGGTGATATCCTAACGAAGATCAATCTTTGAAAAGAATTTGGCACCTTCAGTGTTGGTCAAACAGTCATCAATACGTGGCAATGGGTACCTATTTTGATGGTGACATGATTCAACTCCCGATAATCAATACAAAGTCGCATACTCCCATCTTTCTTCTCCACGAAAAGAACAGGAGCACCCCAAGGAGAAGTACTGGGGACGAATGAAACCGATGTCTAACAATTCCCTGCAGTTGGGTCTTTAACTCCTGAAGTTCAATAGGAGCCATTCGATATGGGGATTTAGAAATAGGTTTTGTACCAGGTTCAAGGTTGATACAAAATTCAATTTCACGCTCTGGGGTAGGCCAGGAAGTTCTTCAGGGAATACGTCAGGAAATTCATTAACAATAGAAATATCATTCAAAACTTACGTATTTTTGTTTAGATCCGTGACATGAGCTAGGAAAGCTTGACATCCATTTTTCAATAAATGAATAGCTTTATGGATTGAGATGACAGTGATTGATTTTAATGGTTTGGTTGCTTGAATTTGCATAATAGGTTGGTTAGGAATATGAAAGCTAACAACCTTACGAAAACAATCAATTTTTGCATGATGAGTAGTTAACCAATCAATCCCTAGAATTACGTCAAATGCAAGTATTTTCAATGAAATAAGATCGACAGGTAATGTGAGGGTACCAATTTGAACCAAACAAGACTTATAAACAGTGGATGTAATGAAGGTTTCTCCAAATAGAGTTTCAACAGATAAGTCAAAGTCTAATTTCTCCGGAGTCAAATTTAAACGTTGAGCGCAAGTAGGAGAAATAAAAGAATGGGTAGAACAGGTATCAAATAAGGTATATACTTCGCTAGAGTTTATGATAAGCTTACCCATGATGACCTCGTTCGGGTTCCTTGCTTTCTGGGAGGTCACAACAAACGCTATCCCTTTCACTACCGGCATTGAATTTTCTGGGACGGCCTTTGGTGCCTCCATCCTAGTTGAACTTGTCTTTGGTGAATGACAAAATCGGGCTAGGTGACCTTCTATTCCACAATTATAACATGTTTTGGATGACATCGCACAGTTTGGACTGATGTGTCCCTCCCCTCCGCATTATTATAATTCACAATATTAATCGACCAGGTCGTTCCCAGGAAAGAGAGGGCTTTCCAATAAGGATTTATCCCTATTGGCGCGTAATTCGGTTACCAAACCTCTCCTTAGCAGAACATCTAGACATCGTTAATAATGCAAATAATAATATTAACAACTTTGTTATCTCAATTATTGATTTAATAATATATAAAATATTGACAATAATTGAATCAAATAACGTGAGATACTATGCAGCAATTACTGAAGTAATAATTGAACAAAACTGAGTGATTTCACTCGTAAGAATCAATAATCAATACTGTGTGCTACTATGCAACCACGCGTATTCCTGTACTTTTAACACTGGGTGTTTCAACAGTTAACGGTAAACTTCCGCCGTTATTTTCCTAAAATATTTTTTTTTGTCGTTTTCTCAATCTGACAATAATTCCGTTGTGGGGTCCACCAATGATTGTACCGTCGTACGAATATTCCCCGACCAATCGAATATTATAAACAACTTGCGTATTTTGCAAAATTTCTAAATATTACCCATAACTATAACATTATATCAAATTCATTCCATAATATTTAAAAATGATAATTATAGAAAATTCATCTTTATTCATAAAAGTTGGGGTCTTACAATCTCCCCTTCTTATGAAATTTCGCCCTCGAAATTAGGGTACGTACCTGGTATGTCGAAGAGGTAAGGATACCTTGATTTCATTTCAGATTCTAACTCCCAGGTCATTTCCTCAACATCGTGGTTTCTCCATAAAAGTTTAACTTGAGGTATAATCTTGGAGCGTAGAATATGTTCCTTCTTATCCAAGATTTGAACAGGAACCTCTTCATACGTTAAATCTTTCGCTATTTCATCCGGTTCTAACTCAATAATGTGGTTCGGGTCTTTCACATATTTACGTAACATGGATATATAAAAAACGTAATGAACATGAGACATACTTGGCGGTAAAGCGAGTCTATAGGCTACATTCCCTACTCGATCGAGGATTAAAAATGGGCCAATGAATCGAGGATCGAACTTTTCTCTCTTTCCAAATCTCATAACTCCTTTCCATGGAGCAACACGTAACAACACATGATCTCCAATATCGAATTCCACGTCCTTTTAATGAAGATCAGCATAACTCTTTTGTCGGTCTTGTGAGGTTTTTATACGTTGTCGGATCGTTTGAATCTTTTTCGTAGTCATATGTACCAACTTCAGTTCCAACAACGTTGCTTCACCCACCTCATCCCAGCATACTGGAGAACGACACTTTCTTCCATACAACGCTTCGAATGGAGCCATGCCAATACTTGTTTGATAGCTGTTGTTGTAGGAAAACTCCACCAATGGTAAGAACTTGTCCCAACTTCCCTTGAAGTCAAGGACACATAGTCTTAATAAATCTTTAAGAGTTTGAATAGTCCTCTCTGATTGTCCGTCCGGTTGAGGATGATATGCCGAACTAAATCGTAAATTCGTGCCCATAGCTTTTTGCAAACTAACCCAGAATCGTGAAGTGAATCTTGGGTCTCAATCAAAAACTATGGATACTGGCATACCATGCAGTCTTACAATCTTATTTATGTACATACGAGTAAGACGTATTTTCATTCCGCCGTTATTTTCATAAAATATTTTTTTTTTTCGTTTTCTCAAACCGACAATAATTTCGTTGTGGAGTCCACCAATGATTGTGTCGTCGTACGAATATTCCCTGTTAAAATGAATATTCCTCGACCAATCGAATATTATAAACAACTTGCGTATTTTGCAAAATTTCTAAATATTACCCACAACTATAACATTATATCAAATTCATTCCATAATATTTAAAAATGATAATTATAGAAAATTCATCTTTATTCATAAAAGTTTGGGTCTTACAATTTAACGGTAAAACTTTCGCCGTTATTTTTATAAAAGATATTTCTGTCGTTTTCTAACTACGACAATACTTCCGTTGTGGGGTCCACCAATGATTGTGCCGTCGTATGGATATTTCCCGACCAATCGAATATTTTATAACAACTTGCTTACTTTGCAAAATTTATAAATATTACCCACAGCCATAACATTATATCTTATCCACGCCATAATATTCAAAAATATATTTCGAAAAAAATTATTCTTTATTCATAAAATTTGGGGTCTTACATTTTGCATCTAAAAGTGCAACAAGAAGACATTTTAAATGATGTTTTGTGGTTCAGAATTCATTGCTATTTTTTTGTAGGTACATGTGATGATTCTTTGCTTCGATTAATTTTGGAGGATGAAAAGAAGATTGATCAAATCAAGAAATGCTTATGGAGATTCAGGAGGAAGCATGTAGACTCAAATATGTAGTTTTTGTTTTTTAATGCAATGTTTACAATTCGGGGTACTCTTTTTCCTTTGTTTGGTGTTTTGTTCCATTGAGTTTTCCCCAAACAAGGTTTTAATGAGGCCCCAAAGTGTTCTTCCTTATCTTTTATAAATTTTATAATTTTAATAAAATTAATTAGTTGATAATTTATTAATTTTTTTGTTTAATTTGTATAAAGGGGCACACTTGAGAAAATTTGCCCTCGGCCTTAAAAAATCTAGGACAGACTCTATAAGAAAGATAAATTTCTCTACCACTATACTATCACATTTTGTCAAAATATCCTATTTATGAGTGTCTGCATAAAGGAGAAAAAATAAAATAAATTTAGGATACAAATTTTCTCTCAAAAAAATTTCACTAAAAGTGGACAAAAGACTTAAAAAATGCTTTTGAAATTATCATTTGGGAGTGTTTGGTACAATTCATGTGAGATTTGTCATGCTTTATAATATTCACTCTCCTAAAAAAGTACTAAAGAATGAAAAAAAAATTATATCATAAAATATGTTTAAAGTGCACAGTTCAAATGTATATGTATTTTATCTTTAAAACTAATTAAGTAGGGTCAATTACTTCTAATTTTTTTTTAAAGAGATTTTTAGTGTATTTGTGACGCCCCCAAAATAGGTCCAATCCACCCAACCCATTCCAAGTCGCCAAATACATAGTACAGAAAACAACTACAACTTTATTATTACAATTGTCATGCAAAATACAACAACACATATGCTGTGAGTTTTGATACAAATATATATCAACTGTGACTCTCATCCCAACCTTGGATAGCACGTCACAATGGCACCTTACATAAAGGTACAGTCAATAACTGTTTTATAAATTAAAATCTTTGGAAAATGCTCAAGGAAACCTTCGTACATGGGAGACCATGCATCTAAGTTATAATAGATATCATATGACTCGAGAATTATCCTTGGTTGACCCAATAGACCCCAAAGAAAAACGAGAAGATTACTATCATGTTCTTTCCAATGGTGAGTCTTCTCTTGACATATAACAATTTATTTTAATCATTTCTTAAAATTATAAACAATTTATTTTAATTGTTTACACTTTACTAATTAATGTATCTAATCATCCTAAAATGTCAAACTCATAAGATTTTATCACCAATAACCAAAACTCTCATCAAAAATCTGAATATACCTTATATAAGATTCTCAAGCTATAAAATCCTATTTTCCAATTTTCTTACTTTACATAACATATTTAATTCATTTATTCATAACTAGTCTATTTTCATAAAAAATATCAAATCAGTCTCGAGAAAATTTTATTTTAAGGATTTATGAGAATATAGTCCCATATTGAACATATATATTTTCTCGAATTTTTAAAATTTATTTACTATTTTTCATATGGCCAAAGCTAGAATATTTAGACATTTATCATAAGTCGTAATTTTGTAAAAAATTTCAAAATTCTGAGAATATCTTCGTCATTATATACATGTACTCCCAATAAAAATTTCACCAATTTTGGAGTTAACCACGAGGAGTTATAAGGGTTTACTTTTAAAATTATTCCCATAAAATTCATAACTCTAATCTATACATCCAAAAATCGCCATTTTGGACACAATCTAGAAAATTCATCAAATTATCATTTTAAATTTTTTGAGAATTTTGAGAATTGAAAAAATCTGAAACTAAAAACATAATAACCCTTACAATCTCTTTACCTCAAAAAGCGGTATTTACATTTGGAATATCGGATGTAAAGTCGAAGGAAACTTGCACTGAATAACAACTCTCAAAGTATCTAAATACTCACAAAAATACGCTCGATAATATAGAGAGAAAGAAAACTTGTTTCTGGTGTGATTTTTAATTCTAACTTAAGCGCCTATTTGTAGAAAAATGCTAGAACGCCATAGGAGACTAAAATAATAAAATATTATTATTATTTTTTCTTCATTTCTACACCCACCTCTATCAAAGCCAGCCATCTTGGACACAAATTTGCAGCCCACGTGTTAAAAACAAAAGTGGGTCCCACCCACAATTTTAATAAAAATATTTTATTTCCGAAACTTCAACAATTCATAATAAATAACCCTTTTATTAGAAAAATACGAATTTTATGTCCATTCCATACGAAATCGAATTCTCTACAACTTTGTAGCTTTAAGTTTTTCCAAATTCCAAACAGAAAATATCCGAAATTCACATATGGACGATTTTCAACACCTCTTAAAATTCATAACAAATCATACGTTAATTTTTAACAGTTCAAAATTTGTGGACATATACTCAACTTATATATGTATAACATATCCAAAAATCACAACGATCCAACGGTCGGATTAAAATTATAACTCACGCAGTAGAACTTTAAGAACACCGATTTAATTTTTTAATGCCTCCAATCCGATAAAATACTGATAAAACACCTCAACATTATTTCTTTCATTTATAACCACATAAAATAAATATTTTCCTATCCATCATTTATGTCCACATAAAATAAATATTTCCTTATCATATAAATCAATAATTAATTATTCACAAATAATATTACGTAATCACAATAATGACAACTGCAATGGTTCGAGGAAGAGGGGGCTTTCAGATAAGGATTTTTCCTTCTTGGCGGCGTAAATTAGGTGACCAAACCTCTCCTTGACATAACTTTCTAGACATTGCCAATAATACTATTTAATAATATTATTGAAATAATATGAATTATTGATCTGATAATGGGAAATGCTGTGCAATGACAATTATTGAAACAACAATAATATAAAATATCAATGCAGCAATTATTGAACCAATAAAATAAAATATTAAACAGTAATTACTGTAACAATTATTGAGTAGTGCCTTCTTACGTAAGAATAAAAAATATTGTGCAATATCGTGTGCTACTGTGCAACCACACGTATTACTATATTTTAACCGCCAGGTATTCCAACAGTGTTAACGGTAACAACTATGTCGTTATTTATAAAAACTCAAACTTGTAGTTTTCTTCATCCGACAATTATTCTATTATGGGGCCCAAAAATGGCTGCGCCGTCGTACAAATATTCCCCGACAACAAGAATATTCCACGACCAAACTAATATTCCCCGACAACAATGAGTATTTTATAACCACTTACGTATTTTATAAACTTTACATATATCACCCTTAACTTTAACTTTTTATTAATTTAACCATTTACTGAATAATAATTATAAGAAAAATTAAATACTTTTATTTCATAAAATTCGGGGCCTTACAATCTCCCCTCCTTATGAAATTTCATCCCCGAAATTTAAGTACCTGGTATTTCAAAGAGTTGAGAATACCTTGCTTTTATTTCAGATTCCATCTTCTCTGTCATCATGATTTCTCTATTGCTCATCTCCTGTATTTCAGATATCATTCTAGAATACAGCTTCAAAACAAAGGTTAATTGACATATCACAATTTGTCAACTTAAGTAAGAAAATTCAGCTTAGGTAGGACACACACTAGCGAAGGATATTACTCGTCTCTCCCTTCCTAGTTTTAATCCCGGATCTCCGCCAGAGATCATATCCCTAAGCTCTGATACCAACTTTGACACCCCCAAAATAGGTCCAATCCACCCAACCCATTCTGAGTCACCAAATACATAGTACAGAAAATAACTACAACTTTATTATTACAATTGTCGTGCAAAATACAATAACACATATGTTGTGAGTTTTGATACAAATATTTATCAACTGTGACTCTCATCCCAATCTTGGATAATACGTCACAATGGCACCTTACATAAAGGTATAGTCAATAACTGTTTTATAAATTAAAATCTTTGAAAAATGCTCAAGGAAACCTTCGTACATGGGAGGCCATGCATCTAAGTTATAATAGATATCATATGACTCGAGAATTATCCTTGGTTGACCCAATAGACCCCAAAGAAAAACGAGAAGATTACTATCATGTTCTTTCCAATGGTGAGTCTTCTTTTGACATATAACTATCTCCACTGTCTGCAATTTAGAATTATATTTCAACCAAACTCCAAGATTATATAGGTAGTGCTCGTAGATATACTCAGCAAGTGAATGTGCACAACCCTGTCTTATGATGACACTAGGTTGTATGTCATTAGACATCTTGTATGATAGTGGAAAACATCCTTCCAAAGTTGGGTTCACCTCACCCTATTTGATTCACCAAATATAACTATTAAATGACGTATAAAATACAACACACTTATCTAAAGTTCTCAATAAAATTATTTCCATACTCTTTAGGGAGAACCTCAACAACTATAGACCACCGTTCTATTCCCCTGTTATTCCTGCTCGACCGAGCTACACTTTTATTACCTAAAAGGAATTGTGAAGCAAAAGGGTGAGCACAACTAGCCCAGTAAAGAATATCATGTCTAATGATAATTAAATTATCAATAGCCTTCATCGGTAATAAATCAGAGATTTAGAATATATGGTAGATGATAAAACTTTTCAACCATAGTTGCAGCGGAATGAGCAATCCATTAGAAGAGTTAAATAGACCATAACGTCTATTATCTTCTCCATGTTAAAAATTCACCAATAATGTTTTATCCCTGTAACATTAATCAACAGTTTCTATCCACAATCACGTGTATAACTCATAATCATAATTGTAGTTCTAAATTCCTCTTCTCATCCAAGACGAAGATAATTTTTATCACCTGTCTTTACCTAAAACATCAAAGATCATAGTTATACCAAATCACAGTTCTTGTTCATAATCATACTAATAAGTTCATCTTTGCACTACGGGCCAAAGATATTCATTAACAGTTCATCTTTGCACTACAGGCCAAAGATATTCAACAAGAAGTCATCTTTTTGCTGCGCAGCCAAAGATATTCAACAACAGGTCATCTTTGCACTACGGGCCAAAGATGTGACGCCCCCAAAATAGGTATACATCACCCATTCCGAGTCGCCAAATACATGGTACAGAAACAACTACAACTTTTATTATTACAATTATCGTGCAAAATACGACAACACACATACTGTGAGTTTAAATACAAATATTGTCTTCTAGACAATATCCACACTCAAATAAGTCTTCATTACATTTATTGATACACTATTTTATAAAAATAGTGAGGACTGCTAAAACAACTGTCTAGGACCATCACTCTTTACCCCGACTGGTTCCTGCTATATTCTCACCTCCTGAGAAGAAAAAAATGGAACAAAAAGGAAAAGGGTGAGCTCAACTAGCCCAGTAAAGAATATTATGACTATGATAAAGAACAACAATTTATCGTTAGCCTTCAACAAATCAGATAAAATATAATGGACAACCAGTTTTAGATCAATATTCGCAGTGGAAATAAAAGTTCATTAGAAGAGTTAAGTAGAGAATGAAATCTACTATCATTTATGAATTTAAAAGTCCATCATCAATATTTTATCCCTGTAACATCAATCAATATACATCTTGCATCAAATATTCATCTTTGAACTACAGGCCAAAGATATTCATTTGTATCACTAGTTGGTCATGTTCATCTCAACACATGTTCATCTTTGCACTGCGGGCCAAAGATATTCATCAAGTAATCATTCATCTTTACACTACAGGCCAAAGATATTCATCAAGTATCACCATTAAAGACTGAGGATGATGAAAAACATTTTAGAGAACGAATCCAGTGACACAAAAGGACAAAGATTAGATATTCGTGCTTTGGATAATTCAAGTTTAAAAATACTCCATAATGGAGTAAAATTCAAGAATGAAGATCAAAACATGGATTCAATTTCAAGAATAACGGTCACAACAGATAACTTAGAAGGAAGAAAAAAAATAATTTTTTTTGTGAACAGTACCCGTGAACAGTGAAAGTAGTATGCACACAAGCCAATCATGTTTGATGATAAAGCATATACTTTGTAACAATCTTATTCATTTATTAATAAAAAGTATTAATTTATTAAAGGCTTTTAATTATCTACATGATGCTGTTTTATAATATGTGATAAACCCATAGTTTTAAGCAATGCTTTTAGAATAATGATGATGATCATTCTAATGAGATCTAAATTCTTAGAAAGCTTAAAACTAAAATAGTTCCCAATCATTGGATTACTAAATTGGGGATTAGTGAATCCGGATAGATTGGTACATACGTTGTTTTGCTCGTTGGATGAGGATGATTGATCTCATGATCATTTGTGTGGAGACACTAAAGCAAGTATGTAGGTGCTTATTAGAGAATAAGTTCATCGAACGTGGCTCGCTAAGGAATACCTAATGGAGTTTTACTTGCTCGTCAATAGGAATTTCTGTAGTGATAGTAAGACAAGTGATCCTTGGACTTGAGATCATCATAGTATCTTGTGTATGATGAGTTATACTTTGACTTATTCCTTAAGACCCTTAGGGTATATCAAAGGGTATGCTTGGGTATAATAAGTTGTATGCATGGAGATAATGTATGATCAATAAAGAATCTACCACTTTATTAAAAGAAGAGAAATGTCCTATGTGATTCGATAAATGACAACCCAAAGAGTCCTTGGCAAGGCGAGAATGAAATTAGAAAGGAATTTCTAATTTGCATTATTTGGAGTTGTGCATTTAAGGATCGAAATACATATAATTAAATAAAATAAGACTTGACAAGAATTCCATGTCTTATATTTAATTGGGACATTGTATGGTGGAAGGATTGAATTAGCACAGTAACTATTTACTCAAAGGTTCTTTTATGATTAATGTTGAAATCTATATTATCCGGAAAGTCGTTGATCGCTAGGGAGGCTTATCCCTATTGTAGAATAAATATTATTTATTTAAATAAATTAATTGTTTAATTTATTTATTTAAATAAGATTAGAATTGTTCTAATTGATTTATTCACAATAGGTTTAATATGGAGAACCTAAAGGGTCACACCATAAAAGGAAGAATAATTATTTAAGAAGTTAATGGCATAATCGTAATAATATGTTATGTATATTTAATTTAATCTATGGTGATAGAATAAATTAAATAGCTTAATATTTATTATTTAATATTTTAGAAATATTAAATATAAATTAATAAGAGGAGTCTTATTAATATTATTACAATTATTATTATTATTTTAATTTCTAAAAGAGTTTAGGAATTAATTTAATATAAGTACTCTCATTTATTCCTAATTGGATTAGGAAGAAAAATTAGTTAAAGGAGTTTAATTAATTATCCCTAATAAGATTAGGAGCCCTTTAATTAAAAAAGGGTTTAATTAAATAATACCTTATTTTAATAGGGTTACTTGGTATCTTTATAAGAGGAGTCTTATATCAGATATCAAGATGACGTGATAATTCTAATGGTTGGAGAGTACGCTCCTTTTCTATAGAGATAGAAAAACTAGGGTTTAGCCAACCACCCATCTTCTTAAATCCTTCTTCTTTCTTGGTGGATCACCTCTAGAGGCCAAACACTTGGGTGGCTAACGTTGATCAAAGGAAGGAACCAAACCCGATGGATTCAAGTTGAACGCGAAAAGGATTGGAGGTGAACTTGTACCTGAGGAAGCTCGGATATTCAAGGGTATGTTTCTTATTTATCTTTTTCGTTTAATTAATAATTGTGCATAAAGGGTGATCCGGGTATATGGTTTGTAAAATTTTTAAAACTCTGATTTTACACGTTTCCGCTTACTTTGAGCAATTTGATTGCGTTCATGAATATTACAAACCTAACAGTGGTATCAGAGCCAAACCTTTATGCAAATTATTAATTGTTCATATTTGATATGTATATTGATATGTGTTTAGAACAATTTAATTGGGCATAATTTTGTTGTATAAAATTAAAAAAAAAAAAGAAGAGGGAAGCCGAAATATCTTTCCGGAAGTCTGTTGAGATTGAGCATGTAAAGC
This sequence comes from Panax quinquefolius, assembly GCA_020205615.1. Lineage (NCBI taxonomy): Eukaryota > Viridiplantae > Streptophyta > Magnoliopsida > Apiales > Araliaceae > Panax > Panax quinquefolius. The sequence continues at coordinate 148,535,219 of CM035152.1, forward strand.
ACGTTTATGGATCATCAAAATCGGCTTGTTTGTTTGATTTCAAGTAAATCTTGTTTGCGCCCAATCGGCTCATATGTGGCTCGGATCACATAGGTCAGGGATCAACTCATTTGTGCCTAAAGGGATCACGTGAATCAATCTTCAAGGCAGGAAAGTAATAAGAATATGGGATAACAGGATTGGTATATTATATATATAAAAGTTATCAGGATATTTTTTCATAAGTATTCTAATGATTACTTATATATTATATATATATTATATATATTACCGTTATATATATATATAATATTCTCAAATATTTTATAATTAAAATAAAAAGGTTTATTTTAATTTTAAAATTAGATTTCATGCTAACTAATTAGAGTTGGAATTGGATTCCATGATAACTAATTGGAGTTGAAATTGGATTTTATTTTTTCTAAAATAAAGGATTTTATTTGTGAATAGGAAGTAAATCCATCTTTCCTTAAATAAAGTAGTTTATTTAGATATGAAATAAGATTTCATATTATTCAAAATAAAAGAGTTTATTTGTGAATAGGAAAGAGAATCCTAATTTCCTTAAAATAAAGGAGTTTATTTAGATATGAAATAAGATTTCATATTATTCAAAATAAAGGAGTTTATTTGTGAATAGGAAAGAGAATCAAGTGTTTCCTTTAATAAAGGAGTTTTTTTTACATGGAATTGGATTCCATAATTAATTAAAATAAAGGAGTTTATTTTGATTAAAGATTTTGATTAAAATAAAATAGTTTATTTTATTCAAAATTGGATAAATTAAAATAAAATAAATTTTTTTTGATTTAAATTTGGATTAAAATAAAGGAGTTTATTTTGATTCAAAAATAGATTTTATACTAACTAAATTTGCCCATTAAATGATATCAATATATATATTAAATGTTTATTATTCATAAGATGAATGTTATTTATTGATGCATATATATGATGATGTGTATGATAATAAATGGGATTGATTATGGACTATTGACCAATGTGATTGGATTTTATTTTAGTTGGATGCATGAATGTATGGGTTTTATTAAATGGGGTCTGCAGACTTCGCCCACTCTAATTTTTCTTAATGTAAATTCTATCTTCCTCCAATGTACTTCCCATCGATCACGATCAAGGTTTCTATTTATTTTAAATAGTTTTGTAATAGGAATAGTTAGAATTAATTTTGAAGAATTGGAGATCAAGGAGCAAGAGCGCTTGAAGACCCGTTTGTAATGGAGCCGGGTTTAAATGTAATAGTTATATTTAAATATTAATTCTTGCACTCTGGGGGTTTGACCTTTTGGTTCACTTGGTGGCTCTAGTGAACCAAACTAGAATAAAGTCCATAATCAATCCGGGTAGAATATAGTATTCTATATGTGCATGCTTATACTATATATATATATATATATATATATTATGCAAACATGCTTCGCATGTTCATTAATATGACGCGTATTTTATATATATATGTGCATGTGCGCTAAACAAGATGAGACAATTAATAATAAATCCCTAAAAAAAATTTTTATATTAAGTCCTAACCGTTCAAAGATATTTGGAATATCGAACGTCGCCTTCTAGCATGATAAAATTAATAGAGTATTAAATATTTAATATGAGTTTGTTGTGTCACCACAAGGCAAGTATTAAGTATTTAAGATGTTAATTTATCACATTTGATGCTTATAAAGAAAATTGAACAATATTGTTTTGTTGTGTCACCACAAGGATGATATTTTTCTTTTTGAATATATGGAGTGCTAGGTTGAACTTAACTTGGATAATTTTGATTCGGATGTGCCACCACTTGATCAAAATAATCTAAGAGGCAAAAAGAAAAGGATTTGCATAGTTGATGTAATTGACAAAAGTTGTCTACCTATTTATTTATATATAGTTTGTTGTGTCACCACAAGGCTATATACATTTGAAATGGGATCTTTATTCTCACTAGCAAATCTTTAATTAGATTTTCTTAGAACTATATAAGTGAGGTAATATAGTTTGAAGAAAATAGTGGGAGATACCAATTTAAAACAAGACCTAATTTATTTTGGTAATTAATAAAAGAATGTATGTTAAAATGTTGTTAATTACAAATTCATTTATAGAATTTTACAATGTCTAAAATTACTATCACTACGAAGCATATTAGATGCTAAATTAACTGAATCAATTAAGCGGATTGGTTAAGGAATTTGAGAATAGTTCTCATGGTGAAAAGTTATCTTATGTCCTTAATAAACGCCTATCCTCAAGAATGGTTGCAAACAATGCCTCTAAGGAGGAAGACATTGCTACTTTTAGAAAGTGGCAAGATGATGCACTGATTGGCTCAATGCATCATGCTCGCATCTATGAGTAACGAGCTTCAAATACAAGATGAAACTATGGATGCTCCTACTATATTCCCGCACATCAAGTAGTTGATGGTGAGGAAAATAGGACCGATAGATATCGGATATCTAAGGAGCTCTTCCGATCTAGAATGACCAGAATGACACTACAAAGATGGATAAAAGTCCTTAACATTATCAATTTGATTGATCAATTAGACAACGAGTTTTGTCATGGATGGAGAGTTGAGCCAAGATTTGATCTTGCACTCACTCCAGGACTCCTTTCACAATTGTTGTGAATTTTTCATATGAACAAAGCTAGATATCACCTGTTGATTTGCTTAACATATTGAAAAATGTTGAGAGTCACTTTCCAACCAAGAAAGATCAAGTCTTACTGGTAGGGGCCAAAGGATCTTCTGAAAAGAAGAATGATTCAAAGAAGGTAAATAGAAAGGCATAAACAAAGGATAATAAGAATAAAATGTTAGGTTTGTAATATTCAAGAACGCAATCAAATTGCAAAAAATAAGCGGAAACGTGTAAAAATCAGAGTTTAAAAATTTTTACAAACCATATACCCGAATCATCCTTTATGCACAATTATTAATTAAACGAAAAAGATGAATAAGAAACATACCCTTGAAGATCCAAGCTTCCTCAGGTACAAGTTCACATCCAATCCTTTTCGCGTTCAACTTGAATCCACCGGGTTTGGTTCCTTCCTTTGATCAACGTTAGCCACTCAAGTGTTTGGCCTCTAGAGGTGATCCACCAAGGAAGAAGAAGGATTTAAGAAGATGGGTGGTTGGCTAAACCCTAGTTTTTCTATCTCTATAGAAAAAGAGCATACTCTCCAACATTTGGAATTATAACGTAGTTCGAATATCTGATATAAGACTCCTCTTATAAAGATATCAAGTAACCCTATTAAAATAAGGTATTATTTAATTAAACTCTTTTAATTAAATGGGCTCCCTAATCTTATTAGGGATAATTAATTAAACTCCTTTAACTAATTTTCCCTCCTAATCCTATTAGGAATAAATGAGAGTATTTATATTAAATTAATTTCTAAACTCTTTTAGAAATTAAAATAATAATAATAATTGTAATAATATTAATAAGACTCCTCTTATTAATTTATATTTAATATTTCTAAAATATTAAATAATAAATATTAAGCTATTTAATTTATTCTATCACCATAGATTAAATTAAATATGCATAACTTATATTATTACGATTATGCCATTAACTTCTTAAATAATTATTCTTCCTTTTATGGTGTGACCCTTTAGGTTCTCCATATTAAACCTAGGTTGTGAATAAATCAATTAGAACAATTCTAATCTTATTTAAATAAATAAATTAAACAATTAATTTATTTAAATAAATAATATTTATTCTACAATAAGGATAAGCCTCCCTAGCGATCATCAACGACTTTCCGGATAATATAGATTTCAACATTAATCATAAAAAAGAACTTTTGAGTAAATAGTTACCGTACAATTCAATCCTTCCACCATACAATGTCCCAATTAAATATAAGACATGGAATTACTTGTCAAGTCTTATTTTATTTAATTATATGTATTTCGATCCTTAAATGCACAACTCAAATAATACAAATTAGAAATTCCTTTCTAATTTCATTACCGCTTGGCCAAGGACTCTTGGGTTGTCATTTATCGAATCACATGGGACATTCTCTTCTTTTAATAGAAGTGGTAGATTCTTTATTGATCATACATTATCTCCATGTACAACTTATTATACCCAAGCATACCCTTTGATATACCCTAAGGGTCTTAAGGAATAAGTCAAAGTATAACTCATCATACACAAGATACTATGATGATCTCAAGTCCAAGGATCACTGTACTACTATAACTACAGAAATCCTATTGACGAAGCAAGTAAAACTCCATTAGGTATTCCTTACTTGGCGAGCCACGTTCGATGAACTTATTCTCTAATAAGTACCTACATACTTGCTTTAGTGTCTCCACACAAATGATCATGAGATCAATCATCATCATCAATGAGAAAGCAACGTATGTACCAATCTATCAGGATTCACTAATCCCCAATTTAGTAATCCAACGATTGGGAACTATTTTAGTTTTAAGCTTTCTAAGAATTTAGATCTCATTAGAATGATCATCATCATTATTCTAAAAGCATTGCTTAAAACTATGGGTTTATCACATATTATAAAACAAAGATCATGTAGATAATTAAAAGCCTTTAATAAATTAATACTTTTTATTAATAAATGAATAAGATTGTTACAAAGTATATGCTTTATCATCAAACATGATTGGCTTGTGTGCATACTACTTTCAATCTCCCACTTGCACTAAAGCCAATCGTCATGGTATCTCATACTCTTCTTCTCTAAGTGGACGATTATCCCTTCGTTGGATAAGCTTTAGTTAATGGATATGTAATGTTGTTCATGAGAGTCCACTATCTCTATAGTGATTTCCCATCTTTCAATGATTCTAATAATCAAATGAAAGTGCCACAACACATGTTTAGATCCAAGATGAGACTTAGGAGCTATTCCTAGTTCTGTAATGAACTTTTAATCCAAACAATCAACTTGCAGCTTCATTTATAGCTATATACTTTGTCTTTATCACTAAACCAGAACTCTTTTTTGTTTGGAACCTTTTCAATTCATCGCACCTTTGTTCAAGGTAACGCTTTACCTTAAAGTGGATTTTTCATTGTCTTCGTCCGTCTCGAAAAACTTGAGTATGTAAAGCCCTCTAGCTTTAATTCGGACCCACCATGTATGCTCACATCCTTAGTCTTGGGTTAAGAACTTTAAGATGTTTTTCAACGTCTTATAGTGATCTTCTCCGAGTATATATGACCGATCAACATTAGATCTTGTATATTTCATTGCATATGATGATAGTCATCATGCGATCTCTCTTTTCGTGAGTCTGTGGGGACTATAAAGGAGATACACTCCATAGCTCATCGACATGAGACATCTCTTGGAGTTTGCCATGCTAAGCGACTTTAGCATCAAATGAATATACGTTCCTTGGGTTAAGTCGAGCATCCTCTTGTATCTATCTATATAGATTTTATCCCCAATTAAGATACTCTTCCCAAACCATTCATGGAGGAATGTTTAGACAACTTTATCATTAATGATTGTAGCATTAGTATGTCATTCCTTATCCGTAGTATATCAACATATAATATTAGGAATGTCACGGCGCTCCCACTGTCCCTTTTGTACACACTAGAACTCTTACCTCATCGTATGTAACTGGATCATCATCTTCTATGATGTGTACCTCATCATCATCATCTATGATGAATCCATACCTCCTAGGTATCTTGATGACTATTCGATTTACGATTCGGTTTGTGGTACAACAGTTCATCTATAAGTTCCTCTTATTTGATTTATAGTGTTTTGTGGTTCTTGAACTCTTCAAGATCTATTATCCTCCCACTAGCCCCTTCAATAATAAACACCTTTATCTTAGAAGGCAGCGTGTTTCGCAACAAACACCTTTTGCTAAGTAGGATTATAGAACATATACCCTAAACTTACTTTTAGGATGTCCCACAAATTGTACTTGTCAAATCTTGTCCCAAGCTTATCCTTTGAAACATTTTCACATAAGTTGGACAACCCCTTAACTTAACATACTTAAGATTAGGAATCCTCCTGTTCATAACTTTTATGGAGTCTTGGGGTAGAATTTTGAGGTTACCATTTTCAGAGATATCTGACCATTTCTAGGACATTATCTCGGAAGGATTTGGAATGTCGGTAAAATCATTATGGACCGCACTATGTCCAACAAGGTACGATTTTTCATTCGGATACATCATTCAATTATTGCGTATCGGGATGTGTCCATTATGAGAAAACCATTTGAGATGATCTAGAAACTTATTGCACAAGTATTTATTCCTTGATCTAATCAAAGAATCTTAATACTTTGCCAATTTGTTTCACTACGAATTCTTTGAACCTTTCAAATAATTCACACTTGTATTTCAACAAATACATATATTCAACTCTTTGAATGATCATCTCCTTTTCTTATATTATTTTGTTCAATTTATAAAATAATTTTCCACGTAAGTCAGTATACAAAATCTATTAAGTAATATTTCGATTCTATACAAAACATTATTATTATAAATAGAACAACAATTGTTCTTAAATATAATACCAAAGATTTCATTGTCCAACAATAAAATGGAAATAATGTTTTCAACAAGAACTAGAATACAATAACAACTTATTGACTTAATAGATTTGCCGTAGCATTGCTAAACTATAAGTTTCTATGGCTAATATGGCAACCTTTGCTACATTTCCGCACATAGGATTACTTAAATTTGTTTAGCTTTCTACTTACATTTGGTCCCTTCATAAATCTATATTTATGATAACCAAAGTCTCAGTATCTAATACCCAAGTAGAACCTTGACTTAAAGAAAAATTTATTTTAAATTATGAACAAAATTGTATTTATAATGAAACTTCACTAAGCTTCTTTTGGTTAGCTCGCAAGATGCTTCTCGTAGTTTTTTTCCGGTGTCCGGGCTTATTGCGATTGGAAGCAAGCTCCTTTGCTATCCGTATCAAGATTGTTCTTATTATCCTTTGTTTATGCCTTTCTATTTACCTTCTTTGAATCGTTCTTCTTTTAGGAAGATCCTTTGGCCCCTACCAAGAAGACATGGTTTTTTCTTGGTTGGAAAGTGACTCTCATCATTTTTCAACATGTTAAGCAAATCAACGAAGTCGATATGTAAGACCCGAATTTTATGAAATAAAAGTATTCAATTTTTATAATTACTATTCATGAGTTACTTATTCATGATTCTTTATTCACGAGTCTTATTCATGAGTTCTTATTCACGAAGTTACTATTCATGAGTTACTATTCACGAGTTACTATTCACGAGTACTATTCATGAAGCATGATAATTTTTTTTCATAAGAAGGCTTTACTCAATAATGGTTACGGTAATTATTATTCGATATTTTATTGAGTTAATAATTCATTCGTTGATATTTTATATTCTTTGTTGTTTTGATAATTGTCATTTACAAGTATCTTTCATTATCGAAGCAATAATTCATATTATTTGAATAATATTATTAGATAACATTATTGGCAATGTCTAGAAAGTTACATAAGGAGAGGTTTGGTCATCTAATTGCTTGGCATGAAGATGAAGAAATTCTTATTGAAAGCCCCTCTTTCACAGGAAGCTATCAGTTGTCAATATTGTGATTTTGTAATATTATTTGTGAATAATTAATTATTGATTTATATGATGAGGAAAATATTGATTTTATGTGGATATAGATGGAGAAAATTTTTAAAATGACAATTATTGAAAATTAATATTTTATCTTTTTTACGATAAAATAATTCATTTAAATATATTATTTTAATAATATATTAACGGTGATATTTTTACAATGAATGTGGGATATATGAGTATATGAGGAGGAAGAGTATTTTTGTGGCATTAAATGTTTAACACATATTTTTGTGTGTTGGTGGACACAATTATTGATGAAATTTGATTATAGCTTTGTAAAATCGCATGTTTGTGGATTTGGTCAATTTTGTTTGGAATTTGGAAAACTTTCTTCTGCAAAGTTGTAGAGAATTGAATTTCCTATAATAAATCGCGAGATTCGAATTTTCTGATGAAAGGGCTATTTATTATGAATTATTGAAGTTCAAGCTCAAAATAATTGATTTTTGGGAGTTTAAATTATTTTTGTTAAGAAAAACGTTTTTGTATTTTTTTGGACATCATTAACATGTGTGGCTGGTGTTTTGACCAAAAGGTGGGCTAAGGAAAATTTGTATAATTATATTAATATTATATTAAATTTTTACGCTTTGGTGTTCTAAGCATTTTCCTATAAATAGGGTGCTTGGGTTAGAATTGAAAATCACACCGTAAGCTGAAGTTTTCTCTCTATATTATCGAGCGTATTCTTGTGAGTATTTTGAGTATACTTTGAGTATTTCTATACTGGTGCAAGTTAGATTCGGCGTTATTTATTCAAAATCTTTGCTTCTTTTTGAGGTAAGGGATAGTAAAGGGATTTTAAGGGTTATTATGTTTTTAGTTTCGAAATTTTTCTGAACCATCAAAATTCTGGAAAAATTTGAAATGATATTTTGATGAGTTTTGTAGATTGTGTCCAAAAATGGCGATTTTTGGATGTATAGATTAGGAGTTATGGATTTTATGAGAAAAGACTATTTTAAAAATAACCGCTTATAAATCCTTGTGATTAACTCCAAAATTGATGAAATTTTTATTGGGAGTACATCTATATAATATCAGTATACCGTGTAAATTTCAGAATTTTTGGATAAAAGTATAATTTATGATAAATGTTTAAATATTCGGTGGTTTTGGCCATATGAAAAATAGTAAATGAATTTTTAAAATTTAGAGAAAATATATGTTCAATATGGGACTATGTTATACTAAATCCCAGAAAAGAAATATTTTTGGAACTGATTTGGTATTTTTCATGAAAATATTCTAGTTATGAGTAAATGAATTAAATATGTTATGTGAAGTAAGAAAATTGGAAAATATGATTTTATGGCTTGAGAATCATATATGAGGTATATGCAGATTTTTGATGAGGGTTTTGGTTATTGGTGATGAAATCTTATGAGTTTGGCATTTTATGATGATTAAATGCATTAATTAGTAAAGTGTAAACAATTTAATTAAATTGTTTATAAGTTTAAGAAATGATTAAAATATTATTATAATATTAATAATATTAGATTATGAGATTTCTAAGTGATTTATAACATTTGGATTAAGGTGTTATACATATGGATATGAATTTTATTATGAAACTTTATCTTTTTTAGTGTCGAGGTTACTATGCGCGATATCTACGGTACTATGTATGAATACGGGTACTATTCACTTAAAAATTGGTTTCTTTTTTCTAACCAAATTATAGTTGATTTATGAATATTACTCTTGAGATTAAATCTAGATGTTTTGATTATATTGATTTTATTATCATATATAACATTTTTATAAACCTAATGATGATATTCTCTTTCACTTGGGTGTAAAGATGGGTAGATTATTGGTATGATCATGACTAGGGTTCTCCTTGGCCAGTAGGGAAAAAGTTAAATTGTGACTGGTATGATCATGACCATTGAATTTACAATTGAATATTTTTAACTTAAGTGCAAAGGTGAATTGATCAACATAGTTATAATTATTGTTATATAACTTCTGAAATAATTATGTATTTCTTTGATATATGAATATCTTTGGCTCGTAATGCAAAGATGACCTGTTGTTGAATATCTTTAGCCTGTAGTGCAAAGATGAATTATTGATGAATATCTTTAGCCTGTAGTGCAAAGATGAATTATTGATGAATATCTTTGGCTCGTAATGCAAAGATGACCTGTTGTTGAATATCTTTAACTTTGTAGGGCAAAGATGAATTATTGATGAATATCTTTGGCTCGTAATGCAAAGATGATGACTGTTGTTGAATATCTTTGCTTTGTAGTGTAAAGATGAACTATTGATGAATATCTTTGAATTCGTGGTGCAAAGATGAATTTATTAGTATGATTATGAACAGGCGTGATTTGGTATAACCATGATATTTGATGTTTTAGGTAAAGGCGGGTGATGAAAATTATCTTCGTCCCGGATGAGAAGAGGAATTTAGAATCACAATTATGATTATGAGTTATTCATATGATTGAGGAAAAGAACTGTTGATTGATGTTCTGAGGATAAAACATTGTTGGTGGACTTTTAACGTGGAGAAGACAATAGACTTTATAGTCTATTTGACTCTTTTAATGGATTGCTCGTTCATTTGCAACTATGGTTGAAAAGTTTTATCATCTACCATATGTTCTAAATCTACGATTTATTCTTCGATGAAGACTATTGATAATTTATTTATCTTTAGTCATAATATTCTTTCTTGAAGCTAGTTGTGCTCACCCTTTTCACAATTCCTTTCGTGTAATAAAAGTGTAGGTTGGGTTGGCGGAGATAACAAGGAATAGAGCGGTGGTCTATAGTTATTGAGGTTCTCCTAAAGAGTATGAAAATAATTTTATTGAGGGCTTTAGTGTGTTGTATTTTATACATCATTTAATAGTTATTTTTGGTGAATTAAATAGGGTGGCGAACCCAACTTTGGAAGGGTGTTTTGTCACTATCATACAAGATGTCTAATGACATACAAACTCGTGTTATCATAAGACATGGTTGTGCTCATCCACTTGTCGATTATATTTACTGAGCACTACTATATGATCTTGGTGTTTGTTTGAAGTATAATTCTCAATTTGAGGCGGTGGAGATAATGATAGATCAAGAGAAGACTCGCCATTGGGAAGAATATGATAGTAATCTTCTCGTTTTTTCTTTGGGGTCTATTAGATTGACCAAGGATAATTTCGTGGCCATATGATATCTACCATAACCTAAAAGCATGGCCTCCGTATACGAAGTTTTCTTGAGCACTTCCCAAAGATTCTAATTTCTAAAAGCAGGTTTTGATTTGTACCTTTATGTAAGGTGTCATGATGACGTGTTATCCAAGTTGGTGTCCGAGTTACATTTGGTATATATTGGTATCAAACTCACAAAGATATGTGTTGTTGTATTTTGCACGACAATTGTTGTAATAAAGTTGTAGTTGTTTTTCGTACCATATATTTGGCGACTCGAGAATGGGTTGGATGGAATGGACCTATTTTGGGGTCGTCACGATTAATATCGAGCTTGGGGATATGATCTCCGGCGGAGATCGGGATTAGAACTAGGAGGAGAGATGAGTAAATCCTTCATTAGTGTGTCCTACCTAAGCTTATTTGTTGGTCGATCGTAATATCGGGATATTATGTGATATGTTAATTTGTTAAATTAACCCTTGTTTTGAAGTTGTATTCTAGAATGATATCTAAAATACGGAGATGAAGCAATGGAGAAATCATGATGACGGGGAGATAGAATCGAAATGAAAACAAGGTATTCTCAACTCTTTGAAATACTGTGTACGTAAATTTCGGGGACGAAATTTCATAAGGAGGGAGATTGTAAGACCGAATTTTATGAAATAAAAGTATTCAATTTTTTATAATTACTATTCATGAGTTACTATTCATGAAAGTTACTATTCACGAGTTACTATTCATGAGTTACTATTCACGAGTTACTATTCATGAGTTACTTATTCACGAGTTACTATTCACGAGTACTATTCATGAAGCATGATAATTTTTTTCAGAAGAAGGCCTTTACTCAATAATGGTTACGGTAATTCTTTGTTCGATTATTTTATTGAGTTAATAATTCTTCGTTGATATTTTATATTCTTTGTTGTTTGATAATTGTCATTACATAGTATCTTTCATTATCGAAGCAATAATTCATATTATCTGAATAATATTATTAGATAACATTATTGGCAATGTCTAGAAAGTTTACATAAGGAGAGGTTTGGTCATCTAATTCATGGCGCAAGAAGAAGAAATTCTTATTGAAAGCCCCTCTTTCCGGGAAGCGCACTCGGTTGTCAATATTGTGATTCTGTAATATTATTTGTGAATAATTAATTATTGATTTATATGATGAGGAAAATATTGATTTTATGTGGATATAGATGGAGAAAATTTTAAAATGACAATTGTTGAAAATTAATATTTTATCTTTTTACGATAAAATAATTCATTTAAATATATTATTTTAATAATATATTAACGGTGATATTTTTACAATGAATGTGGGATATATGAGTATATAAGGAGGAAGAGTATTTTGTGGCATTAAATGTTTAACACATGTTTTGTGTGTTGGTGGACACAATTATTGATAGAAATTTGATTATAGCACTTTGTAAAATCGCATGTTTGTGGATTTTGATTGATTTTTGTTTTGAATTTGGAAAAACTTTCTTCTGCAAAGTTGTAGAGAATTGAATTTCCTATAATAACTCATGAGATTCGAATTTTCTGATGAAAGGGCTATTTATTATGAATTATTGAAGTTCCGAAGCTCCGAAATAATTGATTTTTGGGAGTTTAAATTATTTTTGTTAAGAAAAACGTTTTTTGTATTTTTTGGACATCATTAACATGTGTGGCTGGTGTTTTGACCAAAAGGTGGGCTAAGGAAAATTTGTATAATTATATTAATATTATATTAAATTTTCTGCTTTGGTGTTCTAGCATTTTCTATAAATAGGGTGCTTAGGTTAGAATTGAAAATCACATTTAAAGCGAAGTTTCTCTCTCTATATTATCGAGCGTATTCTTGTGAGTATTTTGAGTATACTTTGAGTATTTCTATACGGTGCAAGTTCGTTCAGCGTTATTCCAGTCAGAAGTACTGCTCTTTTGAGGTAAGGGATAGTAAGGGATTTTAAGGGTTATTATGTTTTTAGTTTCAAAATTTTTCTGAACCATCAAAAATTCTGGAAAAATTTGAAATGATATTTTGATGAGTTTTGTAGATTGTGTCCAAAAATGGCGATTTTTGGATGTATAGATTAGGAGTTATGGATTTTATGAGAAAAGACTATTTTAAAAGTAACCGCTTATAAATCCTTGTGGTTAACTCCAAAATTGATGAAATTTTTATTGGGAGTACATCTATATAATATCAGTATACTGTGTAAATTTCAGAAATTTTGGATAAAAGTATAATTTATGATAAATGTTTAAATATTCGGTGGTTTTGGCCATATGAAAAATAGTAAATGAATTTTTAAAATTTAGAGAAAAATATATGTTCAATATGGGACTATGTTATACTAAATCCCAGAAAAGAAATATTTTTGGAACTGATTTGGTATTTTTCATGAAAATATTCTAGTTATGAGTAAATGAATTAAATATGTTATGTGAAGTAAGAAAATTGGAAAATATGATTTTATGGCTTGAGAATCATATATGAGGTATATGCAGATTTTTGATGAGGGTTTTGGTTATTGGTGATGAAATCTTATGAGTTTGGCATTTTATGATGATTAAATGCATTAATTAGTAAAGTGTAAACAATTTAATTAAATTGTTTATAAGTTTAAGAAATGATTAAAATATTATTATAATATTAATAATATTAGATTATGAGATTTCTAAGTGATTTATAACATTTGGATTAAGGTGTTATACATATGGATATGAATTTTATTATGAAACTTTATCTTTTTAGTGTATCGAGGTTCTTATATGCGCGATATCACGGTCTTATGTATGAATACGAGGTACTATTCACGAAAAATTGGTTTCTTTTTTCTAACCAAATTATAGTTGATTTATGAATATTACTCTTGAGATTAAATCTAGATGTTTTGATTATATTGATTTTATTATCATATATAACATTTTTATAAACCTAATGATGATATTCTCTTTCACTTGGGTGTAAAGATGGGTAGATTATTGGTATGATCATGGACTAGGGTTCTCTTGGCGATGGGGAAAAAGTTGAATTGTGGTGGTATGATCATGACCATTGAATTTACAATTGAATATTTTTAACTTAAGTGCAAAGGTGAATTGATCAACATGGTTATAATTATTGTTATATAACTTCTGAAATAATTATGTATTTCTTTGATATATGAATATCTTTGGCTCGTAATGCAAAGATGACCTGTTGTTGAATATCTTTAGCCTGTAGTGCAAAGATGAATTATTGATGAATATCTTTAGCCTGTAGTCAAAGATGAATTATTGATGAATATCTTTGGCTCGTAATACAAAGATGACCGTTGTTGAATATCTTTAAACCCTGTAGGGCAAAGATGAATTATTGATGAATATCTTTGGCTCGTAATGCAAAGATGACCTGTTGTTGAATATCTTTAGCCTGTAGTGTAAAGATGAACTATTGATGAATATCTTTGACCCGTAGTGCAAAGATGAATTTATTAGTATGATTATGAGCAGAAGGCGTGATTTGGTATAACCATGATATTTGATGTTTTAGGTAAAGGCGGTGATGAAAATTATCTTCGTCCCGGATGAGAAGAGGAATTTAGAATCACAATTATGATTATGAAGTTATTCATATGATTGTGGAAAGGGCTGTTGATTGATGTTCTGAGGATAAAACATTGTTGGTGGACTTTTAACGTGGAGAAGACAATAGACTTTATAGTCTATTTGACTCTTTTAATGGATTGCTCGTTCCGCTGCAACTATGGTTGAAAAGTTTTATCATCTACCATATGTTCTAAATCTCTGATTTATTACTGATGAAGACTATTGATAATTTATTTATCTTTAGTCATAATATTCTTTACTGAGCTAGTTGTGCTCACCCTTTTCACAATTCCTTTCAGGTAATAAAAGTGTAAATTTGGGTTGGCCGGAGATAACAAGGGAATAGAGCGGTGGTCTATAGTTATTGAGGTTCTCCCTAAAGAGTATGAAAATAATTTTATTGAGGGCTTTAGTGTGTTGTATTTTATACATCATTTAATAGTTATTTTGGTGAATTAAATAGGGTGAGGTAACCCAACTTTGGAAGGGTGTTTTGTCACTATCATACAAGATGTCTAATGACATACAAACTCGTGTTATCATAAGACATGGTTGTGCTCATCCACTTCTTTGAGTATATTTACGAGCACTACCTATATATGATCTTGGTGTTTGTTTGAAGTATAATTCTCAATTTGAGGCAGTGGAGATAATGATAGATCAAGAGAAGACTCGCCATTGGGAAGAATATGATAGTAATCTTCTCGTTTTCTTTGGGGTCTATTAGATCAACCAAGGATAATTACGTGGCCATATGATATCTACCATAACCTAAAAGCATGGCCTCCCATATACGAAGGTTTCTTGAGCACTTCCCAAAGATTCTAATTTCTAAAAGCAGGTTTTGGCTGACCTGTACCTTTATGTAAGGTGTCATGATGACGTGTTATCCAAGTTGGTGTCGAGTTACATTTGGTATATATTGGTATCCAAACTCACAAAGATATGTGTTGTTGTATTTTGCACGACAATTGTTGTAATAAAGTTGTAGTTGTTTTTCGTACCATATATTTGGCGACTCAGAATGGGTTGGATGGAATGGACCTATTTTGGGGTCGTCACATGATATCTAGCTTGTTTATATGAAAAATTCACAACAATTGTGAAAGGAGTCCGGGAGTGAGTGCAAGATCAAATCTTGGCTCAACTCTCCATCCATGATAAAACATGTTGTCCTAATTGATCAATCAAATTGATTATGTTAAGAACTTTTTGTCTGTACTATAGTGCCATTGGCCATTCTAGATCGGAAGAGCTCCTTAGATATCTCGATATCTATCTCATCTCTACTTTCCTCACCATCAATTACTTGATGTGCGAGGAATATAGTAGAAGCATCCATAGTTTCGTCTTGTATTTGAAGCTCGTTACTCATAGATGCGAGCATGATGCGTTGAGCCAATGTATGCATCATCTTGCCACTTTCTAAAAGTAACAATTTCTTCCTTAGAGGCATTGTCTGCAACCATTGCAGGGATAAGCATATTAAGGATATAAGATAGCTTTTTAGCCGTGAGAACTATTCTCAATTTCTTAACCAATCCGTTTAATTTTGGCCCGGTTAATTTAGCATCTAATATGCTTCGCAGTGATAGTAATTTTAGACATTGTAAAATTCTGTAAATGAATTTGTAATTAATAACATTTTAACATACATTCTTTTATTAATTACCAAAATAATTTAGGTCTTGTTTTAAATTGGTATCTCCCACTATTTTCTTCAAACTATATTACCTCACTTATATAGTTCTAAAAAATCTAATTAAAGATTTGCTTTAGTGAGAATAAGGATCCCATTTCAAATGTATATAGCCTTGTGGTGACACAACAAACTATATATAAATAAATAGGTAGACAACTTTTGTCAATTACATCAACTATGCAACTCCTTTTCTTTTGCCTCTTAGATTATTTTGATCAAGTGGTGGCACATCCAGAATCAAAATTATCCAAGTTAAGTTCGACCTAGCACTCCATATATTCAAAAAGAAAAATATCATCCTTGTGGTGACACAACAAAACAATATTGATCAATTTTCTTTATAAGCATCAAATGTGATAAATTAACATCTTAAATACTTAATACTTGCCTTGTGGTGACACAACAAACTCATATTAAATATTTAATACTCTATTAATTTTATCATGCTAAAAGGCGACGCTCGATATTCCAAATATCTTTGAACGCTTAGGACTTAATATAAAAATTGAGGGGTTTGTTATTAATTTGTCTCATCTTGTTTAAGCAAGCATGCACATATATATATATATATAAAATACGCATCATATTAATAAACATGCGAAGCATGTTTGCATAATATATAATATATATAGTATATGCATGCACATATAGAATACTATATTCTACTCGGATTGATTATGGACTTTTATTCTAGTTTGGTTCACTAGAGCCACCAAGTGAACCAAAAGATCAAACTCTAGGGGTGCAAGAAATAATATTTAAATATAACTATTACATTTAAACGGGCTCCATTACAAACGGGTCTTCAAGCTCCTTGCTTTCCTTGATCTCCAATTTTTCAAAATTAATTCTAACTATTCCTATTACAAAACTATTTAAAATAAATAGAAAACCTTGATCGTGATCGAGGGAAGTACATAGGAGGAGATAGAATTTACATTGAAAAAAATTAGAGAAGACGAGGTCACGCAGACCCCATTTAATAAAACCCATACATTCATGCATCCAACTAAAATAAAATCCAATCACATCGTCAATAGTCCATAATCAATCCCATTTATTATCATACACGTCTCCATATGTATCAATAAATAACATTCATCTTATGAGTAATAAACATTTAATATATATATTGATATCATTTAATGGGCAAAATTTAGTTAGTATAAAATCTAATTTTGAATCAAAATAAACACCTTTATTTTAATCCAAATTTAAATCAAAATAAAACTATTTTATTTTAATTTATCTAATTTTGAATAAAATAAACTATTTTATTTTAATCAAAATTTTTAATCAAAATAAACTCCTTTATTTTAATTAATTATGGAATCCAATTCCATGTTAAAAAAAAAATTATTAAAGGAAACACTTAATTCTTTTCCTATTCACAAATAAACTCCTTTATTTTGAATAATATGAAATCTTATTTCATATTTAAATAAACTCCTTTATTTAAGGAAACATGGATTCTCTTTTCCTATTCACAAATAAACTCTTTTATTTTGAATAATATGAAATCTTATTTCATATCTAAATAAACTCTTTTATTTAAGAAAATTAGGATTCTCTTTCTATTCACAAATAAACTCCTTTATTTTGAATAACATGAAATCTTATTTCTTATCTAAATAAACTCCTTTATTTAAGAAAATATGGAATCCAATTTCAACTCCAATTAGTTATCATGGAATCCAATTCCAACTCTAATTAGTTAGCATGAAATTTAATTTTAAAATTAAAATAAACCTTTTTATTTTAAGATTAAAATAAATTTTTTTTAATATTAAAATAAACTTTATTTTAATTATAAAATAATTAAGGATAATATATATATATATATATATATATATATATATTAACCGTTAATATATATATCATATATATAAATATCACGACTTTCTTGAAAGAAAAAAAATTCATGAAATCAACTGGCAACAATATTATATATATATATATATATATATATATATATATATATATATATATATATATATATAATATAGCACCTTGATATAGCAGGTTAAGTTTTGATAACTTTTGATAACCGTCCATGCGAATTTCGAAGCCACGGGATTAGCACGGATTTCACGATTTTTTTTTTAAAATAAATTTTATATAATAAAATTATGCCCAATTAAATTGTTCTAAACATATATCAATATACATATCAAATCTGAACAATTAATAATTCGCATAAAGGTTTGGCTCTGATACCACTGTTAGGTTTGTAATATTAAAGAACGTAATCAAATTGCAAAAATAAGCGGAAACGTGTAAAAATCAGAGTTTAAAAATTTTTGCAAACCATTTACCCGGATCACCCTTTATGTACAATTATTAATTAAACGAAAAAGATGAATAAGAAACATACCCTTGAAGATCCAAGCTTCCTCAGGTACAAGTTCACCTCCAATCCTTTTCGCTCACTTGAATCCACCGGGTTTGGTTCCTTCCTTTGATCAACGTTAGCCACCCAAGTGTTTGGCCTCAGAGGTGATCCACCAAGGAAGAAGAAGGATTTAAGAAGATGGGTGATTGGCTAAACCCTAGTTTTTCTATCTCTATAGAAAAGAGCGTACTCTCAACATTTGGAATTATAACGTAGTTCGAATATCGATATAAGACTCCTCTTATAAAGATATCAAGTAACCCTATTAAAATAAGGTATTATTTAATTAAACTCTTTTAATTAAATGGGCTCCCTAATCTTATTAGGGATAATTAATTAAACTCCTTTAACTAATTTTCCTCCTAATCCTATTAGGAATAAATGAGAGTACTTATATTAAATTAATTTCTAAACTCTTTTAGAAATTAAAATAATAATAATAATTGTAATAATATTAATAAGACTCCTCTTATTAATTTATATTTAATATTTCTAAAATATTAAATAATAAATATTAAGCTATTTAATTTATTCTATCACCATAGATTAAATTAAATATACATAAATATATTATTACGATTATGCCATTAACTTCTTAAATAATTATTCTTCCTTTTATGGTGTGACCCTTTAGGTTCTCCATATTAAACCTAGGTTGTGAATAAATCAATTAGAACAATTTAATCTTATTTAAATAAATAAATTAAACAATTAATTTATTTAAATAAATAATATTTATTCTACTGATAGGATAAGCCTCCCAATGATCAACGACTTTCCGGATAATATAGATTTCAACATTAATCATAAAAGAACTTTTGAGTAAATAGTTAATGCATAATTCAATCCTTCCACCATACAATGTCCCAATTAAATATAAGGCATGGAATTACCTTGTCAAGTCTTATTTTATTTAATTATATGTATTTCGATCCTTAAATGCACAACTCCAAATAATGCAAATTAGAAATTCCTTTCTAATTTCATTCGCCGCCAAGGACTATTGGGTTGTCATTTATCGAATCACATAGGACATTTCTCTTCTTTTTATAAGTGGTAGATTCTTTATTGATCATACATTATCTCCATATACAACTTATTATACCCAAGCATACCTTTGATATACCCTAAGGGTCTTAAGGAATAAGTCAAAGTATAACTCATCATACACAAGATACTATGATGATCTCAAGTCCAAGGATCACTTGTACTACTATCACTACAGAATTCTATTGACAGCAAGTAAAACTCCATTAGGTATTCCTTAGCGAGCCAACGTTCAAAGTGAACTTATTCTCTAATAAGTACCTACATACTTGCTTTAGTGTCTCCACACAAATCATCATGAGATCAATCATCATCATCCAATGAGAAAGCAACGATGTATCAATCTATCCGGATTCACTAATCCCCAATTTAGTAATCCAACGATTGGGAACTATTTTAGTTTTAAGCTTTCTAAGAATTTAGATCTCATTAGAATGATCATCATCATTATTCTAAAAGCATTGCTTCAAACTATGGGTTTATCACATATTATAAACAAAGATCATGTAGATAATTAAAAGCCTTTAATAAATTAATACTTTTTATTAATAAATGAATAAGATTGTTACAATAAATATGCTTTATCATCAAACATGATTGGCTTGTGTGCATACTACTTTCAATCTCCCACTTGCACTAAAGCCAATCGTCATGGTATCTCATACTCTTCTTCTCTAAGTGACGATTATCCTAACATTGGATAAGCTTTAGTTAATGGATATGTAATGTTGTTCATGAGAGTCCACTATCTCTATAGTGATTTCCCATCTTTCAATGATTCTAATAATCAAATGAAAGTGCCACAACACATGTTTAGATCCAAGATGAGACTTAGGAGCTATTCCTAGTTCTGTAATGAACTTTTAATCCAAACAATCAACTTGCGACTTCATTTATAGCTATATACTTTGTCTTTATCACTAAACCAAAGAACTCTTTCTTTGTTTGGAACCTTTCAATTCTTTGCACCTTTATTCAAGGTAACGCTTTACCTTAAAGTGGATTTTCTGTTGTCTTGGTCTGTCTGAAAAACTTGAGTATGTAAAGCCCTCTAGCTTTAATTCAGACCCACCATGTATGCTCACATCCTTAGTGTCGGTTAAGAACTTTAAGATGTTTTTCACTGTCTTATAGTGATCTTCTCCAGAATATGACCGATCAACATTAGATCTTGTATATTTTATTGCATACATGATAGTCACTCATGCGATCTCTCTTTTCAGGAGTCTGTGGGGACTATAAAGGGAGATACACTCCATAGCTCATCGACATGAGACATCTCTTGGAGTTTGCCATGCTAAACGACTTTAGCATCAAATGAATATACGTTCCTTGGGTTAAGTCGAGCATCCTCTTGTATCTATCTATATAGATTTTATCCCCAATTAAGATACTCTTCCCAAACCATTCATGGAGGAATGTTTAGACAACTTTATCATTACTGATTGTAGCATTAGTATGTCATTCCTTATCCGTAGTATATCAACATATAATATTAGGAATGTCACGGCGCTCCCACTGTCCCTTTTGTACACACTAGAACTCTTACCTCATCGTATGTAACTGGATCATCATCTTCTATGATGTGTACCTCATCATCATCATCTATGATGAATCCATACCTCCTAGGTATCTTCGGTACTATTCAGATTCTGATTAGGTTTGTGGTACAACAAGAGTTCATCTATAGGTTCCTCTTATTTGATTTATAGTGTTTTGTGGTTCTTGAACTCTTCAAGATCTATTATCCTCCCACTAGCCCCTTCAATAATAAACACCTTTATCTTTAGAAGGCAGCGTGTTTCATAAAAAACACCTTTTGCTAAGTAGGATTATAGAACATATACCCTAAACTTACTTTAGGATGTCCCACAAATTGTACTTGTCAAATCTTGTCCCAAGCTTATCCTTTGAAACATTTTCACATAAGTTGGACAACCCCTTAACTTAACATACTTAAGATTAGGAATCCTCCCCTGCTCATAACTTTTATGGAGTCTTGGGGCGAATTTTGATGTTACCATTTTCGTGAGATATCGCGACCATTTCTAGGACATTATCTCGGAAGGATACTTTGGAATGTCGGTAAAATCATTATGGACCGCACCATGTCCAATAAGGTACGATTTTTCATTCGGATACATCAATCAATTATTGCGTGTATCGGGATGTGTCCATTATGAGAAAACCATTTGAGATGATCTAGAAACTTATTGCACAAGTATTTATTCCTTGATCTAATCAAAGAATCTTAATACTTTGCCAATTTGTTTCACTTCTGAATTCTTTGAACCTTTCAAATAATTCACACTTGTATTTCAACAAATACATATATTCAACTCTTTGAATGATCATCTCCTTTTCTTATATTATTTTGTTCAATTTATAAAATAATTTTCCACGTAAGTCAAGTATACAAAATCTATTAAGTAATATTTCAGTTCTATACAAAACATTATTATTATAAATAGAACAACAATTGTTCTTAAATATAATACCAAAGATTTCATTGTCCAACAATAAAATGGAAATAATGTTTTCAACAAGAACTAGAATACAATAACAACTTATTGACTTAATAGATTTGCCCGTAGGCATTGCTAAACTATAAGTTTCTATGGCTAATATGGCAACCTTTGCTACATTTCCCGCACATAGGATTACTTAAATTTGTTTAGCTTTCTACTTCTGTTTGTTCCTTCATAAATCTATATTTATGATAACCAAAGTCGGTATCTAATACCCAAGTAGAACCTTGACTTAAAGAAAAATTTATTTTAAATTATGAACAAAATTGTATTTGTAACTGAAACTTCACTAAGCTTCTTTTGGTTAGCTCTGCAAGATGCTTCTCGTAGTTTTTTTCCAGTGTCCAGGCTTATTGCAGTGGAAGCAAGCTCCTTTGCTATCCGTATCAGTATTGTTCTTATTATCCTTTGTTTATGCCTTTCTATTTACCTTCTTTGAATCGTTCTTCTTTTCAGAAGATCCTTTGGCCCCTACCAAGAAGACATGGTTTTTCTTGGTTGGAAAGTGACTCTCATCATTTTTCAACATGTTAAGCAAATCAACGGTCGATATCTAGCTTGTTTATATGAAAAATTCACAACAATTGTGAAAGGAGTCCGGAGTGAGTGCAAGATCAAATCTTGGCTCAACTCTCCATCCATGATAAAACATGTTGTCCTAATTGATCAATCAAATTGATTATGTTAAGAACTTTTGTCTGCATATATTTATAGTGCCATTGGTCATTCTAGATCGGAAGAGCTCCTTAGATATCTCGATATCTATCATGTCCTACTTTCCTCACCATCAATTACTTGATGTGCGGGGAATATAGTAGAAGCATCCATAGTTTCAAATGCCGACATTTCAAGCTCGTTACTCATAGATGCGAGCATGATGCATCGAAATAATCGTGCATCATCTTGCCACTTTCTAAAAGTAGCAATTTCTTCCTTAGAGGCATTATGCGCAACCATTGCGAGGATAAGCATATTAAGGATATAAGATAGCTTTTAGTAGTGAGAACTATTCTCAATTTCTTAACCAATCCGTTTAAATTTGATTGCGGTTAATTTAGCATCTAATATGCTTCGCGATGATAGTAATTTTAGACATTGTAAAATTTCGTAAATGAATTTGTAATTAATAACATTTTAACATACATTCTTTTATTAATTACCAAAATAATTTAGGTCTTGTTTTAAATTGGTATCTCCATTATTTTCTTCAAACTATATTACCTCACTTATATAGTTCGGCAAAATCTAATTAAAGATTTTGCTAGTGAGAATAAGGATCCCATTTCAAATGTATATAGCCTTGTGGTGACACAACAAACTATATATAAATAAATAGGTAGACAACTTTTGTCAATTACATCAACTATGCAACTCCTTTTCTTTTGCCTCTTAGATTATTTTGATCAAGTGGTGGCACATCCGAATCAAAATTATCCAAGTTAAGTTCGACCTAGCACTCCATATATTCAAAAAAGAAAATATCATCCTTGTGGTGACACAACAAAACAATATTGATCAATTTTCTTTATAAGCATCAAATGTGATAAATTAACATCTTAAATACTTAATACTTGCCTTGTGGTGACACAACAAACTCATATTAAATATTTAATACTCTATTAATTTTATCATGCTAGAAGGCGACGTTCGATATTCCAAATATCTTTGAACGCTTAGGACTTAATATAAAAATTGAGGGGTTTGTTATTAATTTGTCTCATCTTGTTTAGCGCGCATGCATATATATATATAAAATACGCATCATATTAATAAACATGCGAAGCATGTTTGCATAATATATAATATATATAGTATAGCATGCACATATAGAATACTATATTCTACTCGGATTGATTATGGACTTTTATTCTAGTTTGGTTCACTAGAGCCACCAAGTGAACCAAAAGATCAAACTCTAGGGTGCAAGAAATAATATTTAAATATAACTATTACATTTAAACGGGCTCCATTACAAACGGGTCTCTTCAAGCTCCTTGCTCCTTGATCTCCAATTTTTCAAAATTAATTCTAACTATTCCTATTACAAAACTATTTAAAATAAATAGAAACCTTGATCGTGATCGAGGGGAAGTACATAGGAGGAGATAGAATTTACATTGAAAAAATTAGAGAAGGCGAGAATGCACGCAGAAACCCATTTAATAAAAACTCATACATTCATGCATCCAACTAAAATAAAATCCAATCACATTGGTCAATAGTCTATAATCAATCCCATTTATTATCATACACATCTCCATATGTATCAATAAATAACATTCATCTTATGAGTAATAAACATTTAATATATATATTGATATCATTTAATGGGCAAAATTTAGTTAGTATAAAATCTAATTTTGAATCAAAATAAACACCTTTATTTTAATCCAAATTTAAATCAAAATAAAACTATTTTATTTTAATTTATCTAATTTTGAATAAAATAAACTATTTTATTTTAATCAAAATTTTAATCAAAATAAACTCCTTTATTTTAATTAATTATGGAATCCAATTCCATGTTAAAAAAAATTATTAAAGGAAACACTAATTCTTTTCCTATTCACAAATAAACTCCTTTATTTTGAATAATATGAAATCTTATTTCATATTTAAATAAACTCCTTTATTTAAGGAAACATGGATTCTCTTTCCTATTCACAAATAAACTCTTTTATTTTGAATAATATGAAATCTTATTTCATATCTAAATAAACTCTTTTATTTAAGAAAATTAGGATTCTCTTTCCTATTCACAAATAAACTCCTTTATTTTGAATAACATGAAATCTTATTTCATATCTAAATAAACTCCTTTATTTAAGAAAATATGGAATCCAATTTCAACTCAAATTAGTTATCATGGAATCCAATTCCAACTCTAATTAATTAGCATGAAATTTAATTTTAAAATTAAAATAAATTTTTTTTATTTTAAGATTAAAATAAATTTTTTTAATATTAAAATAAACTTTATTTTAATTATAAAATAATTAAGGATATATATATATATATATATATATATATATATATTAGATTAATATATATATCATATATATAAATATCCCCGACTTTTAAAAGAAAAAAAATTGATTGAAAAGAAAAAATATCTATATTATATATATATATATATATATATATATATATATATATATATATATTGCACCTTGATATAAAGAAAGTTAAGTTTTGATAACTTTTGATAATCCGTCCATGCGAATTCGAAGCCACGGGATTTAATACGGATTTCACATTTATTTTTTTTTAAAATAAATTTTATATAATAAAATTATGCCCAATTAAATTGTTCTAAACATATATCAATATACATATCAAATCTGAACAATTAATAATTCGCATAAAGGTTTAGCTCTGATACCACTGTTAGGTTTGTAATATTCAAGAACGTAATCAAATTGCAAAAATAAGCGGAAACGTGTAAAAATCAGAGTTTAAAAATTTTTACAAACCATTTACCCGGATCACCCTTTATGTACAATTATTAATTAAACGAAAAAGATGAATAAGAAACATACCCTTGAAGATCCAAGCTTCCTCAGGTACAAGTTCACCTCCAATCCTTTTCGCGTTCAACTTGAATCCACCGGGTTTGGTTCCTTCCTTTGATCAACGTTAGCCACCCAAGTGTTTGGCCTCTAGAGGTGATCCACCAAGGAAGAAGAAGGATTTAAGAAGATGGGTGGTTGGCTAAACCCTAGTTTTTCTATCTCTATAGAAAAAGAGCGTACTCTCCAACATTTGGAATTATAACGTAGTTCGAATATCTGATATAAGACTCCTCTTATAAAGATATCAAGTAACCCTATTAAAATAAGGTATTATTTAATTAAACTCTTTTAATTAAATGGGCTCCCTAATCTTATTAGGGATAATTAATTAAACTCCTTTAACTAATTTTCCCTCCTAATCCTATTAGGAATAAATGAGAGTACTTATATTAAATTAATTTCTAAACTCTTTTAGAAATTAAAATAATAATAATAATTGTAATAATATTAATAAGACTCCTCTTATTAATTTATATTTAATATTTTAAAATATTAAATAATAAATATTAAGCTATTTAATTTATTCTATCACC
The DNA here is from genome assembly GCA_020205615.1 of Panax quinquefolius. Classification (NCBI taxonomy): domain Eukaryota; kingdom Viridiplantae; phylum Streptophyta; class Magnoliopsida; order Apiales; family Araliaceae; genus Panax; species Panax quinquefolius. The sequence goes on from CM035152.1 coordinate 148,561,430, forward strand.
ATAGATTAAATTAAATATACATAACATATTATTACGATTATGCCATTAACTTCTTAAATAATTATTCTTCTTTTTTATGGTGTGACCCTTTAGGTTCTCCATATTAAACCGGTTGTGAATAAATCAATTAGAACAATTCTAATCTTATTTAAATAAATAAATTAAATAATTAATTTATTTAAATAAATAATATTTATTCTACAATAGAGATAAGCCTCCCTAAATGATCAACGACTTTCCGGATAATATAGATTTCAACATTAATCATAAAAGAACCTTTGAGTAAATAGTTACAAATACAATTCAATCCTTCCACCATACAATGTCCCAATTAAATATAAGACATGGAATTCTTTGTCAAGTCTTATTTTATTTAATTATATGTATTTCGATCCTTAAAATACACAACTCAAATAATGCAAATTAGAAACTCCTTTCTAATTTCATTCGCCTTGCCAAGGACTCTTGGGTTGTCATTTATCGAATCACATAGGACATTTCTCTTCTTTTAATAAGTGGTAGATTCTTTATTGATCATACATTATCTCCATGTACAACTTATTATACCCAAGCATACCCTTTGATATACCCTAAGGGTCTTAAGGAATAAGTCAAAGTATAACTCATCATACACAAGATACTATGATGATCTCAAGTCCAAGGATCACTTGTACTTACTATCACTCTGAGAATTCCTATTGACGAGCAAAGTAAAACTCCATTAGGTATTCCTTAGCGAGCCACGTTCAAATGAACTTATTCTCTAATAAGCACCTACATACTTGTTTTAGTGTCTCCACACAAATGATCATGAGATCAATCATCCTCATCCAATGAGAAAGCAACGTATGTACCAATCTATCCGGATTCACTAATCCCCAATTTAGTAATCCAACGATTGGAAACTATTTTAGTTTTAAGCTTTCTAAGAATTTAGATCTCATTAGAATGATCATCATCATTATTCTAAAAGTATTGCTTAAAACTATGGGTTTATCACATATTATAAAACAACATCATGTAGATAATTAAAAGCCTTTAATAAATTAATACTTTTTATTAATAAATGAATAAGATTGTTACAAAGTATATGTTTTATCATCAAACATGATTGGCTTGTGTGCATACTACTTTCACAAAACTGATACGGATAGCAAAGGAGTTTACTTCCACCGCAATAAGCTGGACCTTCGGAAAGAAAGCTGAAGAAGTATCTTGCGAGAGGCTAACCAAAAGAGGCTTAGTGAAGTTTGATTATAAATATAAATTTGTTCATGATTTAAAATAATTTTTCTTTAAGTCGAGGTTCTACTTGGGTATTGGATACCGACTTTGGTTATCATAAATATAGATTTATGAAGGGACCAGCGTAAGTAGAAAGTTAAACAAGGTAAGTAATCCTATGTGTGGAAAATGAAGCAAAGGTTGCTACATATTAGCCATAGAAACTTATAGTTTAGCAATGCCTATGGGCAAATCTATTAAGTCGATAAGTTCTTTATTGTATTCCAGTTCTTGTTAAAATATTATTTCCATTTTATTGTTGGACAATGAAATCTTTGGTATTATAATTAAGAACAATTGTTGTTCTATTTATAATAATAATGTTTTGTATAGAATGGAATATTACTTAATAAATTTTGTATACTTCACTTATGTAAAAATTATTTTGCAAATTGAACAAACTAGTATAAGAAAAAGGAGATGATCATTCAAAGAGTTGAATGTGTGTATTTGTTGAATACAATTGTGAATTATTTGAAAGGTTCAAAGAATTGAAATGAAACAAATTGGCAAAGTATTAAGATTCTTTGATTAGATCAAGGAATAAATACTTGTGCGATAAGTTTCTAGATCATCTCAAATGGTTTTTCTCATAATAGACACATCGATCTGCAATAATTGATTGATGTATCCAGAATGAAAAATCGCATACCTTGTTGGACATAGTGCGATCCATAATGATTTTACCGAGCATTCCAAAGTATCCTTTACGGGATAATGTCCCAGAAATGGGCGCATATATCTACGAAAATGGTAACCTCAAAATCCAGCCCCAAGACTCCATAAAAGTTATGGACAGGGAGGATTCCTAATCTTAAGTTTGTTAAGATAACGGGTTCCAACTTATGTGAAAAGGTTTCAAAAGGATAAGCTTGTGGCAAGATTTGACAAGTGTCGATTTGTGGGACATCCTAAAGTAAGTTTAGGGTATATGTTCTATAATTCTACTTAGCAAAAGGTGTTTGTTGTAAAACACGCTGCCTTCTAAGATAAAGGTGTTTATCATTGAAGGGGCTAGTGGGAGGATAATAGATCTTGAAGAGTTCAAGAACCACAAAACACTATAAGTCAAATAAGAGGAACTTATAGATAGACCTATTGTACCACAACTGAATCGTAAATCTAGAATAGTACTGAAGATACCTAGGAGGTATGGATTCATCATGGATGATGATGATGAGGTACACATCATAGAAGATGATGATCCAGAGTTACATGCGATGATGTAAGACTTCTAGTGTGTACAAAAGGGTCAGTGGGAGCGTCGTGAAATTTCTAGTATTATATGTTGATATACTACGGATGAGGAATAACATACCAATGCTACAATCAGTAAAGATAAAGTTGTCTAAACATTCCACCACGAATGATTTGGGAAGAGTATCTTAATTGGGGATAAAATCTATATAGATAGATTTAAAAGGATGCTCAACTTAACCCAAGGAACGTATATTCATTTGATACTAAAGTCGTTTAGCATGGCAAACTCTAAGAGATGTCTCATGTAGATGAGCTATGGAGTGTATCTCTCTTAATAGTCCCCACAGACTCCTGAAAAGAGAGGTCGCATGAGTGACTATCATGTATGCAATGAAATATACGAGACCTGATGTTGATCGATCATATCGGAGAAGTTCACTATGAGTCGGTGAAAAACATCTTAAAGTGCTTAACCAAGCACTAAGGATGTGATCATATTCATGGTGGGTCTAAATTAAAACTAGAGGGCTTAATGAGACTCAAGTTTTTTCGAGATGGACCAAGATGACGAGAAAATCCACTTTAAGGTAAAGCGTTATCTTGATAAAGTGGTGCGAGTGAATTGGAAAGGTTCCAAAATGACAAAGAGTTCTTTGGTTTAGTGATAAAGACAAAGTATATAGCTATAAATGAAGGCTGCAAGTTGATTGTTTGGATTAAAGTTCATTACTGAACTAGGAATAGTTCTAAGTCTCATCTTGGATCTAAACATGTGTTGTGGCACTTTCATTTGATTATTAGAATCATTGAAAGATGGGAAATCACTATAGAGATAGTGGACTCTCATGAACAACATTACATATCCATTAACTAAAGCTTATCCAACAGCAGGATAATCGTCACTTAGAGAAGAAGAGTATGAGATACCATGATGATTGGCTTTAGTGCAAGTGGGAGATTGAAAGTAAGATGCACACAAGCCAATCATGTTTGATGATAAAGCATATACTTTGTAACAATCTTATTCATTTATTAATAAAAAGTATTAATTTATTAAAGGCTTTTAATTATCTACATGATGCTATTTTATAATATGTGATAAACCCATAGTTTTAAGCAATGCTTTTAGAATAATGATGATGATGATCATTCTAATGAGATCTAAATTCTTAGAAAGCTTAAAACTAAAATAGTTCCCAATCATTGGATTACTAAATTGGGGATTAGTAAATCCGGATAGATTGGTACATACGTTGCTTGCTCATTGGATGAGGATGATTGATCTCATGATCATTTGTGTGGAGACACTAAAGCAAGTATATAGGTGCTTATTAAAGAATAAGTTCACTGAACGTGGCTCGCTAAGGTAATGGAGTTTTACTTGCCTGTCAATAGGAATTCCTGTAGTGATAGTAGTATAAGTGATCCTTGGACTTGAGATCATCATAGTATCTTGTGTATGATGAGTTATACTTTGACTTATTCCTTAAGACCTTTAGGGTATATCAAAGGGTATGCTTGGGTATAATAAGTTGTACATGGAGATAATGTATGATCAATAAAGAATCTACCACTTCTATTAAAAGAATCGAAATGTCCTATGTGATTCGATAAATGACAACCCAGTGAGTCCTTGGTTATAGGCGAATGAAATTAGAAAGGAATTTCTAATTTGCATTATTTGAGTTGTGCATTTAAGGATCGAAATACATATAATTAAATAAAATAAGACTTGATGAGTAATTCCATGTCTTATATTTAATTAGGACATTGTATGGTGGAAGGATTGAATTATCGGTAACTATTTACTCAAAGGTTCTTTTATGATTAATGTTGAAATCTATATTATCCGAAAAGTCGTTGATCGCTGAGGGAGGCTTATCCCTATTGTAGAATAAATATTATTTATTTAAATAAATTAATTGTTTAATTTATTTATTTAAATAAGATTATAATTGTTCTAATTGATTTATTCACAATAGGTTTAATATGGAGAACCTAAAGGGTCACACCATAAAAGGAAGAATAATTATTTAAGAAGTTAATGGCATAATCGTAATAATATGTTATGTATATTTAATTTAATCTATGGTGATAGAATAAATTAAATAGCTTAATATTTATTATTTAATATTTTAGAAATATTAAATATAAATTAATAAGAGGAGTCTTATTAATATTATTACAATTATTATTATTATTTTAATTTCTAAAAGAGTTTAGGAATTAATTTAATATAAGTACTCTCATTTATTCCTAATTGGATTAGGAAGAAAATTAGTTAAAGGAGTTTAATTAATTATCCCTAATAAGATTAGGGAGCCCCTTTAATTAAAAAGGGTTTAATTAAATAATACCTTATTTTAATAGGGTTACTTGATATCTTTATAAGAGGAGTCTTATATCAGATATCAAGATGACGTGATAATTCTAATGGTTGGAGAGTACACTCCTTTTCTATAGAGATAGAAAAACTAGGGTTTAGCCAACCACCCATCTTCTTAAATCCTTCTTCTTTCTTGGTGGATCACCTCTAGAGGCCAAACACTTGGGTGGCTAACGTTGATCAAAGGAAGGAACCAAACCCGGTGGATTCAAGTTGAACGCGAAAAGGATTGGAGGTGAACTTGTACCTGAGGAAGCTCGGATCTTCAAGGGTATGTTTCTTATTTATCTTTTTCGTTTAATTAATAATTGTGCATAAAGGGTGATCAAGGGTATATGGTTTGTAAAATTTTTAAAACTCGATTTTTACGTTTCCGCTTTATTTTGAGCAATTTGATTGCGTTCATGAATATTACAAACCTAACAAACGAAAGAATGTGAGCAAGACCAGTCATGAAAAGTTCCAAATTTGATTAAAAGTTCAGACCAATATTCTTATGAAATGATATTAGATGAAGCAAAATTTTTAATCATTTCAGGAATTATAGAAGCAATACTTACCATAGTAAGTTCAAATTTAAGAATACGAGATGAAATAATATAAACTACGTAATATGGAGTATGAAAGAAAATAATATTTCTCACGAGTATTGCAATAAAATAATATCTTTTACCTTTGTAGAAGCTGGATTTGATTGGAATATCAGATATTATTTTGAGAAAATGTTGCAGAAAAACTACGCTCAAAATATTCGTATACTCAAGAAAATACTCACAATACTTTAGAATAAGAATTTCTGAATTTTGAAGTTGGTGTGATTTAGGATGGAGGTTTGCCCTCCTTTTATAGCACAAATCGGAGGAAGAGGAATCAGCAGCATGCCTAACTTTTTCTTATTTTCAATACCTACTTCTTACTTTCAATATGGGTGGGGGCCACACTTTGAAGCAACTTTACAGGCAACAACCAAATTGCCTAATTCACATTCTCATTTTCCATGGTTGGGGCCACACTTTGAAAAATGAGTTGCAGGAAAGAAAAGGAAACCAACCAGCTTTGAAAAAAAACAAGGCAAGACTCATCTTTGAAAAAAAAACAACAATGCTCCTGTAATACATTTGAAAAATTAAGAATTTGCAGGCAACTTTCTCACCCACCATTTTCACCAACCAAACCATGTTACCAACAAGGTATTCAAAAACATCTTGCTTACTTCCGTTTCTAATTAACCACATGCTTATATATATATTATAATAATATTATTATTTAAACAATTATAATATATTATAATAATATATTTGAATGAATAATTTATCGGAGAAATAATTGTAATTCCACAAAAATATGCCAAACTTTCAACAATTATTTCATGCTAAAATTCCTTCATTTATATTCATATAAAATAAATATTTCCTTATACATCAATAATTAATTATTCACAAATAATATTACAGAATCATAATTATGACAACCCGGGTAGTTCCTGAGGAAGAGGGGCTTTCCGATAAGGATTTCTCCTTACTAACGCAGCGTAATTAGGTGACCAAATCTCTCCTTGTGAACTTTACAGACATTGCCAATAATCTTTATCTAATAATATTATTCAAATAATATGAATTATTGATCGATAATGGGAAATCTTTGTGCAATGACAATTATTGAAACAACAATAATATAAAATATCCACGCAAAGAATTATTGAATCAATAAAATAAAATATTGAGCAATAATTATCGTAACAATTATGAGTAGTGCATTCTTACGTAAGAATCGATAATTGAAAAATCTTGCTGTAATACCTGGTACTTCGCATAAACCACGCCAGCGTATTCGTATTTTAAACTCCACCGGATATTCAACAAGATAACGATAACAATTACGTTGTTATTTATAAAAACTCAAATTTGTCATTTTCCTCATCCGACGTTATTCATTATGGGCCCCCTGATTGATCACTATGGCAGTAAATTTAATATTCTTTAAAAAAAAAATATTCCACGACCAAACGAATATTCCCCGACAACAATGATTATTTTATACCCACTTGCTTATTTTACAAAATTTGCACATTTCACCCATAACCAAAGTATTATATCAAATTAACTCCTTATTATTTCAAAGTAATAATTAGAGGAAATTCAATTTTATTTATAAAAAGTTGGGGTCTTACAACCTCTCCTCCTTATGAAATTTTGTCCTCGAAATTGACGTACGTACCTGGAATGTCGAAAAGGTGAGGGTACCTCGATTTCATTTCCGATTCTAACTCCCAGGTCATTTCTTCAATAGCATGGTTCCTCCACAAAACCTTGACTTGTGGTATAACCTTTGTTCGTAGGACATGCTTTTTCCTATCCAATATCTTGACAGGTACCTCCTCGTACGTTAAATCTCCGGCTATCTCGTCTGGTTCTAATGCAATAATGTGGTTTGGATCTTTCACATAGTTACGAAGCTTAGATATATGAAAAACATTATGAACACGAGACATGCTTAGAGGTAATGCGAGTTTATAGACCACATTTCCTATTCGGTCAAGAATCTCAAATGGACCAACAAATCTTGGATTTAGCTTTCCTCTCTTCTCGAATCTTGTAACTCCCTTCCATGGAGCAATACGTAACAGTACATGATCCCCAATATTAAATTCCACGTCCTTTCGATGAAGATCCGCATAACTCTTTTGTCGATCCTGTGCCGTTTGTATACGTTGTTGAATCGTTTGGATCTTTTTCGTATTCATACGTACCAACTCTGGTCCCAACAATGTTGCTTCACCCACCTCATCCCAACATACTGGAGAGCGACACTTTCGTCCATATAATGCTTCGAATGGAGCCACACCTATACTTGCCTGATAACTGTTGTTGTAGGAGAATTCCACTAATGGCAAGTACTTATCCCAACTTCCTTTGAAATCTAGGACACAGAGTCTTAATAGATCTTCAAAGGTTTGAATAGTCCTTTCCAATTGCCCGTCTGTTTGAGGATGGTATGCTGAACTGAATCGTAAATCCGTGCCCATAGCTTTCTGCAAGCTAACCCAAAATCGTGAAGTGAATCTTGGGTCATGATCCGAAACTATAGATACTGGCATGCCGTGCAATCTCACAATCTCATTTACATATATACGAGCAAGACTTTCAAGGGAATAAGTCTCACGTATAGGCAAGAAATGAGCAGACTTGGTTAATCTATCAACAATAACCCAAATCGCATCAATACGTTGAGAAACCTTGGGAAGTCCCGTAATGAAATCCATAGTAATGTGTTCCCACTTCCATTTTAGAATTTCAAGTGGTTGCAATGGACCCTTTGTGTTAGAAGAATGCATATTGTGATTTGATGTTTAATGTAAATGCTCATGATTATGTGTAAAGTCCTTCGAGGAATATATGTACAAGGACTTAGTGATAGATCAAAATTTTTAGGTTGATCTTAGCCTTTAATTTTCACTTGTATAGAGAAAGAGATCAAATATGTTAGGTTGATCTATGGCTAGAAAGAAATAGATAGGCCTTGAAGAGAATCGTAGTCTATCCGGCTGATCAACAGAATGCAGAAGCTAAGGCAGGATCGTAGTGCTGAGATGATCGTAGTATATTTGCCTTGAAGGGCCTCTCTAGTAATCGTAGAGTGGTCCAGACGTTTGCCGAAGCTAACTCTGGGATCGTAGTGTGCTTTCGAAAACGTAGAGTCTGCAAAACGAGTAAGTGAATATCATAGTATGCAAAACTATTGAAAGAAATCGTAGTGTTCTATTCAGACCAAGCACAAATATGACAAGACACCACGATATGCATCCTAGAGTATCATCTGTCGTAGAGTACTTCGCATAGACAGGTTATTCCAACATAATGATAAAGAATGGAATAACAGATGAATTTCACCAAGTATAGGGTAGCCCACGTATACAGGTTATTTCAACAGAATAATAAAGAATGGAATAATAGAAGTTCTCTTCATGAATACAAAAGAAATAATACCCCTTACGAGTACAACAATTAATATCCCTTACCTTAGAAAGAAAAGTATTCCGACTAGTAGGGCGAGGATATTCTTGAAGAAAACTTGCACTATTTCTACGCTCAAAGCTTTCTTAAACTCTAAAGAAATACGCTCAAGATTATTGAAGAAGAATTCTCTGAACTTCTGGTGTGATTTTTAATTCTAACTAAGCATCCTATTTATAGGAGAATGGAAAGGATACTATCTTTTCAAGACTATGCAATAAAATATAATATATTCTATTTATAATCTAATAAAATAAATAACTTTATAAAAGTATTACATTTTATATAAAAAGATTTTACTTATCTGCAAATACTTATGCATACCTTTATGCAAATACTATGCATAATAAAATATAATATATTCTATTTATAATCTAATAAAATAAATAACTTTATAAAAGTATTACATTTTTATATAAAAAGATTTTACTATGCAAATACTATGCATACCACTATGCATAATAAAATATAATATATTCTATTTATAATCTAATAAAATAAATAACTTTATAAAAGTATTACATTTTTTATATAAAAAGATTTTTACTATGCAAACACTATGCATAATAAAATATATTATATTCTATTTATAATCAAATAAAACAAAACTTTATAAAAAGTATTACATTTTTATATAAAAAGTTTTTGTTTTATTACATTTATAATAATAATAAAACAAACTTATCACCATTATTATAATTTCAATATTAATCGACTGGGTTGTTAAAAGGAAAGGGGCTTTCAATAAGGATTTTTCTCATATTGTTAGCATGAATTAGGTGACCAATTAACCTCTCTTTGACGTAACTTCTACACATCGTTAATATTGAAAATAATAATATTAATAATTTCGTCGTCTCAATTATTGATTTAATAATATAAAAATATCGACAATAATTGAATCAAATAACGTGAGATCTTATCGGCCAATTCTTTATGTAGAAGAATAATTGAACAAAACTAAGTGACTTCTCACATAAGCATCGATAATCAATACCAGGTGTCTTACTATGCAACCCGCGCGTATTCATGTACTTTTTACTCTTGAGTAGTTCAACAGTTTTAACGGTAAAACTTTTGTCGTTATTTTCATAAAAATATTTTTGTCGTTTTTCTCAATCAAACGATAATTTTCGCCAGGGGTCCACCAATGATTGTGTCGTTGTCAACGAATATTCACGATAAAAAGAATATTCCTAGATTAATCGAATATTCCCTAATACAACGAATATTTTATATCAAAACTGCTTACTTTGCAAAATTTTCACATATCACCCTTTTAACTTTAAACTTTTATCAATTTAACTATTTACCAAAATAGAAAAATTAAATACTTTTATTTTATAAAATTCGAGGTCTCACATTTCGATAAGGATTTCTCCTACTGGCAGCGCAATTGGTGACCAAACCTCTCATTGTGAGAACTTTCTAGACATCGCTAATAATGCTACCTAATAATATTATTCAAATAATATGGATTATTGATCCGATAATGAAAAATAATCGTCTTGATAATGATTATTGAAACAACAATAATATAAAATATCAATATAACAATTATTGAATCAATAAAATAAAATATTAAGCAAAGAATTCATGTAACAATTATCGAAAAGTGCCTGCCTTACGTAAGAATTAAAAAATATTGTCTTCTATGCAACCACGCCAGACATCGTATTTTTAACCGGAAGTATTCCAACAAATTGTTATCAGTAATAATTACTGTAGTTATTTATAAAAACTCAAACTTGTCATTTTTTTCATCCGATAGTTATTACATTATGGGGCCCATAAATGGTTCATATTGGTTATACGAATATTAAAACAATGAGAATATTCCATGACCAAAGGAATATTCCCCTACAACAATGAGTATTTTATAACTACTTGCGTATTTTCTAAACTTTACATATATCACCTTTAACTTTAACTTTTTATCAATTTAACCATTTACTGAATAATAATTATAAAAAAAATTGAATACTTTTATTTCATAAAATTCGGGGTCTTACAGTATTTATACAAGGTCCATTACTCCATTGTGAATATAATAGGAACATATTTATTTATAAGGAATTGATATTTTTACAAAGAAAATTGATATTTTCACAAAGCTTTTCTTGCAACATTCATGTGAGTGAGGCCTTGTAAAAAAATTAATTTCCCTCGTAGAAATATCAATTCCCTATTTATATTATATCTCTTACTTTTATATGGTACATAGTGAGTAACACCGTGTTTGAAATAAAAAATTACGTGAGAAGAAATTTACTTTTTTCCTTTATATCTTTGAAGCCAAAAATTCAACAAATTTATTTTCTTTTCTTGTATTTGTGAGTTTTGAAAAAAAAATTTAATTTTAAAAATATATATTACTATTTGACTTTTTATGATATTATATTTGAGTACTATTATAAAGATATTTTTGATATTTTCATATGCCATTTATATTTTTTGTTTCTTCCCAAATCTTTTCACGTTTGGGATATATTTTATTAACTAACTTCGATCTTGGACCAATATGAAAGATCGTTCGGATAAAAATATTTTATTATAAATTTATCTCACAAAAAATTTCCCAGATAAAAAATATTAAATACTAGTAATTGCCCGTGCCTGAAGGTACGGCATAACAAAATTCTCCCCCTCTCTCCGTTTCAACAATCCCACTTTCATTTCCTCTCTTTCTTCCTTTCTCTCCCACCACCCTTTCCCGCCCAAATCAATTAGAATGAATCTGAACCGTTCTTGTGCTTTTTCGTCCAAATTAATTAAAATGAATCTAAACCGTTCTTATACTTTTTCGTCCAAATTCAAAATGAGTTTTATCTTATTAATATAAATATTTCCTAATTTTTTCTCTCTCTCTCGCTCTCTTTTTTTTTTAAACTCAAACAGATAAAAAAATGAGCCACACAAAGTCTATATTCCATTCCACAAAAGGCATTATCTCTTTATATATTCCAATTGCCAACCTATAAGGCCGACAGGCGACAGACCACATTCCCTTTAATTGGCCCAAACCAAATTGAGTTGAGAAGCAGAACAGAAGAAGGAAATACTTTCGGGAAGAGGCTCTCCCATCCTGCCATAAGAAGTTAGTCAAGAACCAACCAAGGTTCGCCTGAGTAGAATGGACTCTGCTTGCTTAAGTAAATGGTATTAGTTTCGAGTCCCTAATGGATGTAAATCTTGTTTCGGTACGCGATTGTATCTCGGAGAAATAGTTTTAGACAAGTTAAAAGTACAAGTCTGAAGATACCTTGAAAAAAAAAAAAAAAAACTAATCAAGAAGCTACCCTCTATGTCCGTCTTATTTCAAAATTAGAATCTCATGTTTTTTTATGTAACGAATACTAGAGTTTGTTAAAAATAAATAAAATTATTCATTACATTTTTAAAACTAAAACTTTTCAAGTTTCACTACATTTTTAAAATAAAATAATTGTTTTAAAATTTTAAGAATCCGTAACTAAAATAAAAAATAAAAAATAAAGTTATTCCTGCATGTAGTCTTTTTGGCATGCACATTAATATTTGAAATAATAGGAAGGAAAGATAAGTCCCTTCTTATTACTATTCAAAATGAATTCTCATATTAATATTTTTAAGGGTGTAAATGAATCAAGTCGAGTATTGAGTTGCTTAAATTTGGTTCACAAAATATATCGGGTATAAAATAAGGTTTGATTGAGGTTCATTCAGCTACCGAGTCGAGTCCGAACCCGAATCGAGTCCGAGTAGTTTGAACTTTTCGAGCGAATATAATTCGAGTATCAATAGAAAATTACAATTTGAAAAGGTTCGAATAATTTATCGAACTCTAAAATTTACTCATATTTGACTCATTTATATTTTGAGTCGAACGAGCCCGAATTGTTTGCTCATTTTATAGCCTTAAATATTTTATATAATTTAAGAAATATCATCAATTAGTTGGGACATTCTAGTAAATTAGTATTTTTTTTCTTTTTTCAATTAAAATTAAAATTTTATTATTATCTTTAAATAAATAGTGAGAGTGAAGTGGAATCTCATGAATTAATTTTCAATTTGTTCCAATATTATTCTTCAATAGTTTTTGATTTTTAATTTCATCAATTTATACCGTCTCAAATATATCCTGCATCAATTTATGTTCACATGAAGTATAAGTCTACTGTTTCAAGAAGAAACAAATGAGATCACATTGTTATCTCAGTTATTCATATGCAATAATAAACTAAAAACCAATATAGAATGTTATTTTGAAATGGATCAGGGGATTAATAATATTGTATTAAAAAAAAATAACCAAATCATTTAAGGCAGTTAAAAACCGAAATCAATTAATTATTAATTATTTTTATGTTTTTGACCCATGCCATTCAAGTTACACATTTGGGGGGTCCCACTAAATTGCTGCACGTGGGGTCAGCAAAGGTTGGCATAATGACTGACGGTGATGTCCATAACGAAAACGACGCAGTCAGCCCATCTTTCCACTTCTACTATTCGCAAGCCCAATGGGCCCACTAAAGAGAATAAGCATCGAATAAAGCCCGCTCTGAAAAAATCATTGGTGGACTCTCAATCTCATCATTTTAGCGGTCCACATCTAAACTAAAGCCTTTTCCAGTCTCTTCTCAGAAATTTCCCGCGCTTTTCTCCGCCCTTTCCCCCCAACTTTTTCGGGGCCTTTTCCGTACACGTGTATCCCCACCTCAGCAAAACCACAGTCCACGTAAGATCCACCTGGGATTATGGCTTCCACTATACGCGATTTGATTAAGTCAATTACGAGCTTCCCGAAGAAGCCACATCTTAAACTTTATATATATATATATATATATATATATATATATATATATATATATATAAGCACATTCCAATAGTTCAATCCCCATTAAAAAAAAAATACAGCTATAGTAGTAGAAAATTCTCTGACTTAATTTTCTGTTCAATATTCTTGTTCTAATTATAGATAGTTGAAAAAATGGAGGTGGGTGGCTATAATTATGATTATGGTGCGGCGGAAGAGGGCTGCAGAACGCCGGAACGCGGTAGTTGTCAAATTCCAGCAGCCTCGGCTTGTCCACCGGCGCCGAGGAAGAAAGCAGCTGCTTACCGGAAACAGAGGAGAGAGCCGAAAAATGGGTATTTTCAACCACCTGATCTCGAGATTTTCTTCGCAAAGGCACATAGGAGGGAAGCTTATGATTGCTTGTAATAGTTAGAGAACAAAATCGGATTAGTATTTATATGTATATCAAGTTTTCTCTAAATCTTGTACTTATGGTAGTAGTAGTAGATGTAATTCTATGGATACCAAAGAATTCTTATTCTCTTCTAAAAGGCAATCGATTTTTTCTAGAACTATATATGGAGTATTGTATTGCTACTACTACATGGGAATTAACTGATCTGTGATAATTAAGTTACCATCAACATATCCAGTTAATCATTCACGACCCAAACAAAATAAGTTAGATTGTTCAAGATGATTTTCCCTTACTTGGTTTCTTTTATCCAAGTTGCCCCTCCAACTTGTGGGAGAATATTAAACATAAAGTACTCAACAACAACTGATTCAGCTCAAGATTCAGGCAATTGATGTATCTTCTGTATATAATACATAAACAACATATATATATCCAAACCAATTGCAGTTTAAGAACGGTCTTAAGCTAACTGCTCCAACTATTACAGACATCTGACAAAGATAGATAGGCTTAATTAGTTACTGTTAGTTGTTTGTTAGATTGTTCGATCAAGTGTAGCTAACTAGAGTTTAAGCATTACATACACATAGTAGATACTCTCTCTCTCTCTCTCTTCATGCAAGTTTTACCGAGTACATTCAGCTTCAGTATTAATTACTTACATTGGTGCTCGGGAACAAAGTGGTTGATGTCTTGACAGTAACAACTAATAACAATATGGACTAAATTATATTACCTTCATGCATTTTAGTTTTTTATATGTAACAGATGTTACCGACTTTCTTAACACGGATTAATTATAGAAAGACCATTGTACTGATGTACTACATAATTTTTGGTAATAAATGTTATTCAGTTCACACCTTTATCTTTTATTCTTCATTTCATCTTTTGCTCTCAGTTTTAAGGTTGAATAAACCTAACATGGTATTAGAGCAGATCATGATCTGTTCACGCTGTTTCCGTAAGATTAATACACGAGATTCGAATCCTTTGAATCAAATTTTACTTTTTGAATTAGAATTCCTGAGCAGTTTTGCTTTCAATTTTTTTTTATATAAATTCTCGTTCAAATCTGGTTCTAGATCCAGTTTTATTTTCTTTCAACTATGGTGAATTTGAGCTATGTAAATGTGGTTCAGTCAAATATTCCAACTAATCAACATCATGGACAAGGTTCAAACAACAACAATTAAATAGAAACAGGTCACGATGTAAATTCTATTCCAGTAGATTCAAATACTTATAATTTGTTCTTACACAAAATTGATTATCCGACACTAGTTTTGATATCTGAAAGGCTTATAGGAGCAAATACTTTTACTCCTTGGAAACGATCCATGCAAATAGTTTCAAGTGTTAAGTTATCCAAAACTTGTTATGGATTCTCTTTTATTTGCTCAATAGGAGAGAAAATGATATGATAATAACCTGGATTTTGAATACCGTGAATGATGATATTAGTGGTGGCATGAGTTTTGTGAACTCGACTTATGAGGCTTGAAATGAACTCAATGAAAGTTTTCAAGAATTAATGAACACAAATTTACCAAATTCTAAAATATACTTATATTTTAAGAACAATGGCATAAATATGTTGAAATCTATTATCACAAACTTAAGAACTTATGGGATGAGTATGCTTACTGTTGATTGTGTTTGTGGAGCACACAAGGTGTAATTAAGAAGAAAGGGAGCATAGAAGGAAATTGATAAAGTTTCTAATAGGATTGCATCAAAGTTACTCTACTATTAGAGGGCAAATTTTGATAATGTCTCATTTGCCTACTATATCTCAGGCTTATGCTTTTATTAAGCAAGATGAAAAGGCTATACAAGGATATGAGAATTCTACTGAAAGTATTGGCCTACTTATCAGTACAAATCATGATAATCCTATAGTTTTAGTTGCTCACAATACAGAAAAAATTTATGGGAATACTCAATTTTCTTAACAACAACATGTAAGTCATGAAAATCAAGGAGCATTTGCTAAACAACCTCTTAAATGTACTTATTGTAATGGAGACAATCATGTCAAAAAAAAACTTGTTTCAAATTGAATGGATATATCCTTTAAAGAAGAAGAAAGGGAAATTTAATGGCAATATATATAATTTTTAGAATTTTAGGCCTTTTCCTAAAGGAAAACAATCTGCAGGAAGTGCAAACATGACATCCACTTTTTCCACTCAATCTTCAATCTTTTTAGCCTAACATGGGTTTTCATTCTGGGTTTCCTTTTCAAGCTAACATGGGAACTGTACCAGGAGCTTAGGTGATGTCTGGTTATCCGTCTATGGATACTCATATGTAAATAGAGCATATGCGTAATCAGCTGGCTCAAATGAATCATATGAATCATATGGTCATGATAACTAAAGGTGATAATTTAAGTTACGGGTATGGTTTATTCCATGTTTTCTTCCAGCACATATAACAAGTTTTCTTGGATTATTTATACAGGGGCAACAGATCATATGTGTGCACAGTTAGAAATTATGCATGATGTTAAAACCTTATTACAACCAATTCACATTGCCTTGACAAATGGTAATACCATTACTGTGACTAAGATTGACTCTGTTATTTTGACGCCTCTCTTAACCTTACACAATGTTCTTTTTGTTCCAAATTTCAACTATAACTTGTTGTTTGTAACCAAGTTAACAAAAGATTCAAGTTGTTCAGTTCAATTCCATTCTCATCAATGTGTTTTTCAGGCCCAGAACCAGATGACAATTCTGGCCATTGGTAAGGAGTATGGTGCTTTATATCATCTATATATTCCCCAATCTACTGTGACCACTGATGTAGTTGACAACCCTACTTTTGTTCAACCTTCTGTTAATTCTAGTATCACAAATAAAGCCAGTGCATTATGGCACACGAGGCTTGGGCATGCCTCTATTATAGTTCTTCATAAAATTTCATGTATCACATCTTTTGTGTCTGAAACTTGTAACAAGACCTGTCCTATAAGTTATGTTTCCAAGCAATGTAAACTTTTATTTCCTAAATCTAGTACAAGAATGCTACTTTAGTTTTTCAATTGTTACAAATTGATGTTTGGGGACGATATGCTTTTGAGACAACAGGAGGTTGCAAATTTCAACAATACTGTCAACTTGGCCTGTTTCGAAAGCTTCTCAGTTATGAGTCACAAGTTTCAACAACTATAGTAAATGATCATTTTAGGGCCACATGAACTTTTCTAATGTCCACAAAACAACATGTGTTTCAGGTTATTCTTGATTTCTTTTCTTATGTTAAGAATCAATTTCATACCACAGTTAAAATTATCAGAATTGATAATGGAAGTGAATTTTTAATAAGCATCTATCACCCTTTTTGGCATCTCATGGTGTTATTAATCAAAGTACTTATATAGAAATTAATCCTCAAAAAATGGAAGAATGAAAAGTAAACATAAACAACTTTTAGAGATAGTTACAACTTTGAGGTTCCATGCATATTTAACTATCAAATATTGGGGGGAATGCTTACTTAATGCCACTTATATCTTAAATGTGACGCTCCCAAAATAGGTCCAATTCATCCAACCTATTTTGAATTGCCAAATACATGGTACAGAAAATAACTACAACTTTATTACTACAATTGTCGTGCAAAATACACCAACACATATACGGTGAGTTTTAATACCAACTGTGACTCATGTCCCAACTATGGACAACACCTCACATTGATACATTACATAAAGAGTACAAATCGATAAGCTGTTTTAGAAATTAAAATCTTTGAGAAGTGCTTAGGGAAACCTTCGTACATGGGAGGCCGTGCGTGCAGGTTATGATAGATATCATATGCCCACAGAATTATTCTTGGTTGACCCAATAGACCCCAAAGAAAAATGAGAAGATTACTATCATGTTCTTTCCAATGGTGAGTCTTCTCTTGACATATAACTATCTCCACTGTCTGCAATTGAAAATTATATTTCAACCAAACTCCAAGATCATATAGGTAGTGCTTTCGTAGATATACTCAAGAAGTGGATGTGCACAACTTTGTCTTTATGATAACACGAGGTTGTATGTCAAGAGACATCTTGTATGATAGTGGCAAAACACCTTCCAAAGTTGGGTTCACTTCACCCTATTCGGTTCACCAAAATTAAATATCAAATAGCGTATACAATCGACACACTTATCTAAAGTTCTCAATAAAATTATTTTCATACTATTTAGGGAGAACCTCAATGACTATAGACCACCGATTTCTATTCTCCTCCGTTATCCGCGCAATTCAAATTTACACTCTTATTACACGAAGGAATTGTGAAGCAAAAGGGTGAGCACAACTAGCTCAGTAAAAAATATCATGATTAAAGATAATTAAATTATCAATAGTCTTCGTCAGTAATAAATCAGGGATTTAGAACATATGGTAGATGATAAAACTTTTCAACCATAGTTGCAGCGGAACGATCAATCCATTTGAAAAGTCAAATAGACCATAAAGTCTATTATCTTTTCAATGTTAAAAGTCCACCAATAATATTTTATCCTTGTAACATAAATCAACAGTTCATGTCCACAATCCTGAGAATAACTCATAATCATAATTGTGGTTCTAAATTCCTCTTCTCATCCAGGACAAAGATCATTTTTATCACTTGTCTTTACCTGAAACATCAAAGATCATGGTTATACCAAATCACAGTTTCTGTTTATAATCATACTAATAAATTCATCTTTGCACTACGGGCCAAAGATATTCATTAATGATTCATCTTTGCACTATCTGCTAAAGATATTCAACAAACAGTCATCTTTTACATTTCTGGCCAAAGATATTCAACAATATGTCATCTTTTGCACTCACGGGCCAAAGATATTCAACAACAATTCATCTTTTGCACTACTGGGCCAAAGATATTAATATCTCAAAAAAAATATATAATCATTTCGAATTTATATAAACCATAATTATAACCATGTTGATCAATTCACCTTTGCACTTAAGCTAAAAATATTCAAATGTAAATTCAATGGTCATAATCATACTACGGTCGGCGATTCAACTTTGCACTCTCTTGGCCAAAAAGAGAACCCATAGTCATGATCATACCAATAATCTACCCATCTTTACACTCAAGTCAAAGAGAAATTTTTTCACTAGGATTATAAAAATGTTATATATGATAATGAAAACAATATGATCAAAATGTGGATTTAATTTCAAGAGTAAGATTCATAAATCAACGATAATTTGGTCAAAAAAAAAGAAACCAATTTTGTCGTGAATAGTAACTCATGAATAGTAACTCATAAATAGTAACCCCGACACGAAAAGATAAAGTTTCACAATAATATCCATATCAATATTTACAACACCTTAATCCAAATGTTATAAATCACTTAATAATCTCATAATCTAATATTATTAATATTACAACAATATTTTAATCATTTCTTAAACTTATAAATAATTTATTTTAATTTTTTACACTTTATTAATTAATGCATTTAATCATCCTAAAATGCCAAACTCATAAGATTTCATCACCAATAACCAAAACCCTCATAAAAAATCTGCATATACCTCATATATGATTCTTAAGCCATAAAATCATATTTTCCAATTTTCTTACTTCACATAACATATTTAATTCATTTACTCATAACTAGACAATTTTCATGAAAAATATCAAATCAGTACAAACAAATTTTCTTTTCTGGAATTTAGCAGAATATAGTCCCATATTGAACATATATTTTTCTTAGAATTTTTAAAATTCATTTACTATTTTTCATATGGCCAAAACTGTCGAATATTTAGACATTTATCATAAATTGTAATTTTGTCCAAAAATTCTGAAATTTACAGAGTATACTTCTATTATATACATGTACTCCCAATAAACTTTTCACCAATTTTGGAGTTAACCACAAGGAGTTATAAGGGTTTACTTTTAAAATAGTCTTTTCCCATAAAATTCATAACTCTTAATCTATACATCCAAAAATCGCCATTTTTGGACACAATCTAGAAAACTCATCAAATTATCATTTTAAAATTTTCTAGAATTTTTGAGGGTCGAAAAAATTACGAAACTGAAAAACATAATAACTCTTACAATCCCTTACCTCAAAAGAGTAGCACTTCTGACTGGAATATCGGATGAAAAGTCGAAGGAAACTTGCACTGAAAAACACTCTCAAAGTATCTAAATACTCACAAAATACGCTCGATAATATAGAGAGAAAGAAAACTTGTTTCTGGTGTGATTTTCAATTCTAACCTAAGCGCCTATTTATAGGAAAATGCTAGAACGCCATAGGAGACTAAATAATAAATTTTTTTTTTTCTTCTTTCTATGCCATCACTTTGAAAAGCCACCAGCAGCCATCTTAGAAGAGAATTCGGCAGCCCACATGTTTATAACATAAGTGGGTCCCACCCATAATTTAATAAAAATTATTTTATTTTCTGAAACTTCAGTAACTCATAGAAAATAGCCCGTTTATCAAAAAAATATGAATTTTATGTCCATTCCATACGAAATCGAATTCTCTACAACTTTGTAGCTTTGAGTTTTTCCAAATTCCAAACAGAAAATATTCGAAATCCACAAACGGGTGATTTTTAATACCTCCACTCTGACAAAATACTGATAAAACACCTCAACATTAATTCCTTCATTTATAACCACATAAATAAATAAATCCATCATTTATATCTACATCAAATAAATATTTTCTTATCATATAAATCAATAATTAATTATTCACAAATAATATTACAGAATCACAATTATGACAACTAGGCCGTTCCCAAGAAAGAGGGGGCTTTCCAATAAGGATTTCTCCTTACTGGCGCGCAATTAGGTGACCAAACCTCTCCTTGAAAGAACTTTCTAGACATTGCCAATAATGCTATCTAATAATATTATTCAAATAATATGAATTATTGATCTGATAATGGGAAATACTGTGCAGTGACATGCAATTATTGAAACAACAATAATATAAAATATCATATGACAATTATTGAATTAATAAAATAAAATATTGAATAGTAACTCACCGTAACAATTATTGAGTAGTGCCTTCTTATGTATTTAATCAATAATTCAACAATATCGTGCAATACAATGTACTCTTGCCACCACGCCAGACATCAGTATTTTAACCACTGTGTAATCCAACGAGTTAATCAGTAATAATTACGTAGTTATTTATAAAAACTCAAACTTGTCGTTTTCTTCATCAAGCAGATTTATTACATTATGGGCCCATAAATGGTTCATACGGTCATGCGAATATTCCCCAACAACAAGAATATTCCACAACCAAATGAATATTCCCCGACAACAATAAGTATTTTATAGCCACTTGCTTATTTTGAAAAAGAATTTCATATCTCACCCTTAACTTTAACTTTTTATTAATTTAACTATTTATTGAATAACAATTATAAGAAAAATTAAATACTTTTATTTCATAAAATTCGGGGTCTTATATTAAAAAAATCCATTAGGTGTGTTTTCATGGGTATCCTCATGGTCAAAAGGATTATAAGGTTTTAAATCTTCAAATCAAACATATTTTTGTCTCTAGAAATGTAGTTTTCCATGAAACTTGTTTTCCACTTTTGGAATAAACATCTCATATATAATTCCTAGGATCCACACTATTTTTTACATTGGCTTTATCATACTCAATATGAACCCAGTTGTTCTTCTAAGGACCAATCTGATACTATTTCAGTTCTTGATGCTAGTTGTCTTGGTCCCAACTCATCAATTTTTTCTCCAACATCTTCTGTTTTTAATCATGAAGAGAGTGATAAATAGTAAAACTAAAGTTCATTTATTCCTTGAGTCAGTGACAATTGTTCCAGTTTCTAATCAACCAATCGCCTTCACACCTAGCGTATCAAATGTTAATCCCAAACATCATCTTGAGCATTACTTATCTTTTTACAGTTTTCACCTTTACATTAGCATTTCATTGTTAATCTGGCTTCTGTTAAAAAACCTAATTATTTTTCTCAAGTTTTTAAGGATCCACATGGATCACAAATATGAATAAAAAGCTTGATGCTCTTAAATCTAATCATACTCGAGAATTGGTAGAATTACCTATTGGCAAGCAAATAATTTGGTGTAAATGGGTTTACAAGGTCAAATAACATGCTAATGGGCACATTGAACTGTATAAGACTCGTTTGGTGGCTAAATTTTATACACAAGAGGAATGAGTGGATTACTATAACACTTTTGTATATGTGGTAAAAATAGTCACAGTTAAATGTCTCTTAGCCATTACAGTAGCTAAACAATGAGTTGTTTATCAATTAGATGCCAGCAATGCATTTTTGCATGAAGATTTTTTGGAGGAGTTGTATATGGATTTGCCACAAGGGTACATTGTTCCATCAAATCTTAAAAGAGTTGTGTGCAGATTAAAGAAATCTTTATATCGTTAGAAG
Source organism: Panax quinquefolius (assembly GCA_020205615.1). Lineage (NCBI taxonomy): Eukaryota > Viridiplantae > Streptophyta > Magnoliopsida > Apiales > Araliaceae > Panax > Panax quinquefolius. The sequence goes on from CM035152.1 coordinate 148,583,974, forward strand.
CAAGCCTCCAGACAATGGTTTGCAAAGCTTACTACTACTCTTATTCAAGCTGGTTTATCTCAATTCATATATGATTATTCCTTATTTATATACCTCAAAAATTATTTTTTTTACAATATTTGTGGTTTATGTTGATGATATTTTTATTACTGGCAATGACACTTTTATGATTAATCATTTTAAAGCCATATTGAATAATAAATTTAGTATTAATTAAGGATCTTGGAGGCTAGAGGTCAGCAGATCGAAGGTTGGAATCTTCATTAGACAGAGGAAGTTTATTTTAGATCTTTTATAATCTGTAAATTTATTGGATGCCAAGCCACTTACTATTGCACTCGATCAACACATAAAGCTTCATGGTAACAGTTTTTTTATAGATCTTATTTTTAACCCATCTGGTTATAGAAGTTATATGGGTAAGCTCTTGTATCTCACATTTACCAAACCAGATATAGGCTACTCGGTTCAATTACTTAGTCAATTCATACAAACAGCTCGACAAAAACATGTTGAAGTTGTTTATAAAGTTCTAAGGTATCTCAAGTGTATAGTTAGACAATGACTTTTTTTTTTCTGCAGATAATGATCTGGTTTTAAAGGGATTTTTGTGACAATGATTGGGGAGGTTGTCCCACTAGTAGAAGACCTGTTATTTGGGGTTCTACTTTATGTTAGGTTCTCTCTTGTTTTTTGGCAGTCTAAAAAGCAATTTGTCACTTCTCGAAATTACCTGAAGATGAGTATCGTGCACTTACTATTACTAATTACGAGTTTCTATGGTTACATAGCTTGTTACGAGATTTAGAGGTACTAACTCATGGTCCTTGTGACGCCCCCAAATTCAGACACTCATATCTTGAATTCGGTGCATCACGTGCTAACTTGAATATACTACTAAAACACTAACAGCAGAAAAATAGAATAATTTACATTGATTTAATATAATTATTCTCGTCCCAAAGTCTCGCAACCATTACTACAAAATTACATATATAAGTCTAAAACATCACTTAAAAATAAATTAGTCAATTCTTAATACATTATAACAATAATAATATTTCTAACTCAAAGGACTAAAGCTATTCCTTAGGCTTGCCCTTGTCATTCCCGGAAGTACTGCCTCGCTCTGCCTTAACTGTAAAGTTTTTAGGGAAGCAAGAATGAGCAACAAATTTGCCCAACAAGTAATATAGCAATATGGGTGAACAGTCGCAATCTCAATGTTATAACAATAGATGATAGTTCAAGGATAACAATAAGTGTCAACAGTTCTCAATAAGTGTCACTATGGACTAAAAGATATCAACAAGATTCAAAGGTTTAATCATTTCAAGGTTCAAGAATAATGAACACTGAGGAGTCACTACGGACTAGGAACTCATACTAGAATTAACAGTATTATACTGAAAATCTAATATAAACAAGTACAACAGGTGATCAGCCTAAAGTACCAAACGTTATGCATAACATTTAAACATGCTAGTATGTGCGTACGTCGATTCCCCGACAGTTATATAATTTTCCCTTCAATGAGGGTTGTTCATCTCAGTAGATTTATAAGAGTCCGCACTAAGTCAATTGGTTTGGATAACTTTCTAACACATGATATTGGTTTAGCCGAATCAAATGGCTTAGACAACTTTTATAATGCATTTAGGAGTGGTAAGTTAAATAATTGCAATAACATCAAGATATAAAATTGATTTTCAAATAATAATAGATAATTTCTCAATGTAGATATGGTTGATATAATAACAATTCGAATTTCACACAATAGGTGAAGTTAAGAGAGTTAGGGAACTTGCCTTATGTGTAGTTTACCAACTCTATATCTTATCAACACTTCAAATTTCCTATTATATCATAGTTATGTATACAACATATTTATTAGTTACTCAAACTCTATAAGTCAATCATCTCATACATGTTCGATCACATAAGTTAACGACATACATTTATTCCCTATCTTAGTAACACAATCAGATTTCACATTAGCACACAATCGCGCTGTGTAGTTTTGTAACCACCGTTTAGTTTTTAAAAGTATATTTAGATAATTTGTAAAAACCTTTAGATTCTTGGTTTTGCATAACCACTATGTGTTAGAACACTTTAAGCATCATTATGACTCTACGTTATAGTTTAGAATAGAAATGTAAACATGCTTCCAAGTTTAGATCACAAGCGAGCGATCGAGGAGGTCTTCCTGCTTAGTAGCAGCTGCTATTCTGATTTAACTTTGGGATGGGGTAGCAAATTGTCTTGAATCCCCCGGCGGATCGGATTTAATTTTCTCGATTCTTTGGTTCCATTTTGATTTTATAGGATCCATGGATACTACTATATCTTATATACATATGTTAAGAGATTTATATTTATCCAAGTTCAATTCAAGTTCATCTCCCTTCATATTATATCCCTTATTAAAGATTCTAATGAATTAAGGCCAAATACGGTCGTGAAATAAAAGGGCTAACCTCATTGGCCTTTTAACAATGTAAAAATGTTATTCAGTCTATAATATGCATGCTTACTTGCATTAACTTCAGCTATACATTGTTAGTAGCGTTCATTACTTCAAAACTCATATAAATTCATGCTTGGTTAACTCACATTGTATCTAACGAAGTGAGTGTACAAATGAGTCATGCTTAGAGACTAAAAGAACATAAACATGCCATCTTAAGTTTCTAGAACATAACTACGCAACTTAGTTTGAAAAACGTCTGAGTTTGCTTGTGAAAACATTTTAAACTTAAACCATACATTCTAGTCATACCAAAACATCTTAGAATCACATCTTATATGTTCTTAGGTCATGTCTACAAGTTCACAAAGTCAGAACATACTCCACATGGTATTCATGAATATTAGTCTCAAGTATGTCAAATTTTTCTTTAGAAAATCACCTATCCCAAAACCAAAACAAGTTGGATATAAACAAAGGAACCTTGAATCACAACTCATGATTATAACTCATTCATATATGCATGTTGTCATGCTCAAAATTTGCAAAATACAAGTTCCATCAAAGTTCGCTTTCAAAATTCTAAGTTTCCTTTTAAAAAATTGCATACTAAGGCAAGCTAGAATACTCATGCTAAACAAAGGAACTTAAGACTACAGGTCAGACCTATTTTCATACATGTCTAAGTCATACCAACATGTTAGAACTTATCAGATTACAATAAAAGTTAAAATTTCGATTGGTGGTGCGCATTCACGCAGATTACGAACTAGGGCAGGGCATGTAAATTCCCCTACCCTAAACACTCCAGAATGGTCTGCTTTGGCAGAAATCAAAACCCATACAAGAAATTATTTACGTAATGTGCTCATTTTCAATCACATTGCTACCATAGATGCTTGTAAACTTATATAACATAATGACATTCCATATCTACATCTGTAGAGTCCCCAAATCCAGGTACTAATCACCACGAACCTGGTACACTAATTCTATAACTATTGCGGAAGATATAAACATAATTTGTTTATACATTAACATTTACACATAATCCCCAAGGTCGATAACCTTAACTTAATACACAAATTCAAATCCTAAAGGACTTACAATGTTATTTGCCTTTGTCTGTATCTGAAGTATTCGTCCTAATCTGCAATGTTTATCATGATATAGCAAGGGTGAGCAACAAGTTTGCCCAACAAGTTTAAGTTTAAAGAAAGATATATCATGATTGAAAGAATGAATAATAAGCTGACAAAATTTTCAATAATATAATAATTGTGAAAGAACATGAATCAATTTTCATAACTGAACGACCGAGATAATGAAAATGAATGGCCAACAATGAACATGAATAAATCAATTGGACCAAATGGTAATGAAGGTGATCAGCCTTTCATACCTGATGAACATATGCAACATGCATAACGTGCGAATCAATAATCAAAGATGTGATGTAATCAACAATGATTAATCACGAATATATTATACAATAACAACTCGAGTTCGAGTTAGGAAACTTGCACAATAAGTGAGTATAAGAAACTTGTCTGCACTATCGACTACTGCTACACAATCTATTTAGCTTCATCTGAAGACCTAATATTGATAATATCGATCTCCCAATTAGAATAATATCATCACAATACTACTGTTATATACAGTCATAAAATAACATAAACACATTACCGCATAATCCTAACAGTCAATAAAGCACATAAGACCCAGTATCAAGTCAAACTATTTCAGTCTGAGTTTAGTTCGGTACTATTTCGACATTCCGATTGCCTAATCGGATAATTATTGAGCCTATTATCAACAAGACTCTACTTAAACACTTCATTATTATCTTAGATACTTTATTTATCATTCAAAATATTTTTTAAAAGTTTATAATAATTTTCAAATAATTATTATCATTTATAATAATTTTATAATCATTAATATCATTTTTAAATGATTTAAATACCACATAATTCCATTATCATTAATACTTAATTAATTTCAAATATTAATGAAATACATGACATAATATTATAAGTTATTATAATATCTCAAAGTATTTTTAATTCCTTAATAATGCCTTTAAATGATTTTAAAACATTTAAAACCATTATTAAATAACTTCCATCAATATTAAAATATTAATGTATTTCATGAAAAAATATTATAAGTTATGTTTTATAACTTAAAAACATTTTAAAACCTTTAAATCATTTTTGAATGATTTTTAAAACATTAAAATTATTTTTCCATAATTTATTTAATAAAATTATTTAAATAAATTTATTATCATTAATATTAAATTATTAATGAAATACATCTCAAAATATTAAAAGTCATTCAAAATAACTTAAAATATTTTCTAACACTTTTATATATTTTCAAATGATTTTTAAAATATTAAAATCATTTTTAAGTAATTTATTTAATATAATTATTAAATAAATTAAATATCATTAATATTTAAATAAATTAAAATATTAATAAAATATATCTCAAATTATTAAAAATCTATTTTTATGCCTTAAAATAATTTTTATAAAATAATTATGAAATTTTCATAATTATTAATCATTTTATTCTAATTATTTAATTAAAATAATTAATTTTATTATAACTGTCACTAAAGGGGTCTATAGCGACAAAACTGGCGCTATAGGTGTTCTTGAGCCCTCAAGAACATTCATAGTCAGTCACCATGGTGCCTAGTTTGACCACCTATAAATCTTGGATCTTGATGTTTCTAGGCATGCAAAGGTGTTAGTGATGTAGTATTGATGTAATACTACAAGCACAAACAAGTTTCAGGGCCAAACTACATCACAACAATAAGTTATAAGCCATCAAAGTGGCTGTCAGAGGTTTTCTTCATTAACCCAGAAAATGAAAACAGTGCAAAGGTCCATTTTCAATACTTTAAATCTTGGATTCTATGCTTTGTTTGTGTGCATAAGTGTCACAACTATGTAGTATGTATGTCAAGGTACAAAAGTAATACAATTTTGTAGCTTAACAACATCACATAAACAAGATCTGGCTTGGTCAAAGTACCAGCCGGAAACTGTTTTTCAGGAATTCTGGGTTTTCCAGAAATTTTCCCATGCAGTTGGTCAACCCTACTTTGACCGTCAATAACTTTGATCCTGTGTATGATTTAGATGTTCTAATGTCATGGTTGTGTAGTCTAAATGTCAGTCTGCAAAACCTATACACTTACATGGCCTAACCACTTAACATCAGCAAGATCTAAGGCATGAAAAATCTTGTCAGAAGGTTTCTTGGTTTCTAGGTTGCCTAGATTTCCAGATTCCATGGTTGGTCAACCATGTTTGACCATTAATATCTTGAGATCTAGACATGGTATGGACTTGATTCCACTTCCAGCCTACTCTCCTCATGGCAGATAACATAAAGAATACACTAATCCAACCTAACATCTAACACACAAAGATCTATGGCCCCTGACATTAGGCTGTCAGGCCATAAAATTAGGGTTCATAGTCAGTTCTTAAAATCCCATTTTCTTGCACTTAGATGTTATGGATCCATGATTTAACATCATAGATAATTAAATAACACCTTATAACACATATCTAAACAACAAATCACACACTTCACATAAATCATAAAGATCTACAAAGATTAGGGTTTATACCTCTTTAATGTTCAATCTTGATTTCTGTCCATTAAATCTGATCTTGGAGAGTTAAGGGTTGATATTGGCTTAACTTAATACTCATATTCACTCTCAATTTTCGAAATTCTAGATAGAAAAGGTCTTGGCTAAGATGAGAAGTAAAGTAAAGATATTTTCTAAACTTTTAAGTTTTAATCTTTTGATTCAATGCATCTAAATGTTGCTAGGTGGCACATGAGGGCTGATTGCATGTCCATTTAGAGCACATGGCATAAACAAAGTGGTGACTCACCAAGACTTAGCAAATCTTTTACTTAAACATTAAGTAAAAGGGCATTTTTGTCATTTTGCACCTACTAAGGGTATTTTGGTCATTTCCCCTATAATTTGAAGGGTAATTTGGTCTTTTCAAATATATCCCATAACTTTTAATCCTCAAGTCTTAATACTTAACATTAGGGTTCCCGAATTAGGGTTTTGATATTCTCGGTTAGGGTTTAGGATTCCCGAAACTGAAATTAGGGTTTCCAAAGCTGGAATTAGGATTTCTAACAAATTGCTAGGGTTTCTTAACTGAACATCGAAGTTCTTAACATAATATTAGGGTTTGTTAATGTTACAACTTAACCTGATTCATATTTAACCTTTAACCACATACACATACACACATATAATCACATATAGTTTATAAACTATACAAGTCCTTCACAAAAGTTTTTAAATCCATACTTATTTTCTGTCTAGGTCTTATTATCTAACCGTTATCCAATCATTTAAGATTTTATTAATCGTCTAAATTCTCGGGTTGTCACAACATCAATTAACAAGTATTCAAGGATTTCTAAAATACATCAATATCAACTTAAGAACATTATGAGGAGTTTTTTTACCTCTGTTAAAGCTTCAAACGAAATTCCTTCCAATTCTCAATCTTCTTTCGAATCTCAGTATACTCACACTCTAATTTAACTTATCAGAAGATTTAGTAATGAATTGGAGAATAGAAGAATTCTAATTTATAGAAAATTGATTATACGTGTAATACCTTTGTTCACCATTTTTGTTTAGCAGGGAGAAGAAAGAGATGCTGGACAATTATAGTTTGGTAGCACAATTGTAAATTACTGTGAAGGCCACTCCCCATTCATCATTACAATTTCACCGATGGTTTGGCAAGTAAGTTAAGCTATGCTTAGGCCAATGGCCTATGCTCATATATACGGTTAAAATGAGAAATAGAATGGGGCCATTTATTTGGGACAAGGCTTTGTTACTACTTTTATGGAAATGGTTGCTATTATTTCCTTTAAGGCTCACAAGTGAGGTTTTAATGAGTGAATATTATTACATTGTGATAAGTTAGGGGTATATATACATATAATCATATAATCAGTGAGATCCCGAGTTTTATGAAATAAAAATATTCAATTGTGACGCCCCTAAAAATAGGTATTCATCACCCATCTTAAGTCGCCAAATACATGGTACAAAATTCAAATACAACTTAATAATACAACTGTCGTGAAAAATACGACAAAACATAAACTAAGAGTTTTAATACATATATTGTCATCTAGACAGTATACAAACTCAAAGGAGTCCTCATTACATTTATTGTCACACTATTTAATCAGAATAGTGAGGAATACTAATGCTATCATCTGGACCGTCACTCCTTTCCCCAACTCGTCCAAATTTATATTCTCATTTCACAAGAGAAAGCGGTGAAAGAAAGGGTGAGCTCAACTAGCCCAATAAGAAATATTATGACTAAGATAATGCAGAATAAATTATCATTAGTCTTCAACAATGTTAAACTGATAAAATACAATAGACATCAAGTTTAACTGTAGCGGAACAAGCAATCTATTAGAAGAGTCAAGTAGAGAATAAAATCTACTATCTTCTATGATTTAAAATGTTATCATCAATTTTTATCATTGAGACTCAGCTTAATAAATAAACCACATCATCGAATCATCCCCGCTTTAATTGGCGAGGATATTCTTTAAATCATCAATGGTGGTATGACTATCTAGAATAATCCTCGGTCATAATCATACCAAGTTCATCTCTGCACGTAAGCCAAAGATATACAACAATAAAACCAATAATCAACAATTTATTTTTGTACGTAAGCCAAAGATATATAATTCCATAAACAACAGTCCATCTTCGCACGTAAGCCAAAGATAACTTTCATCACCATATAAGCATGATGATGATGACAATGATATAAGTATTAATCAAACTAAAACAAGGATAAATATTAAAGACTTTAAATTTATCCAAATATTATCAATCACCTAATAAACTCATAATCTAATATTATTAATATTATAACAATATTTTAATCACTTCTAAACTTATAAACAATTTATTTCAATTGTTTACACTTTACCAAATAATGCATTTAATCATTCAAAGGATGCCATAATCATAAGATTTCATCACCAATTATCAAATCCCTCATCAAAAATCTGCATATACCTTATATAGGATTTCCAAGCCATAAAATTCTATTTTCCAACTTTGTTACTTCACATAACATATTTAACTTATATGTTCGTAACTAAACTATTTTCATGAAAAATATCAAATCAGTTCCAAAAATATTTTTTTTCTGGGATTTAGCAGAATATAGTCCCATAATGAACATATATTTTTCTCGGAATTTTAAAAATTCATTTACTCTTTTTCAAAAATTAATTTCTAATTAATTTCTTAAGAAATTAGCTACCTCAAGTTTAACTCCAGAAATTCCCAAATCTTGGCAGGATCTTACACATGTTAACGTGATCTTTTAGTTTAAATTTCATGGTCATCGGAGTTATAGAACTCCGGTTATAGCGTTTTTCGTCGGAAAAACCTAAATATTAAAATGGTCATAACTTGCTCATTTTAAGTCGGAATGAGCTCATTTTTGGACAGGAGGTTCTTTATACCATATACTTTCATGTCCCAAAAGGCCAGAATTTTTCTCACAGATTAAGTGGCCGAAACAGCCCTTCTAAAATCTGGATAGTAGCATTTCAGTAATTTCCAACTTTTGACTCCTTTGCTAAAATCAGTCCACACAAAAATCTACGGCACCTTTTTCCAGTGATTCCACTTGGAGATGCTACAAAACTCATTGATCTAACTCTACAACTTGGCCACACTCAAAAATTCAAAATATAATAGGAGATATGGTCAATTGAATTTTCATGTTCCATTTTTTCCAAAAATCTGATTTTCAACCCTTTGTGATTTCTAAGAAACTTTCATGTTTTCACATAATAACCAACATAAATCATCATGACAATGACATAATAATTCAATAAAAACAAGTTCAAGCATAAATTTTAAAGATTTATAAGTTAATTTATCCTGAACTCAATAATGTCTAAATTGTCAACATGATACTTCTTTGTAGAGTAAAATACAAGAATGCTCAGAAGAATATTTCCATGAAAAGATACTGGATGAAGCAAAAATATCAAGGATATTCCACTAATTTCATGGAGTATAGAAGTCAAAACTTTAACCAACTGAGTATAATAAAGAATATATGAAACTGCAAATGGATTTTCACCCGCCATGCGGTAATCCACGTATACAGATCATTTCCATAATTTAATAAGGAATGAATACAAATGATCATTCACCATGCATGTGGTAAACCACATAGACAGGTTATTCCAACAGAATAATAAAGAATGAAATAATAGAAGGATTTACCATGCATGCGATAGAGACCGCACAGACAGGTTATTCCTAATAGAATAATAAAGACGGAACCAGGTCCGGCGTAAAACACACAGACAGGATATTCCAACATAATAATAAAGAATGAAATAACAACAGAAATCACCATGCATGAGGTACTTTGCATAGACAGGTTATTCCAACAGAATAATAAATAACGGAACCGGTCCCACGAAAGCGCCATGTATACGATATTCCAAATGAGAATAATAAAAAATGGAATAACAAAAGAATTTCACCAAGTATACTACGTATACAGGTTATTCTAACAGAATAATAAAGAATGGAATAACAGAAGAATTTCACCAAGTATACTATGTATACTGGTTATTCCAACAGAATAATAAATAATGGAATAACAGAAGAATTTTACCAAGTATACTACGTATACAGGTTATTCCAACAGAATAATAAAGAATGGAATAACAGAAGTTCTCTTCATGCATACAAAAAGAAATAATACCCCTTTCGAAAGTACAACAAATAATATCCATTACCTTATAAAGAAGAGTACTTCAAGAAGTAGGGCGGGGATATACTTGAAGAAACTTGCACTCACGCCAAAGCTTTCTTAAACGCTAAAGAAATACGCCAAGATTATAGAAGAATAATTCTCTCTACGTTTCTCTCTCAGAGTTTGGTGAATTCGTAAGAAATAATGAAGGAATGGGCTTTATTTATAGAAGAATGGATGAATAGTAACCAATCCATGAGCGGTCCAGATCGATTTACTTTAAGCGGATGGTCCAGATTGGTTTACAATAAAATATAATATATTCTATTTATAATCTAATAAAACGAATAACTTTTAAAAAGATTTTACTCTGCAAATACTATGCGGAGGCTTTATGCAAACACTATCATAATAAAATATAATATATTCTAATTATTGTCTAATAAAACGAATAACTTTATAAAAGTATTACATTTTATATAAAAAGATTTTACTATTAGCCTAATAAAACGAATAACTTTATAAAAGTATTCTATTTTATATAAAAAGTTTTTACATTTTATTACATTAATAATACTAATAAAATAAAACTTCATCATCATTATTATTATTCACACTTATTAATCGACTGTGTCGTTCCTGGGAAAGAGGGGCTTTTCAATAAGGATTTCTCCTATTGGCGCGCACAATTAGGTGACCAAACCTCTCCTTGGCAGAACTTCAAGACATCGTTAATATTGCAAATAATAATATTAATAACTCTGTTATCTCAAATCCACACCAAAATTTTGAAAAAAATATTTTGAGAAAATTAAATCTTTATTCGTAAAATCTGGGGTCTCACATCAATTTTTCTATTTAGTAAATAGTTAAATTGATAAAAGTTTAAAGTTAAGGGTGATATATATGTAAAGTTTACAAAATACGCAAGTGGTTATAAAATACTCATTGTTGTCGGGGAATATTCGTTTAGTCGTGGAATATTCGTACGATGGCGCAACCATTTGTGAGCCCCATAACAAAATAACTGTCGGATGAAGAAAACGACAAGTTTGAGTTTTATAAATAACGGCGTAAATATTACCATTAACAGTGTTGGATTACCTGGTGGTTAAAATCTGATGTCTGGCGTGGTTGTTTGCATTGTTTTGTTGTATTACAGTATTTTGAATTATTGATTCTTACGTGAAGAAGGCACTACTCAATAATTGTTACAGTAATTACTGTTCAATATTTTATTTTATTGATTCAATAATTGATGCGCTTAATATTTTATATTATTGTTGTTTTAATAATTGTCACTGCACAGTATTTCCCATTATCAGATCAATAATTCATATTATTTGAATAATATTATTAGATAGCATTATTGGCAATGTCTAGAAAGTTCTGTCAAGGAGATGTTTGGTCACCTAATTGCGCGCTAGTAAGGAGAAATCCTTATCGAAAAGCCCCCTCTTTCCTGGGAACTGCCTGGTTGTCATTATTGTGATTCTGTAATATTATTTGTGAATAATTAATTATTGATTTATATGATAAGGAAATATTTATTTGATGTGGATATAAATGATGGATTTATTTTATGTGGTTATAAATGAAGGAATTAATATTGAGGTGTTTTATCAGTATTTTATCGGATTAGAGGTATTAAAAAAATCAATTCGGTGTTCTTAAGCTCTATTGCGTGTGTTATAATTTTGATCCGACCGTTGGATCGTTGTGATTTTTGGATATGTTATACATATATAAGTTGAGTATATGTCCACAAATTTGGAACCGTTAAAATTTAACGTATGATTTGTTATTAATTTTAAGAGGTATTGAAAATCTATCGTTTGTGGATTTCGGATATTTTCTATTTGGAATTTGGAAAAACTTTCTTCTGTAAAGTTGTATAGAATTCAATTTCGTGTGGAATGGACATAAAATTTGAATTTTTCTGATAAAAGGGCTATTTATTATGAATTGTTGAAATTTTGGAAATTAAAATATTTTTATTTAAATTATGGGTGGGCCCCACTTTTGGTTGTTGGGGAAGATGGCTGATTTCTATTGGACCCCACTTGTGGTGGCTGAATTTTTATTCAAAGCATGCATGCTTAGAAATAATAATAATATTATTTTATTATTTAGTCTCCTATGGCGTTCTAGCATTTTCCTATAAATAGGCGTTTAGGTTAGAATTGAAAATCACACTAGAAATAAGTTTTCTTTTTCTCTATATTATCGGCGTATTTTTTGTGAGTATTTAGATACTTTGAGAGTTGCTTTATTCAGGTTCAAGTTTCCTTCGACTTTACGTAGATATTCCGATCGAACTACTTGTTATTTTGAGGTAAGGGATGTTATTTTCTTCGTAAATGATATTATTTTCTTCAATATCATTATGCCGAAATATTGATATGAATTTTATTGTGAAATTTCTACCTTTTTGTGTAGGGGTTACTATTCACGTGATAATGACTATTATTCACGAATCATCGACTTTATTCACAAATACGGACTATTTCTTTGAAAATGAAATTTTCTCTTTTTCGTCCCATATGTCTATTATGTTTACTATCATTGATTGTATCCATGTTTTGATCTTCATTCTATATTCATTTGGTTAAAGTTTTGGCTTCTATATTCCATGAAATTAGTATAATATCCTTAATATTTGCGTTTCATCCAGTATCTTTTCATGAAAATATTATTCTGAGCATTCTTGATAAAGTTTAACTTATTCATGCTGGAGTACTATTCACGAGTTACTATTCATGAAGTACTATTCACGGGATACTATTTACTCGAGTACTATTCACCCGTGGTACTATTCATGATAAAAATTGATTCATTTTCGGTCCAAATCATTTTTGGTACAAAATTATTCTTGAATTTTACTCCACAAAGCAGTATCATGTTGACAATTTGAACGTTATTGAATTCTGGATAAATTAAATTATAACTCTTTAAAATTTATCCTTGAACTTGTTTTATTGAATTATTATGTCATTGTCATCATCCTCATGCTTATATTGTTATAAAAGTCATCTTTGGCCCGTAGTGCATAGATGGACTTGGTATGATTATGACCAGGGATTATTCGGTATAATCATGACCGTAATGTTACAAATGAGGTGATAAAAGTTTTCATTGGCCTGTAGTGCATTGATGGACAATTCTTGGTATGATTATGGTCATGGATTCTCTTCGGCCAAGGGTGCAAAGATGAATTGTTTTATGGCATGATTATGACATGCGATGAAAATACGATTATCTTTGGCCCGTAGTGCGCGGATAATTCGTGGTCGTGATACTAAAAAATATCTTTGCTTAGTAGTGAAAAGGGATGATTCGATGATGTGGATTATTTATTAAGTGAGTCTCAAATGATAAAATTGATGATAAATCTTTTAAATCATACAAGATAGTAGATTTTACGCTCACCCGACTCTTCTAATGGATTGCTTATTCACTGCGAGTTGTTGATCTAAAACTTGTTGTCTATTATATTCTATCGGTTGTTATATTGTTGAAGGCTAAAGATAATTTATTACGCATTATCTTAGTCATAATATTTCTTCTTTGGGCTAGTTGAGCTCACCCTTTTGCTTTCATTGTTCTCTTGAGAAATGAGAACGTAGCAGGACTAGTAGGGGAACCGAGATTGGCGAGTGCTAGATGATAGCATTAGTAGTACTCACTATTTTATGAAATAATGTGATAATAAATGTATTGAGGACTCCTTTTGAGTTGAATCTTGTCTGAGAAGACAATAATATTCGTTTTAAAACTCTCGATTTATATTTTTGTCATATGTCACACTTACGAGTTGTATTATTAAGTTATATTTGAATTTTTTGTACCATGTATTGGCGACTCAAGATGGGTGATGATATACCTATTTTGGGGGCGTCATGATTAATATCAAAGCTTAGGATATTATCCTTGGTGAGATGTGAGACAAGAATTAGGAGGGGAGAGACGGGGAATTCCTTCGCTAGTATGACCTACCTAAGTTTATTTGGGATTTAATTGGTCGGTCAGAGTATAGGGATAATATGTGACATGTCAATTAACCCTTGTTTTGTGGTAGTATTTGAAAATGACATCTGAGAATGTTGAGAATAGCAATGGAGCACAGGAGACCGTTGAGTCACCACAGATCCTTACTCAGGATAATGTGCAATAGGAAGACAATAATCCTCAGGTAAACAACAACACCGATCAAATGATGAACGATGATGTCAGGAATATGCATGTGAATGATATTCCTATTTACATATGATTTGATTATGATATGTATATATATGAATGAATATGCAAGTATGCTTGCATTAAGAAAAGCTGTAAAGTCCTTTGATAGATAATAGAAACATATGTACAAGGACTTAGAATGAACTGATCAAATGTGTTTGGTTGATCCTACTTAAGCAAAACAGCTTTGTAAAGTCCTTAAAAAGAAATGATGTACAAGGACTATAAATATAGTAAGATCAAGCATGTTAGGTTGATCTTATGATGCAATAGATAGGCTTGTCTGATCGTCGAGCACTGCACCAGAAATCGTAGTCTGCCAGGAGAGTAAAGGAAAACTCGAGAGCTATCAAGGCAGAATTGTAGTCTACGAGATAGTAGATCTCGGAGTTCGTAGACTTCCAAGAGAGACGAGGAAGGATTGTAGTGTGTCGAGGAAAACTTCCTCAGGGCCGTAGTCTGCTGAGGAAGTCATGTTCAGAATCATAGAGACAGCCTGCCTACGAGCCAACCGAGCATCTGCCAAAGCCAGTCAAGAATCATAGACTACACTCGGATTCGTAGAGTCTACTAATGTCAAAGACAATTCAAGAATCGTAGACTGCACTCAGAATCGTAGAGTCTACTAATCGTATCAAAGGCAGAGATCGTAGTCGAGCAAGATCAGATGAAGACAAATCATAGTATCAAGATCTAATCTCAAAGTCCTAGTGTCTGCACAGCCGAAGCTGAATCATAGAATGCAGAGCTAAGACCTTAACAGATGTGCTCACCAGGCCACAGTAGAATCGTAGAGCGAACACGATTCTCAATAATTGAGCACTCCCAGAATATCCAAAGGAATGAAGCCTCTGGTTGGTAATGCAAAGATATATCTCACTTGAAGGAAGCTAGAGAGCACTCAACGAATGGCATGCAAGCTAATAAAAGATCTAAGCATCAACTAAATCACCATCCAGATTGAGTTGAGAAGCTATTCAAGGTAAAGTCTTGCAAGATGATCATAAAAAGACTTCAGTAGCTGACTAAGGAAAGTCAACATATGCAGTAGCTATCAAGAAGAAAGATGACAACGATCCTAAAAGTAATCAGAATTGTAGTGTTTGCCAAACAAAGAAGAAACTGATGGAGTATACACAAAGATACTGGTCAGCCTATGAATAACAAGGCTAAAGTGATTAAGCATTAGGTCAGTCCATTGATGATAAGTGAATGGGAGATCACAAGGAGAAAGCGAGCTGGACACGCCACAAATCTGAAGTGTCTTATTATTCGAAGAGGCGAGAAGCGAAAGTCGAGCCATCGATTAATCGAGCGGTCAAGGCAAAAGCGAAGTGTTGACGCGATTGCACTGAGAGAACAAAGAGGTGTTCTACACTAAAGATCAAGTGAACACTCCTCAAGATCGTAGTGTTGCTTCTACCTGTCAACAAGACACTACGATCAGGTCCATGAAGACATGCATCAGAAACATAGAGTTCGAATAGCTGAAGACTGAAGCATTAGCAACAGTTCAATCTGAAGGGTAATATTCAGACAAAAGCTTATTGAGAGCATCGATGCAAGGACAACCTCTGATCGAGAAATCAGAAGGGTGAAATAAAGTCTTCAACCTACCCAAGATATCAAAGTGACATATCTGACAGGGTAGGTGAAATAGTAGACTGCAGTGTCAGGAAGTCAGAAAAAGATGTCATGTCACATCTGCAGTCTGTACCAAATAACTCGATATCTGCGAAGCAATTTGAATAACCTTCAACGGCTACTTTCCAACGGGAAGATTGGGAAGTAGTATAAATAAACAGACCTTCAAAGATCAAGAGTTGCTGATAATTATGAAATTCTGAGAATCGTTGAGTTGGTGAATGCTATTGTTGACTCTCACGAGTTCCACAAAGATCGATAGAACAAGTCTCGGTGGCGGTGAGACTACCAGAGTGGAAGTGAACCGACTTTGAAGAAGGACTCAAAACGGATCAAAGATTCACTCAACAAAGATGAGAATTTACTAAAGATGGCGACCAAGTGAGAGCCGAGAAGGCAAGAAGATATGCAATCGGGAAAGTGGTGAGTCTGAGGAAGATCAAGAGAGCCACTCTACGAATTGTCATGAACCAAAAGCTGAAAGTGAACAGGTGCAGAACCATGTTTGCAAAGTATTCAAGAAGGGTTCAGGGTTTGCTAAGTGCCAGACAAAGTCGACTAAAAGCAAAGAGACTTATCAAACCCAGATGGTGATGGTGCACAGCTGATACCAGATGAAGATGAGCAGAAAAGAGAAAAGATCAGCTGCACCAAAGAAGATGTGGTTCGGACTCGAAGCTGAAAGCAAAGAGGATCATACTAAGTTGCTAAGTACAAAAGATGTTCAGAGCTTAATGACATCTTAGTAGCTCAGCACCAACAACACTAACAACAACAACAACCTCAACAACAAGAAGTTAGGGCCTGAGGGGTCCTTGTCCGAAGGGACTAAATGAAGTTCAAGCTTCTTTGGGCTTGAAGAGTTCAGGGAAATAGAAGTTCAAGGCTCTTGGCCTTGAAGAGTTCTTAGTGAAGCTGAAGTCCCAAGGTCATTGTCCTTGAAGGAATCTTAGTGATTAGGTGTCTTGCCCTTCCTTGGTGGAAATCTCGCTAGTTGAAAAAGAAGAGTGGATTAGGAGCTTGAGTCTCTGAACCACTTAAAACCCTTGTGTCTTTTACTTTATGTCATTTACATTATATACATTAACTGCTATAATTGCTATGTATGTTTTAACTGCTTACCACTGAACTAACTCTACGAACAATGTATGTATGATTATGAATATATCAATAAAAGGGATCTTTTACTTATTCCGCTGTGCTTGAAAAGATTCTTTTGTTTGTCACATGCTAAATTATTAGCAATACAAAATAAACCAGAAAAAGTATTTGAAAGTAAAAGGATCTATTCAACCCCCCCCCTTCTAGATCTATTGTTCCTACTGGGAACTAATAGATGAGATGTTCAGAGGCTTTATGCAATTTATGCAACACCAAATGAGAGAGACTCCTGTTCATAATGCTGGTGGAAACAATGGCAACCCACGGTTGGTCACCATTAGCGATTCAAGGAGTTGGGACCACCAGAGTTTTTTGGAAAGCCAGAACCACTTAAGGCAGAGACGTGGATAAAGCAGATCACCAAGATATTTGATGTCTTGAAATGCTCAGAGGAGCAAAAGAGAGCTTTCACCACAAACATTTATCTGTCCATCTATGCATTACGGGCCAAAGAGGACTTTTATCACAAACATTTATCTGTAACATTAAATGTCATGATTATACCAATACATAATTCCTGGTCACAATCATACCAATCAACAGTCCATCTTTGCACTACGAGCCAAAGATGACTTTCACCACAATATAAGCATGATGATGATGACAATGATATAAAGAATCAATCAAGTGAGATCAAGGACAAATATTAGAGATTTATAATTCAATTTATTCAGAGTTCAAAAATGTCCAAATTGTCAACATGTTAACTAATTGTGGAGTAAAATTCAAGAATGATATTCATGTATCAAAATAATTTGGATAGAAAAGAAAATTAAATTGTGTTGTGAATAGTACTCATGAATAGTATCGTATGAATTGTACGTATGAATAGTAACGTATTAATAGTACCCATAAATAGTACCCCAACATGAAAAGATTAAAATTTAATAAGAAGTTCAGACCAATATTCTATTGAAATGATATTAGATGAAGCGCAAACCTTAAGGAATTTCTAATCATTTCAGGAATTATAGAAGCAATACTTATCATAGTAAGTTTAAATTTACGAATATGAAATGAAATAATATCACATACATAATATGGAGTGTAAGACCCCAACTTATTATAAATAAAATTGAATTATTAATTTGAAATAATAAGGGTTGATTTGATTAATGTAGTTAGTTATGGGTAAAATGCACAAATATTTTAAATAAGTAAATGGTTATAAAATATTCATTGTTGTCGGGGAATATTCATTTGGTCGTAGAATATTCTTCTTTGTCGGGGAATATTAAATGCGACGAAGTGCGACCTTTTGTGGGCCCCATGCTTGAATCGATTGGATGAAGAAAGCGAGCAAGCTTGAGTTTTTATAAATAACGACGTAATGGTTACTGAATTAATATTGTTAGAATATACAATTGTTTAAAACACGATGTCTGGCGTTGTTGCAACAATAGCACTGCGGTATTGCACCAATTATTGATTCTTACGTAAGAAGGCACTACTCGATAATTATTACTGATAATTCTTATTTAATATTTTATTTTATTGATTCAATAATTGCTACGTTGATATTTTATATTATTGTTGTTTTGATAATTGTCACGTACTGATATTCCCATTATCGGATCAATAATTCATATTATTTGAATAATATTATTAGATAACATTATTGGCAATGTCTAGAAAGTTACATCGAGGAGAGGTTTGATCACTTAATCATGGCTTGATGAGGAGAAATCCTTATTGGAAATCTCCTCTTTCTAGGAGCGGCTTAGTTGTCAATATTATGATTCTGTAATATTATTTGTGAATAATTAATTATTGATTTATATGATAAGAAAAATATTCATTTTAAGTGGATATAAATGAAGAAAATTTGTAATGTGACAATTGTTGAAATTTGATATTTTATCTTTTCTAATAAAATAATTTATTTAAATATATTATTATATTATAATAATATAATAATGATGATATTTTACGATGAATGTGTGATATATGAATAAATGAGGAGGAAGAGTATTTTTATTACAAAAAATGTTTAACACATGTTTTGTGTGTTGGTGGACCCTATCTTTGATTGAAATTTTATTATAGCCTACAAAATCGTCCGTATGTAGATTTCAGTCAATTTCTGTTTGGAATTTGAAAAAAGTTTCTTCTGCAAAGTTATAGAGAATTAAATTTCCTATGGAATGGACATAAGATTTGAATTTTTCTGATAAAAGTGCTATTTATTATGAATTATTGAAGTTTTGAAATATTGGGTCTGAATTGATTTTATTGCATTAAATGATAAAAACATGTTTTTCATTTTGGTGGGCCCCACATGAGTGGTAAACATGCTGAATTCAGATTTTCTAAGGTGGGCGTGAAAAATTTTATATATATTAATATTTTATTAAATTTTCTGCTTTGGTGTTCTAAGCATTTTCCTATAAATAGGGTGCTTAGGTTAGAATTAAAAATCACACTAAAAACTGATGTTTTCTCTCTCTATATTATCGAGCGTATTTTTGTGAGTATTTAGATACTTTGAGTGTTGCTATACGGTGGAAGTTCCTTCAGCATTATATCCAGTATTCTAGTCAGAAGTACTGTCTTTTTAAGGTAATGGATGTTATTTTATTTATAAATGATATTATTTCTTTCAATATCATTATACCAGAATATTGGTAAGATTTTTCTTGTGAAATTCTTATCTTTTCATGTTGGGGTTACTATTCATGAGTTACTATTTACGAGTTACTATTCATGAGTTACTATTTATGAGTACTATTCACGAAGCATGATAATTTTTCTTGTGGAATTTTTATCTTTTAGTGTCGGAGTTACTATTCACGTATACGTCACTATTCACGTATACGTCACTATTCACGAATACGGCACTATTCACAGAAAAATTAAATTTTCTTTTATGTGTCCAAGATTATTTGTTATGGTTCCTATCTTTGATTGGATCTATGTTTTGATCTTCATTTTTGAATTCTGCTCCACAATAGTTTATTATGGAGTATTTTTGAACTTGGATTGTCTAAAGTACGAATCCCTAATCTTTGTCTTTTTTTATCTCTCTAGATTTGTTTTCTTGAAAATATTTTCATCATCCTCAGTCCTAAATGATGATATTGCTGAATATCTTTGGCATGTAGTGCAAAGATGAATGATTTTCTGATGAACATCTTTGGCCGTAGTGCTGAAGATGAGCAAGTGTTGAGATGAACATGACGGTGATGAATATCTTTGGCCGTAGTGCAAAGATGAATATTTGATTCAAGATGTATATTGATTGATGTTACAGGGATAAAATATTGATGATGGACTTTAAATTCATAGATAATAGTAAATTTCATTCTCTACTTAACTCTTCTAATGAATTATTATTTCCGCTACAGTTGTTGATCTAAAACTTGTTGTCTATCAGATTTTTCCCTATTGAAGACTAAAGATAATTTGTTGTACATTATCTTAGTCATAATATTCTTTATTGGACTAGTTGAGCTCACCCTTTTTCTTTTTGTTCTATTTTTCTTCTCAGAAGACGAGAATATAGCGGGAACTAGTCGGGGTGTGGAGTGATGGTTCAAGATAGTTATTTTAGTAGTCCTCACTATTTTATAAAATAGTGTATCAATAATTATAATGAGGACTTTATTTGAGTGTGGATATTGTCTACAAGACAATATTTGTATTGAAACTCACACCATAAGTGTTATCGTATTTTGCACGACAATTATAATAATGAAATTGTAGTTGTTTCTGTATCATGTATTTGGCGACTCAGAATAGGTTGGATGGATTGGACCTATTTTGGGGACGTCACATGGAGTATGAAAGAAAATGATATTTCTTATGAGTATTGAAATAAAATAGGCAAAAAACACTTTTACCTCACTGTAGTTGTAGTGTTTTAAGCAATTAGTCACTATGCTTTTAAAATATTCAATTGACCCACTGTGCTTTTTAAAAATGTACAATCAGTCATTCCGTCCAATTTCTTGGACGGACGTTAAATAATTACACACGTGACATTGAAAAAAAAAATTAAAAAATCATTATTTTTACGATGTGGCAAGCCGGTCATTAAATTCTTATCTTATTGAGCCACGACTTGACTTTAAAAAAAACAATTAGCCTTGTGGTTTTTAAAATATTTTTATATTTTATTTTCTTTCTTTTTTCTTTACCTAAATATTTATAATATGTATAATATTAATAAAAATTAATATTATAATATTTATAATATGTATGTTTTATTTTAAAAATAAAAACAAAAATACTTTTATGTTTTAAAATACTTATAAAATTTTTAAAAATAAAATATTTTTTATGTTTTATTTTCTTTCTTTTCTTTACCTAAATATTTATAATATGTATAATATTAATAAAATTAATATTATAATATTTATAATATGTATGTTTTATACTAATGTTCTTCAACTTACGTATCCTCATCTTCGTCTTCCTCCTGGCTCCATATGAACTCTGCGTACGATCCCAACACCATCATCAGTAACCCAATTTTAAACAAAACAAAACATTAATTAAATTAATTCATCTTTGGAAAACTAACTATATACCAACATCATCAAAAATAAATAAATAGTTAGCATTTTGGCGGGAAAGAGTGTACCGATTCGTGGGAAAGGCACTGAAGCGGCTTTGATTGAAATCTGATTTGGCTCTATCTCCATCCCGTTCGTCTCCCAAATTAATTTTTCCATTAAAGAAAGTACTTCTCCATCTCGAGGACTCACCAAAATTGCTCTTCCGTAACACTCTTGACTTTAATTGTATCTCGTGCAAGAATTTGTCGTAGTTTCTAAGAAGAAGAGGATTAAGTAGGGTATGACTTCAACATCTGTTGATAATATCGTCGATCTTGCTCGATCGGCGCTTCCGCCCATGTTAGTTAAAGTCATTCTTGCTTCTACCACCACCATAGGACATCCTTCATTTACAGACATACATATTATAAATATTATAATATTAATTTTATTAATATTATACATATTATAAATATTTAGGTAAAGAAAAAGAAAGAAAATAAAACATAAAAATATTTTTATTTTTAAAATTTTATAAGTATTTTAAAACATAAAAGTATTTTTATTTTTATAACCACAGTGGGTCAATTGCATTTTTTTAAAGTGCAGTGGCTCAATAGTATTAAGAATTTGGCTGACTGGCTTGCCACGTAAGAAATAATGATTTTTAATTTTTTTCAATGCGCGTGTGTAATTATTTAACGTCATCCAAGAAATTGGGCGGAATGACTTGATTGTACATTTTAAAAAGCACGATTAGGTCAATTGAAATATTTAAAAGCATGATGACTAATTTCTTAAAAATACTACAACCACGATTAAAGGTAAAAGTGCTTTTACTTAAATAAAATAATATCCTTTACCTCAGTAGAAAACTAGATTTGACTGGAATATCGGATATTATCTTGCAAAAATCTTACACTATTAGCTTACACTCAAAGTATTTTTATATTCAAGAGAAATACTCACAATATTATAGAATAAGAATTTCTGATATTGTGATGGTGTGTTGGGTTGCCTCCCTTTTATAGTGCAGCACGGTGGAAGAAAACAATTCAATCTGCCTAACTTTTTTTTTTCTTTCAATGCCTAATTTCCTCACTTCTTATTGGTTGAGGGCCCACACATTAAGAAAACATGGTTTATAGGAGAAATCGCCTACTTGAAAAGGAGAAGTACACATATTTGTTTTGAAAAAATGAACTTCAGACACTAAATTTGAAAAAGGAATTCCAAAGCAACTTGTTCACCTCTAAACTTTTCCCACATGCTTAAATATATATTATAATAATATTATTATTTAAACAATTATAATATATTATAATAATATATTTGAATGAATATTTTATCGAAAAAAATAATTATGATTCCATAGAAAAATATGCCAAACTTTCAACAAATGTTTTATGCTAAATTCCTTCATTTATATCAAAATTGAACCAATATTCACCACATAATAATTATTCACAATTAATATTATAAGTTCACAATATTGACAACTAGGTTATTTTCAGGAAAAAGGGGGCTTTGCGATAATGATTTATCCTTATTGGCGCGCAATTATATAACCTATCCCTTTTTCTCGACAGAACTTTCTAGACATTGCCGATAATGCTAACTAATAATATTATTCAAATAATATAAAATATTGTGCAGATGTTACTGTAACAATTATTAAATCAATGATATGAGATACTATGCAACAACTACTGTGACAATTATTAAATACTGAGTGACATCTTATGTAAGAATCAATAATCAGAGATATTGTGCAATACCGTGTCCTACTGTGCAACCACACGTATTACTATACTTTTATCACCGGGTATTTCAACAGTTAACAGTAAAAATTTTGCCGATATTTTTTATAAAAAGGTTATTTCTGTCACTTTCTATATCTGACAATTATTTCGTTATGTGGTCCACCAATGATTGTGCCGTCGTACGAATATTCCTCGATAAAAAGAATATTCCCTGACCAAACGAATATTTTTGACAACTTGCTTACTTTGGAAAATTTGCACATATCACTCATAACCATAGCATTATATCAAATCAACACCTTATTATTCAAAATAATATTTAGAGAAAATTAAATATTTATTCATAAAAAGTTGAGATTTTACACTAAAGCTTTAGGTCATACCAATCATTGGGATTTAGCTCCTAAGTTAGACTTATATAACCCATGAATGCCTTGACTTGGGGGGGAGTAATACACATATTATACCACAACAAGCTAAAGTTCAAGTACATACAACTGCAGTATTATCTACATTGGTGCTCGGGAAAAAAGTGATTGATGCCTTGACATTGACGACTAATAAAAAAAGGTATATATATATATATATATATATATATATATATATATATATTTGACTTAATTATATTACCATGGTGTATTTTAGTTTTTGTATATGTAACAAATGTTATCTACTTTCCTAAAAATAAGGAGTGATATATATTAATAGAAAGACCATTGTACTAGTGTATATACAGTAGGTACCAATGTAATACATAATTCTCTATAATAAATGTTATTCAGTTCACACCTTTATCTTTTGTTTTTCATTTCATTTTTTACTCTCAGTTTCAAAGTTGTTGAATAAACCTAACACATAATCTCTGTATACTTAGTTTTCTTATGTTCTTAATTGAGATTTCTAAACATAGTAACTATCTTATTCAAAATTAAAATAGTAATGTGTTGGGAATTGCATATTCAAATTTGATGTTGAAAGTAAATAAACATGCTTATATGTAAAGTCCTTCAAAGAACATATGTACAAGGACTTAGGTGATAGTTCAAGATTGTTAGGTTGATCAGTGCTTTATGTTTATCATTCTGTAAATGAATGTATAAATGAAAAGATCAAAACTGTTAGGTTGATCTATTTTGAGATGTAATAGATAGGCATTATGAATCGTGATCTGTCGAGCCGGTAGAGGGATTGCGAAGCAAGGCGTAATCGTAGAAAGTATCGAGAAAGTTATTCTGAAATTGTGATGCGCTTTGGAGGGCCTCACTCAGAATTATAGAGTTGGTCCAAGCGCTTGCCGAGCCAAGTCAAAAATCGTAGTCTGCTCTCGGAAGCGTAGAGTCTGCAAAAATAAGTAAATTAAAAATCATAGTTTACCAGTGCTTAAGAGAAATCGTAGTGTTCTTTTCTATCAGGATAAATCAAGCACGAATATGACAAGACACAACGATCATGATCGTAGTGTATCTCTTGTCAGCATCAGAAGCATCGAGCCTTGTCCATTTGTTTAAGAATAAGATACAACAAATGAGGAATGAATTATAGACGTTGAGGCTTTCGGGAATTCCAATGATCCAACACTCATCCTTAGTATATATCGAAGAAGCGTATTAAAGAAGCTAAGGAAAGGACTGCATGCCTGCTGAAAACATCTTTTCAGGTGTTAGGTGAGATATCAGTCTGCTGTGTCAGTAGGTCAGACGGTTGAACATCATATTTCAGGAAGTCACCATTGGTGCTCAGAAGTGTCTGATGAATTTAATGCTTCAACGGATGCCTTCAAACGGACATATCTTCAAAGGTTCCTTTATATTCAAATCAGACACAAATGCAACAAGCAAACAAGTACACAACAAAAGCTGAAGAACACTCAATGCTCAACTCTACGATCAAGAAAGAAAGCTTGCTTAGCTACTCAGTTCTTTCGAACATATGCTTAATAGCAAGTGAGTAGAACTACCCAAGAACTCAACTCTCATTAAGTGTATTCCAAGTCTGTTGGACTTAAAAAGTTCTAAGTGAACTAAGAAGTTTCAAGTTTGCTGGACTTGAAGAGTTCTAAGTGAACTAAGAAGTTCCAAGACTGTTGGTCTTGAAGGAATCTAAGTGATTCAAAAATTGTAAAGATATCCTTAGTGGATTTCCTACTCGAGGAGTAGAAGAGTGGACTAGGAGCCTTGAGTGCTCTGAATCACTTAAAAATATTGTGTCTTTTATATACTTGCTATAACTGCTATATCTGTCATAACTGCTAAGGAAATATTGTTATATCTGTCACTTAAAAATATTGTGTCTTTTATTAACTTGGTTTATCTTAAAGGGGAACAAACAAATCTTATATTCTGCTGTAGTTAATTTATTAACAAATCTGACAAATATTTTAAAAAAGAAATTTTTAAAAAATATCTGTTTAACCCCCTTCTAGATAACTACTGTACCTCTAGGAACTAACATAACATAATGAATATTCTCACATAAAAAGGACTTCAATTTAGAGAAGAATCCATCTTTATAAAGTCCAAGTCTTGCATACAATAATCAATCTCTTTAGTCCTTCTACTTGTAGTACTTTTTTTACATTTTTATAAATTGCCTTTCCTTACAAAAAGATGGGCTTTCTTTATATTTTCGCCCCTTTCTCTTTTCCTCTTTTCAAATTCGATGGAATAAACCTCTGTGATTTGGGGGATATTTAAAATTGGACCGGCTGGAAAGAAATTTTTCCATTCCTCCTACTACATATATTAAAGTTAATGGCTGGGTTCGTGGAGCTATATATTAAGGATGCACCAACTCATTTGAGGGCCAGGAACCCAGCTTTTTACTTATTTGAATATAGAAAGCACTTGTTGTTCAATTTTTACTTCGTTATTTATAATAATAAGATAAAATTCAATTTGAATTTGGACAAAAAAATATAAGTACAGTTTAGATTTATTCTAATTGATTTGGACAGGAAAGCACAAAGAATATTCAGATTCATTCTAATTTTCAGATTGTTGAAACGGAGAGAGAGAAGGAGGCACGAAGAGAGAGGGAGGATTTCGTTACGTCGTGCCTTCAGGCACATGCAATTACTAGTAACTTATAAATACTAGTTTATATGTGCACATGCGAATGATAATTTCTTCAAATAATTAATATGTTTGAAATTTAAATTATAAAACTTTAAAAGAAAAAGTGGAGAGAAAATTTGAATGAAAGAGAGAAATAGAGTGGAAAAAAAGAAAAAAAGTGCCGAACTACACGTTTTGAAGTTACCAAAATAAACATATGAAAATAACCTAAAGAATTAATAAAAATTTTAATGCGAGTAAAATGTGGGGCCCTAGATATTTTAGCGACATAATATAGATAATCACTACATACCAATATTATTTGAAAATGTATATGATAATATCTATTTTTTACTCCCTCCGTCCCAGAATAAAAATCCTGGTGGACTTTTCACGCATATTAAGAAGATGAATAAAATGACAAAATTGCCTATAATAATGTCATTAAATATGAAAAGAGAATTAGAATAAGAAAAGTATGAAATATTTAATGCTACGTGTATAATAGGAAAATATGTGTAAAAGTTTGGTTATTAAAGGAAAATAGACATTTAACATGAGACTACCTAAAATAGTAATAAGGACTTTTATCATGGGACGGAGGGAGTATAATTTTTAAAAAATATAATCTAAAAAAATATAAAAGAAAATCATGACGGTATGATCCTATTGGGCTTAAAGGGAATACTAAAGTAAAATGGGCCTAATGAGTGGTGTACTGCTAAATTATTGTAGGTTGTGGGCCTTGTGGCAGGAAATTCTATTTAATGATAGATCAAAGGAATAATTACATTTTTTAATACATTTTTAAAAATAATTACATCAATAGTGCACTCATAAAATATTTACAAATTAGTGCATATGCAATATTTTATTTACAAAATTAGTGTATTCTTATCCCTTTAATTTAGTCGAGTGTTTTAATAGATTGCAATTCAACATTTTCTCTTCTTCCCTTCTATTCCCCTCCGCCGAACTTCTTTCCATCAGAGTTTCGAGATTCAGTCCAAAAGATATACTCTACTATTAAATAGACCAAATAAAAAGCTGGCGGACAACCCTGCATTTTTTTCTTTTGAAGTCATGATGGACTTGCATCGAAACTGATGAAGTGGATTTGGTCCAGCTGCAATGGCTCAAATGAAACTAGAAGTTGAAAGCTTGGGCATGGATCATGGTAAAAGTCGACTAAGGAGGTCACCTGTAAAGCTGCCTACCAGTCCTCACATGTCTCAGCCGACTGAATTTTCTTGTGATAGTGTACAAAAGTACCATAAAGAGAATGAGTTACTACAGAGCAGCTTGTTGTGACGGAAGAAGAAATAAAGATTTGAAGGAAGCTTTGGCGAAGCGTAATAGTGAATCGCAAGCTTCCAAGAGTGTTTGTGCCAAGACAGTTAGCAAACTTCAAAGTTTGGAAGCACAACTGAAGCAAATAATCAGCACAGAAGTATAGCAAAATCAAATATTCAGATCTCAACTGAAGGTTCCTTCAGTCAAAATGCGAGCAAGGTAACCAAACATTCATACCAAGGTTATTAGGTTATCAATTTATTTTGAATGTGATGCAGTTGGTAGCCAACCTTCAAGTAGTTGGTTGCCAAACTTTTTATACCAAGGTAACCAAACTTTGTACCAAGCTGTTGGTAAGCATCACGTAAACCTTCATAAAATTGGTTGCCAAATTTTTAGACCAAGGTAACAAATTCATACTGCAGGTGTGGAGGTAGATTTGGTTACCTTGGTATAAAGGTTTGGTTATCTAGGTATAAATGTTTGGTTACCTTAGTACGAATGTTTGGTTTATCAATATTACATTACATGCACATCACTCTCTTATTTCTCTCTTTCCTATGCAGTGTTCTATTTTTTATTTACTTTCATGAATTTGGTTGCCAAACTTTTAGACCAAGGTAACAAATTCATACTGCAGGTGTGGAGGTAAATTTGGTTACCTTGGTATAAAGGTTTGGTTACCTTAGTACGAAGGTTTGTTCTATTTTTTATCGACTGTTGTTACAAAATAGTTGTAGTTTCTGGTTAGGAAGAGTAGAAGAAGAAGAAGAAGAAGAATCCATGTATGTGTGTGTGTATGTATTTGTCTGGTGAGCGTGAAAAAAAGAAATAGATGGATGCTTTCCTTTGGGAAATAGCGTAGTAGTAGGAGTAGTCGAATATCTAGATAGATAGATGTAGATGATTAATTTTAGAGAGAGAAAATTGTAGGGAGTGTCTGAAAAAAGTTGGATGGGGAAATAGGATGATGAAGTGAATGTAAAAACTGCAAATGAAGGAAAGGACTCACACAGATATAGAAGTCCAGAAATTAAGACTATACCTGTACTCTGTCTCTCTCCCCCCATATTGCACGACCATCAAGGCCTCCCTCTCTGTCTCTCTCGCCTTTGTGAAAGGCCTGTAACAAGTATTCAAAGTTATAATAATTTACGTTTACAGATATTTTATTTATTTATTTACTTATTTGTTAACTATTATTTTAAAGTGTATGTGATGAAGATAAATATTTGAATTTGAATTATTATTTTGAATTTGAATTTGTTTTTGTTAGATCCCAAATATTTGAATTTGAATTATTAATTATGACAGTTATTTCTCATTGATTTTAAGTTTTCTTATTAATGTGAATTGTACTATTTTTGTAATATGAGTCCTAATTACACTCTTTTTGTAATTATTTTGTTGATGCACTAATAATGTAATTATTTTCTAATTATTGTATACTTATGTAAAGAACCCTAGATCAAAAGGGTACCCTTTTACTAGAAACTGTCCTAGTTGTCCATGAATTTAGTAGACTGAGAAAGGGTTGGGACTGGACCGTTGGAGTTTGTGATTGGGCATTGGATACCCTATTCTGGTTTTAATAATTTCAGGATACTATTATTGGATTCTGCATTTCCATAATTTCAAATTTGTATTCAGATCTCTGGCAATTATGCAGTGGGCTGTTTGTTTAGGACTGATTCACATTTGAATGGTTGAATTGGTCAGTCATTAAGTGCATTTATTTTAGAAAAAAATTATTTGAATGGCTGAATTGGTCAGATGATTGAGCTGAATGATTAAGTCATATTTTTTTGGTTGGATGAACAGCTGAATAAAATAAAAAATATAAAAAAATATTAGTTTTTATATTAAGTAATATTAAATAAATTTACAAAAATTTTGAATTTTTTCAGAGGGATAAAATAATAAAATTCTGTCATTCAAATATTTTATCAAATATTTCAGACATATTAATTATCGAATAATTATTTTTATTCAGATTCAAATTTAGATTTAAATTTAGATCTAATGTCATGTCTGATGCATACGAAGGGGAACTGTTTAGACTAGACTAGACTAGACATAAGTATGGGGTGGATCCATCCCTTAAAACCAACACAGTATTTTCAAGATATGAATTTTATTTGACTTTCTTTTATGTATAGTAATCTGTGTGTACGTGCGTAATTAAGGAAAAAATTAAAATATTTGAATAAACTTGGAAAACAGATGAAAAAAGATAAAAGAAAAAATAGGGATACAAAGTGGGAGAGAGATAAGAAGCATGTAATTATTTATTTATTTATTTATCTTAAAATGTGACAACTTTACCAAAAAATAGCTATTTTTTATTATAATATAAATAAATAATTAAAGTTTTGTGTATTTGAAAAACTTATGTCCTAGTGTGAGTAACACAAACCATTATATCATAAAAGAAGTCGAAAATCAAATATATTAAACTCTCATTTGGAACTATGGTGGTGTGTGTGTCTATATATATATATATATATATATATATATCGATCTGGATCAAGTGCATACTCCTTATCTTACTCATCCGTGTTCATCGCCCTTTTACAGACGGACGTGACGGTGCCTCATCATACAACCGTCATATATATATTTTAATGACTATATGTTGTCCGTCGCTAAAAGGGGGTGTGAGACGAGTGAAGTAAGATAAAGGATATATCTCTTGACATATATATATATATATATATATATATATATATATATATATATATATACACACACAATGGATCATGTCCGGATCCTAGGACAGGTCCAAAATCTGGACCCTGAATTTTTTTTTTTGTAGAACAACTAAAAAATATATATATAGAACTGAAATTTTTTCATATTATAATATTTTGGGCGTGATTTGGATATCTATACCAAAAAATGTCTGTACAGTCTGCACAGACTGTACAGACATGTTTTGATATATGTATCCAAATCACACCAAAAACACTGTATTATGTAAAAATTCAAGTTCCATAATTATTTTTTTTAGTTGTATAAAAAAAAAAGCAAAAAAAAAAAAAAGAAGGTCCAGACGCTACTAAAATGCGGGCGTCTGGACCGGAACCGGACTCTCTCTCTCTCTCTCTATATATATATATATATATATAATTCATTTCAAGTGATCATCTCTTTATTTTACATATTATGCTTACTCTCTTTAGCGACAGATTGGACGATGGTTGATTAAAATTCGCTATATAATCGTCGTCTTAGCTTTTTACTAATCTGAATAGAACCTATCTTGACGGATCGAGCCGTCATGGGTTAAATGTCGTTAAAGGGTATGTAAGGTATGTAGAATCAAAAAGGTAAGTCCTTGATCATTTTTGTGTGTGTGTGTGTGTGTGTGTGTGTATATATATATATATATATATATATATATATATATATATATATATATACACTGATCAGGTTCGGACTCACGGATTTTTTAAAATTTGGATTTTTTTTTCTTTTTTTTAGAACAATTAAAAAAATTTAATATTTTATAGAATTGGAATTTTCAATAATATAATGTTTTGAGCGTGATTTGGATACATATAACAAAATAGTCTGTTCAAAATAATAAAATTTTAAGTAAATCCATGCAATTCAACGTTCAAAATTTTGTTATTTTTTGTTCAAAAATACTCGTAAATTTATAAGAATATAAAATCACCAGTGAGTAAATTCATGCAATTCAACGTTCAAAATAATGAAATAATGAAATTTTAAGTAAATCCATGCAATTCAACGTTCAAAATTTTGTTATCTTTTGTTCAAAAATACTCGTTAATTTATAAGAATATAAAATCACCAGTGAGTTTCTATATTAATTTGACACCCAATGCACTGTTGACAGCTGCCCATCTATGATTACCAGAGAGAGATCACCAACAAATTGTCATCAAAATAAGACAAGTGAAATTTTAATAGATGATGAGATGATGAAGTATTGAAAGGAGTTATGATGGCGTCACATCCGATGGAACAAATTAAAATCGAGAAGCCTCCTAACCTCAAATCGGCCTCCTCCGCCAACATTAACTTAATTATAACCTTATATATATATATATATATATATATATATATATATATATATATACGGTCGGATCAGTCAGATACTTTCTTTATTTTCAGCTGTTCTTTTTTAATGCGGCCGACTGACGACGGTTCGGTCATTATATAACCGTCGTCTATACTTTTAATGACGCTATATATTGTCCATCGCTAAAAAGTATAGACATGGTTGTGTGGCCAAGAAATCGTCGTCGGATCCAAATCATTAAAGGGAGGTGAGCAGTGAGTGAAGTAAGATAAAGGATGATGACTTGATCTTATATTATATATATATATATATATATATATATATATATATATATATATATGAGAAAAATATGTATACACAATTGTGTAGTATATAGTAGATTATGAAGAAGTAATTAGCATGAAGTTTATTTTTTGATAAGTTGGTCAATTGGCCAATAAAGTGCTGACACGCAGGAGAGGCTCTATGTGTGTCAACATTTGATTGGTCAATTGACCAACTTAACAAAAAATAAACTTCATACTAACCGGATCCAATTATGACGACGGAAAACTGTCGCCATAATACGACTGTGTACTACACAACAGAGCCGACCTTGGCCCAAGGTGACCAGGGCTACAACCCTGGGCCCAAAGCTGAAGGGGGCCCAAATTTTTTTAATTTATAAGCTTATACCCACAGCCCACATAACAATTAATCTTCTCGACTTCTTCTTCTTAAAACCGAACAGTCAGAACAAAAGGTTTCAGCTTCAATTAATCAATTGCCACCGCTTAGAAGCTGTCGATAAAGCCAATAATTGTCTTGCAAGTTGCAACCCAGTTAATAGATTCTGCTTCTTGTTGCAACCCATCAAATAGATTTTGCTTCTTGTCTTGCAACCTATCAAACAGGTTCTAAGTGGCTTTCAAATAATCAAATCTGATCTGCTTTTTGCTGTATCGATTGTCTGAGGTATGTTTTGTAGTCTGTAGATTGTGTATTTGTGTGTTAATATTATGTGGGTTTTGGGTTTTTTTATTGTAGAATTGAGAATGAAATATGGTGTATATATTTATGATTGTCAAATTAGAATTTGGGGAATGTATCTTTTATAATTTAGGGTGATTAATTTGAAACGAGGTCTTCTTTTAGTAAATTAACTACATTATTTTTATGTTTCATGGTGTTAGTTTGAAGATAATGACTTCTAGATTGTGTATTTGTGTGTTAATATTATGTGGGTTTTGGGTTTTTTATTGTAGAATTGAGAATGAAACATGGTGTATATATTTATGATTGTCAAATTAGAATTTGGGGACATATTAGAAATTTAGAATTCTCCAAATTCTAACATATTTGTGTAATCTTGCTTATCAGTAACAAGTGATAAGGTGTTCATACAAAAAGCTAATTACTCTTTCAGTAACAAGTGTTTTTTTCTTGCAGCTTATATATATATATATATATATATATATAGAGTCCGAATCTTAAGCTCACCCCTTATCCAACTCACCCGAGCTCACCCCTTTAGCAGCGGACTGAAAGCTGACGATTCGATCGATCATACAAAGTCGTCTCTATACTTTTAGTATTTATATGTTGTCCACTACAAGAAACTGGGTCATAGGCGACTGAGGTAATGGCGACGGCTATATTCCCGTCGAGAAAGACATCAATAGCGACGGCCTACCCGTCGTCAATGAGTCCCGTCGATAATAACCTTTCTCGGTCTTAAATTTGGTGGGCTTTTTTTCGCCGGAGAGGGAAAGTCATAGGCGACGACTTAAAATTCTACAGGCGACGGCTGGGCCGTCGTAATTGAGTCAATAACGA
The DNA here is from genome assembly GCA_020205615.1 of Panax quinquefolius. Lineage (NCBI taxonomy): Eukaryota > Viridiplantae > Streptophyta > Magnoliopsida > Apiales > Araliaceae > Panax > Panax quinquefolius. The sequence goes on from CM035152.1 coordinate 148,617,797, forward strand.
CGGTAGCAATATTGACGGATGTGCCGTCGAGAATGAGTATGTTAAAAAAAGCCCTACCCACGACTAGAACGACTACTGTATTTTCCCTCCCTCTTCCTCTGCTCTGCTACGCTACTGATATTTGATTTTCCCTCGACCTTGTTCAGCCCATACCTCCCAGACGCCATTAATTGAAGAAAAAAGCTTCAGGGTCAGCTCCCCTTCCTCCCATATCGCCTGCGCCGACGACCTCCCTCTCCTGCCATACTCCGACCACCACATACGGTGCTCCACCTATCCTTCTTTCTTCTTTACTTGTGGTTTCGGTCAACTTGCAATAGGTATGATTCTATTTGTTCTATTATATGTTCTGAGTTAAGTACTTGAATTCGCACAACTGTTTACTTTGATTTGTACTTGAGTTCTGAGTTAAGTATTTTTTCTTCTTTACTGTATATGTTGTAAGGCTAAGTAATGGACCATTTTTGTTTGGTTATTTTTAATTTTTATGCCAATGTATGAAATTAATTAGGTTTTTTCATTCTGAATTCAAAATGTGGTTTGTTTAGTGGGTTATTGAAGAGATGCAGTTTGGGGCATTGTTGTAAGACCCCAACTTATTATTAATAAAATTTAATTTTCTCTATTTATTATTTTGAAATAGTAAGGGTTGATTTGATTAATGTGGATAGTTGGGTAAAATACGCATAAATATTTCAAAATAAGCAAGTGGTTATAAAATATTCATTGTTGTCGGGGAATATTCGTTTGGTCGTGGAATATTCAGATCTTTGTGGGAATATTAAATGCATTGACCAAGTAGATCCATGTGGGCCCCATAATGGAAAGCGATTGGATGAAGAAAACGACAAATATAAGTTGTTTAAAAATAACGGTGTAGTTATTCACAATTAATACCGTTAAAATACTCGGTGGTTAAAACACAAGAAGACATTACCAGTATTGCACCAATTATTGATTCTTACGTAAGAAAGGCTACTCGATCAATAATGGTTACTGATAATTATTATTCAAAGATTTTATTGATTTAATAATTCTTTGCGTTGATATTTTATATTGATGTTGTTTCAATAATTGTCATTACACGGTATTTTTTATTATCGAAGCAATAATTCATATTATCCGAATAATATTATTAGATAACATTATTGGCAATGTCTAGAAAGTTCGCGCTAAGGAGAGGTTTGGTCACCTAATCATGCACCAAGAAGGAGAAATTCTTATTGGAAAGCCCCTCTTCCACAGGAGCTGCACTGGTTGTTAATATTGTGATTTTGTAATATTATTTGTGAATAATTAATTATTGATTCATATGATAAGGAAAATATTGATTTTATGTGGATATAGATGGAGAAAATTTTAATGTGACAATTGTTGAAAATTGAAATTTTATCTTTCTCGATAAAATAATTTATTTAAATATATTATTATATTATAATAATATAATAATGATGATATTTTTACAACGAATGTGGGATATATGAGTATACGAGGAGGAAGAGTATTTTTGTTGCAATAAATATTTAAAACATGTTAAACATGTCATGGACCCCATTTATCGGTCGAAATTTTATTATAACTTTATAAAATCGTCTGTTTGTGGATTTCGGTCAATTTCATTTGGAATTGAAAAACTTTCTTCGCAAAGTTGTAGAGAATTGAATTTCCTATAAAAACTCACGAGATTGAATTTTTTCGATAAAAGGGCTATTTATTATGAATTATTGAAGTTCAAGTTCAAATAATTAATTTTGGGAGTTTTAGTTAATTATTTTTGAAAAACGTTTTTTGCAACTAAGTTGGCCTCACATGTGATTCAAATGGGCTGAGATCAGTTGTCTAAGGTGGGCTAAAGAAAATGTGAAAAATATATTAATATTATATTCAATTTTCTACTTTGATGTTCTAAAGCATTTTCCTATAAATAGGGTGCTTAGGTTAGAATTGAAAAACACACCGTAAACCCAAGTTTCTCTCTATTTCTCTCTCGATATATTGGCGTATTCTTGTGAGTATACTTTGAGTATTGTTAGGCGGTGTAAGTTTCCTTCAAAGACTATACCCTAGATTCCAAATTAGAAGTACTAATCTTTCGAGGTAAGGGATGTTATTTTCTTCCCGGATGATATTATTTCTTCAATATCATTATCTTTGAAATATTGGTTGGAACTTTTTATCAAATTTGGAACTTTTCCATGTATCGGGGTTCTTATTCATGAGTTACTTTATTCACGAGTTACTATTCATGAGTTACTATTCACGAGTTCTTATTCATTTAGTACTATTCATTAAGCGTGAAGATGTTTTTTGGGAAATTTTTATCTTTTGGTGTCGAATTACTATTCACGATATCTAAGACTATTCACGATATCTTGACTATTCAATAGAAAAATAAAATTTCTTCTTTTGTCCAAAATATCTATTTTGGATACTAGCTTTGATTGTATCCATGTTTTGATCATTCTTGAATTTTACACCACTATGATTATTTTTGAGGTATTTTGAACATGGATAAAACAAAGTACGAATCCTTAATCCTTAATCCTTGTCATTTTGTTTCCTTTGGATTCGTTTCTTTAAAAATATTTTCATCATCCTCGGTCTTAAATGATGATATTATTGAATATCTTTGGCACGTAGTGCAAAGATGAATGATTTTGAAGAATATCTTTGGTCAGTAGTGCAAAAGATGAGCAGTGTTTAGATGAACATGATTAATCGATGAATATCTTTGGCTGTGAGTGCAAAGATGAATATTTGATTCCGGATGTATATTGATTGATGTTCTGGGGATAAAAGATGAGCGATGAACTTTTAAATTCATACATAGAAGATAGTAGTTTGCATTCTCTACTTAACTCTTCTAATGAATTATTATTTCATTATAATATTGATTTAAAATTTGTTGTCTATTGTATTCTATTAGATTTTTTTCCGTGAAGACTAACGGTAATTTGTTGTATATTATCTTAGTCATAATATTCTTTCTTTGGGCTAGTTGAGCTCACCCTTTTCCTTTTTGTTCCATTTTTCTTCTCGGAGGCGAGAATATAATGAAGACTTAGCCTGGGGTATGGAATGAAGGTTTTAGAAAGAATTGTTTAGTAGTCCTCACCATTTTGTAAAATAATGTATCAATAAATGTGATGAGGATTTATTTGAGTATAGATATTATACAGAAGATAATATTTGTATTCAAACTCACAGCTTTTCTTGTTGTAATAATAAAGTTGTAGTTATTTACGTACCATGTATTGATAACTCAGAATGGGTGATGTATACCTATTTTGGGGGCGTCACGGTTGGTATCGAGCTTAGGGATATGATCTCGGTGGAGATCGGGGAATAGAACTAGGAGGGAGAGGCGAGTAAATCCTTCGCTAGTGTGTCCTACCTAAGCTTATCTTTTTAGTTGGTCAAGATATAAGGATATTATGTGATATATTGATTTCCTTAATTAACCCTTGTTTTATGACGGTGATTTGAGAATGTCGATCGAGAATATTAAGAATGGAAATGAGACCGTGGAGACGCCTGTACTCACCAACGAGGAGAACGTAACAACAGTCGGGCAATGTTCCTCCTGTGAAACAACACCACCGAAAGCGAGATGATGAGCGAGGGATGTTTAGAAGCTTTTGCGATTCATGCAAAATCGGATGAGGAGACTCGTGTTCAAAATACTGAGGAGGAAATGATAGCAATTCACGGGTTGTCACACCAAGCAGATTCAAAGAGTTGGGACCACCGAATTTAAGGAAAGCCGATTCCGATCATGGCAAAAACATGGGTCAAGCAAATTACCAAGATATTCGATGTCTGGGATGATGACGGAGAACAGAAGGTTCCATTCGCCACCTTTATGTTCCGTGGCGAGGCAAACTCTTTGGTGGAGTCTCGTGAAGCGTACCCATCCAAACAAGACTCAAAGATGTCTGGGGGAAGCGTTTTAGAAACTATTTAATGACAAATACTTTCCTAAAAGTGTTGCGTCATATGAAGGAAGTGGAGTTCATCGATTAGAGCAAAACAACATGGCGGTGTCTCAAGACGAGGCAAAGTTTGCAGAGTTATCCGTGTTTGCACCTCATTTGGTGGAGAATGAGGAACGATGACGCGGATGTTTCTTAGAGGTTTGAAACCCCAAGATACGTCGAGATCTCATTTCTCATAAACTTTCTCTATTCAGATGTTGTAAAATGAGGCTCAATTATTAGAGCGAGATAACGAGTACGGTCAACCTGAGGACCATAACTGAGGATCGTGCGTAGAGATAGCGATCAACAGAATAATGATAACCGGCGGAGAAAAAGCAGACGGACAAAAATGGTAACCACTCTGGTGGTAATCATGGCCATGAAAATAAAAGAAGCGAGTCAAGAGGAGATTTTAAAAAAGAGGAGATTTAACAATGACCATGTGAAGACGGCAGCGGTCTGCGTAAAGAATCGGTTCTAGGGGAGGAGAACGACCACCCATTATATACTATAAATGCGGGAAAGAGGGACATATCGGTCAAATTGTCCACAGATCAAGGTATGCTATAATTGTGGAAAGGAAGGACATATCGCTTCGAGATTAGACAGTAGCCAAACCTAGTTCAATGAGACGGTGACTCAAAAGATCGTCCCCGAAAAGTCAAAGTCAACGATTCCGGAAGAGCGTTTGTTGTGTTGGTCAAAATGTAAGGAACCCAAACGAGGTGATCACGGGTAAGCTATTTATAAATTCTTGCGAAGTTTATACCTTACTTGATACTGGGGTGGTACCCATTCATTTATCTCTCCCGCTTGTGCTCAACGTTTAAACTTGACTCAGGAGAAATTAGACTTTAACCTATCTGTGGAAACTCCGTTAGGAGAAACTTTCATCACATCCATCGTTTATAAATCTTGTTTGATTCAAGTTGGCACCATTACCTTACCTGTTGACCTTATCTCTTTAAAGATACTTGCTTTTGATGTGATTTTAGGGATTGATTGGTTAACTACTCATCATGCCAAAATTGATTGTTTTCGTAAGGTTGTTAGTTTTCATATTCCTAACTTGACTGTTGTATTTAATTCAAGCAACTAAACCATTAAAATCAATCACTATCATATCTAATCATAAAGCTATTCGTTTATTGAAAAATGGATGTCAAGCTTTCTTAGCCCATGTTATGGATTTGAATAAAGACACGTCAAATTTGAATAATATTCCTGTTGTTATTGACTTTCTTGACGTATTTCAAGAAGAACTTCGCCTCACCCCGTAACGTGAAGTTGAATTCTTTATTGATCTTGAACTTGGTACAAAGCCCATTTCTAAAATCCCATATCGAATGGCTCTATTGAACTTCAGAGTTAAAGGTCCAACTACGAGGAATTGTTGGACATCGGTTTCATTCGCCCTAGTACATCTCCTTGGGGTGCTCTGTTTTATTCATAAAGAAGAAAGACGGAGTATGCGACTTTGTATTGACTATATCTGGAATTGAACCATGTCACCATCAAGAATAGGTATCCTCTACCTCGTATTGATGACTTGTTTGACCGATTTGAAAGGGCACAATTCTTTTCAAAAATCGATCTTCGTTCGGATATCATCGGTGAAGATTAGGCGAGGATATTCCAAAGACCGCCTTGTAACTTCGGTATGGGCATTATGAATTCTTAGTCATGTCTTTCGGATTGACTAATGCTCCTGCGACTTTCATGGATATGATGAACCGCGTATTCAAGGAATATTTGGATCAGTTCGTTGTTGTTTTTATTGATGACATCCTCATATATTCCAAAAGTCGTGAAGATCATGAGCACCATTTGAAGCTGGTACTCCAAAGGCTTCGTGAAAATAAACTATATGCCAAATTGAAGAAATGCAAGTTACGGCTTGAGGAAGTAGCATTCCTTGGGCACGTGGTGTCGAAACATGGAGTATCTGTTGATCCGTGAAGATTGAAGCAATACAAAGTTAGAGCAACCGAAGTCGGTGGCCGAAAATCACGTAGCTTTTTGGGCTTATTTGGTTATTATCGGAGATTCGTGGAAGGGTTTTCTCGAATCGCTACTCCATTAACTTCACTAACTTCGGAAGGATACAAAATTCGTTTGGAGCGAAGAATGTGAGAAGAGTTTCCAAGAGCTTAAGAGGAGACTTATTTTAGCAGGCTATTCTAACAATACCATCCGGTTCGGATGGATTTGTTATCTACAACGATGCTTGTGCAAAGGGTTAGGATGTGTTCTCATGCAGCGTGGGAAAGTCATAGCTTTATGCCTCATGACAACTTAAAGAGTATGAGAGGAATTATCCTACTCATGATCTAGAGTTAGCAAAGCGATGTTTTAGCGCTTAAAGATATGGAGGCACTATCTATATGGGGAGAAAGTGGAGATATATTTAGACCATAAAAGCCTTAAATATTTCTTCACTAAAAAGAACTCAACATGCAGTAGCGATGTTGGCTCGAGCTATTGAAAGACTACGACCACACTATTCAATACCATCTTGGAAAAGCGAACGTAGGTAGCCGACGTTGTCAAGCGTAAGATCATATATGCGAGGAACAAGTGCGATGATGTCAAGTATACGATAGAGCCAACTTTAATAGAAAAAGTTAAGGTTGCTCAAGCCACCCAATCTTGAGCCGATGCGTATGAAGAAGAAAGTACAAGAAGGAGCTATTCCAAGTTTAGAATTGATGAAGAAGGAATACTTGAGTCCACTCTAGACTTTGTGTTCCTAACGACTACGATTTGAAGTACAAGATTATGATGGAGGCACACAATACACCATTTTCAATCCATCTCGAAGTACTAAAATGTATCGTGATCTTGACATACATTTTGGTGGAACAATATGAAAGAGAGATTGCAAAGTTTGTCTTAATGTGTTTAACTTGTCAACGTGAAAAGCGGAGCATCCGGTACCTAAGGGTCCGTTGCAACCACTTGAGATTCCGAAATGGAAGTGGGAACACATTACCATGGATTTCGTTACGGGTCTTCCTACGGTTTCTCGTGGCATCAATGCTATTTGGGTTATTGTTGATAGATTAACCAAGTCCGCTTCATTTCTTGCCGACACGGAGACTTATTCACTTGAACGTCTTGCTAGTATGTACGTGAATGAGATTGTGAGGTTGCATGGCATTCCCTGTATCCATAGTTTCGGATCGTGACCCAAGATTCACTTCAAGATTTTGGGTTAGCTTGCAAAAAGCTATGGCACACAATTTACGATTGATTTCGCATACCATCCTCAAATGGACTGGACAATCGAAAGGACTATTCAAACTCTTGAAGATTTATTAAGACTACGTGTCCTAGACTTCAAGGCGGTTGGGATAAGTATTTACCATTGGTGGAATTCTCCTACACAACCCAGATTATATCAGCAAGTATAGGTGTGGCTCCATTTGAAGCATTATATGGGCGAAAGTGTCGCGCTCCAAGTATATTGGGACGAGGTGGGTGAAGCAACACTTTGTTGGGACCCGAGTTGAGTACGTATGACTACGGAAAAGATCCAAATGATTCGACAACGTATACAAAGCAAGCACAAGATCGACAAAAGAGTTATGCGGATCTTCATCGAAAGGACGTGGAATTTAGTGTAGGGGATCATGTATTGTTGAAGTTGCTCCCGTGGAAGGGAGTTACAAGATTTGGGAAGAGAGGAAAGCTCAATCCACGATTTATTGGTCCATTTCAAATTCTTGACCGAGTAGGAAATGTAGCCTATAGACTCGCGTTACCTCTCGAGTATGTCTCGTGTTCATAATGTGTTTCACATATCGTACTTCCGTAAATATGTGAAAGACCGAACCACGTTATAGAGTTAGAACCAGGACGAGATAAAGAAGACTTAACGTATTGAGGAGGTACTGTCAAGATCTTGGATAGGAAGGAGCACGCCCTACGCCAAGAAAGGTCATACCACAAGTTAAAGTTTTGTGGAGGAATCATGCTATAGAGGAATGACACGGGAATTGGAAACGGAAATGAAAGCGAGGTATCCTCACCTTTTCAAACACTGTGTATCGCACGTCAATTTCGAGGACTTAAATTTCATAAGGAGGGAGGTTGTAAGACCCCAACTTATTATTAATGAAATTTAATTTTCTTTATTTATTATTTTGAAATAGTAAGGGTTGATTTGATTAATGTGGATAGTTGGGTAAAATACGCAAATATTTCAAAATAAGCAAGTGGTTATAAAATATTCATTGTTGTCGGGGAATATTCGTTTGGTCGTGGAATATTCAGATGCTTGTCGGGGAATATTAAATATTGACGCCAAGCTGACCATGTGTGGGCCCCATAATGGAAAGCGATTGGATGAAGAAAACGACAAATATAAGTTGTTTAAAATAATCGGTGTAGTTGTTACCGATTAATCTTCGTTAAAATATTCGGTGGTTAAAACACAAGAAGATTACCAGTATTGCACCAATTATTGATTCTTACGTAAGAATGCACTACTCAATAATGGTTATAGTAATTATCGCTCAAAGTATTTTATTGATTTAATAATTCTTTGCGTTGATATTTTATATTGATGTTGTTTCAATAATTGTCATTACACGGTATTTTTCATTATCGAAGCAATAATTCATATTATCGAATAATATTATTAGATAAAATTATTGGCAATGTCTAGAAAGTTACATCTAAGGATAGGTTTGGTCACCTAATCAATTGCGCAAAGAAGGAGAAATTCTTATTGGAAAGCCCCTCTTTCTGGGAACCGCTCGATCATCAATATTGTGATTTTGTAATATTATTTGTGAATAATTAATTATTGATTCATATGATAAGGAAAATATTTATTTTATGTGGATATAGATGGAGAAAATTTTAATGTGACAATTGTTGAAAATTGAAATTTTATCTTTTACGATAAAATAATTTATTTAAATATATTATTATATTATAATAATATAATAATGGTGATATTTTTTACAACGAATGTGGGATATATGAGTATCTGAGGAGGAAGAGTATTTTTGTTGCAATAAATATTTAAAACATGTTAAACATGCTCATGGACCCCATTTATTGATTGAAATTTGATTATAGCTTGTAAAATCGCTTGGTTTGTGGATTTTGGTCAATTTCGCATTTGGAATTCGGAAAAGCTTTCTTACAGTAAAGTTGTAGAGAATTGAATTTCCTATAAAAACACGCGAGATTTGAATTTTCCGATAAAAGGCTATTTATTATGAATTATTGAAGTTCAAGTTTTGAAATAATTAATTTTGGGAGTTTTAGTTAATTATTTTGAGAAAAACGTTTTTTGCAACTAAGTTGGCCTCACATGTGATTCAAATGGGCTGAGATCAGTTGTCTATAGGTGGGCTAAAGAAAATGTGAAAATATATTAATATTATATTCAATTTTCTACTTTGGTGTTCTAAGCATTTTCTATAAATAGGGTGCTTAGGTTAGAATTGAAAATACACCGTAAACCCAAGTTTCTCTCTATTTCTCTCGATATATTGAGCGTATTCTTGTGAGTATACTTTGAGTATTGTTAGGCGGTGCAAGTTCCTTCAAAGACTATACGATATTCCATTTAGAAGTACTAATCTTTCGAGGTAAGGGATGTTATTTTCTTCTCGGATGATATTATTTCTTCAATATCATTATCTTTGAAATATTGGTTGGAACTTTTTATCAAATTTGGAACTTTTCCATGTTGGGGTTACTATTCATGAGTTCTTATTCACGAGTTACTATTCACAGTACTATTCATGTAAGCGTGAAGATGTTTTTTTTGGGAAATTTCTATCTTTTGGTGTCTGAGTTCTTATTCACGATACGACACTATTCACGATATCGACACTATTCATCGAAAAATAAAATTTCTTCTTTTTGTCCAAAATATCTATTCGGATACTAGCTTTGATTGTATCCATGTTTTGATCATTCTTGAATTTTACACCACTATGATTATTTTTGAGGTATTTTTGAACATGGATAAAACAAAGTACTAATCCTTAATCCTTAATCCTTGTCATTTTGTTTCAATTGGATTTGTTTCTTTAAAATATTTTCATCATCCTCGGTCTTAAATGATGATATTATTGAATATCTTTGGCCCGTAGTGTAAAAGATGAATGATTTCTGAAGAATATCTTTGTCAGTAGTGCAAAGATGAGCAGTGTTTAGATGAACATGATTAATCGATGAATATCTTTGGCTTTTGTAGTGCAAAGATGAATATTTGATTCCAGATGTATATTGATTGATGTTACGAGGATAAAAGATAGACGATGAACTTTTAAATTCATACATAGAAGATAGTAGTTTGCATTCTCTACTTAACTCTTCTAATGAATTATTATTTCATTGCATAATATTGATTTAAAATTTGTTGTCTATTGTATTCTATTAGATTTTTCTCGTTGAAGACTAACGATAATTTGTTGTATATTATCTTAGTCATAATATTCTTTATCGGGCTAGTTGAGCTCACCCTTTTCCTTTTTGTTCCATTTTTCTTCTCGGGAGGCGAGAATATAAGCGATGCAGTACTTAGCTCTGGGGTATGGAATGAAGGTTTTAGAAAGAATTGTTTAGTAGTCCTCACCATTTTTGTAAAATAATGTATCAATAAATGTGATGAGGATTTATTTAAGTATAGATATTGTCTAGAAGATAATATTTGTATTCAAACTCACAGTTTTACTGTTGTAATAATAAAGTTGTAGTTATTTCTGTACCATGTATTGACAACTCAGAATGGGTGATGTATACCTATTTTGGGGGCGTCACAATTGTTTTTCACTGTAATTTTTTCATCTATTTCAATCTAATCGTTTATTTATTTTGAACCCATTTTCTATGGTCATTGAATAAATATGGTTTGGGGCATGATTGCTTTAATCTAATTGTGTTAGTAGCTAATTAATCTCATTGTTTGCATTAATATAGGAAAGTTTTGGTGGGATATTGATCTGTTAATGCACTTGAATTGCTTTCCAGTTACTAATCTCATTTTTACCCCAATGCTTGCTTGAAAATTTGTATGTGTGTATGTATAAGAGTATATGTATGTGTGTATGTATAAGAGTATACCAGTGCTTTAACATATGTTGCCCTTGTTAGTTCCCAGTAGGCACAATAGATCTAGAAGGGGGGGGGGGTTTAATAGATCCTTTTTCTTTCAAATACTTTTCTGATTTATTTTGTATTGATAATAATTTAGCATGTGACAAACATAAGAATCTTTTCAAGAACCGCGGAATAAGTAAAAGATCCCCTTCATTGATATTTCATAATCATACATACATTATTCGTAGAGTTAGTTTAGTGGTAAGCAGTTAAAACATACATGCTTGATTATAGCAGCTTAATGTAAATAATGTAAATGACATAAAGTAAAAGACACAAGGGTTTTAAGTGGTTCAGAGACTCAAGCTCCTAATCCACTCTTCCGCTTTCAACTAGCGAGATTTCCACTAAGGAAGGACAAGACCTCGAATCACTAAGATTCCTTCAAGGCCGTGACCTTGGGACTTGATTCACTAAGAACTCTTCAAGGCCAGTGACCTTGGAACTTCTTTAGTTCCCTAGAACTCTTCAAGCCCAAAGCAGCTTGGAACTTCATTTAGTCCCTCCGGGACAAGGACCCTCGTGCCCGGCAGCTTGTTGGTAAATTGTTTATTTGTTTGTTGGAGTTGGTCTTTGAGTCGCTAAGATGTATTTAAGCTCTTAACATCTTCTGTACTTAGTAGCTTGGCGTGATCATCCTTGAAGTGCAATTGAGTGTTGCATGATGCTCAGCTTCTTCAGTTACTCAACCACTTCTGATGATCCCTTGATGAACTGCCTTGAAGATCATTCCTCTTGATACTTGATGGCTGCACATGATGGGTTTCTAAGATGACTGTAAGCTCTTCTGCTAGGTACTTAGAAACTCTCTCATGCTTGCCACCATGATGGCGTTGGTGATCTTCTTTTCTTGATACTTGTTGCCTTCTCATGATGGACTTACAAAGATGACTATGAGCTCTCCTCTATGGTACTTAGAGTCTTCTCATGATGGACATCAAGATGACATTGATGCCCTTCTATCTCTCGGCAGTTCAGAACACTCTTTTTGTAGTAGAACTCTCACTTTTACATTGTAGAACTCTCAATTCTACTTCTTTCTTTTTCTGTCTATAAGTGTTCTTGCTGGATCGTAGAGTGAGTCTTCAGACCTTCATTGGTCACTCACTATTTACGCTGGTTAGATCAGTCCACCACTTCTCCAAACTCAACAACTCTAGCAGCCCTCGATCTTTGAAGCTCTTATTGATTTATACTCCTTCCCAATCCTTCTGTTGGAAAGTAGCTATTGAAAGCTATTCAAATATCTTCATAGATCTTGAGTTGACTGAGGTAGACTGCAGATGTGACATGTCATACTTTTCTGACACTGTAGTCTACTGTTTCACCTACCCCATCAGAGATGTCACTTTAATGTCTTGGGTAGGTCGAAGACTTTATTTCCTCCTTTTAATTTCTCGATCAGAGGTTGTCCTTTTGCATCGATGCTCTTAATAAGCTCTTGTCCGAATATTACCCTTCAGATTGAACCGTTGCTAATGCTTAAGTCTTCATCTTTTCGAACTCTACGATTCTGATGCATGTCTTCATGGACCTGATCGTAGTGTCTTGTTGGCTGGTAGAGACAACACTACGATCTTGAGGATTATTCATTTGATCTTCAGTGTAGAACATCTCTTCCTCTTTTTGTGCAGTGTTTCATCACTTTTGTTTGCCTCGACTATTCTCAAGTAGTGATGGCTTGATTCCTTGCTCTAGCCTCTTCTGAATATTAAAACACTTCAGATTTATGGCGTGTCCAGCTCGCTTTCTCCTTGTGATCTCCCGTTTACTTATCATCAATGGACCGACCCAATGCTTAATCACTTTAGCCTTTTTATTCAGAGGCTGACCAGTATCTCAGTGTGTACTCCATCGATTCCTTCTTTGTTTGGCAAACACTACGATCCTGGTTACTTCCAAGATCGTTGTCATCTTTTCACTTGACAGCTACTGCATATGCTGACTTTCCTTAGTCAGTTGCAGAAGTCTTCCTCTGATCTCTTTGTGGAAGACTTCATCTCAAATGGCTTCATAACTCAATCTGGATGTTGATTGGGTTGTTGCTTAGGTCTTCTATTAGCTTGCATGCCATTCGTTGAGTGCTCTCTAGTTTCCTTTAGGTGGGACGTATCTATGCAGTGTCAACCAGAGGTTTCATTCCTTTGGATATTCAGGGAGTGCTCATTTGTTGAGAATCGTATTTGCTCTACTACGATTCTGCTTTGGAATTGTGAGAACATCTATTGAGGTCTTAGTTCTGCACTCTACGATTCTGTTTTGGCTGTGCATACACTACGACTCTGAGATCAGATCTTGACACTACGATTTCAGTCGTTGTGCTTATTGTCTTCATTTGATCTTGCTCGACTCACGATCTACGCTTATCAGTATGATTAGTAGACTCTACAACCCGAGTGTAGTCTACAATTCTTGACTTGGCTTTGGCAGATACTCTGGCCGGCTCGTAAGGCGTGTTGTTTCTCACGATTCGAACACGACTTCCTCGAAGAGACTACGGCCCGAGGAAGTGCTACTCGACACACACCACGATCCTTCCTCGTCTCTTCCGGCGATTTCATTTAACTCGAGATCTACTATCTTGCAGACTACGATTACGCCTCGATAGCTCTCGAGTTATTCTTGTCTCTCTTGGCGCACTCACGATTTACAGTGCAAAGGTTTCGATGATCAGACAAGCCTATCTGTTACATCATAAGATCAACCTAACATGCTTGATCTTTCTGTATTTATAGTCCTTGTACATCATTTCTTTTTAAGGACTTTACAAAGCTGTTTTACTTATGTGGGATCAACCTAACACATTTGATCAATTCATTCTAAGTCCTTGTACATATGTTTCTATTATCTATCAAGGGACTTTACAGCTTTTCTTAATGCAAGCATACTTGCATATTCATTCATATGTATATATATATCATAATCAAATCATATGTAAATAGGAATATCATTCACATGCTTATTCCTGACAATTTCCCCCTATTTGATTATGACAAAAATAATAAGTGCATATACATGTTATGAATGAATCTTATATACAGTGAGCAGCTGTATTTCTAAAACAGATAATCATGAAGGTCATTTATAATGATGTGGAATTTAAAACACTGACATTTTACATCTCGGATCCAGAACATACCTAACTAGTTAGAGATGTACCTCTTTGGTTCTATGTATGATTCCAGGATGTCTGTTGATCAGCTATTCATCTATTTGATTCCTTTGCTCCTGCTCCCTTGCTCCCCCTGGGATGTGGAGCTATTCAATTCTTCTTTTTTTGGTTCTGGCTCTGGCTCTGGCTCCCCCTCAGCCTTTGAATCATCATCCTTTGACTCCCCCTTAGATGATGATTCAGCTCCACCTGGTGTTGTTTTCTTCTTTTCTTTCCTTTTGCTCTCCTTGCTCTTTCTAGGGTGTCTCTTATTCTTCCCCTTTTTATGCCTCTTTTTCTCCCCCTTTTTGTCATTAATCACTTGAGAGAGCTGGTCCATGTTGGACATTAGTTTCTCCATCAGGTAGGAGGTGTTACCTACTTCAATCTTGAGATCTTGTTGACTCAACTTAAGTTGAATAGAGAAGGACTGGTTCATGTTGTCAATCTTGTCGGAGAGGACTTTGAGTTGCTCTTCATTTGCCTTTTGTGTAGAGCTTCAGCCTTTTGATCATGTAGAGCCTTGAGATATATGTGATCTCTTTCTCTGATTTTGAGGGATACATTAGCCATCGTCGCATGGAGTCTCTCTTGAACTAAATTGTCTTCTGTTGTCGTCAGCTTCTCTGACTCTTCAGCGAATAGAGATATTTTCTCAATCAGTTCATCATAATTTTTCATCAGCTCCTTCTCCACAGATTTTTGATCATCTGGTTAGGTAGTCCCTTGTTGATTATCAGATTGTACTCTACGATCTGCTTCCTTGGACAGATTTTTGAAGGTGTTGAGAATCTGAAGAATTATTGAGTTCCAGTCACTGGTTGAGGATGAAGGAATGTTAGATAGTTGTGCTTGGGCAGATGGAGATATCTGATTCTGGACTTGATCATCATCGGTGGTAGAGTGAACAGACTCTACGATCAGTGTCTCGACCATATTCCTTTTTCCATTAGAGTCCACTCTACGATCATAAGGAATATAATGATTTTCAGCATGTCGGTAGATTTTATAGTGGGGCTTGTCATCGATCATCATGGTGGCAAACTTCTTTACCCTAGGGAAGTTTTGTGACACCAGCTCTAGATTTTGGAAACTAAGAATAGCACAAACTGAAGTAACTCTCATCAGCATTAGTATGTGCCTTCAACCATGACATCCACGAGAAGAACCATCTCATCAAAAGGTCTTCAGAGTTATACAGTATTGTTGTGCAGTTTAATTCCATGTTTTCCCAACAGAAGTACTTCATCTGTGGTCATTCTTACAACTCGAAGTTGTTCATTTCCTTGATTTATCCATCTTGTTGGTGGTTCTGCTGGTGGCTCATCAAAAACTTCCACTACAATTCTTCTGTTGATTCTGGCTGAAGAGAGAACAGGATAGTATTCTAGTTCCTCAGATTCATTAATAGATTCTTCTTGCTGAACTTCATTTTCAGAATCCTCTTCAGCAATGGCTTCCTTGGAATCATCTCCTTCAATGCTGGTCTTATCTTCAACATTCTCTTCCCCTGATGCGGATTCATCATTACTTAGTTCAATGATTTCAGTAGATTGATCATTTCTCCTTCCAGAGGCAAATTGAGCTATCAATCTGTGACTGCTTCTTCTTCTTGGAGGTTCAGTTATGGGTGAAACAGATATATCTTCTTCTTCAGACTCTGAGGTCTTTGAGTCAGCAGACAGGCTCTCCTGATTTTCATCATTGACAGGGGAAGGTGTTTCTTTTTCGAATTCATCATCTTTTGAGCCATCATGAAGGCTTGTTGGAGCACTTGCATTTGGAGATTCCGATGGGTCATTTTACAGCTTCTCTTTATCTTCAGAGTGAGTACTCTGAGAGTTGGTCACTGGACTTGCATATTTCTTTTCTTCATCATTAACCTTGGTTCTTTCTTCCATAGATTTAACTTCTTCTTCATTGTTGAACTTGCTCCTTGAAGGTTCAATCTTTGAACTTTCACTTCCTTTCTCATCTTCAGACTCTTCTTTGTAGAGACTTTTCTACTGACTCTAGTTTGTGTTAGCCTCCTATTTTGCTTTGGGTTTTTCTTCCAATTCACAAACAGTTGTGGTGACATTATTTTGTGCACATTCAGAGGTTCTCCCTCATCATCCTTGATCTTGCTTCCCAGCTTCTTCTTCATCACAATGCTCAGCAGTCTTCCATGAAATACTTTTATAAGTGGTTTGTCTGTAGTTTTCTTTAACTCGGCCTTTTCTATCCATTTGGAGATTTGGTCGAACAGGACAATTCCAAAGTTGATCTGCTTCTTCAGAACTATGGCAGACATAATCTTCAACTGCTGGTCGAGTACAATGTCGTGTGCAGTGTCTTTTCACAGTATACATTTTCCCACTATCTCAGCAAGGAACTCGAATTCCTCTGGAAACTCCTTTTTCTTCATGTCATTCAGACTAGGGTTTCTTTGGTACCCCATAATCTCTTTTTCTTTCTCAGTGTCAATCTCATCAAGGTTTTTCAGTCTTAGGTCAGGAAAATTTAGGCATTGGTTGATATCGGATGATTTCAGTTTTAGAGACTGACCTTTAACCTTGATTGAAAGAGTTCCGGCATTTACGGATGCATTTGAGTAGAATTCCTTAACCAGTTCAGTGTATACTCGAGTGCTTGCCTTAAGACATTCTGAGAATCCAGCTTTCTTCACGAGTTCAAGAATGTCTCTAAACTTCTTTTTGAATTTCTTAAATGACTTGGTTCCGAGTTGAATGCCAGTGATTACTCGCCAATCTTCCATTTGAATGATTTGAGGAATATGGATATTGATTCAGGGAGATTTATGAAGTATGGCTGATTGTGATTTGAACTCTGGAAGTTTTAGTGGTTTGGCTTCGAAGAGAATTCTAGGGTTTGAAAATGGGAGGAAGAGAGGTTTAATGGATTTTGGTAACTGTTTGCAGATTTTGAATTTGTCTTTATGATAGTTCCTTCTTACACTGCATACACTATAACCTGTCAACTAGTTATTGATTGCACGATGCCCAGTAACGAGCTGTAACTCCCTAGTAACTTGTCAGTTAGCTGACTCTTTTAGAAGATTGGACATTTGATTGACGTGGATTGACCTTTTACCTCTTGAGTTCGTAGAGTAGCATGATAGGACAGCTCTTGACTCTACGTTTTCCTTTGTTGACTCAATGATCAATTCTCTGAAGGATGTTGCAGTGGGTGGTTTTGACATTTCTCCTCATGTTGAAACTGCATAGCTCAACCACTGATGTACCCCAAGCCAGTTTGGGCACTTAAGTTCTGATGTGCGTTTGCAAGATGTCTTTCCAAACTATATTTGAACTAATCTCCTCATACTTCAGAATGGTAGAGCAATTGTCTCGTTCTTCCAAGCTCCTCATGAGCTAGAGTGTCTTCTGGTAAATCTGCGATGGTCGAGTTTACTTCTACGATTGTTGATTTTTCACTACGATCGTTGAGATTGCATCACGATCGTTGAGTTCTCTTAAAACTCTATTCTATAATCGTTGACTGACTTGGTCCTTGAGATGAACTTTACTAAGCATTCCTTCTGGGTCAAGGTAGCTCAAGAAGGGCCAACCTCTTAAAGTGAGCTAAGGGTCAGGTTTGTCCCTGAGTCGCTTTCTAGATGAAATACTTTAGAAGTGATTTGCACTGATATCTCATTTGACCTTTTATATTGGGGAGTTCCTTTTCCAACTTTAGACATTTGCACTGGCTGCAATTGTGGTGTCCTCCTGCTCTTGCACTACGATCAGATGTTTGATCGTAGGTACTCCACGATTTTGAGTTGGGTGGCTGAAAGGTTATCAGTAGTACATTTGAGACGTTCCTACTGACTATGGATCTTCATTTGGTTCATCAGCCACAAAGTTTTGGGACTCTGTAGCTGGTACACAGCTTCATAGTATATCTCTGATGGTTTAGAGCTTCTGTACTGTTAGCAGATTACTGCTCCCCCATAGTTGATACTGTCTTCTCAGAGAGACCTAAGTTCTTCTTCTTCATGTGTAGCAGAAGGCAACCATGCATATCTCATTCTGGCTGAAGTCATTAAATCTTCTTGTATCATAGAAATGGGCATTTTCAGGGTTGATCATTCTATGATCCTTTGACATCACTACGAACGTAGTATTCCTTATCAGTTTGTGCTTGCTGAGTTCTGCTCCCATAATGAGTTCCTCATGATTGATGTTAGATGATCCTTTGTAGTCAGCTTCCTTGAGGATTCTTCTCTTATGACATGTTTTGCATGATTAAGCATATAAGACCCTTTTCTTCTTTTGTTGAATGGCCTGCTTCCATACAAAGATCAGCAGCCATGTGAGCTTTATTCAGATTAGCTCATCAGGTCTTCAAGAACAGGCTTTGACATATAGGAATTTTATCAGAATCATTTCTGAACAATCTTAAGCCTTCTGCTGGTTGAATCTTTCTTGACTGAAGTCTTCTGCTTTAGCCTTCCTTAGTGTGGTCAGATAGACCAAGTACATGCAGGTTATAAATTTTTATTTTTGGTACCCATGGTTAAGTGGGTCTTGCTAGGTTAGTTTACCAAACCCCTGTTCCTTATATTTGAATAATCATCATGTTGACCACCATCAGTCGTATTCACGCATATACTACATTTAGATAATATATTTTGAGATGCATGGTGGTGAGTGTGAGAGAAATCTGCTATTTTAATAAAACACTCTTTTTCTTTGATGGTTTCATCATTTGCTAGGTTATGTTCACATGGTTTAAATGTTCACAGAGTGAGAATCAACTCTACAATTTATTTGTATCTGGTTGATTCATGGAGGTGATCAGTTTCTACGAATCTTCAAGATGCTCTCTGTAGAACTTATCATACTCTGTACTTAGACCATAGGTTGTACATGCATACTAACCCATCAGCAAAGATTACTTCTCATAAAATTAATTTAACTTTTGATGCTCTTATGACCCATTTCAAATTTCCTTCAAGATGTCATCTTCAACCTAAAACTTGGATGGAGAGAAAGTTTATAAGCACTTGAGTTTCCAACCTCAGTGTACTTTCTCTCTTCACCTTTTTAGGTAGATTATGATGTATACAATTATATTAGTGAGGAATCGTACCTTTCTACTGTCAGTTTCTTAACAGTCATTTATCTTAGACATACTGAGGTTAGGCATTGATGTGCATAGTTTCTCATTTGCTCCTGAGAGCTTATTGCTCTAGTTGACCTTCAATCAATCAGTCGTGGTCTTGAAGATGTAAGCTAAGAGAATCTTAGCATTTTTAATTCTTTGGCATCCTTCAGTTTGCTAAGTTTGCAACCAGCTTCTAGTTGGCCAGACACATGTTTGAGAAGATCTTCTTTCTTTTCTATATAAGCGTTTCTTAGCATCTGTGGCCTTTTCATCTTTCAGGGTGGTGGATGCTTGACTCTTTGTCGTTGATATTTCTTGAGCTTTCTATCCGGTCTTGATTAAGATCGAATGCGGTAAGGATTGGTCTTGTTGATGTATCAATTGAGAACATGGACCAATCTGAAAGCAAACTTCGTGTGTATATACACATATAACCTGTTCACAGTATTTCCAACGTGTGAGCTCATCTGCATATAACAAGTGACTTACTACTGAACTAAGTATAGAACTATGTTTGTGCCTAGGATCAGAATCAAAGCGATTAGCTTTTGAATATAGCATGAGAACCTGCTTTGATACCAATTGTTAGTTCCTAGTAGGCACAATAGATCTAGAAGGGGGGGTTGAATAGATCCTTTTTCTTTCAAATACTTTTCTGATTTATTTTGTATTGCTAATAATTTAGCATGTGACAAACATAAGAATCTTTTCAAGCACAATGAATAAGTAAAAGATCCCTTCATTGATATATTCATAATCATCATACATACATTGTTCGTAGAGAGTTAGTTCAAGAAGTAAGCAGTTAAAACATACATAGTAGTTATAGCAGTTAATGTAAATAATGTAAATGACATAAAGTAAAAGACACAAGGGGTTTTAAGTGGTTCAGAGACTCAAGCTCCTAATCCATCCTTCTGCTTTCAACTAGCGAGATTTCCACCAAGGAAGGGCAACACCTCGAATCACTAAGATTCCTTCAAGGCCGTGACCTTGGAACTTGATTCACTAAGAACTCTTCAAGGCCGTGACCTTGGAACTCCTCTAGTTCCCTAGGAACTCTTCAATCCCAGCAGGCTTGAAACTTCATTTAGTCCCTCCGGACAAGGACCCCTCAGGCCCTGGCTTCTTGTTGTTGAGTTGTTTGTTTGTTTGTTGGAGTTGGTGCTGAGCTGCTAAGATGTCTTTAAGATCTGAACATCTTCTGTACTTAGCAGCTTGGTGTGATCATCCTTGAAGTGCAATTGAGTGTTGCATGATGCTCAACTTCTTCAGTTACTCAACCACTTCTGATGATCCCTTGATGAACTGCCTTGAAGATCATTCCTCTTGATACTTGATGGTTGCACATGATGGGTTTCTAAGATGACTGTAAGCTCTTCTACAAGGTACTTAGAAACTCTCTCATGCTTGCCACCATGATGGCGTTGGTGATCTTTTTTTCTTGATACTTGTGCCTTCTCATGATGGACTTGCTAAGATGACTGTGAGCTCTCCTCTATGGTACTTAGAGTCTTCTCATGATGGACATCAAGATGACATTGATGCCCTTCTATCTCTTGGCAGTTCAGAACACTCTTTTTGTAGTAGAACTCTCACTTCTACATTGTAGAACTCTCAATTCTACTTCTTTCTTTTTCTGTCTCTAAGTGTTCTTGGTGGATCGTAGAGTGAGTCTTCAGACCTTCATTGGTCACTCACTATTTATGTTGGTTAGATCAGTCTACCACTTCTCCAAACTCAGCAACTCCAGCAGCCCTCGATCTTTGAAGCTCTTGCTGATTTATACTCCTTCCCAATCCTTCCGTTGGAAAGTAGCCGTTGAAAGCTATTCAACTATCTTCATAGATCTTGAGTTGACTGAGGTAGACTGCAGATGTGACATGTCATACTTTTCTGACACTGCAGTCAACTGTTTCACCTACCCCGTCAGAGATGTCACTTTAATGTCTTGGGCAGGTCGAAGACTTTATTTCCTTGTTTTAATTTCTCGATCAGAGGTTGTCCTTTTGCATCGATGCTCTTAATAAGCTCTTGTCTGAATATTACCCTTCAGATTAAACCGTTGCCAATGCTTCAGTCTTCAGCTATTCGAACTCTACGATTCTAATGCATGTCTTCATGGACCTGATCGTAGTGTCTTGTTGACTGGTAGAGACAACACTACGATCTTGAGGATTGTTCACTTGATCTTCAGTGTAGACCATCTCTTCCTCTTTTTGTGCAGTCCTTCATCACTTCTGTTTGCCTCGATTATTCTCAGGTACTGATGGCTTGATTCCTTGCTCTGGCCTCTTCTAAATAATAAGACACTTCCGATTTGTGGCGTGTCCAGCTCGCTTTCTCCTTGTGATCTCCCATTCACTTATCATCAATGGACTGACCCAATGCTTAATCACTTTAGCCTTGTTATTCAGAGGCTGACCAGTATCTCAGTGTGTACTCCATCAGTTCCTTCTTTGTTTGACAAACACTACGGTCCTGGTTACTTCCAAGATCATTGTCATATTTCTACTTGATACCATCACGCATATCCGACTTTCCTTAGTCGATTCATGTAAGTCTTCCTCTGATCTCTTTGTGGAAGACTTCATCTCAAATGGCTTCATAACTCAATCTGGATGTTGATTGGGTTGTTGCTTAGGTCTTCTGTTATCTTGCATGCCATTCGTTGAGTGCTCTCTGGTTTCCTTTAGGTGGGACGTATCTATGCAGTGTCAACCAGAGGTTTCATTCCTTTGGATATTCAGGGAGTGCTCATTTATTGAGAATCGTATTTGCTCTATGATTCTGCTTTGGCATTGTGAGCACATCTGTTGAGGTCTTAGTTCTGCACTCTACGATTCTGCTTTGGCTGTGCAGACACTATGAATCTGAGATCAAATCTTGACACTACGATTTCTGTCGTTGTGCTTGTTGTCTTCATCTGATCTTGCTAGACTACGATCTCTGCCTTTTATATGATTAGTAGACTCTACAACTCTGAGTGTAGTCTACGATTCTTGACTTGACTTTGGCGAGATACTACCGAGGCTTCGTAGGTAAAGTTGTCTCACGATTACGAATATGACTTCCTCAAGAGATCACGATTCAGGAAATGCTACCGACGACACACTACGATCCTTCCTCGTCTCTTCTGGCAGTCTACGAACTCTGAGATCTACTATCTTGCAGACTACGATTTTGCCTCGATAGATCTCGAGTTATTCTTGACTCTCTTGGCAGACTACGATTTCTGGTGCAGGGCTCGACGATTAGACAAGCCTATCAGTTACATCATAAGATCAACCTAACATGCTTGATCTTTCTATATTTATAGTCCTTGTACATCATTTCTTTTTAAGGACTTTACAAAGCTGTTTTACTTATGTGGGATCAACCTAACACATTTGATCAATTCATTCTAAGTCCTTGTACATATGTTTCTATTATCTATCAAGGGACTTTACAGCTTTTCTTAATGCAAGCATACTTGCATATTCATTCATATATATATATATATATATATATCATAATCAAATCATATGTAAATAGGAATATAATTCACATGCTTATTCCTGACAGCCCTGTATATGTTGTATTTTTATCTGTTTAAATTTATTATTTTTGTATTAAATTAAAGGTTGGATCTCTCGTGTATAAGAGGGGTTTAATTTCAATTTGGGAATCTGGGTATTGTTATTTTTTGCTATCTTTAGTGGGTTTTAGTTGAAAAACTTTTTTTGGTTCTTGGATTTGATGGGTTTATTTGAGGTTTCTTGTTGTTGACTTAAACTGCCTTTCTTGCTTGTACTTGTGGTTTTGTCACTGCTCTCATGTTTGGTCCAAGACAATGGAGAGTTTTATGGCTAGATTTTTTTCTTCGCTAGCATTGACCTGTATAGCTTAGCACAAATAATATGAAGAACTTTCTAAAGAAACTTCATATCATGTCCAACCACTCTGAAGATTTAGAAGGCTCTCCTACTTCATCAAAGAGCAATAGGTTGAGTGATGTTTCCTTACTTGAGAGGTTTTCGCAGTCTCAGTCCCATCATAATTCGGAATGTGTGTTTTTGTTTGATTCCAAATGAGTTTTTATTGTTTCTCCTTTTTAAAGACTGTGTGGGTAAGAACCATTATTTACAATAAAAATTTGATAGTAAGTGTGAGTTTTCCCCTCCCCTTGCGGGTAGAAGTTCAAACCTTTGCAGTGACAAAGTAGTAAGTGTGAGTTTAAATTACAAACTTGGACTAACATGATAGCTGAAGAAAGGTAATAGTAGTTGACTTAAGAGAAAACATCGAAATGATCAACTTCATGGTTTTGGCTAAAAACTGTATCTTTCTGGTTAAAGTTAAAATATATTTTTGCATCTATATCTGCATGCCCTCTCTTGACATACAGACGAATATTAGTTTGTTGTGGATAGATTTGATTTTAACTTATTTATATGTAACATGTAATATATAGATGGTCCATTAAACTGCAAACATATTCAAAAACAATATTTATTTGCATGTGCATATTTTCATATAGTTTAGGAAGCTTAGAAACCCGTTTGAGATTCACTTAGTAGGAGTGAATCTCAAATAGTCCCCGTTTTGGGACAGTTCTTGTATGTTTTGATCTCACTTAGGTCGGTGTTAACGACTTGAACACGTCTTTAAATTTTTTGAATTTTCGGTCAGTATATATCTCTTGATGTTCTTCGGGTGCATATTTAGACTACAATGTGTTAGTCTATTTCGTGTACTTGAAGACTATGGGGAGGTGCTGCCGAAATTTTTGAAAATTTAAATATGTGTTCAAGTTGTTGCATGATGGAACGTGGGTAAGCCGACCGATAGGAGTGAGGCTTAGCTTTCATATACAGTATCGTGAGTGGGGTTGAGCCGGTTATATATAACTTAGCGAGATTTCATTGATCAAAGTTCGTAGGGTAGCAAGTCGATGAGATGAATAGTCTTCCAACTTCGCGTTCAGATGTCCTTGTAAGAGGTGTGTGAATGAAGTGTGGAAGGAAAGGAGTGATGTCATGTGAGACTTATTTCATGTATGGGTTCAAGCAGGTTATATCGACATGGATCTATCATGGTGAAACTTGGTTGGATGAACATGAATCGTAACCAGGAATCCAGAGGTGACGAAACCTTTGATCTGTCTTAACATGATAATGAAAGCTTTGGTTCATACTTCGATGGAATCTGAACGGGGATGGCAAGATGGCGTCGAGTAAGAGTCGAATGATGGGGCTAAGGGTTTCTATGATTTATTGCATGAAGCAATGACGCCTAATCGTATTTACGGGCACCTAAAAGCACACCGCCTTATTTGCCGTGACTAAGTTTTTTACATTTCAAGAACGAAAGCATGATCAGTAGTGAGAGAGGTTTTAATGAATCTGTTAAGCATTGTGAAGGAGTGCTTACCGCAGCAATAAGTTACCTGGAGTCGTACTATGATGATGTGAAGAAAATGGTCAAAAGGCTCAATCTAGGGTATGAGAAGATTGATGCTTGTGAGAATGACTATATGTTGTATTACGGTGATGTTAATAAGGATAAGAGGTCATGTGATATTTGTGGTACAAGTAGATACTGTGAACAATGCAAGAAAAAGGGAAAAGACGTGCCGAGAAAGATCTTACGTTACTTTCCCATTGCCCCGAGGCTTCAGCGGTTGTTCATGTCAACACATACCGCCGAGGATATGAGGTGGCACTCTACACGGGACATAGTTGAAGGTCAACTGACGCACCCGGCGGATGGGCTTGAGTGGAAAATTTTTGATAACAAGTACACCTCGTTTGCTGAAGAGGTTCGCAATGTTAGGCTTGGACTTGCTACGGATGGGTTTAATCCGTTTAACGGGCCTTACACAAAGCCCTACTCAACTTGGCCGGTGATTACCTCCCGCCTTCGATGTGCATGAAAGATCCCTACATGTTCATGCCTTTACTGATTCCGGGTGATAAGAGTCCGAATAAAGACATCAATGTAAACCTCAGGCCGTTAGTTGATGAGTTGGAGATGTTGTGGGAAAAAGGGGTTCAAAACCGCCAACACTTAGGCAAAAAGCCGAAAAACAGGTCAAAACCTGCCTCGGTCATCCGAACGCCACGAAAACACACACATAGCACCGAGTAGGTATTAGACACGCGTTAGAACTTACGTGACTCGATTCCGATATACGGAATCCGATTTATCGTCCAGTTTGCAAAACTCGCTAACACTTAGGCAAAAAGCCGAAAATAGGTCAAAATCTGTCTCGGTCGTCCGAACGCCATGCAAACACACACATAGCTCCGAGTAGGTATTAGACACGTGTTAGAACTTACGGGACTCAATTCCGATATACGAAATCTGAGTTATCGCCCAGTTTGCAAAACTCGCCAACACTAAGACAAAAAGCCAAAAAGCCAAAAAATAGGTCAAAACCCGCCTCAGTCGTCCGAACGCCACACAAATACACACATAGCACCGAGTAGGTATTAGACATGCATTAGAACTTATGGGCCTCATTTCCAATTACAGAATTCGAGTTATCGCCCAGTTTATAAAACTCGCCAACATTTAGGGAAAAAGCCAAAAAATAGGTTAAAACCCGCCTCGGTCGTCCGAACGCCACGCAAACACACACATAGCACCGAATAGGTATTAGACATGCGTTAGAACTTACGGGACTCGATTCTGATATACGGAATCCGAGTTATCACCCAGTTTGCAAAACTTGCCAACACTTAGGCAAAAAGCCAAAAAACAAGTCAAAAACCACCTCGGTCGTCCGAATACCACGCAAACACACACATAGCACCGAGTAGGTATTAGACACGTGTTAGAACTTATGGGACTCGATTCTGATATACGGAATTCGAGTGATCATCCAGTTTGCAAAACTCGCCAACACTTAGGCAAAAAGCCAAAAAACAGGTCAAAACCCGCCTCGATCGTCCGAACGCCACGCAAACACACACATAGCACTGAGTAGGTATTAGACACGCATTAGAACTTACGAGACTCGATTTCGATATACAGAATCTGAGTTATCGCCCAGTTTACAAAACTCGCAAACACTTAGGCAAAAAGCCGAAAAAGAGCCCAAAACCCGCCCCGGTAGGCAGTTGACATGCGATCATAGGCAATAGCACCGCATAGGCAATAAACACGTGTTACAACTTACGGGACTCAATTCCGATATACGGAGCCCGAGTTAAGTCCTAGTTTGTAAAACCCGCTAACAGTTAGGCAAAAAGCGAAAAAGAGCCCAAAACCCGCCCGGTCGTCCAGTTGACACGCAAACACAGGCAATAGCACCACATAAGCAATAGATGCATTACAACTGATGGGACTCGATTCCGATATACGGAGTCCGAGTTCGAGTCCCGTCCGCCTAACTTGAAGAACACAAACTAAAATAATGTAAATATGTTTTCATTTTGATTTTTTTATTAATATTTTGATTTTGTAGGGTCTTGTTGATGAGACTCGTGGAGGTGGAGGTGAAGGCACTAGTGATGACCCGCCGAAATGATGATTTAGCAGTCTCCTCCAAAGACAGATGATGACCGTCGAGTTCATGATGAGTGACCTCCCAAGAGATAGGTGATGACCACGACTTGATGACATGGAGACAGGCGACGGGTTGTAATTAGTTTAGTTTATGTTATATTCTGAGTTTCATGTACGTATTTGTACAGTTTTTGAGTTGTACCGACGACCATTATATTTTTGATCTATATATTTGATTTGGATTACTAGTTTATAGCAGGTATAGTTGTTATTTGATGGTTGTTATTAGTTTATAACAAGTGTATATTTGTAAATGAACAGGGAAATTCTGAAATTTAAAAAAAAATTCAAAATATATGTAGTCATTGCCGACGGGGGTAATGGCGATGGCATTGACGTCGCCAGTGACATCTAGCGACAGACATGGTTTAAAACTCATTGTCGACGGCTATAAAGTCAATGCCGACGGAACTCCCGTCGACAATGAGTTTTTCCCTCAAAAATTTTATGGGGTCTTTGCCGACGGCCTTGCCGTCGGTATGGCCGTCGGTATTGGTAATATATCGTTGTTAACGAATCCCGTCGGTAATGACAATGATGCCGACGGCTGGCGACGGGAGCCAGGGGCGACGACCTGTGGGGTGTAAGTGGGGCGACGGTTTTGCCGATGGCATATGTCGTCGCCAATGACCTCACTGTCGACGACACTATGGTCATAGGTGATGGCAGTGCCCGTCGGCAATGACTGGTTTTCTTATTCCATCACTAAAAGTATAGACGAAAATTGTATGACCGAATCAGTAGCGTCAGTCCGTCACGCTAAAGGGAGGTGAGCTCAGTGAGTTGGATAAGGGTGAGCTTAAGATCCAGATATATATATATATATATATATATATATATATATATATATATATATATATATATATATATATATATGAGTAGTAGTCGATCTTTCAAGAAAAGGAAATCTATATAGAAGGAAAAGATAAAGAAAGTCTAGGCTAAACAAAATCTGCTTAATTAATACGCATGGGTTTTATATGATTTGACAATATCATGTTGAACTATATTATATATGGGAGTTGATATTAAAAATGCTAAATTTATGGGAATAATTAAATTATTTTTTTAAAGATAAATATGTCTTTATTATTAAAATAGTGTGACTAACATCTAAACACGTGATTAGCATGGTTGATCTTAAGTTCTCTCTTAGACAATTAGTAGGATTTACACGCATATTTTTCATAATCAAATTGATTGTCAATGGCATATTTGACTTTATAATAACAAAATGGTGTAGCTCTTGTTGATATCAGCTCCCTAAACAAATAAGGTGGTCTGATATATTAGAATTCCCCAAATTCTAACATATTTGTGTAATCTTGCTTATCAGTTGTCGAATCTTCTCTCAGATTACAACTTTCCTTGCTGTCGTGCAATCTTGCTTCTTCATTTTCTCCTATTTTGTAAATTGTAATGCATATAACATATTTGTGTTAACTTTTTCTTATTTATTATTTGACTCAACAGAAAACTTGGTTGAGATTCTTGTTCTTTATAATTAATCGGAAGTGTCAAGTGAAAGAAAATATACTCAAAATCCAGGTTTTATTGTTATTTGTTAATTATTTTTATTGTTTTTTATTGTGTTGTGTTTATTATAAAAATTAAAAAAATGCTTCGTAAGAAACAACTTTCCGGAAATCTCAAGAGACAAAGAATGAAAAAAGAAGAAGAAATTGCTCAAAGTTTAAGAGGATCTTTGAATAGATATTTTGTTAAACAAACCAATGCTTCACTTAAAAATTTAGATGAAGATTTACCAAATGAATATGAACAACCAATTCAATTGGAAGAATTAGTAGAAAATGAGAATGATGTGAATGAAGAAATTGGTAATCGAGATGAAAATAAAAATAATGATGAACCTTTCCTTGATGAAAATAAAAATATTGATGAACCTTGCCATGAAAATGAATGTCCCGATCGAAACAAGATTTGATTTGAACATTTATGATCCACGAGTTTGGGATAATCTTCATGTAAAAATGAGAGATTTACTTGTAGAAAAAGGTCCCCTAAGAGAAACTAATCTCAAATTCCACATGGACGAACACAATAGACATTTTTCTTTAAATTATTATCTTCGCACGTTACCAAATGGGGAAACTAAGGATCGAAAATGGCTAGTACACTCAAAGGAGTTGGATAAAGTGTTTTATTTCTGTTGTAAGTTGTTTAAAATAATGAATTCTAGAAGTCAGTTAACTAGTGACGGAACTAAAGTGTAAGACCCCAAATTATTAATAAATGAAATTTATTTTCCTCTATTTATTATTTTGAAATAGTAAGGGTTGACTTGATTAATGTGGATAGTTATGGGTAAAATACGCAAATATTTCGAATAAGCAAGTGGTTATAAAATATTCATTATTGTCTGGAAATATTCGTTTGGTGCAATATTCAATATTAAATCTTGTCGGGAATATTAAATGCGACGGTAGCGATCATTTATGGGCCCCATAACTGAAAAGCGATTGGATGAAGAAAACGACAAATATAAGTTGTTTATAAATAATGGCGTAGTTGTTAACGTTAATACTGTTGGAATACCCGGTGGTTAAAACACACTAATACGCGTTGTTGAACAAAGTAGCACACCAGTATTGCACTAATTATTGATTCTTACGTAAGAAGGCACTACTCAATAATTGTTACAAGAATTATTCGCTCAAGATTTTATTTTATTGATTCAATAATTCACGCATTGATATTTTATATTACTGTTGTTTCAATAAATTGTCATTACACAGTATTTTCCATTATCGAAGCAATAATTCATATTATCTGAATAATATTATTAGAAAACATTATTGGCAATGTCTAGAAAGTTCTGTCTAAGGAGAGGTTTGGTCACCTAATCATGCACCAAGAAGTGAGAAATCTTTATTCGAAAGCCCTCTTCTGAGGAACTACACGGTTGCCAAGACTTATGATTCTGTAATATTATTTGTGAATAATTAATTATTGATTTATATGATGAGGAAAATATTGATTTTATGTGGATATAGATGGAGAAAATTTTTCAAATGACAATTGTTGAAAATTAATATTTTATCTTTTTCTGATAAAATAATTCATTTAAATATATTATTTTAATAATATATTAACGGTGATATTTTTATAATGAATGTGGGATATATGAGTATATGAGGAGGAAGAGTATTTTTGTGGCATTAAATGTTTAACACATATTTTGTGTGTTGGTGGACACAATTATCGAATAGAAATTTGATTATAGCCTGTAAAATCGTCCGTTTATGAATTTCGGTCAATTTCTCTTTGGAATTTGGAAAAACTTTCTTCTGCAAAGTTGTAGAGAATTGAATTTCCTATAAAAAGTCGCGAGATTCGAATTTTCTGATAAAAGGGCTATTTATTATGAATTATTGAAGTTCCGAAGTTCCGAAATAATTGATTTTTGGAAGTTTAAAATATTTTTAATTACAAAAACGTTTTTTTTCATTTTTGAAACTCATTTAACATGTGATTAGGAGGTTGAATTCAGATTGTTAGTGTGCGTAGAGAATTTGTAATATATATAATATTATTATATTAAATTTTCTACTTTGGTGTTCTAAGCATTTTCATATAAATAGGTGCTTGGGTTAGAATTGAAAATCACACCGTAACTGAAGTTTTCCTCTCTCGTATTATCGGCGTATTCTTGCGAGTATTTTGAGTATACTTTGAGTATTGCTATACTGATTGCAAGTTCAAGTCATAGCCTATATCCAGGTGTTTCAACTAGAAATCTTGTCTTTCGGAGTAAAGGATGTTATTTTATTCAAAATGATATTATTTCTTCAATATCATTATGCCGAAATATTGGTTGGAAATTTTATGAAATTTGAAACTTTTTTTCGTGTCGGGGTTACTATTCATGAGTTACTATTCATGAGTTACTATTCACGAAGTTATTATTCATGAGTTCTTATTCACAAGTTACTATTCATGAGTTCTTATTCACGAGTTACTATTCACGAGTACTATTCATGAAGCGTGAAGATGTTTTTTTTGTGAAATTTCTATCTTTTGGTGTGTTTGAGTTACTATTCACGTATCTGGCACTATTCACGATATCTGAGACTATTCACGTATACGGCACTATTCACGAATACGACACTATTCACAGAAAAAATTAAATTTTTGTTTTTGTCCAAAATATCTATTGTGGATACTAGCTTTGATTGTATCCATGTTTTGATCATTCTTGAATTTTACTCCACCACGATTACTTATGAAGTATTTTGAACTTGGATTGTTTAAAAATCTGAATCCTTAATATTTGTTCTTTTGTTTCAATTGGATTCGTTTCCTTTAACATATTTTTCATCATCCTCGGTCTAAATGATGATATTATTGAATATCTTTGGCTCAGTAGTGCAAAAGATGAAAGATTTCTTGATGAATATCTTTTGGCCGTAGTGCAAAAGATGAGCAGTGTTGAGATGAACATGGAGAATGATTAATATCTTTGGCCCGTAGTGCAAAAGATGAGCAGTGTTTAGATGAACATGACCAACTGATGAATATCTTTGGCTGTAATGCAAAGATGAATATTTGATTCCGGATATATATTGATTGATGTTACGAGGATAAAATATCGACGATGAACTTTTAAATTCATATATAGAAGATAGTAGTTTGCATTCTCTACTTAACTCTTCTAATGAATTATTATTTCATTGCGAAGATTGATTTAAAACCGGTTGTCTATTGTATTCTATTAGATTTTTTCCTGTTGGAGACTAACGATAATTTGTTGTATATTATCTTAGTCATAATATTCTTCTTTGGGCTAGTTGAGCTCACCCTTTTTCCTTGTTGTTCCATTTTCTTCTCGGGAGGCGAGAATGTAGCGAGTACTAATGAGATATGGAATGAAGGTTCTAGAGAGAGTTGTTTAGTAGTCCTCACAATTTTTGTAAAATAATGTATAAATAATTGTGATGAGGATTTATTTGGGTATGTATATTGTCTAGATGCCAATATCTGTATTTAAACTCACAGTTTATATGTTGTAATAATAAAGTTGTAGTTATTTCTGTACCATGTATTTGGCGACTCAGAATGGGTTGGATGGAATGGACCTATTTTGGGGGCGTCACATAAAGATTGGAAACATCTTGGTGAGAAGCTTAAACAACATGAAAGCAGTATTGAACACCTCACTAACTTGAGGTCTTGTGTTGAATTGCAAATTAGATTAAAAACAAATCAAACAATAGATACAGAATTACAAGAGCTAATCAAGAAAGATACACTACATTGGAAAAATGTTATTGTCACAATCATCGCTGTTGTGAAATGTCTTGCTATACATAATTTGGCTTTTTGTGGAACAAATGAAAAAAATTATGAAGATGGTAATGGTAACTTTTTAGGCCTACTTGAAATGATTGCAGAGTTTGATCCAGTAATGCAACACCATTTTTGACTCATTAAAGATAAGAACATTCATTTATCATTATCTTAGCCATAAAATTCAAAATGAGTTGATAGCTATTTTAGCATCAAATGTTAAACATGCAATCATTGAAAAAATAAAAACAGCTAAATATTTTTCAATCATTCTTGATTGTACTCCTGTTGCAAGTCACAAAGAACAAATGATTTTAATATTGAGGTGTGTAGATGTTTCCAGTACTCCAATAAATATAGAAGAGTACGTTTTAGAGTTTCTGAATGTGGAAGATACATCTGGATTAGGAATTTTTAATGAATTGCAAAATGTAATGGAGTCCCTTACACTTAATATTGATGATGTGAGAGGACAAGGTTATGATAATGGCTCTAATATGAAAGGGAAAAATCTATGTAAGACCCCAACTTATTATTAATGAAATTTAATTTTCTCTATTTATTATTTTGAAATAGTAAGGGTTGATTTGATTAATGTGAATAGTTAGGGTAAAATCGCAAATATTTCAAAATAAGCAAGTGGTTATAAAATATTCATTGTTGTTTGGGGAATATTCGTTTGGTCGTGGAATATTAAATGCTTCGTGGGGGGAATATTAAATGCGACCAGTATGACCATTTATTGGGCCCCATAACTTAAAGCGATTGGATGAAAAAAAGCGACAAATATAAGTTGTTTAAAAATACTTGGCGTAGTTATTCTGAATTATCTTTGTTAAAATACTAAATTGGTTAAAAACACGAGAGCTTTACGGTATTGCACCAATTATTGATTCTTACGTGAAGGCACTACTCAATAATGGTTACGATAATTCTTATCAATATTTTATTTTATTGATTTAATAATTCTTTGCGTTGATATTTTATATTGTTGTTGTTTGATAATTGTCATTACGGTATTTTCATTATCGAAGCAATAATTCATATTATCCCGAATAATATTATTAGATAACATTATTGGCAATGTCTAGAAAGTTATGTCTAAGGAGAGGTTTGGTCACCTAATTAATTGTGGCGATAAGAGAAATTCTTATTGGAAAGCCCCTCTTTCACAGGAGGCGCACTGGTTGTCGATATTGTGATTACGTAATATTATTTGTGAATAATTAATTATTGATTCATATGATGAGGAAAATATTGATTTTATGTGGATATAGATGGAGAAAATTTTTAATGTGACAATTGTTGAAAATTGAAATTTTATCTTTTTACGATAAAATAATTCATTTAAATATATTATTATATTTTAATAATATAATAATGGTGATATTTTTACAACGAATGTGGGATATATGAGTATCTGAGGAAGAAGAGTATTTTTGTTGCAATAAATGTTTAAAACATGTTAAACATATAAATTGGACCCCATTTATTATTTGAAATTTGATTATAGCTTGTAAAATCGCCCGTTTGTGGATTTCGGTCAATTTTTATTTGGAATTTGGAAAAACTTTCTTCTGCAAAGTTGTAGAGAATTGAATTTCCTATAAAAAGGTGCGAGTTTCGAATTTTCTGACAAAAAGGCTATTTATTGTGAATTATTGAAGTTCCGGAGTTCGGAAATAATTGATTTTTGAAAGTTTTAATTGTTTAAAATAACAAAAATGTTTTTGTGGTTGGTTGGTAGGCACATGTGTTGCAAAATATGCTGAAATCAGAATTTCCAAGTTTGCGTATGATTTATATAAATTTATTAATATTTTATTAAATTTTCTGCTTTGGTGTTCTAAGCATTTTCTTATAAATAGGGTGCTTAGGTTAGAATTGAAAATCACACCAGAAACTAATGTTTTCTCTCTCTATATTATCGAGCGTATTCTTGTGAGTATTTTGAGTATATTTTGAGTATTGCTATACGGTGCAAGTTCAAGTCATAGCCTATATATTAGGTGTTTCAAATTTAAATCTTGATCTTTCGAGGTAAGGGATGTTATTTTCTTCTCAAATGATATTATTTCTTCAATATCATTATCTTTGAAATATTGGTTGGAATTTTTTATCAAATTTGGAACTTTTTTCATGTCCTGAGTTACTATTCATGAGTTCTTATTCACGAGTTTCTATTCAAAGTACTTATTCATTAAGCGTGATGATATTTTTTTGGGAAATTTCTATCTTTTAAGTGTTTGAGTTACTATTCACGATATCGATATTATTCACGATATCTGAGACTATTCACGAATCATCGCTTTATTCAGAAAAATAAAATTTCTTCTTTTTGTCCAAAATATCTATTCGGATACTAGCTTTGATTGTATCCATGTTTTGATCATTCTTGAATTTTACACCACTATGATTATTTTTGAGGTATTTTTGGACATGGATAAAACAAAGTACTGAATCCTTAATCCTTAATCCTTGTCATTTTGTTTCCTTTGGATTCGTTTCTTTAAAAATATTTTTCATCATCCTCGGTCTTAAATGATGATATTATGGAATATCTTTGGCTTTGTAGTGCAAAGATGAATGATTTCGATGAATATCTTTGGCCGTAGTGCAAAGATGAGCAGTGTTTAGATGAACATGACCAATGATGAATATCTTTGGCTGTAGTGCAAAGATGAATATTTGATTCAGATGTATATTGATTGATGTTACGGGGATAAAAGATGAGCGATGAACTTTTAAATTTATACATAAAAGATAGTAGTTTGCATTCTCTACTTAACTCTTCTAATGAATTATTATTTCTGCTGCGAATATTGATTTAAAACTTGTTGTCTATTGTATTCTATTAGATTTTTTTCCTGTTGAAGACTAATGATAATTTGTTGTATATTATCTTAGTCATAATATTCTTCTTTGGGCTAGTTGAGCTCACCTTTTCCTTTTGTTCCATTTTTCTTCTCGGGAGGCGAGAATATAGCGAGTACGCAGTGGGGTATGGAATGAAGGTTCTAGAGAGAGTTGTTTAGTAGTCCTCACCATTTTTGTAAAATAATGTATCAATAAATGTGATGAGGATTTATTTGAGTATAGATATTGTCAGAAGATAATATTTGTATTCAAACTCACTGATTTCTTTGTTGTAATAATAAAGTTGTTGTTTACGTACCATGTATTGACAACTCGAGAATGGGTGATGTATACCTATTTTGGGGGCGTCACGGTTGGTATCGAGCTTAGGGATATGATCTCTGGCGGAGATCGGGGAATAGAACTAGGAGGGAGAGGCGAGTAAATCCTTCGCTAGTGTGTCCTACCTAAGCTTATTTGTTAGTTAGTCAAGATATATAGGGATATTATGTGATATATTGATTTCCTTAATTAACCCTTGTTTTATGGCGGTATTTGAGAATGTCGTGAGAATATTAACAATGGAAATGAGACCGTGGAGACGCTTTGTACTCACCAACGAGGAGAAGCGTCAACAGTTGGCAATGTTCCTCCTGTGAACAATACCATCGAAAGAGATGATGAGCGAGGGGATGTTTAGAAGCTTTTTGCGATTCATGCAAAATCGAGACGAAGAGACTTCGTGTTCAAAATCTGGGAGGAAATGATAGCAATTCACGGGTTGTCATCACAATGACGGTTTAAAGAGTTGGGACCATCGAATTTAAGGGAAAGCGGATCCGATCATGGCGGAAACATGGGTCAAGCAAATTACCAAGATATTCGATGTCTTGGGATGCACGGAGGAACAGAAAGTTCCATTCGCCACCTTTATGTTCCGTGCGAGGAAGGCGGACTCTTGGTGGGAGTCGTGAAGCGTACCCATCCGTACCGCACTCATCATGTCTTGGGAAATGTTTCAGAAACTATTTAATGACAAATACTTTCACGAAAGTGTTACGTCGTATATGAAGGAAGTGGAGTTCATCAGATTAGAGCAAAACAACATGGCGGTGTCTCGATGCGAGGCAAAGTTTGCGAGTTATCTAGGTTTGCATCTCATTTGGTGGAGAATGAGGAGCATATGACGCGGATGTTTCTTAGAGGTTTGAAACCCAAGATACGTCATTATCTCATTTCTCATAAATTTTATCTCTATTCGGATGTTGTAAATGAGGCCCAATTATTAGGCGAGATAACGAGTACGGTCGGCTGAGGACCACAACCAGGATCATCTCGGAGATGGTAGTCAACAAACAATGATAACCGGCGGAGAAAGAAAAGAGCGGACAAAATGGTAACCACTCTGGTGGTAATCATGGCCATGAAAATAGAAGAAGCGAGTGGGAGGAGATTTTAAAAGAGGAGATTTAACAACGACCATGTGAAGGCAGCGGTCTTGGCGATAAAGAAGCGGGTTCTAAGGGAGGAGAAACGACCACCGGTTATATCTACAAATGCGTAAAAGAGGACATATCGATCCAAAGCGCCCACAACAATTCAAGGTATGCTATAATTGTGGAAAGGAAGGACATATCGCTTTCGAGATTATGCGGTAGTGAAACCTAGTTAATGGGGACGGTGACTCAAAAGATCATCCAAAAAAAGTCAAAGTCAATGATTCCGGAAAGGCGTTTGTTGTGGTGGTCAAAATCGAGGAACCCAAACGAGGTGATCACGGGTAAGCTATTTATAAATTCTTACGAAGTTTATACCTTACTTGATCTGGGGTGCTACCCATTCATTTATCTCTCTGCATGTGCTCAGCGTTTAAACTTGACTCAGGAGAAATTAGACTTTGACATATCTGTGGAAACTCAGTTAGGAGAAACTTTCATCACATCCCTTTGTTTATAAATCTTGTTTGATTCAAGTTGGCACCATCACCTTACATTGACCTTATCTCTTTAAAGATACTTGCTTTTGATGTGATTTTAGGGATTGATTGGTTAACTACTCATCATGCCAAAATTGATTATTTTTCGTAAGATTGTTAGTTTTCATATTCTTAACCAACTTTGTTATGCAATTCAAGCAACTAAACCATTAAAATCAATCATCATCATATCTAATCATAAAGCTATTCGTTTATTGAAAAGCGGATGTCAAGCTTTCTTAGCCCATGTTATGGATTTGAATAAAGACACGTCAAATTTGAATAATATTCTTGTTGTTATTGACTTTCTGTCGTATTTCTTGAAGAACTTCCGTGTGTCTACACCCGAGCGTGAAGTTGAATTCTTTATTGATCTTGAACACAGTACAAAGCCCATTTCTAAAACCCCATATCGAATGGCTCCTATTGAACTTGAGGAGTTAAAGGTCCAACTACTAGGAATTATTGGACATCGGTTTCATTCGTCTAATACATCTCCTTGGGGTGCTCTGTTTTATTCGTAAAGAAGAAAAAGCGGGAGTATGCGACTTTAATATTGACTATCGGGGAATTGAACCATGTCACCATCAAGAATAGGTATCCTCTACCTCGTATTGATGACTTGTTTGACCCGATTCTGAGGGGCACAATTCTTTTCAAAAATCGATCTTCATTACGGATATCATCAATTTGAAGATTAGGCGAGGATATTCAAAGCGCGCTTTAGAACTTCGATGACGGCATTATGAATTCTTAGTCATGTCTTTCGGATTGACTAATGCTCCTACGGCTTTCATGGATATGATGAACCGAGTATTCAAGGAATATTTGGATCAGTTTGTTGTTGTCTTTATTGATGACATCCTCATATATTCCAAAAGTCGTGAAGATAATGAGCACCATTTGAAGCTGGTACTCCAAAGGCTTCGTGAAAACAAACTATATGCCAAATTGAAGAAATGCGAGTTCTGACTTGAGGAAGTAGCATTTCTTGGGCACGTGGTGTCAAAACATGGAGTATCAAGTGGACGTGAAGATTGAAGCAATACAAAGTTGGGAGCAGCGAAGTCGGTGGTGATCAAATACGTAGCTTTACGGGTCTAAATGGTTATTATCGGAGATTCGTGGAAGGGTTTTCTCGAATCGCTACTCCATTAACCCACTAACTCGGAAGGATACAAAATTCGTTTGGAGCGAAGAATGCGAGAAGAGTTTCCAAGAGCTTAAGAGGAGACTTATTTTTATTTTGTTCTAACAATACCATCTGGTTCGGATGGATTTGTTATCTACTGATGCCGCTTGCAAAGTGTTAGGATGTGTTCTCACTGGCGTGGGAAAGTCATAGCCTATGCCTCGCAACAACTTAAAGAGTATGAGAGGAATTATCCTACTCATGATCTAGAGTTAGCGGCCGTCGTTTCGCTGCTAAAGATATGGAGGCACTATCTATATGGGGAGAAAGTGGAGATATATTCGGACCATAAAAGCCTTAAATATTTCTTCACTCAAAAAGAACTCAACACGCTGGCAAATGACGTTAGCTCGAGCTATTGAAAGACTACGACCACACTATTTAATACCATCACCGAAAAGCGAGCGTGGTAGGCGACGCGTTGAGTAGAAGATCATATGCGAGAATGAGTGCGATGATGTCAAGTATATATCATAGAGCCAACTTTAATAGAAAAAGTTAAGGTTGCTTCAAGCCACCAGGCCGAAATGATGCATATGAAGAAGAAAGTACAAGAAGGAGCTATTTGAAGCGAGAATTGATGAAGAAGGAATACTTGAGTCCACTCTAGACTTTGTGTCCCTAACGACTCGATTTGAAGTACAAGATTATGATGGAGGCACTGATACACCATTTGCAATCCATCTGGAAGTACCGAAATGTATCGTGATCTTGACATACATTTTGGTGGAACAATATGAAGAGAGATTGCAAAGTTTATCTCGATATGTTTAACTTGTCAACGTGTAAAGGCGGAGCATCTAGTACCAAAGGGTCCGTTGCAACCACTTGAGATTACGAAATGGAAGTGGGAACACATTACCATGGATTTCATACGGGTCTTCCTACGGTTTCTCAAGGCATCAATGCTATTTGGGTTATTGTTGATAGATTAACCAAGTCCGCTCATTTCTTGCCGTCACGGAGACTTATTCCTTGAACGTCTTGCTAGTATATGACG
This sequence comes from Panax quinquefolius, assembly GCA_020205615.1. Classification (NCBI taxonomy): domain Eukaryota; kingdom Viridiplantae; phylum Streptophyta; class Magnoliopsida; order Apiales; family Araliaceae; genus Panax; species Panax quinquefolius. The sequence goes on from CM035152.1 coordinate 148,657,040, forward strand.
TGAATGAGATTGTGAGGTTGCATGGCATGCACTGTATCCATAGTTTTGGATCGTGACCCAAGATTCACTTCAAGATTTTGGGTTAGCTTGCAATAAGCTATGAGCACGAATTTATAATTTAGTTCGGCATACCATCCTCAAACGGACGGACAATCAGAAAGGACTATTCAAACTCTTGAAGATTTATTAAGACTCTGTGTCCTAGACTTCAAGGGCAGTTGGGATAAGTATTTACCATTGGTGGAATTCTCCTACAACAACAGTTATCAGGTAAGTATAGGTGTGGCTCCATTTGAAGCATTATATGGACGAAAGTGTCGCTCTCCAGTATGTTGGGACAAGGTGGGTGAAGCCACATTGTTGGGACCCGAGTTGAATACGTATGATCTCGAAAAAAGATCCAAATGATTCGACAAGCGTATACAAACGGTACAAGATCGACAAAAGAGTTATGCGGATCTTCATCGAAAGGACGTGAAATTTAGTATAGGGGATCATGTATTGTTGCGAGTTGCTCCATGGAAGGGAGTTACAAGACTTGGGAAGAGAGGAAAGCTCAATCCACGATTTATTGGTCCATTTCAAATTCTTGACCGAGTAGGAAATGTAGCCTATAGACTCGCATTACCTCCAAGTATGTCTCGTGTTCATAATGTGTTTCACATATCCGTACCCGTAAATATGTGAAAGACCGAACCACGTTATAGAGTTAGAGCCGGACGAGATAGTAGAAGACTTAACGTATGAGGAGGTACTGTCAAGATCTTGGATAAGAAGGAGCATGTCCCACGCTATGAAAGGTCATACCACAAGTTAAAGTTACGTGGTGGAATCATCTTATTGAGGAAATGACACGGGAATTGAAAGCGGAAATGAAAGCGAGGTATCCTCACCTTTTCAAACACACAGAATGCGTCGTCAATTTCGAGGACGAAATTTCATAAGGAGGGAGGTTGTAAGACCCAACTTATTATTAATGAAATTTAATTTCTCTATTTATTATTTTGAAATAGTAAGGGTTGATTTGATTAATGTGGATAGTTAGGGGTAAAATACATAAATATTTCAAAATAAGCAAGTGGTTATAAAATATTCATTGTTGTCGGGGAATATTCGTTTGGTCGTGGAATATATTAAATCTTGTCGGGAATATTAAATGCGACGCTAAAGTAGACCATGTGTATGAGCCCATAAGCGAAAAGCGATTGGATGAAGAAAGCGACAAATATAAGTTGTTTAAAAATAACGGCGTAGTTATTCACAATTATCTTGTTAAAATACTAAATTGGTTAAAACACGGTAGAACAATATTATTGCACCAATTATTGATTCTTACGTAAGAAGGCACTACTCAATAATGGTTACGATAATTCTTATTCGATATTTTATTTTATTGATTTAATAATTCTTTGCGTTGATATTTTATATTCTTTGTTGTTTCAATAATTGTCATTACACAAGTATTTTTCATTTTCGAAGCAATAATTCATATTATCTGAATAATATTATTAGATAACATTATTGACAATGTCTAGAAAGTTACATACAGGAGAGGTTTGGTCACCTAATTGCGAGCTGTAAGGAGAAATTCTTATTGGAAAGCCCCCTCTTTCCTAGAAGGCGCCTTGGTTGTCGATATTGTGATTACGTAATATTATTTGTGAATAATTAATTATTGATTCATATGATGAGAAAAATATTGATTTTATGTGGATATAGATGGAAAAAATTTTAATGTGACAATTGTTGAAAATTAAAATTTTATCTTTTTCGATAAAATAATTCATTTAAATATATTATTATATTTTAATAATATAATAATGGTGATATTTTTACAACGAATGTGGGATATATGAGTATCTGAGGAGGAAGAGTATTTTGTTGCAATAAATGTTTAAAACATGTTAAACATATCTAATTGGACTCCATTTATTGGACCGAAATTTGATTATAGCTTGTAAAATCGCTTGGTTTGTGGATTTCGGTCAATTTTTGTTTGGAATTTGGAAAAACTTTCTTCTGCAAAGTTGTAGAGAATTGAATTTCCTATACAAAGGTGCGAGTTTTGAATTTTCTGACAAAAGGGCTATTTATTGTGAATTATTGAAGTTCCGGAGTTCCGAAATAATTAATTTTTAGAAGTTTTAATTGTTTAAAATAACAAAAACGTTTTTGTGGTTGGTTGGTAGGCACATGTGTTGCAAAATATGCTGAAATCAGAATTTCCAAGTTTGCGTATGATTTATATAAATTTATTAATATTTTATTAAATTTTCTATTTTGGTGTTCTAAGCATTTTCCTATAAATAGGATGCTTAGGTTAGAATTGAAAATCACACCAGAAACTGAAGTTTTCTCTATATTATCGGCGTATTCTTGTGAGTATTTTGAGTATACTTTGAGTCTTTGCTATACGGTGCAAGTTCAAGTCATAGCCTTTATATTAGGTGTTTCAAATTTAAATCTTGATCTTTCGATGTAAGGGATGTTATTTTCTTCTCAAATGATATTATTTCTTCAATATCATTATTTGAAATATTGGTTGGAAATTTTATCAAATTTGGAACTTTTTCATGTGAGAGTTACTATTCATGAGTTCTTATTCATGAGTTCTTATTCACAAGTTACTATTCATGAGTACTATTCACGAAGCGTGATGATGTTTTTTGGGAAATTTCTATCTTTTGGTGTGAATTACTATTCACATATAAAGACTATTCACGATATCTGACACTATTCATAGAAAAATAAAATTTCTTCTTTTTGTCCAAAATATCTATTCGGATACTAGCTTTGATTGTATCCATATTTTGATCATTCTTGAATTTTTACACCACTATGATTATTTTTGAGGTATTTTTGGACGTGGATAAAACAAAGTACGAATCCTTAATCCTTAATCCTTGTCATTTTGTTTCTTTGGATTTGTTTCTTTAAAAATATTTTCATCATCCTCGGTCTTAAATGATGATATTATGGAATATCTTTGGCTCAGTAGTGCAAAGATGAATGATTTCGATGAATATCTTTGGCCGTAGTGCAAAGATGAGCAGTGTTTAGATGAACATGACTTAATCGATGAATATCTTTGGGCTGTAGTGCAAAGATGAATATTTAATTCTAGATGTATATTGATTGATGTTCTGAGGATAAAAGATAGAGCGATGAACTTTTAAATTCATACATAGAAGATAGTAGTTTGCATTCTCTACTTAACTCTTCTAATGAATTATTATTTCCGCTGCGAATATTGATTTAAAATTTGTTGTCTATTGTATTCTATTAGATTTTTCCCTATTGAAGACTAACGGTAATTTGTTGTATATTATCTTAGTCATAATATTCTTTACTGGGCTAGTTGAGCTCACCCTTTTCCTTTTTGTTCCATTTTTCTTCTCAGGAGGCGAGAATATAAGCGAGTGCATTTAGCGAAAGGTATGGAATGAAGGTTCTAGAGAGTTGTTTATAGTCCTCACCATTTTGTAAAATAATGTATCAATAAATGTGATGAGAATTTATTTGAGTATAGATATTGTACAGAAGATAATATTTGTATTCAAACTCGCGCTTTCTTGTTGTAATAATAAAGTTGTAGTTATTTACGTACCATGTATTGACAACTCGGAATGGGTGATGTATACTATTATTTTGGGGGCGTCACGTAAGCATCTATTTGAAAAGTTTTTCTAAATTAAAATTATTGAAATCTTACTTGCGGACCACCATGACTCAAGATAGGCTAAATGGATTAGCGATATTATGCATTGAAAAGGATATGTTAGAAAACATTAAATATGATAGTATAATTGATAATTTTGCATCTAAAAGTGCAACAAGAAGACATTTTAAATGATGTTTTGTGGTTCAGAATTCATTATTTTTTTTTTGTAGGTACATGTGATGATTCTTTGCTTCAATTAATTGTGAAGGATGAAAAGAAGATTGATCAAATCAAGAAATGCTTATGGAGATTCGGGAGGAAGCATGTAGATTCAAATATGTAAGTTTTATTTTTTAATGCAATGATTACAATCCGGGGTACTCTTTTTCCTTCGTTTGGGGTTTTGTCCCATTGGGTTTTTTTCCCAAACAATGTTTTAACGAGGCCCCAAAGTGTTTTTCCTTATTTTTTGTAAATTCTTATAATTTTAATAAAATTAATTAGTTGATAATTTATTTATTTTTTTGTTTAATTTGTATAAAGGGACACACTTGAGAAAATTAAATCACAGGCCTTAGAAAACCACTGGACCGACTCTCTTACTACATTTGTATATATATATATATATATATATATATATATATATATATATATATATATATATATATATATATGACAATGACGATCCATAACATGTATTTCTTATGAATCAAAAATGGACAAATAACATATCCACCTTACATTATAATTATCAACGGTGAAGATTAAAAATTATTACTCGCTTTCCGCTAGTTAAACTAGTGGACTGAAAAAAAAAATTAACAGGTTGATTATGCCCATGCCCCCCATCAACTTCATCCATATTAAAAAAATTGAATTGTCCACTAGTTAAACTAGCGGATGTAATATCCATACAATTTATCCGCCTTTTGTTAAGTACAATGTAACATTTTTAAAGTCTTGAGTATTAGTGATTTATGACATGACATTCAAACTGAATCCTTTTTTTAATCTACTACTTGTTAATTATACCTTAATTAATAAGTGAACCAAAAATTTGCCTAGACAGAATACAAGAGTTTTTGTATCCTTAAATCGACGAAAATTGCCTTGAAGAACCAGGGAAACAACAACTGTTGGAGCACCAAGGGCTCTAAGTGAAAGAAACTGATTAGCTGGATCATGCATAGAGAAAGCCTGTTATAAAATTATCCTTCTGTCAACATGTCTAACAAACATAAATAATATACAAAGAGAAAATTGAGTGATAAAGAAATTTTAAAGTAACGGCCCTGACCATGCTAGTTACAAAATTTATACCTTTAATCTTGTGTGTGTATATATATATATATAGACAATTTTTTCAACGAATCATAAGAAGCGAACTAAAAATAAACCGACTATAATAATAATTTTTCTCGTCGTTATAGCATAGAAAACGATTTTTTATGCCAGAGAGAGATGGTTGTAATTGCTAGAACTAAAAGAAATTAATGCGTCAAGGAGGCAGAGACCTAAAATAGAAATAGCATGCATAAGCGCAGTTCATAATTATCTATGGACTGAGATGAAAAAGAACCCCACACACTATGCACGTCAACATAAGCTCTCATCTTCAACTTATAAAAGAGAAGATATTCCTCCCTTCCACCAAAGTAAATGATATATATATATATATATATATATATATATATATATATATATATATATATATATATATATATATTCTTTTTCATGAGTCCATTAATTTATATATGGATGGTTATTTGATTGATATACATTAAAATTCTTAGGGTCCTCTTTTAATTAAAGTTTAAGATTTTAGATGATCATGAGTTGGCTACTTAATTAGTATGCTATCACATATATGAGAGAATTTTGAATGTGTAAGATTTTGGGTTCAACTATTTTCGAAGGTACATTGCCCTTTAAATATATAACTAAATTTGTAATTGGTGAAGTATTAGTATTCTCTCAAAAAATTATAAACTGAAACTCAAGATCATATATATACATATGTGTGTTTAATATTCTTTTTTGTCCTCAAAAGGATGACTAAAGGTATAAATTTTTTGTTCTAAAAAAGATGAGATAAAATACATAAAGTGAAGAATAAATATATCTTTTAGTGGTGTTCATTAGTATAAAAAAGCTAAAAATACTCATCACATTATATAATTTTGTGAGGTCATTAAAGATAAATTTAAAACTTTTTTATTTTTTCTTCTCTATTTTTCTATTTCTTAACATGTGTATATCAAGCCAAGACTCCCCCCTCACGTGCATACATAGAGAGTAAATTAAATATATATGCAGAATTATCAATATGATCAATATAAAGAAGAAAGTGCACCAGAAAGGCTCGGTAAATAATAAGTAACTCATCTGAGTTGGTCACTTAATTAATTCGAATTATTTGTTGGGAGTTTGTTTTAAAAATGAGAATTAAATTTAAATTATTTATTACTTCTTTGGATGCATATTTTAATTTGAAATGTAAGCTAAAATAAATATCATTGATTGAAATAATTTCTTATATATTAGAAGTCTTTGTCAATGACTGTCGTTTTACTTAACTGATTATGGTTGGTGGTATGAAGGTTTGAAATCGATACTTTTTTACTGTTCATTCTGTTGCTTTCCAGAAGGCCTCTATATTCTTATCTACTTCATCATAGTTTGAAATCTTTAACTGAAGTTGCCGAATATTTAAAGTCTTCTTATAAAATAATCAATACAAAGAATATTTAAAGTCGACGACAGCTTCAGTTTTTGAATGTTTATGTTTAATGTGTGTTTTAAAATTTGTTTTAAAACACAAATTTGAGTGTTTAGATTTATATTAAATTTGTGTTCTCACTCTATTTCTCTCTCTCTCTCTCTCTCTCTCTCTCTCTCTCACCAATAGCACGCACACACACAACAACACACATTTGGGTGTCTTTTAATTTGGCTGTTTTTATTTTTATTATGAAATAGGTTTATATTTATGATGAAATAGAATTTTTAATTATGAATGTTAAGATGGAATGGATATTGAGCTGGTTATTATTGAGTGTTCATTTTGTGAAATTTGTATGCTAATTTAGGTCGTCTTTTTCCTTAATTTTGGTTCTGGGAATTGGATGCGTATGTATTATGTTTGATTAAATGCATGTTAATTGTATGAAATTTCATTGTAATTGATGTTAATTATATATGGCTTATAAAATTTATTGTGTAGCTACAACCGTTTCAACTGCACAATCATCGGTCAATGGATGATGTTGTTATATTTGGTAGTGTAAGTTTATCATCTGATTAACTCTCTCTAAATATATCTTATTGATTTTTTTTAATAACTTATTTGTTTTAATTTATTTTCATTAATGTCGTGACAAATGGATGACGACTTAGAAAATATCGTATGATAAGTTTTTTTAATCATTATTTTCTTACCTTTTATCTAATCTTTTTACCCGCTTATTTACTATTCATTATTTTTTTGTCTACAGGTTCGAAGATTTCGTCATAATAATGTAGGAGTGGTAATTCGCAATGAGTATGAACTAAATTGTCTCCGTACACACAACACACATAATATATGCACAAACACACACACATACCTGTAACCAATCAAACACTCACAAATCAAACTCATACACCATTATACTGCCACCAATACAGATTTATGATTTAAATCATTAAGCAAATGAACCGTTTGTTGAAATGGTACTAAAAAAACTTTATTTGATCGTAAGTCCATATCTTTTTCTAAATAAATTGATTATTTATTACAATCTCTCTAAATTCTTACTTATATCAATCTAAATTATTCTCCCCCCCCCCTCCCCTCATTACATACAAATATGTGTGCTCATTTATTTTTTAGATAATTCAGGGTAAAGTAAGGGGTCTTATGTTTTGAATTTATAATTGTTTTATTTTTACTCACATATTTCGATAATATTGGAATTCCAAATATTTTTTCGTATATATTGAAGGATACTTGGTGTAAGCTGTAAAGAATATATTTGGTGTAAGCTGTAGAGTAAAGGGTTATGCTCAATATGTTGTTTCTCTATTTTCTGCATATATGTATTTTTGTTTTTCGTCTTTTGTAAAGTTGGATAATTATACATGGTTATGATGATTTTGAGTATGACATGATATTTTTTTTGGTGGTTTGAATATATATGGATGATTGTAAGTTTTTTAAACAGGTTTAGATTTTTCTAGATATCTATTTTTAAAGGAAACTCTGACGAAATTTCTTGAAATTAGTAGCTACTAGCTTGATGTTTTGGTGGTTGGATGTGTTGATGATTGAATATGTATTAATTTCTGCATGGTATGATGATTTTGGGTATGAAATGATGGTTTTTTTGGTGGTTTGGATATGTATGGATGATTGTAAATTTTATAGACACGTTTAGATTTGTTGAGATGTCTATTTTTAAGTGAAACTCTGCCAATTTTTTTAAAAAACAGTAGCGACTAGCTTGCTGTTTTGGTGGTTAGATATGTGTTGATGATTGAGTATGTATTAATTTCTGCATGTGTGTATTTTTTGTGTTTCGTATTTTGTAAAGTTAACTAATTATATATGGTTATGATGATTTTGGGTATGGAATGATGGTTGTTTTGGTAGTTTGAATATGTAGTGATGCTGCTGAAAACCTGCTCAAAATGCTCGAGAGAAACATCAAAATTACAGATCCAAATGCTAACTGTATGTGGGACTTTGGGTGGAATGAGGTGATGTTTACATATGTTAAAACAGATGACATTATAAAGGATGTGGACCGGACGTGGTTGATGAACTCATAGACGAAATCATAAAAGAATGGTAACATGAGAAGCTCCATTACTCTATGATGTTAATTGAGTTATTTTCTAATACATTTTGTAATATGGGTTTCGTATTGCCCAACTGTGGTGTTGTAAAAAGGTAAAGTACATAATTATTTGTAGAATTTTATTTTGAATTTGTTGCTACAATATATATATCCTAGTTGTGTCCATGGACGGTGGATTTTATTCCAAATTTTGGATGGCCCAAATGATTTTTTTGGCTATATGTTTGACCAAATTTACCTTTTTTGGCGGCTGGGTCAATTATTTTTGAAGTTCTTATTTTATTTTATTTTTCTTTAATCAGGCAAAGGAGCTCCAAACCAATTTGGTGCACATGAATCTTTTAAACAAGTGGGTATCATTATGCTATTTCCTTACTACAATGCTTTTACCTGTTAATGTATCAGCGACTGGTATTCAGTGGACACATTTGTATGATTGATTATGCTTAAATTAGTTTTACTAATTAATCCATGTTCCATCTAAAATTGCAAATTAAATGAAGGGAATCAATAATATATAGGTGTGGAGGAGTGCTTTTAAATGTGCTTAAAGAAAATATGAAGGTCATTGGAATTGGGATTGTTTTGAATTTAATAAATGTAGTTAACTGGCCTAGGTAAATTTTATTGTTGAATGTGGATGTTGGCTTTAGTTGTTTCCTTAACAAATTCATTTTTTCTTGCCAGTCTCGATTTGTAAATAATGAGCATGTAGATACAATTTGTGGCAAAATTCTTGACTTCTTTACTTTTTGGGGATGTCTATCTTGATTATAAATTTTCTTATGTACAACAAATATTTTTAAAATTTTCTAATTTTTATTAAATATATACTCTTTAAACATTATAACTCACATTTTTCATTTAGATTCATCTTTAGGTATTAATAATTACACGAGTATTCGTAGTGTCGGAGGCACGGGTTAACCCTAGTTAACAATATTAAAGCTTGAGTTGTAAGTTGTAAACGAATTGAGCTGAGTCGGACTTAATCAAGTCAATCCAGAGCACGCTCGCAGACATCACACTTCATTTACACTTCATCCTTAAATCGGAACAATAATACAAGTCTTAAGACTATATAATCCTAGAATAAAAGGTTACATTACAATGTTTATATATGAGATCAATTCCCAAGAAAACAATAGAAAGTGTGTTGAGCCATCACTCAAAAATCCACGACCCACAAGCCTAGAAGTCGAGGCGTACAATAAATTAGTCCTTAAATAGGTAGGAAATAGGTACTATCCGATTAAGAAAAAGCATTAGTGGATCGTCAAACTGCCCGGCCTAGAGGGGAGGGGAGGGGAGGGGAGGAGTGGGGTGGGGTGGCGTGTGTACGTAGGAGAAATTAAAATAAAAAGGGGGCTACAAGGGGGCAGGGCAGCTGGGAAGGACAATTGAGTTTTCCAAATGTAGTAAGCTATTTTGATGTTAGGGTTGCAATACGACGTAGAATCTACTGTGTACTATGTTTAATGGATCAGTTTTTCAGCGAAATTTCTGGGCTCTGTTTTTGTTTGGATAGATCATCTCAACTATGTTTAGGCTGCCCAAACCCGAGCAAGCATGCATCAAAAGTAGATTTTTAGGGTTTCACTATTTTTAATGCAAAAGGAGTCAGTCAAGGTTGACTTTATAGAAATCAACGCTGGCTTAAATATAATCGTACGATTTTTGTTGGCTGAAGATTTCAGTTATTATGATGCATTAATTTATATTATTAGTTTGACCAAATATATTAAAAAAAATATATCAATATATCTCTAGTTTAAAAATATATTAAAAAGTAAATAACAAAATATATCTTCTGTTTATATATGAATGATTGATATGTTATTCGTTGCACTCTGAAAGTTAAAACATATATGTTAAAATTTAGAACACAGAATGATAAAAATTTGGCCATATCTATAATATAAAAGAGAGCAGAGAGATAAAATAAACAAATGTCTCATTCAAATTCACGTCAGCAGTTCTCTCTCTCACTTATTTAAATTTTAAACCTTGTATCTCTCTCTCTTCTACCACACAGAGCTCTCTCTCATTCCCCCAAAAAACTCCATCTCTCAAAACTCCCTTAAATCTCTTATACCCAATACCCAACCCTAATTTCAACCCCAAATCTCTCATACCCAAACCTAAATCTCATACCCAGCCCCTGATCTACCAGCCAGAGCAAGCACAAACAAGTCGCAGTCATCTCTCTCTCTTCTACTCTCCCGCCGACGTAGCAACGATTCGCCGGTGCGATAACGGCAGCGTAGCATACACAGTCGCTATTTTAGCCAAATCTCTCTCTTCCTCTCTGAACTCGGTACTATTAGAGAGCAAAAAAGTTTGAAGTGCAGCCGACCATGAATGAGAAAGTCAGAGTCTCCAAAGAACTCAATACTAAACACCGAAAGGTTTTATCCTTTTTTCTGTTTTACAGCTTGGTTTTTTATCATATTTTGGTGATATTGCTTCGATATACGATTATTAGGCATTTATTTCGATTTTATAGTTTGGGTTGAAATTCTTTTGAAGCCAGAATGATAGACTGTTGGTTCAAGAGGATTTTCAAGAGCTGCATTTCCTCAATTAGCAGTTCTGGAGTTGATGGGGGTGCTTGTGTCCGAAGTGTCGTCGGGGATGACAACAATTATTCAAGTTAGCGAATATGTTGTTGACCATTTTCACGTCCCCACCCCACCCCACCCCACAAAACATGTCCTAAATTATGTGTAATTTTCATTGAAATGGTTACACTTCTTGCTAAACACCGAGTATCAAACAATGTCAACACACGCACACTAAGCAGGAAAAGAGAAGTTGTCACCATCAAATTACAAATTTAGTTATATATATATATATATATATATATTGTCAACTATTAGGTATAGTCCATACTAAAATACAATACAATAGTAAAGGAGAAAATTATTAGGATTCCAGTCATCTGGCTTACATTTTCCTTATGGTTTTCAAGAAAAAGGTATCGGAAACATACAATCATCCTGCTTCGAGGAACTCGAAGCATATAAAATATAAACACATGTTCCATCAAAAACGCAAGAAAAGAAGACAGTTAGTTTGTGTGTCAATCCTACCCTGTATGTCCTATTAGGAGTATGTTCAACTTTAGTCCCTGGATGAGCTGCTACTTGCAGCAGACTTCTTCCCAGTATACCTCTGTCAAATTTCAATAAAAACAAGTTCCATCTGTCAGTCTCAAAACGTGACAAGATATAATGGCCAACGACGACTCTCACTACAACTTCAATAAATTTATTGATAACTAACAAAAAGGAGAAGTATGGTGGAGAAAGAAAATTTTGGATAACTAAGCTCTCACCTGCTTTCCAATGTTGAGTGGGACATATTTGTATTTAATCATGTGCATAATTTGGCGCTTCATTGCGAGGACAAATAGAACAATCCAATAGTATAGAAGAATTGGCCAGAAAACAGGGACATCAAACACAGAAAATACGGTCATTAAAAGGGCTACACATAAAGCCTTGGTGATTGCATACCTGAAACCATGAAACAAAATGAAAGCTGATATCAAGCAAATATATCTTGAACACTTCTAAAATAATGGAAGCCAAAGAATCTATAATATAAAAGAGAGCAGAGAGAGAAAATAGACAAATGTCTCATCCAAATTCACGTCAGCAGCTCTCTCTCACTTATTCAAATTTCAAACCTTGTATCTCTCTCTCTTCTACCACACACAGAGCTCTCTCTCATTCCCCCAAACAACTCCATCTCTCAAAACTCCCTTAAATCTCTTATACCCAATATACCCAGCCCTAATTTCAACCCCAAATCTCTCACACCCAAACCTAAATCTCATACCCAGCCCCTGATCTACTAGCCAGAGCATAGAGAAAGCACAAACAAGTCGCAATCATCTCTCTCTCTTCTACTCTCCCGCAGACGTAGCAACGATTCGCCGGTGCGATAACGGCAGCGTAGCATACACAGTCACTATTTTAGCCAAATCTCTCTCTTCCTCTCTGAACTCGGTACTATTAGAGAGCAAAAAAGTTTGAAGTGCAGCCGACCATGAATGAGAAAGCCAGAGTCTCCAAAGAACTCAATACCAAACACCGAAAGGTTTTATCCTTTTTTCTGTTTTACAGCTTGATTTTTTTATCATATTTTGGTGATATTGCTTCGATATACGATTATTAGGCATTTATTTCGATTTTATAGTTTGGGTTGAAATTCTTTTAAAGCCAGAATGATAGACTGTTTGTTCAAGAGGATTTTCAAGAGCTGCATTTCCTCAATGACAATATAGCAGTTCTGGAGTTGATGGGGGTGCTTGTGTCCGAAGTGTCATCGGGGATGACAACAATTATTCAAGTTACCGAATATGTTGTTGACCATTTTCACGCCCCCCCCCACCCCACCCCACCCCACCCCACCCCAACCACAAAACAGGTCCTAAATTATGTGTAATTTTCATTGAAATGGTTACACTTCTTGCCAAACACCGAGTATCAAACAATGTCAACACACGCACACTAAGCAGGAAAAGAGAAGTTGTCACCATCAAATTAAAAATTTAGTTATATATATTGTCAACTATCAGGTATAGTCCATACTAAAATACAATACAATAGTAAAGGAGAAAATTATTAGGATTCCAGTCATCTGGCTTACATTTTCCTTATGGTTTTCAAGAAAAAGGTATCGGAAACATACAATCATCCTGCTTCGAGGAACTCGAAGCGTCTAAAATATAAACACATGTTCCATCAAAAACTCAAGAAAACAAGACAGTCAGTTTGTGTGTCAATCCTACCCTGTATGTCCTATTAGGAGTATGTTCAACTTCAGTCCCTGGATGAGCTGCTACTTGCAGCAGACTTCTTCCAAGTATACCTCTATCAAGTTTCAATAAAAACAAGTTCCATCTGTCAGTCTCAAAACGTGACAAGATATAATGGCCAACGACGACTCTCACTACAACTTCAATAAATTTATTGAGAACTAACAGAAAGGAGAAGTATGGTGGAGAAAGAAAATTTTGGATAACTAAGCTCTCACTTGCTTTCCAATGTTGAGTGGGACATATTTGTATTTAATCATGTGCATAATTTGGCGCTTCATTGCGAGGACAAATAGAACAATCCAATAGCATAGAAGAATTGGCCAGAAAATAGGGACATCAAACATAGAAAATAAGGTCATTAAAAGGGCTACACATAAAGCCTTGGTGATTGCATACCTGAAACCATGAAACAAAATGAAAGCTGATATGAAGCAAATATATCTTGAACACTTCTAAAATAATGTAAGCCAAAGAAATGTAGATAAAAATAGATTATGTGCGCTCAAACATGTATTTGATTAATCTGTCACTTTTCTCTGTCTAAATTATGACAAGAGCCACTAATGCTTAGTAATTTCTGGTTTTTTTAAGGTCTCACTCCTAAATTTTTAGCTACCCCATATTCAACAGGTAGCTAAGGTGTAATGAACCCTCCACAAAACATCAACAATTTTTTTTTGGTCGTGAAATCTATTATATATATACACATATATAATTGACCTTGAGTCAACAAATCTTTTCACAAGGACCAAGTGGCCCTTCGGAGGATTTGAGAAAGCAAGAGATCTCTTCAATCTTGGTGGCCAAATAAGAGGGACTTGTCAAAAAATAAAAAGCAATCAAAAAATTAGCCTCTTTCTAGCTAAAATCTGCACTTTTGTGCAAGTCGCAATCATGCTTTGACTCTAGACCAACTACTCATCTGCCAACTCCTTGAAAACGAAAGCTTTTTTATATATAAATAAAACCATGACAAAACTTTTTTGATGGAAAAAGACTCATAATTGCAAATTGATCTGAAAACCCATCCCAACTTCTGAGCATATCCCTTCTAGAATTTGTTCTGGGTATTTTTGTTTATAGCTGTTATATGTCTATGTTCTTTTTCTTTTTGTTGTTGTTGTTGTTGTTTAAGCCATGATACTTGGGCTAACCATGAAGTGAAGGGCCTATAATCCAAATATTCATGGTTTTTTTACTATGTTTGGAGTTAATGTTGTATTTTGTTATACTTATAGTACCAATTTTTGTTTAGGAAAATAAGTGGTAAAAAAAATATTTGAGTTTCTTGAATACCAGACATTTGACTTTGTGTGCCATAAGTGGTAAAAAAAAATATTTGAGTTTCTTTGTAAATTCATTTTCTTTAATTTAACTTGTGGTTACTGCTTAGTAAGTAGTTAGTGGTTACACTAACATGATTAGTTTTCAAATTGGCTTAACTAATTAAGGATAGAAGGAATCAGTTATCATTCACAATTATAAGTTGTTTGTCTTATGTTTGTGTGCTCTTCATATCATAGCTGTCAAAGGTGTTTGTTGATATGCCAGGAGGTCTTGCTTTAGTCCCAACATGGGTAGGACTTCTTGAGAGTATGCTAAATGGTTGCAGGTTCATGTGAGTGAGAGTGACTCTATACTCCTTTTTACTTTTGTTCAAGTATTTTACTACAATCACGGGGATATATGTAGACTTATAAATTTAATTTTGTGAGAGTGACTCTACTTTCAGTTTCTCCTTTTCAATATGAGGATCAAAACTTAAATGAAGAAGTTTGGTTTTTCGATAAAAAAAAAGTAACTCTTATTTTGGGATGTCTTAAAAAGAAAGTTGAATCTCAATTTGAGATGTTCTGATACGCCTAAATTTAGAACATTTTGTTACGTCTCTCACCAAATTGACGTGTCCCGACACCCCACACCATAATCGATTAAAAACACAGTACCTCGAATTTTAGAAGAGTCCATTTAACATTGGGATGGAGGGTATATTATAAAAAGGCGCTTCATAGATGACGATAAAACTACATATCTGTAGGGTGATTCAGGAAAATAGAAGAAAAAAATCACTAAACAAGGTTATGATTGGCAATCCGACGATAGAGATAACCACTAGCCTGAACACAAATCCAAGCTTCAAAGCTCCTTCCTTCATTTGGGTGAGCCTTTGCCTTTTGATTGAAGATAACAATTACTTCAAACATAGTTCATATTTTTAACTTTTAAATATTTACACACCCCAGAATATCCTCTAATCAAATATGATGGCGTGAAGATGCAAAATAATGATACCTACTGGATAATTTATGGTTTTAATCGAAGCAAGTCCAACTACCCAAATCATAACTCTATGATCAAAAGGAGCTTGATAAAGAACAGGAAAAAAATAGATTTATATTCCCAAGACATATACAATTGTAGAATTCGGGGCCTAAAACAAAATCAATATATCGAGAACTAATTATTTGTTCATATAAAGGCCCAACGGGGTTTATGATTTAGATAAAGCCCAAACTACAAGTGAATTTTAAAAAACTTACAGTGTTAGGTTCTTGAGAATCGTGATTACAAAAAACTAACACAACAATTAAGCGGAAAAGATCGGTAGTTGAGAAATAAGATCGGAATATGAAATACTTCATCATATATACACATATAGAGAGTGAAAAACCAACTTGCCGAAAGGAAAAAGCTTTTCTTTCTGGTGAGTTATGAATAACTAAAAATTTATTAGTGGCTACGGCCGAAGAAAGAAAAAGATGAAATTTATTACTAGACTTTATTCATTCATTAATCCCACCGTCCCAGTTTCATTGTCCCTTTTTTTACCGGCTTTCAATGCACACGTTAATGCATCATTGCATTGGGCGAGTGAGCGTGTCTATCTATAATATAAAATAGAGCAGAGAGAGAAAACATAAGTGTCCCATCTAAGCTTCACGTCATCAGCTCTCTTTCTGTTCTTATTCAAATTTAAGCTTCACGTCATCTGAGCTTCCTCCTTATTCAAACTTCAAACCTTCTATTTCTCTCTCTGTTCTTACACTCACAAAGAGCATACCCAGCCAACTCGATCCCCCCCAAACAACTCGATCCCTCTCAACTCACCTAATCTCTTATCTCTCATACCCATCCCTAATTGGGTTCACTTGAAAAACGCACAAGTAGAAGAAGAAGTCGAAGATCTAAGACCTTCTCCTCTTGGCTATCCTCTTCCTCGGCACCTTAGGTCGTGCTAATCGACTTCCTACGCACGAGATTTTGATACCCACTCACCAGCCCACTGGTCCAAGAATCCTTATCTTGGTATTTCTTCCTCGGCACCTTATCTTGGTTTTTCTTCAATTTTAGTTTGGTTTCTTACAAAATGTATGAAATTCTAGAAGAAATAAGAACCCATTGTCTGAGGGTTTAGCTTTATTGTGATTATGGGGTTCTTGATTTGGTTTTTCTTTTTTTAGGGTTCCTTTTGATTGGTTTTTAGGTTCGTTAAGTAAGGAACAAATCAATTTGTAGTGTGTACATACATAATAAGATCATCTATTAAAAATCTATACATTTAACATAACACAAGTGAGTATGTCGCTTTCCAAATTACATATTACGACAAAGAAGAAAGGAGAATTATGTATTGAATTAAGTAATAAAGACTACAAGTTTCTTAATATACCTCAGCGGGAACCATGGGTGCATTCATAGCAGTAGCACCAAGCTCCCCTTTCAAGGCTCCAACAATAGCTTCGACAATTTCAATTGCCACTCCTTCCTGCATGGCATAATCAAATAATAATTCTTGACATCATGAACGATACTACAATATATATTAAGAATGAAAAGTGATGGGTCATCACAAACCTGAGCTTCCATGAATGCGGCACCAAGATGTGGTGTTACGGTTATGTTTTCATCTTTGTCTTAACTTATTGTCCTTCGGCGGTGGCTTTACTGTGAAAACATCAAGTTAATCAGCTTCAAAACCCTGCCAATTTTAGTGCAATATAAACTTAATCAGTGTTTCAAAATTTAACTAAATCTAGGTGCAATCCCTGATTTTTTTTCTCTTCTTTATCCTTGTACAGTTATTATGCCTACCTTATCAAGCCACTCTTTTCAACCCTAATAAACCCACTTCACAGTATCAACCTTCCTTCCAACAATAGTATGCACTTACAATCCAAAATAAAAAACACAAAAGATAAGTCAAGTTATTTTTAATGGGTTACTTTTACCAATATCAAAGTTCATAACAACCACTTTAATCAAAACAGTAAGCAAGTGCTTTTTTTCTATTTAAGTTTCCAATACCCTACCCAACCAACCCCAAATAAAAGTCTTGCCTATATGCGTTGAAATTAGTCCCTAACAGTTGTATGTTGTTTTCCATCTCATATACTGATTTGCATGCCTTTAGTGATATCAAATTTTGTCACCTATGGTTTGTCTAGAATTTTTTATGGAAAGAGCGCTACAGTTTTGATATAGGTTATTAATGGAGTTTGGGTTCAAAAGAATAAAAAGAAAGAACGCAAAGAGGATTCATTGATTGGGTGAAAAACACAAAGATTAGGATATTCTAATGAGAAGAAAAATACATAGATTTCTAAAATTAGGGTCAAGGAACGAAAGCTCAAGACCACTGATTGAGTTAAAAATAATAAAAATAAAGAAGTAAAGAATGAAAAATTAGCGGTTGGAAGAAAAAATATTTCTATTGCCAAAGGGTCCTTATACCCAGCAGTAGTAAATTAATATTCTATTTAATTACACTTGCTTAAGAAATGCTTTGAACTTTGAATTAAGTCTATTACTTGACAACTATTTATGTGGAGAAACTTTTAAATTTATTTTTTATTGTTTCTTTCCTTTCTGATGTATCGAATTGAATTCATCCGAATACTGAATTCCTCACTTTCATGTGCCTCCTAATGAGTAATGACTATGATCTATTATCTTGACTTATTAAACTGGGAATCACATTATCCGTTATGTTATGTTAGGTTGATTGGAGTGAGTTGTATCCAGGGACTTGATTGGCTCCAAATACTTAAGCCTTATCACATTAGTCAAATTCGTTGAAATCCTTTTCATGGAAATTATTCTTAATGAAAAATGACACCAATTAAAGAAGTTAAACATAAGATGTCAAGAAAATAAACTCAAACTTTTATTCTAATTCGACTTCCAATAATTTAAAACCTCAACAATCATCAAAATTGAGGGAACTCCTCTCTTACAAAACAATATATAGTAAAGCAAAAAAAAAAGAGCCAGGCTCGGAAGATTTGGAACAATAGTATTGAATGTATTTTTGAAACTAAGCATAGTATTAAATGTATTCAAGATACGAAATCTGTCTTTGCAGCTTCATTTGCTCATGTTTAATTTATTAAGTTTGCTCTTACAAGTTGATCTAAGTGATCGTAAAAAACATACCTGTCAATGTTTTGTCTGAATGTGCGCTTAATCAATTACATATGGATAAGGTAACACTACTGGTATTGTTAAAAAAATTTATTTTGATATTAGTTTGCATTTTTTTGACTAATGTCATATTTTGTACTTCCTAGGAGAATTCACATGTGAATCACTTGAATAACCCAAGTGTTATTCCATCTTCAACGAAGGGGAAAGAAAAAATTGATTGTTCTACTGGAAAAGAAAATTGGTTTGATCAACCGGTATGTTGTACTAATCATTGTTTATCTTTTTATAAAAATTGGTTAGAGCATTATACACTAAATTGACGGTGATATTTTTGAGTTCCTCACCCCTCAATCTCAGTCTCAGTCTCAGTCTCAGTCTCACTCTTATACTTCTCTCTCACGTACACACGACTCCATACCATCATCGAGTAGAATTGTTGTGTTGTGGTATTATTATGAGAGAGATATTTCTTATGAATTTGATTTTAAAAAGTTATGCTTTTTGGACATGCTAACCTAATGCCTTATTTTGTACTTCCTAGGAGAATTGAAATGTGAATCACTTGAACAACCTAAGAATCGCTCCATCTTCGATGAAGGGGAAACAAAAAATTGGCAGCTCAACTAGAAAAGAAAATTGGTTTACTCAATCGGTATGTTGTACTGATCGTTCTTTAAGTATTTATAAAAATTATTTAACACATCATATCTAATAGCTATCTAACGTGTTGGTATTTCGGTTAGAGCGATATACACTATATTGTCGGTGATATTTTTGAGTTCCTCACCCTTCACTCTCACACTTACACATCTCTCTCATGCACACACGACTCTATTCTTACATGAATTTCGCAACTCTACATGAATTTGATTTTTGACCTGCTAACATATTGTCCAAATTATGTATTGGTTTCCTTAGCCATTCTTTTATATTATAGATTCTTAGTTAATTTTCTTAATTTTTTTTGTTTCCCCTTCGTAAATTGCTACGTTGTGTTTACTTGCAGTAGATTAATGCAATTTCTATTAGGGATTTGAAATTATATTAGTTAGCTAATTATTTAACTTATTTCACACATCACTTCCTATCTTAGGCTCCCGCATCAAATTTCGTTTCCTCTAAAATTAAGGCCCAAAGCGCTAGACGTGAACGAAATCCCAATGATGATAGTACATACTCGCGGCGTAAGATGGCACTACGCGCACGTCGGGAAAGAGAGCGTTATGAGAATTATACTCAACCTCTACCCAAAGACTTTCCAGTATTGACACCACCCAAGTCCCTCTCCCAATTCTCCAAGCATGCTCCACATGCTAACATGGTTATTGCAGTCCCCTCACATTCCCAACCATCTCTTCGTACAATATTGGCTGAACATTTGCCTACTCAATTGTGCAATGTCGAGGTACATTTACTATTGTCATTGTTTGTATTTGGATTAAAATACATAAAACTAACTACCTGCAATGCCAGAATGAATGCGTACTTATGCGAGAAACACGAGTATGTAACACGCACACTAATTGTCGGACAAATGGAAAAGAAAATATGTCTACCTCTTTGGTAAGTTTTTTGATTAAGTACTTGATACATATTTCTTTTGCTCTTAAGAAAAATAGAGTTGTAATGTATTGTCTTTCCCCTGTTCGATAGTTGCATAGGAAAATACCGGTGATTTACACTCCCCCACAACCCTTATGTTATGATCTGCAAGACCTAACTCCATTGCACCGAGCCACTATAGCACACCTTCTACAAAAAAGGTCGCGGACAAATAATTTAGAATGTTATCCAACACCTAGAATTGCGTCTGAACCAGTTTTCATTCCAACTAACTTTGCTTTATTCTCACCTATTCTGGTGCGACCTTTACCCTCCCCTCGAAATTTAGAGACAAACTTTGCTCATTATGAAGCTGTCCCCGATGTAGCACCACATTCTCATCAAACTGACGATAATGTCCTCATGACGTCATCTCATGTTCTGGTAGATCTAACAGTGTATGTATATTCTACATAGTTTATTAGTTGCCTACTATTTTCTAACTTCTCATATTTGTGTACATAAAATTTTTATTTGTAGATTCCCACCAGAACCCTTTAGCGATGTTGACAATATGTTTAGTGATGACGAAATGAATGTTATCCCTGTCAATAATGAGCGTCATTTTCTCGGGCCGATGAATATTCAGTGTCCTTATTGTTTAGCCTTACATTGGCGGGATGAACGATTATCTTGCACAGGATTGTCCAATCCAAGATTCGAAACATGTTGTCTACAAGGAAAAATTAAGTTACCAGAACTTATTGCACCCCCACCTCCTATTCGTGCATTATTTGATGGACATGATGGTCAAGCAAAATCATTTTGTCGGCATAATAGGGAGTACAATGCAGCTAATGCTTTCACGAGCTTGGGTGCTAAGCTTGACGACAGATTACTCAACTCAAGAGGGCCAACATCATTTCCTATTTATGGAGAATTACGTCACCGTACCGGGTCATTGTTACCCCCGGATGGTCGCGCACCCATCTACTGTCAGTTGTACATATATGACCCAGCCACTGCATTGGATATTCGACGTGCGCTGAATAATAACTTGTGTCAAGATGTCCTCAACACTGTACAGAATTGTTTGTTGTCAGTGAATCATTTTGCTTCAAAGTACAAACATGCCCATGAAATACTAACTGAGTCAGAATCTTCAGATCATGATTTACGTGCTCACCTTCATTATACCTCATCAACTAATAGGCATCAGTATAATCTTCCAACCACTGATGAAATAGCTGTGATTTTTCCTGGTGATGGTAGTGATAGTAGTGGTATGCGGGATATTGTTCTGCACCTAAAAGGAGATAATAGAGCCCTGAGCTAGATTAATGAGTGTTATTCAGCATATTTACCATTACACTATGTACTTCTATTCCCTACTGGTGAGCTTGGTTGGGAACCTGGTCTACGACAGTGGAACTCTGAACAAAATGATTTTTCAGTAAGAAGGATGACACAGATGCAATTTTACAGTTATCGTATGTTTCCACGTTCCACCGAGTATTCAACAATTCTTAGAGGAGGAAAGTTATTTCAAGAGTTTATAGTAGATGCTTGGGCATCAACAGAGCAAAACATGTTGTCTTATATCAGACTCAATCAGGATAAGTTGTGTGACGACAGTGTTGATGAGTTGGGCCCTGATTAGATCAGAAAACACTTTGTTCTGCCATCGTCCTTTACTGGGAGTGCACGTAACATGAACCAGATTTTTCATGACTCTATGGCCATCATAAGGTACCACCAACACCCTGACATCTTTCTCACCATGACGACCAACCTAAAATGGCCCGAAATAATAGCTGCCTTACTAGAACACCAAACCTCTTTGGATCGTCCAGACATAGTTGCTCGTGTATTTGAGTTAAAACGGCGTGCCCTGATGCATGAGGTAAAAAATGAACAAATTTTTGGTCAAAAAGTTGCTCATGTATTCACCATTGAGTTCCAAAAATGAGGGTTACCACATATGCATGCTTTATTCTTCCTTCATGGCCCTGACAAGATTCAGACAACTGCACAAGTGGATCAGTTAGTTAGTGCTGAATTCCCAGATCCATCCACTGATCCAACTCTTTACGAAACAATCAAGAGTTGTATGGTTCTCGAAACCCATATTCAACTTGCATGGTGAACGGTGCATGCCGGTTCCATTATCCAAAAGTCTTTGCAGATTCGACTACTATGGATGAACATGGGTACCCTGTTTACCGTCGTCATCGTAATGGTCTGTCTTACACCACCAGAGGGCATACATTTGATAATCGAGATGTCGTACCTTATAATCCACACCTATCAAGAAAGTTTAATTGTCATATAAATGTGGAGGTCTGTGCAGGAATGAGGTGCATTAAATATATCCACAAGTACATTTACAAAGGCCATGACCGCACAACTATGGTTTTAAAGGGACCAGATGGAAACAATGAGATAAAGCAATACCTTGATGAAAGGTATATTGGACTGACAGAGGCTCCATGACGACTCTTTGGTTATCCTCTTCATGAAGAAATTCCTTCGGTTGTACGGCTAGATCTACATTTACCTGGGATGCATCAAGTTGTTTACGATCCTACTAAAACACTTGAAACAATAAGACTTGGGTCTAGGAGTCAAATCACAACTCTAACTGGATTCTTTGACTGTTCTTCTTTAAATGATGTTGCACGTGCCTACATATACCAAGAATTTCCCCAACATTTCGTTTGGAACAAAGGTCAGAAGATTTGGACTCCGAGGCAGAGTGGGTTTGCAATTGACATATTATACTTTGCTACGCCCAATTCTGGGGAGCAATTTTACCTTCGATTGCTATTAATAGTTGTCAGAAGACCGCATTCTTTTGATGGTCTACGCACGATCAATGGTGTGTTTCATGATAGTTTTAAATCAGCATGTGTAGCTATGGGGCTCCTGGAAGATGATGCGGAGTGGGTACAATGCCTCCAAGAGGCTTCAACCATGAATACGGGATACCAGTTACGAAGACTATTGTAAGACCCCAATTTTTTGTTATAAAGATGATTTTTCTATAAATATCATTTTTGAATATTATGGAATGAATTTGATATAATGTTATAGTTGTGGGTAATATTTATAAATTTTGCTAAGTATGCAAGTTGTTATAAAATATTCGATTGGTCGGGGAATATTCTTTTTATGGGAAGAATATTATGTACAATGGCGTAATCATTGGTGGACCCCGTAACGGAATTATTGTCGGATTGAGAAAATGACAAAAATATTTTTATGAAAATAACGGCGGAAGTTTTACCGTTAATACTATTGAACTACTCGATAGTAAAAGTATAGTAATACGCGTGGTTGTATAGTAGCGCACGGTATTGATTATTGATGCTTACGTGAGAAGTCACTCAGTTATACTTAATTATTCACTCTGAGAATTGCTACATCATATCTCTCGTATTATTGATTCGATTATTGTTATAGTATCATCGCATTATATGTTATATTATTAAATCAATAATTGAGGCGACAAAGTTATTCATATTATTAAATTGCAATATTTACAATGTCTAAAAAGTTACATCGAGGAGAGGTTTGGTCACCTAATTGCGGCATGATAGGGAGAAATCCTTATTGGAAAGCCCCTTCTTTCCAGGAACAACTTTGGTTGCTAAATATTGTGAGTTATAATATTAATGATAAATAAGTTCGTGTTGATTAAAGATGAATTTGATAGTTTTATTGTATTGGGATTATTTGTGTTAGTAGAAATCGACATCTATTACGATGATAATTAATATGCGGAGGTTATATTGTTCAATCGAAGTATTAGGGAACTTTTGTGTTTGAGTACTATTCACGAGTTACTTATTCACGAGTTACTATTCACGAGTTACTATTCACGAGTTACTATTCACGAGTTACTATTCATGATGAGTTCTTATTCACGAGTTACTTATTCATGAGTTCTTATTCACGAGTTATTATTCACGAGTTACTATTCACCCGATTCTTATTCACTCTAGTATTGTGCATTCGGGTATTTGGGTACAATATTATTCCATGAGGAGATGTCTTTAATTTTTCGGGAATAGTTGGTTTAAGTTATATTAGTGAATCAATATGGACCATTGGTGGAAAGTTATAATAGTGAATCAATATGGATCATTTGGTTTAAAGTTTTAATAGTAAATCAAGATGGAATGTTGCTTTAAGTTTTAATAGTAAATCAATCTGGACCGTCCATTTAAAAGTAAATCAATCTGGACCGTTCAGGAATTAGTTACTATTCAATCCATTCTTCTATAAATAGAAGCTCATTCCTTCATTATTTCTTACGAATTTACTGAAACTCTAGAGAGAGAAATTATAGAGAGAAAGAAGAAGAGTATTCTGCTACTTCACTACTTCGATATCCAGTGTCTTTTATGGTAAGGGGTGTTATTCTTTCTTATTCATAAAGAGAACTTCTGTTATTCCATTCTTTATTATTCTGTTGGAATAACCTATATACGCGGCATACCCTATACTTGGTGAAATCCTTATGTTATTCAATTCTTTATTATTCTATTGGAATAACCTGTATACGCGGCATACCCTATACTTGGTGAAATCCTTCTGTTATTCCATTCTTTATTATTACATTGGAATAACTTTTGTATCTGTGACACACCTATACACATAACTTTGTACGCTGACATACCCTATACTTGGTAAAATCCTCCGTTATTCCATTCTATATTATTATGTTGGAATAACTTTGTTTTATCACAATACCGCATACGTGGTGAAATTCTTCTATTATTCCGTTCTTTATTATTACATCGGAATATCACATCGGTCTTAATTTCACACGACTGGTTCCATTATTTATTATTCGCATTTAATATTACGCCGGAATATCTGCTTCGAGTGTGAATTTCACGACTTTTGGTTCCATTATTTATTATTCCGTATTTATTATTACATTGAAATAAACTTATCTATTCAAGTACCGCATGCATGGTGATTTATGTTGTTATTCCATTCTTTATTATTACATTGGAACATCCTCGATTGTGAATTTCACGACTGGTTCAATTACTTATTATTCTGTTGGAATAACATGTCTATGCGAAGTACCGCATGCATGGTGATTTCTGTTATTATTCCATTCTTTATTATACTCAGTTGGTTAAAGTTTTGATTTCTATACTCCATGAAATTAATGGAATAACCTTGATATTTGCGCTTCATCCAGTATCTTTTCATGGAAATATTCTTCTGAGCATTCTTGAATTTTACTTTACAAAGAAGTATCATGTTGACAATTTGGATGTTATTAGTTCCTGGATAAATTAATTCTTAAACTTGTTTTATTAAATTTTTATATCATTGTCATCATCCTCGTGTTTATATTTTTGAAAGTCATTTGTGGCTTGTAGTGCATAGATGGACTTAGTATGATTATGACCAGGGATTATTCAGTATAATCATGACCGTAATGTTACAAATGATGTGATAAAAGTCCTCATTGGCCCGTAGTGCATTGATGGACAGTTGTTGGCGTGATCATGACCATTGATGAATACACGAATATCCTTGGCCCGTAGTGCATGGATAATTTGTGGTCGTGACCCTAATGAATATCCTTGGCCGTAGTGCAGGGATGATGTGGATTATTTATTAAGCTGAGTCTCAGCAATAAAAGTGATGAAAAATTTTTTAAATCATAAAAGATAGTAGATTTTATTCTCTACTTGACTCTTTTAATGGATTGCTTATTCCGTTGTAGTTAAACTTGTTGTCTATTGTATTTTATCAGTTTAGCATTGTTAAAGGCTAATGATAATTTATCCTGCATTATCTTAGTCATAATATTTCTTCTTTGGGCTAGTTGAGCTCACCCTTTCTTTCCTTTGTTCTCTTGAGTGAAATGAGAGCGTAGCGAGGGACTAGCCGGGGGACGAGTGATGGTCCGGATGATAGCATTAGTAGTCCTCACTATTCTATGAAATAGTGTGATAATAATTATAATGGGGACTTATTCGAGAGTGGATATTATGCAGAAGACAATATTTGTATTAAAACTCACAGCTCTTGTTGTATATTTAAGATTGTATTTGTATTCTGTACCATGTATTTGGCGACTCAAGATGGGTGATGTATACCTATTTTGGGGGCGTCACACTATTCTGCATCATTCTGGTAGAATGCTCCCCAATACAGCCATGCACTCTGTGGAATCAATTCTCCATCCATATATGTGATGATCTTCTTCACAAGCTACAAACAACTTTTGGCATATACGATCCAACACAAACTCAAATCGAAGATTACGGTTTATATTTAATTAATCAGTTGCTACATGAATCTGGCGAAAAATTGAATGACTTCCCACCTATGCCACACCCCGTTCAAGATTGGAGTTTTTTTTCAGGTAATAGATTGTTGATCGATCATATGCAACTACAAAATGAAGTTAATCAACTAAATGACCTTTTGAATATTGATGTTTTAAATAATGCTCAACGTCCGGCTTATGATGCTATCACTATTTCCGTTCTTTGAAAATCGGGAAAAATGTTTTTCCTCGGTGGAGGTGCGAGGCCGAGAAAACTTTTTGTACAACACCATCACAACTAAAAATGCAATGAGGGTCATATCGTCGTTCTGATTTGCTTCATCAAGAATTACATCATTGTTGTTGTTAAGTGATTGGACAACTCATTCTACATTTTGCATTTCATTCGATATCATAGAAAGCTCGATTATGTGGTTTAATGAAGCGATCAACCACCTTTGGGAATTATTTAGGGAGGCTCGCTTGATAATATGGGACAAAGTTCCCATGCGCGAAGATCGACATGGTGTTGAGGCGATTGATCGCGACACTTCGTGGCGTCCGTGATGATAAGCAAGCGATTCGGTGGTATCACGATTGTGCTTGGAGGATTTTTGTCAAATACTAGGTGATACCTAGAATTCGAGAACAAATTTTGGTGCATCTTTAAGACGTTTTACAATGTGGGCGAGTGTGTGTGTATTGACTTTGAGCATAAACATGCGTCTGAATAGCAATCATCCTGCAAATTCTTCTCACGCATCCTTCTTGGAAGAGGTGATTTATATTACAGATTATTCATTTAATTATTCATTTATATGTAATGATATGTTAAACATCATACTTAGATTGGGATCAGTACGCAAGATACTGTGGAACTTCCTCCAGCGATACACAGGTGTCGAACTCTACATTAACTAATTTCCAGAGTTTATCCACAACTAGATGTGCTCAGTGTGGTAACCCCATCCTACTTAACTGAGCGCACAATTCTTTCCGCTCGGAATGATGATGTCTGCGCCATCAATGATGCTGCTCTACAAATTTATCCTGGCGAGACGTATACCTACTTGGCAGCTGACAAGGTGTCAGATGGGGACGAACTTTGTCGTTCTACCACTAATCAATATCCAAGTGAGTTTCTAAATTCTATAAACCCTCCATGTTTACCGCCTTTCAAGTTGGAGCTAAAGGTCGGGTGCCCCATCATATTGTTGAGGAATATAGCCCCGAAAGATGGAATCTGTAACGGGACCAGACTAATGGTTGTTAAGTGTGCATCGTGGGTTATTGAGGCTAGAATTCTAACTGGTGAAAAATCTTTGAATATGTTTTTCATCCCGCGGATATCATTATCACCGTCGTCCAAAGATTTACCATTTCAAATGACTAAACGCCAATTCCCAGTACGCTTAACATATGCTATGACAATCAATAAGTCGCAAGGCCAGTCAGTCAAGTTTGTTGGTGTAGATCTGTGCTTGCTTCTATTCAGCCACAGTCACCTATATGTGGCCATGTCTAGATGCACGTCGGCTGATCGCATCAGTGTCCTTCTCCCTCTTAATGGACATCTACCACGACAAATATCGTATATCCGGAGGTGTTATTGGACTCGATGTAAATATTACTACCTTTTTTAATGTTTTGCAACTTACGTCAGGTAATTGGTTAATAACTTTTGTTACGTTCCAAGTAATCAGCAAACTTCTTTCTTGGTAGAAAAATTGTTTTGTCAGATTTTTGATTTGAAATGCTCTTCATTTATTAGTTTGAAATGGTCAATCAAAGATCAGACTTCTCTTTTGCACTGTTTAAAGATGGAGTATTAAATGTATGTGTAGAGCTGCTTTAATTGCTTTGGTTATACACATTTCCCTTAAGAGTTTTAAATGTGAACAAATTTTGATCATAGTAAAATAATTAATAATAAAAACTATCGCTGCACTTGGGGGTAAACTTACCTAGAAAAACATGAAAATAATAAATGAAAATTGTAACAAGGAAACAAAAGTAGCTAATGTATTGATAAATTGAGAAAGAGCCTATTAAAATTGCATCAGGGTGAGCAGAAGAAACTAAAATGCATTGTTGGCAATTTTATAGTCACCATTGATAGTAACAATATATTGGCAGAAGGGAATCTAAAATTATTAATACTGTGAGAGTCCCATTTGTCTTTCTTTACCCTTTTCCTTACACCTTGGTTTTGAGTTTTTAAAACTTAGTAAATGAATTCCCATGTTGGTAATATTTTTGACTCCCTCTTTACAGCCTGAACCAGCCTCTGGATATCACAAAGCAGGAAAACTAAAAGCGTTTCCCCCAAAGAAAAGAAGGTTCCCAATCCAAATTGCAAGCCACTAATGTGTCTGAAAGCTGGAGAGCATGTATGTTTCCTCCAAACAGTGAGACAGAGCTTCAGAGATGGTTCCTGGATGCCTACCTTGACCCAAAACAGAAGATATACATACTCAAGGTAAGCATGACAGATCCTATTACCAGTTCCCATAACATATTCTTTTGCACTGATACTGTCATTTCATGTTTCATAAGTGGTTGAACAAGTTGGATTCCTTCTTGGCTCAGAGATATATATTGTTCTAGTGGAAGGCTTCTACAACCAAGGTAAGGTTCCCATGGCTCAATCAAACTGCTTAGCTCTCCAGAATCCACTACTCTTTGAAATTTGTTCTTTTCATCAGCAAACAAATCATCAAAACTGATTTGGACTCCTGTAGAGAAAAGTAGACAATAAAATCGGATTAGATTGAAGCAATACAACCAAATAAAATAAAATTAGGCAAACACGTGGTGGTTTAAGGGTGAAACACGATTTAGTGGGCAAAATTTAATAATGAAAGAGACATAGGCAACGTCGCCAATACCAGACATAATCTTTTAAATAGTCTCCTCTAATAAAGTTGAATCTGAGAAATTTGTGCTTTGTACTTTGTTTTCATGAACCATTTATTATAGGTTTTACTTGCCATTTATAATTCAGGGTAAAGTAGGGGTTCTTATGTTTCGAATTTATAGTTGTTTTATTTTGACTCACATATTTTGATAATTTTTATATTTTAAATATTTACAGGTACATTGAAGGATACTTGGTGTAAGCTGTAAAGTAATGGGTCTTATGCAACATGTTGTTTCTCTATTTTCTGCCCATTTATATTTTTTTTGTTCCGACTTTTGTAAAGTTAATTAATTATACATGGTTATGATGATTTTTGGGTATGGAATGATGATTTTTTTGGTGGTTTGGATATGTATTGATGATATTAAGTTTTGTAGACAGGTTTAGAATTTTCTGGATATCTATTTTTAAAGGAAACTCTTCCGAAATTTCTTGAAATTAGTACCGATTAGCTCGATGATTGAGTATGTATGTCTTTAGATAATTTAATATTTTTTGATTTTTAATTTAATTTTTCGTTACGTTGTGCCTTCAGGCACGGGTTATAGCTAGTATATATATATATATATAGGAACCGGATACTGTCCGGACTCCCGGACAGGTTTAAAATTCGGTCCTTTTTTTGTTTTTTTGCTTTTTTTTATTTAAAACACCTAAAAAAATAAAATAAATTATGGAACTTGAATTTTTACATAATACAGTGTTTTGGGTGTGTTTTGGATACATAAAACAAAACATATCTGTCTGACATGCATGTCAGACGATGCATACGTATATGTAAAAATTCAAGTTCCATAATTTTTTAAGGTGTTTTAAAAAAAAAAAAAAGGTCGAGATTTGATCCAGGTCTATATATATATAATGACTCTCCAAATGAATCCCAAAATTTATAACGACGGTTTTTAAAATCATTATAGCATAAAAATTAGCTTTTATGCTTATATCGACCGTTCGTTCCTTCCGATTCGTTGAAATGACGATATATATATATATATATATATATATATATATATTTGTTGTATACCTCTTTATTTTACATATTTTGCTCACCATCTTTATATAGTGATGGACCAACCGGGTGACGGTTTGACCCGTTACTATAGAACAAATAAACGGTTTATATGTCTGATATGTCGCTAAAAGCTTAGACGACGATCCCTGATATACGCAACGAATTGAATTGTCGCCCGGTCCGTCGCTAAAGGTGATGAGCAAGGTGTGTTAAATAAGAGGTATGCACTTGATTCTCTCGATGTATATATATATATATATATATATATATATATATATATATATATATTATTTTGTTCTTTAAAAGAATTTTTAAAACGACGTTGTTTTAATAAAGACATGATATTTAAGGTATGTTTTAGATCCGTTCTTTTTTTTTCTTCTCATTCTCTTTATATATATATAGGGTTATATATTTATACACAGCTGTGTATTACACAGTAGAGCTATGGTGACGGATTTTTTGGGCTATAGTGACGGTTTACGGGTGAAACCGTCTCTATAGCCGACTATGTAATACACAACTGTGCACATATATTTTTCTCATATATATATATATATATATATATATATATATCATGCATGAATTCAATTATAACTTTATTTGTTTTGTTTTGAAATTAATTCTCCACACTTTAAATTGATGTAAGATCGAGTAGTATGATACTTATAAATATAAAACCTATATATATATATAGTCTATTTTTCAGTGAACCTTAAACAACAAACCAAAAGTGAACCGGCTATAGTGACAGTTTTTATTGGCGCTATAGCATATAAAGCCGACGACATAACTATGGCGATGGTTCGAACTGTCACTATAGCTCAAAAAACCGTTGTTATAACTGGTTCTCTTTTGGTTCGCTCTTTAAGGTTCGCTGGAGAAGGGAACCATATATATATATATATAATCATGATTGCTGGAATAGTATCCGTAATAATTAGTTGCCACAAATGGAGGACTGAGATTGAAAAGGATTTTACCCCTATCACTAGAAGGACTAACGGCAGAAGATACTTTTCTTGGCCTGTCACTACTCTTTCTAGAACACGACAGATGACCAAAATACCCCAAATGGCTTCCACACAATTGAAACTCTAGCGACATGAGGTAATTGGAATATATATATATATATATATATATATATATATATATATATATATATTGTGGGCCAAAGTGAAAATTAGGGTTCATTTGAGCTAATTGAATTAAATGCACAAGTAGAAGACACCTGAAGGTGACTCATATTGGGAATTGATTGAGGGATTGGATTGGTGGCTAGAAGGGCAAGACGATCTAGGCATTATTCTGATGACTAAGGATAAATTTGGAATTTCCTCGAGGGCATGTGCCTAGAACATGACCACTCTCAAGAAAACCCTATAAATACCACTTCCACTCCATAGGGAAGGGGAACTAACTTTTGACTCTTGAACCTTTTGGAAGACTAAGAGATTTAGAGATTCTCTCTCAACCCGAAGACTCAAGAAGGCTCTCCGAATCCTTGCTACACTAACAAGGTTCTTGGATTCTAAGAGTTTTTCCAGCTATCGTTAGAGTAATTGCTCACCTGTTCTTCTCCCTTCTTCAATCAATCAATCAATTCCGTACTTTTCGTGGATCTCTCTCCTCCTCAGCCAACACGAAACCCTAACCCTAACAAGGTACGATTTCCTTGCCCATATTTCTTTGGCGACTCTGCTGGGGAGGTGTATAATTCGTGAAGGGTATGCCCACAACTCAAAGTGGGAGAACTACAGGAAGAGCTTCACCAAAAAATAGCATTACCTCACCGAATCCAGTTCCAAGGCATACAAAATCAAGCTTTCCAAGGCACAAACCTGGATCTTGACCAACCAATTATTAAAGACGCTTCAGAAGGGAGTTCAACATCACCATATATGGCTAATTAACAACAAACAAACGCAGGAAGGCAAGGAGAGGATGCAAGCGGAGAGTAGACGAATGTTGTGCAACTGGAGATGCTCAAGGAAATAAGGAAGCACGAGAAAGACAAGGGATGATGATGGCCATGATGCTAGAGATGCAGAGGAAGCAAGAGGAAATGGGGAATTTTCGCCAGCAGTTGATGCAGATTCCCACCTTCAAGGCCTTATTCCTAGGCAATTCACAGGGGGAACAAGTAAGAATGGAAGACAACAACAATGGCAGCAACAACAAAGAGAACCAGATTGTACCTCCATCGACGGAGAATCAGTCGGTTCCAATCATCAACTTGGATCCCCAGAACAGTGGTGACGTGCCACAACCCAGGTTAGAAGCAAGCCAACCTCAGACAAACTTCATCCCAACTGCTCTTCCAGCATTTTCACAATTGTAGACGCCAACCATCCCAAGCCAGGTCCTGCGAGTGAGCCAGCAACTGCCACCAGCGCCAACTTTGAACGAAGAAAGTGTGCATCAACCAATCTCTTTACCATACACACCGCCGATACAATAGTATATCACAACACCCCAGAGAGTTCATGCCATTAGCTAGTACATGAGGAATGATGATATGATCGATGTGATCAAACTTCGCAGGCAGACATCCCGACCCTCGGAGTTAGACTTTACTCCACCTTATCCGGCACACATTCAGAGGCAACCTTACCCAACAAGGTATATTGAGCATCCCCCATAATTTCCAAAATACAACGGGGAGAAAGGAAATTCCAGGGAGCATATTACTAGCTTCGTAGAGTCGATGTCTCCGTGGCTAGGGTATGATGAAATAAATAACCAGAACTTGTTGATACTGGAATTCAATAATACTTTGATGGATAGTGCCTTCAGTTGGTACTATAATTTGGAGAAGGGGTCAGTCCATGATTGGGATGACCTAAAATTACAATTTTTTAAGAATATATGCAGAAACAGGTAACCATTGTAGAGCTTATGCGATTCAAGCAGAAGCTGATTGAGGAGCTATCAGATTATGTGGACAGATTTAGGGCCCAGGCACAGAAGTGTACATAGCCGATTAAAGAAAAGAACTTGGTCAGCATGTGCAATAATGGTGCCTTAGATGCCTTCAAGCCCCACCTCATTACCAAGGCTTGTGATTCCTTCGTGACCCTCTCGTCTTTGGCACAAGACTTGGGAGGAATTATGACATTGCCCACTAGTCATGCGACGGTTACTTGGAAGGGCAAGAGGATAGAAACTGTGGCTTTGGCTGACTCTCAGCCAAAACCACAAGGGGACAAGAGGGAGAAGCATGAGAAAATTTTTGAACGAAGCAGAGGAAGGCCTGAAGATAAATATGCAAGAAAGTCAGTCCCGGAGACTATCATATATAGTGAGAAGGCATTCAGGGGTCTGTACGAACAATGAATTGAACATGGGGTGGTGAAACCTCCAATGCCTAGATTTGTAGTGACAGAAGAGATGAAAAGGAGACCAGACTTCTGTGTATACCACCAATACGCGGGACATTTCACTATGGACTGTTACAACCTAAAGAGAATATACCATGAGAAGTTGGAAAATGGGGAAATTAAACTTGGAAAGGAAAGCAATGTTCATGATAAGCCATTGCCAAAACACAAGGGGAAAGAAACATGCAACACTGTTATCCATAGCACAATCCCAGAAGTGGAGATGATGATGGAAGAAAAGAAGGAGTGTGATCCAGGCCTACAGGTGACGGCGTTGATGAACGGAGTCAAGTTCATAAATTTTTTCGATCATATAGGATTAGCCAAGGAAGCAAGGATAGAGGCAACCAAGACAATCATTAAGGCTGCCGAGACGCAGGAGACTTGCATGGCCATAAGAAAAGGATTTGTGAAGACAATGGAAGAAGAAGAAAATAAGATATATTTTTCTAAAGCTGATAGAGAGATAAGATACCCGCAAAATAGGCCGCTATGTGACACCCCCAAAATAGGTCCACACGTCCCATTCTGAGTTGCCAAATATCACACTACAGAAATCAAATATAAACTTCATTTATACAACTGTTGAACTATCGTGCAGAGTACGACAATAGATAAGCTGTGAGTTTTAATACAAATATATGTAACTCTCATGGTGCCTCAACCACAACACCTTACAATGGTACTTTACATAAAGGTACAGTCAATAACTGTTTTAGAAATTAAAATCTTTGGAAAATACTCAAGGAAACCTTCGCATACATGGGAGGCCGTGCTATACAGGTTATGATAGATATCATATGTCCACGTAATTATCCTTGGTCATTAATAGTCCCTAAAGAAAATAAGAAGATTGTTATCATCTTCTTTCCAATGGTGAGTCTTCTCTTGACATATAATTATCTCTGTTGTCTCCAAGTGAGAATTATATTTCAAATAAACTCAAGATTATATAGGTAGTGCTCGTAGATATACTCAAAGAAGTGGATGTGCACAACCTTGTCTTATGATAAAGACGAGGGTTGTATGTCATTAGACATCTGTATGATAGATAGGCAAAACACCCTTCCAAAGATGGGTTCACCTCACCCTATTCGGTTCACCAAAATTAAATATCAAATGACGTATACAATACGACACACTTATCTAAAGTTCTCAATAAAATTATTTCCATACTATTTAGGGAGAACCTCAAGCTATAGACCACCGTTCTATCCTCCTGTTACCCCCGCTCGACCCAACTACACTCTTATTTCCTGAAAGGAATTGTGAAGCAAAAAGGGTGAGCACAACTAGCCCAGTAAAGAATATCATGACTAAAGATAATTTACATCATCGATAGCCTTCATCAATAATAAATCAGAGATTTAGAACATATGGTAGATGATAAAACTTTTCAACCATTGTTGCAGCGGAACGAGCAATCCATTAGAAGAGTCAAATAGACCATCATGTCTATTATCTTCTCCATGTTAAAAGTCCACCAATAATGTTTTATCCCTGTAACATCAATCAATAATTCCTGTCCACAATCATATGAATAACTTATAATCATAATTGTGATTCTAAATTTCTTTTCGCATCCAGGACGAAGATAATTTCCATCACCTATCTTCACCTGAAACATGAAAAATCATGGTTATACCAAATCACAATTCCTACTCATAATCATACTAATAAATTCATCTTTGCACTACGGCCAAAGATATTCGTTAACAATTCATCATTGCACTAAAGGCCAAAGACATACAACTGTGTTTTAGAAGAGTCAAGTAGAGTATGATATCTACTATCTTTTATGAATTAAAAGTGTATAATCAATATTTTATCGCTGAGACTCGACAATAAATAATCCACATCATCGAATCATCCACGCTTCTACTGCCGAGGATATTCATGTAATCATCAATGGTCATGATTATACTTAGAATAATCCCTGGTTATAATCATACCAATAATTGTCCATCAATGCACTACAGGCCAATGAGGACTTTTACCACATCATCTATAACATTACGGGTCATGATTATACCGAATGATCCCTGGTCATAATCATACCAATAAACAGTTCATCTATGCACATAAGCTAAAGATACTCATCAATCAATAGTTTATCTTTTGCGTAAGCCAAAGATATACAAATCAGAAACTAATAATCAACGATCCATCTTTGCACGTAAGCGAAGATATACAACTGTCAAAACTAATAATCAACAATCCATCTTTGCACGTAAGCCAAAGATGACTTTCATCATAATATAAGCATGAGTATGATGACAATGATATAAGCATTAATCAAACGAAATCAAGGATAAATATTAAAGACTTTAAATTTATCCAAATATTATCAATCACTTAATAAACTCATAATCTAATATTATTAATATTATAACAATATTTTAATCACTTCTTAAACTTATAAACAATTTATTTCAATTGTTTACACTTTACCAAATAATGCATTTAATCATTCAAAAATGCCATACTCATAAGATTTCATCACCAATAATCAAATCCCTCATCAAAATTCTGTATATACCCTATATAGGATTCCCAAGCCATAAAATCCTATTTTCCAATTTTGTTACTTCACATAACATATTTAATTCATTTACTCATAACTAGTTCATTTTTATGAAAAATACCAAATCAGTCCCAAAAATATTTCTTTTCTAGGATTTAGCAGAATATAGTCCCATATTGAACATATATTTTTCTCGAAATTTTTAAAATTTATTTACTATTTTTTATATGGCCAAAACTGCCGAATATTTAGACATTTATCATAAATTATACTTTTGTCCAAAAATTCCAAAATTTAAAGGGTATACTCCTATTATATATATGTACTCCCAATAAAAATTTCACCAATTTTGGAGTTAACCACAAGGAGTTATAAGGGTTTATTTTTAAAATAGTCTTTTCCCATAAAATTCATAACTCCTAATCTATACATCTAAAAATCGCCATTTTCGGACATAATCTAGAAAACTCAACAAACCATCATTTCAAAGTTTTCTAGAATTTTTTAGGGTCAAAAAAATTACAAAACTGCAAATAGATTTTCATCCGCCATGCGGTAATCCACGTAGACAGATCATTTCTACAATTTAATAAGGAATGAATACAAAGGATCATTCACCATGCATGCGGTAATCCACATAGACATGTTATTCCAATAGAATAATAAAGAATGGAATAACAGAAGAATTCACCAAGCATGCGATAGAATAATAAAGAATAATAAAGAATGAAACCAGGTCATGCGTAATCCGCACAGACAGGATATTCCAACAGAATAATAAAGAATAGAATAACAATAGAATTCACCAGGCATACAATAGACTGCATAGACAGGTTATTCTAACAAAATAATAAAGAATGGAACCAGGTCATGCGTAATCCGCACAGACATGATATTCCAACAGAATAATAAAGAACGAAACCAGGTCATGCGTAATCTGCACAGACAGGATATTCCAACAAAATAATAAAGAATGAAATAATAGAAGAATTTCACCATGTATGCAGTACTTCGCATAGACAAGTTATTCCAACATAATAATAAGGAATGAATACGAAAGAATAATACCCCTTACCTTAGAAAAAACTAGATACTGGAATAGTGAGGTAGCAGACTTCTCTTCTTCTTTCTCTCTATAATTTCTCTCTATAATAATTGCTCTATAGCTTTAGTGAATTATTGAGAAATGAAGGAAGAATGAGCTTCTATTTATAGGAAAATATAGTTTCGATAATTGCACGCTTTGGGGCTCGAAATATTACAATATAATACCTTCAACTTTTCTTTTATTTTTAATTTAGTCCTGCAAGTATTATCAAACTTGCACCACCTCCCCTAATAGTAAATAATATGAATTAATAGTACAATCATGTGACTCAATAGTTATAATCATGTAAAAATACGAATTACAGTATAGTACCTCCATCTATACCTCTATTTTTAACTTAGTCATGTAAGTATTATCAATCTTGCACCACCTCCCCTAATAGTACATGAATGTGAATTAATAGTACACACATGTGAACAAATAGTTATAATCATGTGAATTAATAGCAATTAATTGCTCATTTATTCGATTAATTACCCGATTGGTCAATATAACCTCCAGACATCAATTATTATCGAAATAAATGTCGATTTCCACTAACACTAACAATCCCAACACAATGAAAATATTTTTCTCAAAAATTTTATTTTTAAATTTTGAAGTTTGACTTTTTCTAAAAAAAACTATCGACTATTGACTTTTGACGAAAAAGTCAACCCCGACAAATTTTGTGTTTATAGTCTATTTCTACTAATTTCATCGTTCAGGACTCAAATATCACGTCCGCGTCTCCAAATTCAACTCTGAACTCAAATTTAATTTTTATAACATTCATCATTAATATTATAACTCACAATATTTAACAACCAGGTCGTTCCCAGGAAAGAGAGGGCTTTCCGATAAGGATTTCTCCTTATTGGCGCGCAATTAGGTGATCAAACCTCTCCTTGACAGAACTTCTAGACATTATCAATATTGCAAAATAATATGAATAACTTTGTCATCTCAATTATTGATTCAATAATATATAAAATATTATGTAGATGATACTGTGACAATAACTGAATCAATAATATGAGAGATATGATGCAGCAATTATTGTAGTAATAATTGAGTATAACTGAGTGACTTCTCACATAAGCATTAATAATCAATACTGGCGTGCTACTCTTATGCAAACCACGCAGACATCACGTACTTTTACAACTAGTTATTTTATGACAACTTGCTTACTTTGAAAAAAAAAATCAAATATGACCCTTAACTTTAAACTTTTATCAATTTAACTATTTACCAAAATAGAAAAATTGAATACTTTTATTTCATAAAATTCGGGATCTCACACGCTGTATATGACAGCAGTAATCAATGGCATCGAAGTATGGAGGGCGTTCTTGATAATGGAGCGTTTGTAAATATTATGCCCTACACCGTGTTTAAACGGTTGGACCTTCCAGAAAAGAAGATTGTGAAAGAACAAACAAACATTACAGGATTTGCCAACCAGGGTACAAGAACCCTGGGACACATCAAGGTGGATATGCAGGTTGGAAAGATTCGAGGGCCTGTAATGTTCCATGTTGCAGAAGTGGATGCAGCATATCATGTCTTGTTGGGAAGGGCTTGGCAAAATGACTACGGGGTGGTACCCTCAGTCTTTCATTAGTGCCTAAAAGCTATCTAGAAAGGGAGATAAGTGAAGGTACCAGCAACTCGGAATCCCTTTGGGCCAGAGGAGGCACACATCACCGAAGCAACTTTTTTCGATGATTCCGCTGAAGAGGGAGAGAACCAGATTACAAGGCCTGATTCCCTAAGACTATCAAGCTAGGAAGAAGTGCAGGAAGATAAGTTTGTGCCTGCAGAAAAAGAGAAGAAGACCTCGGAACACGGAGAATGTTCCAAAAACAAGAAGCCAGTAGTAGTAGACCTAAAGAAGGAAGGCAGAGGAGAAAAAAAAGGCCAGCAGATCCTTAAGATGCCAGAAACATAATAAATGCCAAGCGGATAGCACAGTCTGAGGATGGCCAAAAGACAAAATGGGAGAGGGTTGTTAAACCCGAAGGAAAGGTGGTGTTTTAATTGTGATGGTGCAAGGGGGAAGAGCCCAAGGAAGCGTACGAACCCAACGGCTCAGGAGGTGTCCCCACTCCAACAATAATGAAGAAGGAGAAGTTGTGCAGCGGGAGGTAGGACTAGCTCCAAAATGCTTTGAGGATAGGCTAAAACCTTAACAACATAAATTAGAAGAAGTTGATTTGGAAACAGATGGAGGAACACCAAGGCCGACTTATGTCAACAAGGAGCTGGATGTTAACCAGAAGGAGGAGCTTGTGCAATTATTGTGAGGGTATAAGGACTTCTTTGCTTGGAATTACAATGAGATGCACGGAATTAACAAGGATCTTGTAGAGCACAATCTAAAAATAAGCCTGGGAATGAAGCCAGTGAAGCAAGCACCTCGCAACTATGCACCCGAAGTCGAAACTCAAATAAAGGAAGAGATCAAGAAGTTGTTGGAAGTAGGGTTCATCAAGACAATCCAACATCCAATATGGCTATCCAGCATTGTACCGGTAAAGAAATCAAATGGAAAGCTACAAATTTGTGTGGATTTCAGAGACTTGAATAAGGCATGCCCGAAGGACATGAACCCATTACCCAATATAGATACTTTGGTAGATACAACGGCTAATCACGAGATGATGTCATTCATGGATGGGTTTATGGGTTACAATCAGATAAAGATGTCTATAGAAGATGCATAGTTGACAGCCTTTCGTACATCGTTTGGGAATTTCTACTATGTAGTAATGCCATTCGGGTTGAAAAATGTGGGGGAAACTTATCAAAGGGCAATAAATGTTATATTTCATGACATAATTCATGATATAGTGGAGGTCTACGTGGACGACATAGTAGTGAAATCAAAGAAGGCGACAAATCATGTGGAGGACCTGAGGAAAGTGTTTAAGCGATGCCGAAGGTAAAAATTGAGGATGAATCTGAAGAAGTGCGCCTTTGGAATGACGGCTGGAAAATTTTTGGGCTTCTTGGTGCACAACAAAGGTTTAGAGGTGGACCCAAGCAAGGCAAAAGCAATTACAGAGATTCCCCCACTAAAGACTCAAAAACAGTTTAAGAGCTTTCTAGGGAAAGTTTCGTACATGAGAAGATTCATGCCAGCATTAGCCGAAGTCACAGAACCTTTCGGCAAATTGCTAAAAGGAAAGGCACAATGGGACTGGGGGCAAGAACAACAATATGCCTTTGAGAAGGTGAAAAGAATTTTGGCTTCGGTGCAAACGATGGTAGTGCCATAAAGAGGAATGTCGTTGCAATTTTACATCACATCTACCAAGAAGTCTATAGGTGGATTGATCACGCAGGAGGTGGATGGAGAAGAGAAACCTGTGTATTACATTAGCCGGATAATCAAAGGACCAGAAACCAGGTATTCACAGGTGCAGAGGCATTGCCTAGCATTGGTGTTCATTGTGCAGAAAATGCGGCATTATTTTCTAACGCACGAAGTAAAGCTTGCAACAAGAACTGATCCAATCAGATATCTATTGACTAGGCCAGCATTAGTAGGAAGACCTGCTAGATGGATGATAATTCTTTCAGAATACTACATTAAGTGTGGAACACCGAAGGTGATCTAATGTCAAGCCTTGGCAGACCTGTTAGCTAAATTTCCAAATAGAGAATATGAACCCCCTTTTGAGGATCTTCTGGGTGGACAAGTAGAATCAATCAACTTAATGGAGGAAGACCTAGAATGATGGACTTTGGCTTTCAACAGATCATCTGCAGAAGGTAAAGGCGGAGCAGGAGTGGTTTTGACCACCAAAGAAGGAAAAGAAATGGTCTTGTCATACAAATTGGATTTCCCTTGCACAAACAATTAAGCAAAATATGAGGCGTTTATACTAAGATTGGTGGTGGCTGAAGAATTGGGAGCCAAACATCTTAAAGTAAAGGGAGATTCAAACCTTATAGTGCAGAAAATAAGAGGCCAATTCGGTGTGAAGGAAATTATCTTGGCGCCATATTGAACTGTAG
This sequence comes from Panax quinquefolius, assembly GCA_020205615.1. Lineage (NCBI taxonomy): Eukaryota > Viridiplantae > Streptophyta > Magnoliopsida > Apiales > Araliaceae > Panax > Panax quinquefolius. Next base: position 148,698,583 of record CM035152.1, read on the forward strand.
CACAGAAGGTGATGAAGGCTTTCAAGAAGGTGGTGATTGAATATGTTCCAAGAAGATAAAATAAACAACCTGATACACTAGCAATAGTAGCGTCTCGAGTCTATGTCCAAGGAGAAGACTTGGATGTGAAGGTAATGAAGAGAACCCTCCCAACCACGGTGATGGACTTGTTCCCCAAATACATGATAAATGATTGAAGACATGACATCTCCCATTAATTGCAAACAAAGAAATGAACAATACCAATCGTGGAGCAACAGAAGTACAACATCATCAAAGGTGTCTTGTATCACAAAGAACCAGATGGTGTATTGACACGATGGTTGGGGAGGCAGGAAACAAATAGAGTCTTGCATCAGGTGCATGACGAGAATTGCGGATTGGCAGACATAGGCCTGTATCGTAAGCTGTAAGTCCAAGGGTATAATTAGCCTAAAATGAAGAAGGAAGCAGATGCCCTACAACGCTAATGTGTTTCATGCCAAGAATACCATGGGGATGAGGAATGCACCTTCATTGATGAAATAACAGATTGGCGAATCCCTTATGTGGAGTTCTTACAAAGCGGGAATCTTTTGACCGAAAAGAAGAATTCAATTATAATAAAGAGGAAGTCATAACGATTCTTCTTGCAAAATGGAGAATTGTTCAGAAGAGTGTTCAACGGCAAGCCCTTACGGTGTCTGGAACTAGGCGAAGCAAAAGATTTGGTCTACCAAATGCACAAGGAAGAACACTAAGGGGGAGCCAAGTTATACAAACAGCTTATTGACCATGGTTATTACTGGCCAAATATAGAAGGAGATTTTCCAGAATTTGTTAAAAAGTGCCACATTTGTTAAATACATGGAAACTTCATCCATGCTCCCGCCGTGGCTTTGCGAACCTTAGCAACACCATGGCCCTTTCATACATGGGGAATGGATCTTATAGGTCCTTTTCACCCTAATTCCAAGGGTAACATCTGGATTTTAACTGCCAATGAGATGTACACAAAGTGGGTGGAAGCAATACCCTTGAAGAAGGCTACGGGACCAGCAGTGGCAAATTTTATCAAGGAGCACATCATTTGCCATTTTGGGATCCCGAAGATCATTTTATCGGATAATGGAACTTCCTTCATCAATAGGGACATCAAAAATCTGATGGAAAGATATAGGGTGAAACACTACAAATCATCACCCTACTACCCGAAAGGCAATGGACAAGCAGAGGCTACAAATAAAAGCTTGATAAAAATCTTATCAAAAACCCTAGACGATCATCCAAAGACATGGGCAGAACAACTACCAATAGCGTTATGGGCATATCAAACTTCAAAAAGAAAGCCTATAGGCAAAACCCCATACGCTTTGTTTTATGGTGAAGAAGCTATCTTGCCCGCCGAAATAGAAATACCTTCGGGTCGAATGAGACTTCGAAGCTTAGTCAAGGAAGAGAACCAACCAGCCACCCTGAAGGCTTTAGTTGACTTCTGAGACAAAGCTAAAGAAAAGCTTAAACGGTACCATGAAAAACTACGATGATAATAAAATACTGCGGTGGTACCACGACAGATTCTGGTGGGAGACCTAGTGCTCAAAACGGAAACTCAAGTCATGAGAGAGACCCCAACCACCAAATTTTACTCCAAGTGGGAAGACTCGTATAGGGTACGAGAGATCTCCGAAAGTGGGTATTGCAAGATATCTTGTGTGGGATCAGATGCTGTCTCGGGACAATTAAACTTGAAGTGGGTAAAGAAATATTATACATGAGAAGAGCATCACAAAAAAAAACTATACTTTCAACTTCAAAAGTAATTGAGGCAGCTGATTAGCAGCCCTCCGATCAAAATTTTATAATTTTAACTTCAAAAGTAATCGAGGCACCTGACTAACAGCCCTCGGAAGTTACACTTTCAATTTCAAATGTGATCGAGGCACCTGATTAACAACCCTTGGAAGCTACACTTTTAACTTCAAAAATGATTGAGGCACCTGAGTATAAGCCCTCAACCCCGAAAGTTACACTTTATCTTTAAAAGTGGCAAACGTTATGCTTTATTCGACAAAAGAAAGAAAGTTACACTTTATCTCTAAAAGTGGCAAACGTTATGCTTTCTTCGAAAAAATCAAGATTTACTATATGAAATGTTATGCTTTTCGTTAAAAGCAATTTGATTATCAATGAATTGAAAAACTTTCACTTTTGCTTGAATGTTTTTTTTAAAATTTCTTAAAAAAAGGTATAAATTCAAGTGTTGGTTTGTGGAAAATATATATACATGTTTTTGACAAAATTCATGTTTGCTTATAATACCTACTGTTTTCTTAGAATATTAATTTGAATAACTTGAGATTCAATGATAAATATTGACTTTTAAGGAATCATTCAAATTAAAAGCAATCAACAAGGTTAAAGAAACTACATTTTGATAAATGAAATATATGTAAATAAATTTCCGAAATAGGAAATCGAAAAAAAAAATACTACAACAAGTTATGATCTAAAGGCCAAGACAAATCAAACTGAAGTGGAGGCATAGCTAAAGCTTCCAAGTCAGCAATGGCAGCATCTCGAATCTTAAGATTTACAGCTTTTAGCTCCCTAACCTGTCGGGTAGTTGACTCTAAGTCCCGTCGCTGGCACTCTACATCCTTCAACTTGGCAAATAGATCCCGAAGCTTGTCCTCTAAATCTCGAGACTGGATCTTCAATTTGTTTGCGGCTTCGTCAAACTCAGAAAGTTGTACTCCAAACGTAGTGTAACAAGATTAAAACTTGACTTGAGAATATCAAGCCTAGCACGAAAAGGAGACATGTCAACACCCAAGGCTTCAAGGTCTTCCACATCATCACTAAACTTCTTCAAGTCCTCGAATCATAAGGAATATAAAGACAGAGTGTGTAACCCAAGAACAAGGTCTGCGAGCTGATTTAGGAAGAAGGTTTGGGCAGAAGTTGTCTTAATAATCAACCAGTCAAGTATCTGTGGGAACCTAGCTAGGAGACGCTACAAACCTTCCTAACTAGAAGATGATATCTGGAAACCCCTCCAAGAAATAAGATCCCTACTTAGATTGAAGGAAGCTCTGGCAGAAGCTATTTTAGACGCCACCATGGAATTTGTCGAGACAAGATATGGAGGAGCAGAAAGATGTTGTATTGCTGATGATTCCTCGAAGCCTTGGCCACCTGGAGGATAATCAAGGTCATTATAAGGCGAGTGGGCAACATCCGGATGAAGAGCATCAAATAAAACAAGTGCCTCAACAGGCAAAGGCAAATCTTTCATCTTCTCACTCTGAAAACAAAATGTCAAAGCATAATATATTATGGAATAAGAGAGGAAATTCAAGAAGAATTATATGTTGACTAAAGAAAGATACTCACAATATAGCCAATGGAAAAAGAGTCGGGAGATGCCACAGAAATGGGAATGTCATTTAACCCACCCAAAGTACTATCAATAATGCCCTCCCGAGCAATCACCAACTCGGCAGACTCCTTCTGGGGAGGATGGACATCAACAATAGTCTCAGAAGGATTCCCCCTCGAGGAGGTAGGAGCCTCATCAGCATCTTCAGGCCCATCAGGTGGAGAAGTCATAGGAAGGTTTGAGGAAATTGCTGTATCACCCACAGCAAGACTTGAGCTTACATCGGATAAAGCATCTTTAACATCAAGGCTAACACAATCATTATACGAAGAAGACGAATCGACACCGATAAGGATAGGTTGGGGAGACTCACAACTGGCAGAAGCCGCTGCAGCTACCTCATTTAAATTACTAGAAATAAAACCAAGATGAACATCATCATCTTCTTCATCGACCTTTGTAATATGAAAATCAAGAAAATAAATACATAAGGAAACACGAAAGCAACTATACGATGGATAAAAGACGAAAAAATGGAAATGTCAAAAAAAAAAATTACCAAATTTTGCGTTGCTTCTTGACCGGATACTCGGCTATCGACATACTAGAACCAGCATTGTCAAGAGGGCATTTCGATGATGGCTTCAAGCGGAACCTAATAACGGGACAACTAACCAGGACCAAAATATAAGTAATAGGAGGGGCCACCTCAGAATTAGTATTGGTAGATGCTCTCACCTTAGAACGAGTGATTCTCATTCCTCGGCACCAAAGGATCCCTGGGGAGGAACTGGAGGAGGTAGCTGTGATAGAGATATCTGAGGCGAAGTCCGTGGTGGAAGACTCCTGGAGGTAGTAGGGGCCTGTACGGGAAGAGTATTTGGGTCACTTCGAGGATGAATGTCTACTGACTGAGGATGAGAAGACTTAGGCATCAAAGCCTCACGCTCAATAATCCGACTACTGGTTGGCCAACGTTCTGAACGGACATTGGTCTTAGGAGAACATAACATCCTAGCCCATTGGAGACGTTCGAGAATAGAAACTGGTAGAGAACAAATCAAAGTATCATCCTCCCACCTTTTAAGATTGACTTGCCAATAATTACGTTCGCTGGTAGTATATCACTCAATCCGAGAATCATTTGGTATGACAAAAGAAAAGGATTTATGAGAAGCATTTGGAGGCATTGGAAATGCCTATGAAAAAGAGGGAGAGGTAGAGACAAAGTTGAGAAGGGCAGTCTCATAAGTCTCTCGACAAGTGTGGCCAAAGGGACACTCCTGGTCAAATCCAAACTGTCTCATGACCTTATAAGGAAAATAAAGCACAGTGCCAAAACCATTATCTTCGACAAAATAGGGAAGCTCCGTAGTCCAAAGGAAGACGAACCAGGACAATGAAGAACCACTCAATTCTTTGATATTTGAGTAGGAGCGAAAGTTACGCCTATAGAAGTGGGGCAGACGACCGCCGCTTTCTGAAACAATAGTGTAGGGATGAGCGATAAAGCATGAAGAATCATCGATAAAAAGCCGTAAATCTGAACTAGATCGGTGATCAATCCAGCGAGCTGTGCGGAGGACGATGTTGGGTGATGAAAAAGGATCTGAATACTTCTTTTTCTTCTTAGGAAGATGTGCAGGAGTAGAATATCTCAAAAAGTGCTCAAAGAGAAAGATCTGAAGAAAGGAGCAGGGAATGAAGCAATTTACGTCATACCTAAGTAAATGAATAAAAAGATTGATAAGAGAAAAAGAAAAAAAATGCAGTGTGAAAGACAGTTAATAAAATTATGAAAAATGAACACCTCCTAACAGATTCCCTCATAGCGAGAATGGTTTTGTCCAAATGACGATACAATGTTCCTAAGAAGAGAAGAGCAAGAGGAACATTTAGACCTCGAGATAACAAAGAAGCCAAACCAAACATGCGGGTCGAAGGACCATCTACAGGAGACCCGGTCAAGATGAACCGGGACAACCACATAGCCAAATAAGCTGCCAAGGGAAAGGGCAAGGCTCCTCATGGAGAGCGAGGACAGACTTGTTATAGTCAAAACTATTTCTGAGGTCGGGCCTGTAATCCCTGAAGAAGTAGCATACCCAAGATAACTAGGAATTCTTTTGCCGGTTAGAGATCTCAAAGTTTGGAAGGAGCGTGTCACCCTAAAATCGCGAGATGTAATTGGGAGCCTACCTGAAAGCTTTCATCAAGTAAGTAATGCACTCAACATCTCTAGGAGACAAGCTAGATATGCTACAGGAAGTCAAGGCAACAACAGTAAGGCTATAAAATATAATCCAGAATGAGTTCATAATCTAAAAAACTGAACGAAATAGAAAAGAGGATTACTGGTAAATGGCATAAACGTCCTCTAGAGTTGGGGTGAACTCCCCCCAAGCAGTGACAAATGTACATGTGGAAGAACACCAGCGTGAAATCAAGATGGTAAGAGCATCATGGTCTTATTGGATACGAAAAATCCCTACATATATTAATGCAACGCAGAATGCTGGCCCTCTCCAGTATATCCACATAATCAGAATTTGTGAGAACCTCGTCGGTCCAATGTTTCCACCCCTGAAGACGATTGGATGAGTCGGATATGAAAAAAATGGGACTGTAGGGGTACTCCTATTTTTTTATACACATACGGGGAATGCGAGTAGAAAAGGGAAAAATGTCTAAGCTTGCGCAAGTCGTAGCATATAGAAATAAGCCTGCTTTCTCAGGAGGAGGAAAGGTTGTATGATCATAATTCTTCACTTGCTCTCAGAAAACGTCAGAAGACCCATAAAAGGGAGTTTTTCCCCAATCGCTGATGAAAGGAACTTCCTTAGTAGTTTTTGGGTCTATGGAACGTTCGTTGGAATTTGCCTGCAACAAGAAAACTTAACATGAGAATTCTGGAAACAAGGAAAGAAAGTGAATGAGCATTTGAAATTAAGTGCTTACCATACCAAGAGAGAATGTATGAAACTTAAATAAGAAGACTGGATTCGGGAAAGAAAGATTATAGACACCTGAAAGAAGAAAAAAAAATAACACAAGCATTAGGAGCCATTCAAATAAAAATAGGGTAGAGGAAGAACGGAAAAATGTGAAGGAGGAGGCCACTAGGTTGGTCCCCCTAGGGATTGGCCCGTAGGGTTTGGCCACCTAAGGAGCTCTCCCCTCTTACATTTAACTTCTCATTGCTTATTGAATCAACTGATTAGAATAAATGCTACTTCGCCGGAATATCCGAGCCAAAATCCTTGTTAAGGTGAAATGGCCTGGAATAAATTCTTCCTCGTTACAGTGTTGCCTCTTTTCTTTCAGAATATCCGAGTCAATATCCTTGTTAAAGTGAAATGGCCCAGAATAAATTCTTTCTCATTGCGGTGTTGCCTCTTTTCTTTGAGAATATCCGAGCCAAGAACCTTGTTAAGGTGAAATGGCTCAGAATAAATTCTTCCTCATTGCGGTGTTGCCTCTTTTCTTTGAGAATATCCGAGCAAGGAACCTTGTTAAGGTGAAATGGCTCAAAATGGATGCTTCCTCCTTTCGGTATTGCCTTTTGTTTGAGAATATCTGAGCCAAAATCCTTGTTAAGGTGAAAGAGCCCTGAATAGATGTTTTCTCGTTGCGGTGTTGTGGTCTGAAAAGAAATACTACAATCACCTGAAAAGAAAAGAAACAAATGAAACAATCATGAAGAATTGACAAGCGAAAAATCAACACATTCATAATTCAAAGTGAACAATGAAACTTTTTGGCAGCCATTCCATAAAAACACTAATGAAAATATTTTTAATTTGTCTAGCAGCAGAGGTTGTTAGTAGTGGGGAAATCCGTCGTTCACGTCCCTTAAAGACTTCTCATGATCAGAAAATTTCTGCATACCTCTTGATCAATGGGCTTAATTCATCACGGATTAAGGTATGATTTCACTCACAAGCGTTTCTGTAATTATATGCGAGTATGGTAGAGAATACCTTTTTCAGGTGAACTTCAGCATAGAAGTACTTGCGTTTATTTTTTGGTGGATAAAATGAATTACATGCCAGTTGGTGCACACGCCAAAGCAATTGAAAAAGAATGTTTACTTTAGTGCATCTCCTGCTACTTCATTACTGCTGACTTAACTTTTTTTCTTGTACAATTCCCTGTAAAAGTTGTAGCAAGTCAGAAGAATTGGGATATAGATTTACTTAATAAAAAAAATATTCTGATTCGTCTTAAAAGTTTAATCAATTAAATAAAAAACATGACTCAATTAAAAAAATACAAAAAAAACATATGTAATGCTAAAATCAGCTTGCTTGCTTCGATTCCAAAACTACGTTTAGTTAGAAGGCACCAAAATTGTTATAAATTTTTTTTTGAAGTTTGAGCCGCCTGAACCCTTAAGGAGTTTTGATCCGTGACTATAACCGAGATTTATACGTGATTTGGGGTCACCAATTTATGCCTATTAATATGGGACAAATAAAAGCTATGTGTAAATCTTACTTTTTAACATGAGTCTGCACTAGCCATTATCAGAAGACTAGAATAGAAGAAACAATGACTGTTGTTTTAGAACCACCATATATTAAGATGATATATATTTAATTACATGTATGTGGGCATATGCAGGAGAAGTTATGATTTCACTTGGGACATATATTAAAGCAATGTAGGACATATATTAAGATGATATATATACTTTTATATATATATATATATGGGTCTCCATCCACAGCAACCGATTGTTGGGAACAACCCTCATTCAAAACCCGCTACTGACTGTAGCGGGTTATAAAAACAAAAACTAAGTAACAATGAATTCTGAGTTGTGGCGAATTTGGGCAAAGGGGTTGCTCCCCAACAACCGGTTGCTGTGGATGGAATCCCTATATATATATATAAGTAAATAAAATCTTATTTTATTTTAGGAAATAAAATAAAATATTTCTTTATATAAAATCAAATCATTAATATTATTTTGAAAACAAAATCAAATCATTTTGGCCTGTAGTGTAAAGATGACCTGTTGTTGAATATCTTTGGCATGTTGTGCAAAAAAGACATGTTGTTGAATATCTTTGGCCCGTAGTACAGATATGATCTATTGTTGAATATCTTTTGTCAGTAGTGCAAAGACGAACTGTTGATGAATATCTTTGGCATGTAGTGCAAAGATGAACTTATTAGTATGATTATGAATAGGAACTGTGATTTGGTATAACCATGATCTTTGATGTTTCAGGAAAAAACAGGTGATAAAAATTATCTTCGTTCTGGGTGCGAAGAGGAACCACAATTATGATTATGAGTTATTCACATGATTGTGGAAAGGAACTGTTGATTGATGTTACAGGTATAAAATATTGTTGGTAGACTTTTAACATGGAGAAGATAATAGACTTTATGGTCTATTTGACTCTTTTAATGGATTGCTCGTTCCGCTGCAACTATGGTTAAAAAGTTTTATCATCTACCACATGTTCTAAATCTCTGATTTATTACTAACGAAGGCTATTGATAATTTAATTATATTTAGTCATGATACTTTTTTACTAGGCTAGTTGTGTCACCCTTTTGCTTCACAATTCCTTTCAGATAATAAGAGTGTAGCTGGGTCAAGCGGGGTAACAGGCCAGGGAATAGAACGATGGTCTATAGCTGTTGAGGTTTCCCCTAAAACAATAAGAAAATAATTTTATCGAGAATTTTAAATAAGTGTGTTGTAAAGACCCGAAATTTTTTTGAATAATTATATCTGTATTTATACGAATAATTTTTTATATATATAAAGATGGATATAACAAATAATATTTTGAATATATACTATATGGATTTAGCAAAATAGTCAATTTAAATTTTTAAGTTGACTGATAATGAAAGTAAAGTCAGTTATGGTCCATAACCCTAATTCATGGATTATGAACAAGGGGTGAGAATATTAAGATATAATAATTATATTTCAATGTGATATGTATGTACTATATGTATGTATGGTACGTTTAATGTTGATCAGATATAGCAGAGTATTAGAAAACCCTAAGTTTAAACCTTAAATCAAACCCTAAATAGAAAACTGAGATCGATTGTTAATTAGATACATGTAATCAAGGAGATATGTTAGTGATTATGAATCTAATTAGGGGAAACCCTAACAATTATCAAGAAACCCTAAATGCTAAGTTAAAAATCCTAATTTGATTTTTGAGAAACCCTAAACCCTAATTGGTGATTAGCAAGCCCTAATGGTATTTAGCAAATCTTAAGATTAAAATTTATGGGAAATATTTGAAATTACCAAACTACCCTTAAAATTTAAATGGAAAAGACCAAAATACCCTTTAGTGTGTAAAATGACCAAATTACCCTTTTACTTAACTTGTAAGATAAAAGGTTTTCTAGAATGTTGTGACTCACCATGTTAGATATTCGATGTGCTTGAAAATATCAGCCAATCCTTATCTTAATTGATACCTTGCAAGATTGGATTCATTGAATCAAATTATAAGATTTAAAGAGAGAAAAATTCAAAAAAAAAAGGCTCATTTGCTATCTCTCACTAGCCAAGTCCTCTCTCTCCCAAATCCACGAAATCTTTAAGTTATTCAGTCCCTAAACAACTCTCCAGAACACCCAAATCAGTTGTGTAGAGCAAGATCAAAGCAATTTCAAGAAAGAGGTATAAAACCCTAACCCTATTTAATCTTACATGTTAGTATAAATTTTGTGTTTAAGTGTTTAGATGCATGCTAGAGGATGTTATATGATGATCTATGATGTTACATCATAGATCTATAACCTCAAAGTGCCTTAAAATTAAAGTTTTTCAAAACTGCCATGAACCCTAGATTTATGGCCTGACAACCGAATGTTAGAGGCCATAGATCTTAGTCTGTTAATGATTTTGTATGTTTGATGTTTTAGATTTGTAGTTTGTTGTAAGGACTTTCATCTAGACTTGAGATCATGCTTAGATCTTGTCCAGAATGGAAGTTATTCATGGTCAAACTCAGTTGACCGAGCATAACCAAGAGTTTCTGGGAAGCCCAGAAACTCAAAATCAGTGTCTGACAAGGTTTTGTCAAGCCTTGATTTGTCAGGTGTTAAGTGTTTTGTTGATGTTGTTGTATCTAGTATGTAGCCTATTAGATAGACTTTAAACCCATGCTTTTATATCACTCAAACAATCAACAGATTGTAAGTAGTGGATGGTCAAAGTAGCCTGCACGACCTTGACTTTCAAATTTCTGGGTAACCCAGAAGTTGATTTTCAGCGTCTGACAAGAAGTTTGTGGTTCCAGATCTTGTATGTGTTTGATGTTTTGCTTGTGTTAGTGTTTTAAGATGGAACTCTTGTATGTATACTACATAATCATGCTCATAAATCACTTAGATAACAAACAGAATGAAAATTATTTAAGGTCAAACTAGCCAACTCGATCGCGGATGCAGTTTTTTGGAAAACCCAGAAAACTCAAGAACATGTTTTCTGACAATGTTTGACCAGATGCTAGCTTATGATTCTGATGTAGTTTAAATGATCTGATGATTGATAATTGTACCTTGTCATGTGGACTACAACCTTAAACCATTAGAACACATTAACAATTACCAGAACCTATAGAAATTTAAGCCTCAAAGTGGACCTTTGAAGCTGACTGGGTTTCTGGAAAACCCAAAAAGCTCTGACAATGATTTTGCAAGGCCAGATTTTCATGCTATGTGCTTGTATGACTTAGATAATGCTTGATTCGTGTAGTATTACATAAATACTACATGATCAATGCTTAAGATTGTCCAAAACATGTGTAGACAGAGAATTAGATATGGTCAAAGTAGGCACCATAAACACTGACTGTCAATGTTCTTGAGCCTCAAGAACACCTATTATGACAGTAAATCGCCGCTAAAGCCTTCAAATGATTTAATTTAATTATTTTGTTTTATAATTTCGAAAATACATTAAAAATAGAAATAAATTTCTAAAAATTATAAAATCGCTTTTAAAAATTATTTTAAGTTATAAAATTAACTTTTGATAAATTGACATATTTTTCATTAATATTACTATTTATTTGAATATTAATGATATTAAATTTATTTAATAAATGGGTTAAATAAATGGGTTTAAAATGATTTTTATATTGTAAAAATTATTTTAAATAATAATAAGAGGTTTAAAAATATTTTAAGTTATAAATCATGACTTTTAATATTTTAAGGTAATTTTATTAATAATTTAATATTAATGATAATAAGTTTATTTAATATTTATATTAAATAAATAGCTTAAAATGGTTTTAATGATTTAAAAAATCATTTAAAAAGGTTAAAAATATTTTAAGTTATAATAAATAACTTTTAATATTTTCATGAATAATAAATTAATATTTAAATATTAATGGTGATCATTTAAAAATAATTTTAAATGTTTTAAAAATCATTTAAGGGTAAACTAAATGTTTTAAAATACTTTGAGTTATTATTAATAACTTAGATATTTTGTCAAGTATTTCATTAATATTTTTATATTATTTAAATATTAATGATAATAGAATTATTATGTATTTAAATCATTTAAAATGATTCCAGTGTTTGAAAAATCATGATAAATTATAATACCTTGAAGAATAATATGATTAATATTTAAATTATCTACTATAGTATTTGAAGTTACAGAATAGAGTTTAAGTAAGTATAAACTCAATTATTATCCGATAAAGCCGTCGGTACACTGAAATGTTACCAAGGTTAAACTAGACTTATATAAATTGACCTAATAAGTTATTATTTGTGTTAGAATGACTGTTATAACTATGTGACAATGTGTTTAAGCTATATGATGACTGCAAATAGCTGTGTTATGTGACGACCCCAAAATAGGTCCATTCCATCCAACCCATTCTGAGTCGCCAAATACATGGTACAAGAAGCAAACTACAACTTCAATAATACAAATGTCGTGTGAAATACGACAATATATACTGTGAGTTTAAATACAAATATTATCTTCTAGACAATATCTATACTCAAATAAATCCTCATCACATTTATTGATACATTATTTTACAAAAATGGTGAGGACTACTAAACAACTCTCTCTAGAACCTTCATTCCATACCCACTAAGTACTCGCATTACATTCTCGCCTCACGAGAAGAAAAATGGAACAACAAGGAAAAGGGTGAGCTCAACTAGCCCGGTAAAGAATGTTATGACTAAGATAATATACAACAAATTATCGTTAGTCTCCAACAGGAAAAATCGATAGAATCTGATGACAACAAGTTTCGGATCAATATTCAAGCATCGGAAATAATAATTCATAGAAGAGTTACGTGAGAGAATGAAATCTACTATAATCTATGAATTTAACGGTCCATCATCAATATTTTATCCTGTAACATCAATCAATATTCATCTCAAATCAAATATTCATCTTTGCACTGAGGCCAAAGATATTCATCAATCGGTCGTGTTCATCTCAACACTGTTCATCTTTGCACTAAAGGCCAAAGATATTCATCAATCGGTCGTGTTCATCTCAACACTGTTCATCTTTGCACTAAAGGCCAAAGATATTCATCAATCGGTCATGTTCATCTCAACACACATTCATCTTTGCACTAAAGGCCAAAGATATTCATCGATCGGTCGTGTTCATTTAAACACTGTTCATCTTTGCACTACTGTGCCAAAGATATTCTTGAAATCATTCATCTGCACTACTGGGCCAAAGATATTCAATAATATCATCATTTAAGACCGAGGATGATGAAAAATATTTTTAAAGAACGAATCCGGTGAAACAAAATGACAAGGATTAAGGATTAAGGATTAGTACTTTGTTTTATCCATGTCCAACAATACCTCAAAAATAATCATAGTGGTGTAAAATTCAAGAATGATCAAAACATGGATACAATTAAAGCTAGTATCCGAATAGATATTTTAGGCGAAAAGAAAAAATTTTTGAATTTTAAATATTAAGTGAATAGTGTCAGATATCGTGAATAGTCTTGAGTATCGTGAATAGTAACTCAGACACCAAAAGATAGAAATTCCACAAAAAAACATCTTCACGCTTCATGAATAGTACTCGTGAATAGTAACTCGTGAATGAATAGTAACTCGTGAATAGTAACTCATGAATAGTAACTCATCATGAATAGTAACCCAGACATGAAAAAGTTCCAAATTTGATAAAAGTACCAACCAATATTTCAAAGATAATGATATTGAAGAATTAATATCATTTGAGAAGAAAATAACATCCTTACCTCAAAGAATCGATACTGCCGGAAGGAAAGGTCGGAAGTGATGTTGAATGAAACTTATCTTTGACAACAACTCTCAAAGTATCTAAATACTCACAAAATCGCTCAATAATATAGAGAGAGAAGAGAGAAAACTTTGTTTACGGTGTGATTTTCAATTCTAACTTAGCCCTCTATTTATAGGAAAATGTTAGCATTACCAAGGCAGACTTTGACTGACTACACGATGGCTTTTTACACGCTACTATTGCCACCCACCACATTTGAAATAAAATTCAGCACATTTTTTCACCAACCACAAGTGGGGCCCACTCAATTCTAGAATTTTCCACCAAAATCAATTATAAACCTAATTTAGAATCAGACACCTCTTAAAATTCACAACAAATCATTCGTGCATTTTAACGGTTCAAAATTTGTGGACATATACTCAACTTATGTATGTATAACATACCCAAAAATTACCACAATCAGCGGTCGGATTAAAAATTATAACCCCCAATATATCTCAAAAACCCACGATTTGATTTTTAATACCTCCAATCAGATAAAATCTCGATAAAACACCTCAACATTAATTCCTTCATTAATAACCACATAAATAAATCCATCATTTATATTCACATAAAATAAATATTTCCTTATCATATGAATCAATAATTAATTATTCACAAATAATATTACGAGAATCACATTATGACAATGACGGTAGTTTCAGAAAGAGGGGCTTTCAATAAAGGATCTCCTTCTTGGGCGCGCAATTAGGTGACCAAACCTCTCCTTAGACAGAACTTTCTAGACATTGCCAATAATGTTATCTAATAATATTATTCAAATAATATGAATTATTGATCGATAATGGGAAATCTTTGTGCGGTGACAATTATTGAAACAACAATAATATAAAATACCAACGCAAACAATTATTGAATCAATAAAATAAAATATTGAGCGATAAATTATCGTAACAATTATTGAGTAGTGCCTTCTTCGTACGTAAGGATCAATAATTGATGCAATCTGTAGTGTCTTCTTGTGCGACCCACGCCAGACATCGTATTTTAACCATCGGGTATTCCAACAATCTTAGCAGTAACAACTTTCATGGTTATTTATAACCACCCAAACTTTGTCGTTTTCTTCATCCGAGCGGCTTATCCGTTATGGGGCCCACATGGCATTTGCATGCGCCATCGCATTTAATATTCCCGAAAAGATCTGAATATTCCACGACCAAACGAATATTCAAGACAACAATGAATATTTTATAACCACTTGCTTATTTTGAAATATTTGCGTATTTAACCCATAACTATCCACATTAATCAAATCAACCCTTACTATTTCAAAATAATAAATAAAGGAAATTCCTTTTATTTAAAAAATTTGGGGTCTTACAACCTCCCTCCTTATGAAATTTCGTCCTCGAAATTGACGTGACGTACAGTGTTTCAAAAGATGAGGATACCTCGCTTTCATTTTCATTTCCAATTCCGTGTCATTTCCTCTATAGCATGATTCCTCCACAAAACTTTAACTTATGGTATAACCTTGGTACATAGGTCATGTTCTTTCCTCTACAAAATCTTGACAGTACCTCCTCGACGTTAAGTCTTGGCTATCTCGTCCGGTTCTAACTCAATAGCGTGTTTGGTCGTCCACATATTTACGTAACATCGATCGTGAAAAGCGTTATGAACACGCCGTCATACTTGGTGGTAAAAGCGAGTCTATAGGCCACAGTTCCTATTCGATCGAGAATTTCAAATGGATTAATAAATCGAAGGTTTGAGCTTTCCTCACCTCACCGATTCTCGCTTTCAAAATAACAACTTCTTGCACCTCCTTCTTCAAATTCATCACTCCGGTGTGTGGCTTGAGCGACTTTAACTTTATCGATTAAAGTCGATTATACTCGTATATCATCACGTACTCAGTATATCATCACGTGGGTACCTAGAGTTTTCATCTCCATCTCTATTATTTGTATATTATACGAAATTAGTCTTTGACAACATCATTGTTTTCGTACTTGTATACGATCTTCTACTCAACACGTCACCTACCACGTTCGCTTTTCGAGGATGGCATGGTCGAACATGTCTTTGAAATGAGTCTCCTCTTGAGTTCTTTGAAGCTCTTCCCACATTCCTTGCTCCATTCGAATTTTGTATCTCTATGAAGTTAATTACGTTAATGGAATAGCGATTCGAGAATATCCTTCAACGAATCTCGATAATAACCAACTAAACCTAGAAAGCTACGTATTTCGATTCTTCGACTTAGGTTGCTCTCAATTGTGACTCATATCTCAACCTGGATAAGACGTCACAATGACACCTATCGATTTCTATCGCATACGAATATGGCGTCCCCTACAGAGAGTTCGCTTAGGTGAATTCCACAAAGGAAGTCACAAGATAAAGGCTCATGTACCAAATTCTATAGTTGAATTTTTAACTCACGAAGTTCAATAGGAGCCATTCGATATGAGATTTTAGAAATGAGTTTTGTCTTAGGGTTCAAAGTCGATACAAAATTTAATATCGATCTTTGGGAGTAAGCCGATAAATTCTTGAGAAATACGTCGGGAAAAATCAATAACAACAAGAATATTATTCAAATCGGCGTGTCTTTATTCAAATCCATAACATGGACTAAGAAAACTTGACATCCGTAATAAGCGAATGACTTCATGGCTTGATATGAAAATGTTTGACTACAATGGTTTGATTAGCTTGAGTTGAATAACGGTTGCTTAGGAATATGAAAACTAACAACCTTACAAAAGCAATCAATTTTGGCATGATGAGTAGTTAACCAATCAATCCCCAAAAGCAAGTATCTTTAAAGAGATAAGGTTAACGAAGTAAGGTAATGGTGCCAACTTGAATCAAACAAGATTTTTAAACAACGGATGTAATGAAAGTTTCTCTAACGGAGTCTCCATAAATAGGTCAAAGTCTAATTTCTCCGTAGTCAAGTTCAAACGTTGAGCGCAAGCAAAGAGATAAAAGAATGGGTAGAACCGATATCTAGTAAGGTATAAACATCGCAAGAATTTATAATTAACTAACCAGTGCTAACTTCGTTCGGGTTCCTCGTATTTAGACCGGTCACGACAAACGCTCTTCCAGGAATCGTTGACTTTGACTTTTACGGGACATCCTTTTGAGTCACCTTCATTGTACTAGGTTTCGATATCGCATAATCTCGGCGATATGTCCTTCTTTTCCACAATTATAGCATACCTTAAACTGTTGTGGGCAGTTTGGGCTGATATGTCCCTCTTTCGCATTTGTAACATACGACCGATGGTCTTTCTCCTCCCTTGGAACCAGTTGCCACTGGCGCTGACGTCTTCACATGGTCGTTGTTGAATCTCCTCTTTTAAAATCTCCTCCAACTCGCTCGCTTCTTATTTTCATGGCCACGATTACCACCGAGTGAGTGGTTACCGCCTTTGTCCGTATTCTTCTTTCTCCTTTGGTTATCGTTATTACGATGACTACTATCTTTGGTATGATCACGGTTATGGTCCCTCGGTTGAGCGTACTTTCGTTATCTCGCTCTAACAATCTGAGCCACATTTACAACATCCGAATAGAGAAAATTTATGAGAAATGAGATCTTGGCGTATCGCCGGGTTTCAAACCTCTCGAAACATCCGCGTCATCGTTCCTCATTCTCCACCAAATGAGGTCTGAACACGGATAACTCCGCAAACTTCGCCTCGTCTTTGGGACACCGTCATGTTATTACGCTCAATCTAATAAACTCCACTTCCTTCATATAGCGAATACTTTCGGGGAAGTACTTGTCATTGAACTATTTTCAAACGTCTCCCATGACATCTTTGAGTCACGGTGAATGGGTACGCTTCACTGATTCCCACCGATGTCTGCCTCGCCACGGAACATAAAAGTAGCGAATGGAACTTTCGTTCCTTCGTGCATCCCAAGACATCGAATATCTTGGTAATTTGCTTGACCCATGTTTCCGCCATGATCGGATCTCGCTTTCCCTGCATTACGGTGGTCTGACTCTTTGAAGCGCTTGTTTGTGACCACCCGTGAATTGCTATCATCTCCTCGTATTTTGAACACGAGTCTCCTAAATCGATTTTGCATGAACTGCAAAAAGCTTCTAAACATCCCTCGTTCATCATACGCTTTCATTGGTGTTATTCACGGGAGGTACATTGCCACACTGTTACACGTTCTCCTCGTTGTTAAGTCTGAGGCATCTCCACGGTCTCATTTACACCACTATTAATATTCTCGGTCGACATTCTCAATTCATTGTCATAAAACAAGGGTTAATTAAGGAAATCAATCACATAATATCCCTATATCTTGACCAACTAACAAATAAGCTTAGGTAGGACACACTAGCAAAGGATTTTACTCGTCTCTCCCTCCTAGTTCTATTCCCGATCTCATGGGAGATCATATCCCTAAGCTCGACGATACCAACCGTGGCGACCCCAAAATAGGTCCATTCCATCCAACCCATTTCGAGTCGCCAAATACATACAAGAAGCAAACTACAACTTCAATAATACAAATGTTGTGAAATACAATAATATAGCTGTGAGTTTAAATACAAATATTATCTTCTAGACAATATCTATACTCAAATAAATCCTCATCACATTTATTGATACATTATTTTACAAAAATGGTGAGGACTACTAAACAACTCTCTCTAGAACCTTCATTCCATACCCCCACTAAGTACTCGCATTACATTCTCGCCTCACGAGAAGAAAAATGGAACAACAAGGAAAAGGGTGAGCTCAACTAGCCCGATAAAGAATGTTATGACTAAGATAATATACAAAAATTATCTTTAGTCTCCAACGAGGGAAAAATCGATAGAATACAATAGACAACAAGTTTCGGATCAATATTATGAACTGAAATAATAATTCATAGAAGAGTTACGTAGAGAATGAAATCTACTATAATCTATGAATTTAACGGTCCATCATCAATATTTTATCCCTGTAACATCAATCAATATTCATCTCAAATCAAATATTCATCTTTGCACTACTGAGGCCAAAGATATTCATCAATCAATCGTATGTTCATCTCAAACACTGTTCATCTTTGCACTAAAGGCCAAAGATATTCATCAATCGGTCATGTTCATCTCTAACACTGTTCATCTTTTGCACTAAAGGCCAAAGATATTCATCAATCGGTCGTGTTCATCTCAACACTGTTCATCTTTGCACTAAAGGCCAAAGATATTCATCGATCGGTCGTATTCATTTAAACACTGCTCATCTTTGCACTACAGCCAAAGATATTCTTGAGAAATCATTCATCTTTGCACTACTGGGCCAAAGATATTCAATAATATCATCATTTAAGGCGAGGATGATGAAAAATATTTTTAAAGAACGAATCCGGTGAAACAAAATGACAAGGATTAAGGATTAAGGATTAGTACTTTGTTTTATCCATGTCCAACAATACCTCAAAAATAATCATAGTGGTGTAAAATTCAAGAATGATCAAAACATGGATACAATCAAAGCTAGTATCCGAATAGATATTTTAGGCGAAAAGAAAAATTTTTATTTTTCGATTGAATAGTCTTTGTATAGATGAATAGTCGAGTATCGTGAATAGTCTTGATATCGTGAATAGTAACTCAAACACCAAAAGATAGAAATTCCACAAAAAAACATCTTCACGCTTTCATGAATAGTACTCGTGAATAGTAACTCGTGAATAGTAACTCGTGAATAGTAACTCATGAATAGTAACTCATGAATAGTAACCCAGAGCATGAAAAAGTTCCAAATTTGATAAAAGTACCAACCAATATTTGAAGATAATGATATTGAAGAATTAATATCATTTGAGAAGAAAATAACATCCCTTACCTCAAAGAATCGATTGCTTGGAAGGAAAGGTCGGAAGTGATCTTTGAATGAAACTTGTCTTTGAAAAAGACAACTCTCAAAGTATCTAAATACTCACAAAATCGCTCAATAATATAGAGAGAGAAAGAGAAAACTTTGTTTACGGTGTGATTTTCAATTCTAACAGCCCTCTATTTATAGGAAAATGTTAGCCCGTAGGAAAGCGGACTTGACTGCCACTACGATGGCTTTACACCGCTACTATTGCCACCCACCACATTTGAAATAAAATTCAGCACATTTTTTCACCAACCACAAGTGGGGCCCACTCAATTCTAGAATTTTCCACCAAAATCAATTATAAACCTAATTTTAGAATCAGACACCTCTTAAAATTCACAACAAATCATTCGTGCATTTTAACGGTTCAAAATTTGTGGACATATACTCAACTTATGTATGTATAACATACCCAAAAAAATTACCACAATCCAACGGTCGGATTAAAAATTATAACCCCATAATATATCTCAAAACCCCACGATTTAATTTTTAATACCTCAATCAGATAAAATACCGATAAAACACCTCAACATTAATTCCTTCATTAATAACCACATAAATAAATCCATCATTTATATTCACATAAAATAAATATTTCCTTATCATATGAATCAATAATTAATTATTCACAAATAATATTACGAGAATCACAATTATACAATGACAGTAGTTCCCAGGAAGAGGGGCTTTCGATAAGGATCTCTCTCCTTCTTGGCGGCGCAATTAGGTGACCAAACCTCTCCTTAGAGCAGAACTTTCTAGACATTGCCAATAATGTTATCTAATAATATTATTCAAATAATATGAATTATTGATCGATAATGGGAAATCATTGAGTGACAATTATTGAAACAATGATAATATAAAATACCAACGCAACAATTATTGAATCAATAAAAAATAAAATATTGAGCGGTAATCTTTGTAACAATTATTGAGTAGTGCCTTCTACGTAAGGATCAATAATTCAACAATTGATGCAATCTGGTAATTTCTCTTGTGCTGCAACCACGCCAGACATCGTATTTTAACCACCGGGTATTCCAACAATCTTACTTGGTAACAACTACTACCAGTTATTTATAACCACCCAAACTTTGTCGTTTTTTCTTCATCCGATCGGATTTATCCGTTATGGGGCCCACACATGGCTGCGCCATCGTACGAATATTCCCGACCGTACGAATATTCCACGACCAAACGAATATTCCCCGACAACAATGAATATTTTATAACCACTTGCTTATTTTGAAATATTTGCGTATTTAACCCTTAACTATCCACATTAATCAAATCAACCCTTACTATTTCAAAATAATAAATAAAGGAAATTCCTTTTTATTTAAAAAAATTTCGGGGTCTTACATGTTATATGTTATGATAAATTATTCTGATCAAAAGAATAATCTTATGAATGATAGGTTTCAGTATAAAAGATAAATCTAAGTTGTGTAAGCAGCAGATCAGGCAAGTATCCTTACTCTTTGTATTTATTTATACAATAATCCTGTGTAAGTAAGTTATCGAATTATACTCCTGTTATATAAGTTATTAAACTCTATAGTTATCGGTCATGTATTTCAACATTAGTATTCATGTCAGTTATCAAACCCTATTCGTTTACCATTACCGTAGTAATGTATGATCAATATATACTCTGTTGATAGATAGTTAAGTTAGATTATTCAAGTGCCCTCACTTGGATAATGATTGTATTTAATCACATGTTGACACATACCTAATAGTTTTTGGATATGTATATGTTATTTAAAAATATCGTTGACCAGAATATAATATTATTATTACTCAGTTGAATTATTCTAATTCAGATTTCAGATTAATTATGAACATCCCAAACAGGGAAAACTTTTATGCGCATAAAATGACCAAATTTGAAACGATTTATCGTTCAAACAAGTAGTGTTGATCAATACAGGGCATAACGGGTTGATCACCCTCCGTGTCCGTAAGACAGGGCATAACAACTTTTCAGATGAAGTTTTGTTTAACCTTTTCAAAAATTAAAATAAAATTAATAGTTTATTAAAATGTTTCCAAATTTATAACATTTACTTCGTTGTAGAAGTGTCGACCAAAGAGAACATTTAAATCTTTCAGATAGTCTTTATTCATTACTATTACTTGTTGGGCACTCAAATGCCCATTCTTGCTTTAAATTTAAATGTTTTCAGCTAAGATAGCACGTCCTGAAGGTTCCAACAAGGACAAAGGGAAGGGGAAGCTGAAGGAGTAGGTTAAATTATGTTGTTATGAATGTTTGTAGTAAGATAATATAATATTTATCATGAAATGTAAGACTTAAAGGTTCTCAAGACTGGGAAGGTAGATAACTTTGATATAATAATTTTGTTTAATTAATACATTAAGTAGTTGAATGAATGTTATCGTGGAGCACCAAGTACGAGTTTCAAGTACTTAGATTTGGGGGCGTAGCATGTGTCGTATTTTATACGTCATTTAACCATTGATTTTGGTGAACCGAATAAGGTGAGGTGAACCCAATTTTGAAAGGGTATTTTGCCACTATCATACAAGATGTCTAATGACATACAACTTCATGTTATCATAAGACAGGGTTGTGCACATCCACTTGCTGATTATATCTATAAGCACTACCTATATAATCTTGGAGTTGGATTGAAATGTAATTCTCAATTGGGGACAATGGAGATAATTATATGGCAAGAGAAGACCCACCATTGGAAAGAACATGATAGTAATCTTCTCATTTTTCTTTGGGGTCTATTGGGTCAACCAAGGATATATGATTCTTAAGTCATATGATATATATTATAACTTAGATGCATGGTCTCCCATGTACAAATGTTTCCTTGAGCATTTTTCAAAGATTTTAATTTCTAAAATAGTTATTGATTGTACCTTTATGTAAGGTACTATCGTAAGGTGTTGTGGTCAAGGCACCATGAGAGTTACATATATTTGTATTAAAACTCACAACATACGTATTGTAGTATTTTGCACGACAATTGTAATAATGAAGTTTGTATTTGTTTTCTACACCATGTATTTGGCGACTCAGAATGGGTTGTGTGGAATTATTTAGGGGCCGTCATACTTTGAGTGTAGAAAATAGTACAAGTTTTCTTCAAGAATATCCCTGCTCTAGCATTCAGAAGTACTCTCCTTTTTAAGGTAAGGGATATTATTTTGTTCAGTATTCGTAAGAAATAATATTTTCTTTCATGCTCTGTAGTATGTAAGTAATATTATTTCGTTTCATATTCCTAATTCTACACTTATTTTGATAAGTATTGCTTCTATACTCCTTGAAATTAGTAGAATATCCTTGAAATTTATGTTTCATCTAGTATTATTTCACAAGAATATTTTTTGAATATTCTTGTTAAATTTTAATTTTTTTATGTCGGGTTACTATTCACGGGATACTATCGCAATTTGCATCCCATTTAGTAGATAATAAGGAGCGCATGACACGAATGTTTTTGCGAGGTTTGAAACCCGAAATACGTCAATACCTCATTTCTCACAAACTTTGATTGTATTCAGATGTTGTGAATATGGCTCAGTTAACCATAAGAAAGCAGCCGACAAAACGATAATACCAGTGGTAGCAGTCATCAAAGCGGTGATAACAAATGTGGAGGAAATAATCATACCAGAAATGGTAACCACTTCGGTGGTAATCCTGACCAAGATAATAGAAAAAATGAGTCAAGTGGAAATTTCAAGAAGAGAAGGTTCAATAATGATGGAAAGACAGCAACACCAACACCAACACCCGCTTTCAAGAAAGGAGAATGACCACCGGTTGTATGCTATAAATACGGAGGGGAAGGACACATCAGTCCAAACTGCACACAGCAACCCAAAGCATGTTACAATTACGGAAGAGAATGTCACCTAGCCCGATTTTGTCGTGTAGTGTAGTGAAGACAATTTTAGCGGTGACGCTCCTAAAATAGGTCTACACAACTCATTTTGAGTAGCCAAATACATGGTACAGAATCCAAATACAAAATTCTTATTTATAATTATTAACTGTCGTGTAAAATACAACAAAACATAATTTATGAGTTTCAATACAAATATTGTCTCATAGACAATATCCAAACTCAAATAAAGTGCTCATTATAATTATTGTTACACTATTTTATAGAGTAGTAAGGACTACTATAGTAACCATCTTGAACCATCATTCCATTTCCCGACTAGTCTCAGCTATATACTCATTTCCTAAAAAGATTAAAGAAAAAAAGGGTGAGCTCAACTAGCCTAGTAAAGAATATAATGACTAAGATAATGTAGAAAAAAAATTATCCTTAGTCCTCAACAGGGAAAAATCTAATAGAATACATTAGACAATAATTTTTAGATCAATAATTATAGCAAAAATAACAATCCATTAGAAGAGTCAAGTAGAGCATGATTTCTACTATCTTCTATGATTTAAAAGTTCATCATCAATATTTTATTCCTGTAACACCAATCAATAATTATTTTCAATTAAAGAATTATTTATGCACTACGACCCAAAGATAATCGTTTGTATCACCAGTGGTCATGATCATGCCAAACACCTGTCCATCTATGCACTACGGACCAAAGAAGACTTTCACCATAAACCTTTATCTATAACATTAAAGATCATGATTATACCAATACATAATTTTTTATCATAATCATACCAATCAACAGTCTATCTTTGCACTACGGGCCAAAAATGACTTTCAGCATAATATAAGCATGAGGATGATTACAATGATATAAAGAATGAATCAAGGATAAATATTAGACATTTATAAATTTATTTATCCAGAGTTCAAGAATGTCCAAATTGTCAACAGGATCACCAATTATGGAGTAAAATTCAAAAATAATATTTAAGATTCATATTTCAAAGATAATTTGGACAAAGAAAGAAAAAACTAATTTCGTCGTGAATAGTACTCTGACATAAATAGTAACTCGAATGAATAGTATTCTGGCATAAATAGTAGCTCAGATGAATAGTACTCTTACATGAATAGTATCCCGGATGAATAGTACTCTAAAATGAAAAGATTAAAATTTAATAAGAAAGTTCAGACTAATATTTCAGTGAAATGATATTAGATAAAGCACAAACTAAGGATATTCTACTAATTTCAGGGATTATAGAAGCAATACTTATCAAAGTAAGTGTAGATTAGGAATATAAAACGAAATAATATTATTCCTTACGAATATTGAATGAAAATAATATCCCTTACCTTAGTAGGAGACCAGATCTGACAGGTATATTGGAGATATTCTTGAGGAAATCTTGCAATATTAGCTACACTCAAAGTATTCTTATAATAGAAAGAAATACGCACAATAGTATAGAAGAAGAATTCTCTGATTCTGGTGTGATTTTTATTTTTTAACTAAGCAATCTATTTATAGGAGAATAGAAGGGCACTATTTAAAAATAATCACGGACGCACAGTAGAAAATTTCACGGACAAAGTTTACGGACGAATTCGACGAAAATTTGATTTTACAATGCAACACTTTGAAATAAAATATTCTAATAAATAAAAACTTTATATATAATATAATATATTCTATTTATATTCTAATAAAAAAATAACTTTATATATTATAAAAAGTTTTCTGTTTTATATAAAAAAATTCTATTTTATTACTATTATAATAATAATAAAACAAAACTGAGATAACTTTCTACCGACGATTTAAAAAATTAGTACATGGGGGTCCATGGAATAATAAGCCAAATTTATAACAAACGCTTTATGACAAACCCCTCTATTTATATCAAAAATGAATAAATATCTCCCACAAATCACTTATCTTTAATCAACTCATTTTTAATCATTCAACACTTATTCATCATTAATATCATAACTCACAATATTGACAACCAGATCATTCTCAGAAAAGATGGGGCTTTCTGATTAGGATTTCTTCTTATTGACGCATAACTAAATAACCTAACCCCTTTTCTCGACAGAACTTTCCAGAAATTTTCAATAATGCTAATAATAATATGAGTAACAATGTTGTGTCAATTATTGATTTAATAATATAAAATATTGTACAAATGATACTATAACAATAATTGAATCAGTAAATGAGATACTATGTAACAACTACTGTGACAATTATTGAATGAAACTAAGCGACTTCTTACGTAAGCATCAATAATCAGAGATATTGTGCAATACCATGTGCTACTGTGCAAAAACGCGTATTACTCACTACAAAAATAATGGTCATTGGCGACGGGCCCATTACCGACGGCGATATCCCTGTCGCTAATAAGGTCACTCTCGACGGGATACCTATCGCCAATGTTTGTCGTCGATAATATACTTATTATTTGGCGCCAGACTTTCCCGGTGGAGGGAAATATCATAGGCGACGGCACTAATGTTAGCAACGACGGTACTACCGTCGGGAATGAGTTTATATCGACAGGGCATTAGCGACGACAATGCCGTCGAGAATAAGTCTCTTATTTTAAACCTTGGTTCGACGGCAACGAGTATATTTTCATTCCCTCTCTTATTTTTTATTTCCCTCGCGATTTGTAGGTTTCGCCCCAATTGATTCTAAGCATATCAGAGCTTTTGATTCTCAGCTAGCTCAATCAATCAATTTGTCCAATTGAATTTGGTTCCTCACTTATCATTTTCACCCAAATTATCGATTCGTTCTTTAGTTCATGCATTACCACCACCGCCCTTGATCCACTTTGTACCTTGCTGCAACTCGTTCATCATTTCGCCCCTATTTCGCCCACAGTTGATTTTTCAGTTATTCTACACTTCATTTTGGTAAATTTTTCATTTTCATTTCAGTTGCATAGTGTTTATGTAGAAATTAATCTATTAGTTACATGGTCTGTTAGTTGTGGTCCTTGGGGACATTATCATTAGGTTTGCACTTTGAAAGTGTAAAGGAAGTTAGGTCCTAGATTAAGAGTCCCATGTTGTCTTGCTTTTCTTTTTTGTATTCATAATTTCACATTTAGGCTGCCGTTGTATTTTAGTTTTAGCAAGAAAAGTTAACATGAAGCATTTTATTGATGGCATGTCGACTAAATTACCTACTTTGGTAGCGAGTGTGTGGTCAATAAGTGCACACCATCATGTCTTTGTATTTTACTTGTCTTTGCAAGTGATCATGAAGTTATCTCTGATCAAACATAGTAAATCTTAGGCAAAAACTGCAAGAACTCGTGACGTGCTTATTTGGTTAATAGTGTTTTGTGCGTTTACTTATGTGATACGTTTGAAAGTTTTCCTCAAGCAAAAGTTGTTGGGATATTTGAAACTGAAGTTCTTTAATTTGTTCCTTGTTCTAAATTTCAAGCAAAAGTTGTTGGGATATTTGAAGCAAAAGTTGTTGGGATATTTGATATATATATGAATGTTAGCAGATTTCAAGAAGTGGATGTATCCATGTAATGTGTTAATTAAAGGACAAGTTAAATATTTTGTTTCATGTTTGACTGACATCAAACAAATGCGTTCGTGAATGTTGCTTGGTTGTATTTTGGATAAATGAATTTTAGGGAAATATGTGACTATCAAGCATTCCTGTTATAGTCTGATTGATTGAATCTCTTTTTAGCTTATAAAGATAAGTATGTTATGTCAATTCTCTTATGAAACTATTTTGAGTTATTATGTCAAAGAAAATCAAAAACAGTTTTTATGAGTAAGAACCATAAAATTTCTGGGTTCATAATTCATTCTCAATAATATAGTATTCCTTTTGTTCTAGGAAATAGTTCAATTTCATACGTGCATAGTTTCATATAGTTTAGGAAGCATAGAAACCCGTTTGAGATTCACTTAGTAGGAGTGAATCTCAAATAGTCCCCGTTTTGGGACTGTTCTTGTATGTTTCGATCTCACTTAGGTCGGTGTTAACGTCTTGAGCAAGTCTTTATATTTTTTGAATTTTTGGTCAGTATATATCTCTTGACGTTCTTCGGGTGCATATTTAGACTTTGATGTGTTAGTCTATTTCGTGTACTTGAAGACCATGGGGAGGTGCTGCCGAAATTTCTAAAAAAATTAAAGATGTGTTCAAGTTGTTGGCATCAGTGAGGCGACACATCCGGGAATGGGATAGAAGCCTGACCCGTTATAGTGGGAGATGAAGTTAGGAAACTCATAAGCTTGGATATACATTAACTTGGAGACTTGATTGTGTTTGTCTAACTTTCCATATATATAGCAGACAGTAGTCCAAGATGTCTATTGATCGAAGTTGGATGGAACATAGGGTATCCACTGATAAGAGTGGGCTTAGCTCTGAGTACCATAGTGGGGTTGAACAGTTTCTCAATTTCGCGTTTGAGCAAGTCAGCGGCGATGAGATTAGATGTCCTTGTAAGAGGTGTGTGAATGAAGTGTGGAAGGAAATGAGTGATGTCATCTGCGACTTATTTGCGTATGGGTTCAAGCAGGGTTATACGACATGGATCTATCATGGGGAAACCTGGTTGGATGAACATGAATCAGAACCGGAATCTAGAGGTGACGAAACCTTTGACTGTACTAACATGATAGTCGAAGCTACTGGTTCATACTTCCAATGGAATACAGACAGGGATGACAGTAGCGTCGAACAAGAGCCGAATGACGGGGCTAAGGGTTTCTATGAGTTATTGCATGAAGTAGCGACGCCACTGTTTGATGGGCACGAAAAGCACACCGTCTTATCTGCCGTGACTAAGTTTTTACACTTCAAGAACCAAAGACGATCAGTGTAGTATG
Source organism: Panax quinquefolius (assembly GCA_020205615.1). Classification (NCBI taxonomy): domain Eukaryota; kingdom Viridiplantae; phylum Streptophyta; class Magnoliopsida; order Apiales; family Araliaceae; genus Panax; species Panax quinquefolius. The sequence continues at coordinate 148,726,927 of CM035152.1, forward strand.
AGAGAGGTTTTAATGAACTGTTAAGCATTGTGAAGGAGTGCTTACCTGCAGGCAATAAGTTACTAGAGTCGTACTATGATGTGAAGAAAATGGTCAAAAGGCTCAATCTAGGTTATGAGAAGATCGATGCTTATGAGAATGACTGTATGTTGTATTACGATGATGTCAATAAAGATAAGAGGTTATGTGATATTTGTGGTACAAGTAGATACCGTGAACAGCGCAAGAAAAAGGGAAAAGACGTGCCGAGAAAGATCTTACGTTACTTTTCCATTGTCCCGAGGCTTCAGCGGTTGTTCATGTCAACACATACCATCGAGGATATGAGGTGGCACTTTACACGGGATATAGTCGAAGGTCGGTGGCGCCGCACCGACGGATGATGGGCTTGAGTGGAAAAATTTTGATAATAAGCACCCCTCGTTTGCTGAAGAGGTTCGCAATGTTAGGCATGGACTTGCTACGGATGGGTTTAATCCGTTTAACGGGCCTTCTACAAAGCCCTACTCAACTTGGCCGGTGATTATTGTGGTGTATAACCTCCCGCCTTCGATGTGTATGAAAGATCCCTACATGTTCATGCCTTTACTGATTCCGGGTGATAAGAGTCGGAGTAAAGACATCAATGTATACCTCAGGCCGTTAGTTGATGAGTTGAAGATGTTGTGGGAAAAAGGGGTTCAAACTTATGATGTATCTCTTAAGCAGAACTTTGACATGAGGGCAGCTTTACTATGGACAATAAATGACTTCCTGGCGTTAGGAATGATCAGTGGATGGTTAACTCACGGGGGCTTGTCATGTCCCATGTACATGGGGTCAGTTAAAGCTATGCGGCTCAGACATGGGGGGAAAATGAGTTTCTTTGCAACATTCAAACAGTTTTTACCGATTGAACATCGTTATCGATGGATGAGTAGACAATTCAATCAAAAAATAGAGAAACGTCAAGTACCTGGCCATCTTTCTGGGTCAGCAGTGTTGAGTTGGATTAGTCATTTAAAGTTTCCACCTCCAGGGAAGAATCACAGATTAGAGCGAGCTTACGGTTACGGCAAGGTTCACAACTGGACACACAGATCCATATTCTTTGACCTACCTTATTGGGCTACACTCTGCATTCGTCATTATATAGATCCGATGCATATTGAGAAGAACGTATTTGATAACATTTTTTATACAGTCCTAGATGCCAGTGGTAGAACAAAGGACAACAACAAGTCGAGGCTTGATTTGGTAGAAATGAACATTAGGGAAGATCTGTGTGGGTCATATCGGGAGGGTAGTAAGAGATGGTAACGCCTAAAAGTGAATATACTTTAACTAGGGAACAGTTGATATTGATATGTAATTGGATCAGTGGACTGAAGCTCCTAGATGGATATTCTTCGAATATAGCAAGGTGTTGTAAAGTCGAAGAGTTGAAGTTTTAGGGTCTCAAAAGTCATGATTTTCACGTATTCATGCAGAAGTTGATCCCTGTGGCATTTATCGACTTGTTACTGAAACGTGTGGTTGAAGCACTGACAAAGCTTTCTAATTTCATCAGAGATCTATGCTTGAAGGAGCTTCAGCTCAAAGACATAGATAAAATAGAGATGCAGATAGTGGAAATAATGTGAAAGTTAGAAATGATCTTCCCCCCATCGTTTTTTGATTCAATTGAGCATTTGCCTATTCACTTGCCATACGAAGCTAAGTTTGGCGGTTCCGTACAATATAGATGGATGTATCCATTCGAGAGGTAATGACATTAATATTTTTAATACGGTAAAATGTTCATTCTTTTTTGCTAATCTATATATCACATAGGTATATGCGACGTCTAAAGCAAAAGGTGAAGAATAGAGCCCGTGTAGAGGGGTCAATTATTGAAAGTTATGTTATGGAGGAACTTATTAATTTTTGCTCATTGTACTTTGAGCCAAATGTTCAGACGAAGCACAATCGATTACGTCGTAATTAGGCTATTGCGCACGAGGAAAATGGAGAATTAACGGCCTTTAGTCATCCTATACGCCCATTCGGTGGTAAAAAAAAGGCGATTCTTGACCGATAGTGAGTATGCAGCTGCCACATTGTATGCATTTGTCAACATGAATGAAGTAGCGCCATACATTAAGTAAGTAGTCATCACTATATATGTCTGGTGTAATTGTGTCAAGTTCCTTTACAAACATATTGAGTATATAACTGTGTTGCAGTCAATATGATGCTGAAGTATGTGAAGCGAATCTGAGTATATCGGACGGGGATTTGCAAAATTTGAGAAATGGAGAATTTATGCAATGGTTTAAAGATCATGTAAGTCTAACCTTTACAAGTTCAATGAATCTACCATCATAGATTTATTCTTATGGCGTAATTAACTTTAGAATATGTTGTGTTAATGTACATTAGGTCATCACAGATGAGTTAACTGACAATCGGCTAAAGCTTATAGCCGACGGCCCTGAAAGATTTGTAGATACTTATACATACTGCATTATCAACGGTTACAGATTTAAGTGTTGCGATATTAGGGAAGTCGTTTCTGCTGATTCTGGTGTTGTAGTGAAAGGTAGCTGCTACGATAACATTTGGGATGACTGGTATGGAGGATTGCTAGAAGTTATCGTGCTCAAATATTGGGGTCATAAAGAATTAGTTTGCTTCAATTGTCATAGGTTTAATGTTGAGAATGGAGTTAAAGTAGATAAAAAATCAGGACGGGTGACTGTTAACGTTAAGTCAAAACTAAGACTGATGAGTGGTATGGACGAGCCTTTTATTTTAGCAAGTTAAGCAACACAGGTGTACTACGCGCGGAGTGTTAAAACCCCTGCAAGCCCATGGCATGCTGTTATAACCACCAGTTCCCGTGGTTTTCAAGGCACAACTCCTAGTCCAGACGATGAACCTTTACAAGTCGAGTCTACTAGTATCACACCTGCTGATGTGATAATTATTAGTGAGTCTAGTGAAGAAGAGGATGATGTTGTCGCTGTCGAAAGTGAAGACGATGTTATTGAGGAGGTAGATATAATTGAAGAAATCGTTGAGGACGACGAAGATGGTGATGACAACAATAGTGAAGATCTACTGCTCGAAGATGACAATTCTGATATTGATGGCTTTGACGATATAAATGATTAGGAGTATGTACTATTTGTGTCCTTTTAGTTGTATTCAAATGTAATAGTTTGTAGTAGTGTAATCATTATCTTCAATTGTATCTGTGTCCTTTTAGTTGTATTTAAATGTAATAGTTTGTAGTAGTTGTATTCAAATGTAATAATTGTATCCTTTTAGGTTACTATTTATGTTGCACTCTTTTAATTGTATATGTGTGTTATCCTCTTTGTTACTGTTCACAAATATAGTATTTACTTATGTATACATACATATGAGGTGGGCAGTATATGTGATCCTCTTTTATCTGTATATATATGTTATCCTCTATGTTATCCCTCTTTTACTGTATGTTACATTCTTTTCGTTGACAGTATACATACATATGGCGCGCACACCACACGGCGATCATGGTGGGCGTGCAGGTCGTGGGTGCCGTGGAGATTCTACGCGTGATGATCAGGCCGGATCGTCAGGTATAATTACATATTATATTGGGATACATCTTATTGTTTTTTATTTTATATTGTATTGACATTATATTCGTTTATATAAATATTGATGTATTTCACTACATAGGTGATCGACGTAGGCCTCATGAGGGACTAAAGACGTGGCTTGCTAGGAATCCCACCCCAGTAGCGCCTCTTATATGTCATGTTGGGACTCATAGGTAATTTCATAATCCTATATAATATTATTATAATATAAGTATTTATTTCTTATATATTCTTTGTAATTTGTAAAGTATTAATTTCAATTGTAGTATCCTTGATGCCACGCCAAGGAACACGTTGCTTGGGATCGTCCGCAACTGATTCTCAATCCCGTGGATGAGGTGGGCGGATGTGGATGACCGCACACATCAGTTGATTATTGCCGAGTTTAAGATAGGATGTCAATCATTCATATGCAAGTTTTATATTCCATTTGAATATATTGTTACCTCTTTGATTTATGTTACGTCTTTGATTTATGTAGTCTACTAAATTTCTTAATGTGTAATGTGCAGAGATATTATCGTTTTGAGGACGGGAAGGAAGCCCGTGGCATGACTGTTCTGCATAGATACCTAGAGATGAATTGCCACAAGTGGGTCTATGACTGGAAGAAGGCCCAAACGAAGATGGCTGATGGACAAACACTTAAGGATGTTCGGTCTGATTTCATATCTGCTGCGGTGTGGGACCAGATGTGCAGCATTTGGGACGGTAAGGCCTTCAAAAAGATGTCAACACAGCGTTCAGCTGCCCGACAGCAGAGCCGTCTCCCACACTGCACTGGGTCTCAGTCGTACGACCTGTACCGAGAGAGACTTGAGGTAAGTTTAAAGCATGCACCCTCCCGCTTGGAGTTTTGGTGGCACGCCCACCAAAAGAAAGGTGACGGTGGTTATATGTCACCCGAGGTAGACCGCATTGCTGTAAGTTATTTAATTCTCTTATTTAGTTTGTATTTAAATTTTGGATATTCTTTTGTATTATTTCATTTTATACTTTGTGCATCATCTACTAATGTATTTTTTTCAGCGACGGTTCGAGGATCTTGCAGTGGCCCGGAGCAGCTACAGAGAGTGACACTCCAGTAGACGAGTCTACGTGTGCGGAAGAGGAGATAGAGGACTGGTTGCAGGCTACAGGGGGACCGAAGAAGGGTAAAGTTGTGGGCATTCCCGATGTCCCAGCTTACACCCTAGTCCCTGCTGCAAGATCTCGGTGACGCCCACCCACTGGAGGTAGTGGTGCTAGTGGATCGGGCACCGGCCCTTCATTATCCGATGACTTCTTCCGGCGGATCATAGAGGGGTGCATGGCGAGCGGTGTTGTGCAGTCAGGCGCACCATCACGCGAACAGATCTATCAGCTGGCTCAGGAGGTTGTCCACGGCTCTATCGATCCTACAGCTGCCATTGACGATCTCATGGGTGTAGTACGGGAGGAGGCCATCCGCGTGTATGTCGTTGTCTTGGCCAACATCTTCCCACCACATATTCTACAGGTAAAAACAATTAAATTCTGTATTTCCTTATTTAGTTACTGTAATTTATAATTGTATTGCTTATATAAACTTAATATAAAACCCTAATTTCCATTATAAAACCCCTGAACTCCATTATTAACACCGCGTAGGTATTAGACACGTGTTAGAACTTACGGGACTCGATTCCGACATACGGAGACCGAGTTATCGTCCAGTTTGCAAAACTCGCCAACACTTAGGCAAAAAGCCGAAAAATAGCCCAAAACCCGCATCGTCCGTCCGAATGCCACGCAAATACACACATAGCACCGTGTAGATATTAGACATGTGTTAGAACTTACGGGACTCGATTCTGACATACGGAGACCGAGTTATCGCCCAGTTTGCAAAACTCGCCAATAATTAGGTAAAAAGCCAAAAAATAGCCCAAAACCCGTACTGTCCGTCCAAACACCATGCAAATACACACATAGCACTGCGTAGGTATTAGACACGTGTTAGAATTTACAGGACTAGATTCTGACATACGAAAACCGAGTTATTGCCCAGTTTGCAAAACTCGCCAACACTTAGGCAAAAAGCCGAAAAATAGCACAAAACCCGCACCGTCCATCCAAACGCCACACAAACACACGCATAGCATTGTGTAGGTATTAGACACGTGTTAGAACTTACGGGACTCGATTCCTACATACGGAGACCGAGTTATCGCCTAGTTTGCAAAACTCGCCAACAATTAGGCAAAAAGCCAAAAAATAGCCCAAAACCTGCACCGTTCGTTTGAACGCCACACAAACACACACATAGCATCGCGTAGGTATTAAACACATGATAGAACTTACAGGACTCGATTCTGACATACGGAGACCGAGTTATCGCCCAGTTTGCAAAACTCGCCAATAATTAGGCAAAAAGCCGAAAAATAGCCCAAAACCCGCATCTTCCGTCCGAATGACACGTAAACACACATAGCACCGCGTAGGTATTAGACATGTGTTAGAACTTACGGGATTCGATTCCGATATACGGAGACCGAGTTATCGCCCAGTTTGCAAAACTCGCTAACAATTAGGTAAAAAGCCAAAAAATAGCCCAAAACCCGCACCGTCCGTCCAAACGCCATGCAAACACACACATAGCACCGTGTAGGTATTAGACATGTTTTAGAACTTACAGGACTCAATTCCGATATTCGGAGACCGAGTTATCGCCCAGTTTGCAAAACTCGCCAACACTTAGGCAAAAAGCCAAAAAAATAGCCCAAAACCCGTACCGTCCATCCAAACACCACGCAAACACACACATAGCACCGCGTAGGTATTAAACACGTGTTAGAACTTATGGGACTCGATTTTGACATACGGAGACCGAGTTATTGCCCAGTTTGCAAAACTCGCCAACACATAGGCAAAAAGTCAAAAAATATCTCAAAACCTGCATCGTCCGTCTAAACGACACGCAAACACACGCATAGCACTGCGTAGGTATTAGACACTTGTTATAACTTACGGGACTCGATTCCGACATACGGAGACCGAGTTATCGCCCAGTTAGCAAAACTCGCCAACACTTAGGCAAAAAGCCAAAAAATAACCCAAAACCCGAATCGTCCATCCGAATGACACGCAAACACACACATAGCACCGCGTAGGTATTAGACATGTGTTAGAACTGACGGGACTCGATTCTGACATACGGAGACCGAGTTATCGCCAAGTTTGCAAAACTCGCCAACACTTAAGCAAAAAGTCGAAAAATAGCCCAAAACCCGCATCGTCCGTCCGAATGACACGCAAACACATACATAGCACCGCGTAGGTATTAGACATGTGTTAGAACTTACGAGACTCGATTCCGACATACGGAGACAGAGTTATCGCCCAGTTTGCAAAACTCGCCAACAATTAGGCAAAAAGTCAGAAAATAGCCCAAAACCCGCACCGTCCGTCCAAACGCCATGCAAACACACACATAGCACCGTGTAGGTATTAGACATGTGTTAGAACTTACGAGACTCAATTCCGATATACGGAGACAGAGTTATCGCCCAATTTGCAAAACTCGCCAACAATTAGGCAAAAAGCCAGAAAATAGCCCAAAACCCGCACCGTCCGTCCAAACGCCATGCAAACACACACATAGCACCGTGTAGGTATTAGACATGTGTTAGAACTTACAGGACTCGATTTCGACATACGGAGACCGAGTTATCGCCCAATTTGCAAAACTCACCAACACTTAGGCAAAAAGCCGAAAAATAGCCCAAAACCCGCACCGTCCATCCAAACACCATGTAAACACACACATAGCACCGCGTAGGTATTAGACACGTGTTAGAACTTATGGGACTCGATTCCGACATATGGAGACCGAGTTATCGCCCAGTTTGCAAAACTCACCAACATTTAGGAAAAAAGTCAAAAAATATCTCAAAACCCTCATCGTCCGACTGAACGACACGCAAACACACACATAGCACCGTGTAGGTATTAGACATGTGTTATAACTCACGGGACTCGATTCTAACATACGAAGACCGAGTTATCGCCCAGTTAGTAAAACTCGCCAACACTTAGGCAAAAAGTCAAAAAATAGCCCAAAACCAGCATCGTCCGTCCAAATAACACGCAAATACACACACAGCACCGCGTAGATATTAGACATGTGTTAGAACTTAAGGGACTCGATTCCGATATACGGAGACCTAGTTATCGCCCAGTTTGTAAAACTCGCCAATAATTAGGCAAAAAGCCAAAAAATAGCCCAAAATCCGCACCGTCCGTCCAAACACCACGCAAACACACACATAGCACCGCGTTAATATTAGACACGTGTTAGAACTTACGGGACTCAATTCTGACATACGGAGACCGAGTTATCGCCCAGTTTGTAAAACTCGCCAATAATTAGGCCAAAAGCTGAAAAATAGCCCAAAACCCGCACTGTCCGTCCAAACGCCACGCAAACACACATATAGCACCGCGTATATATTAGACACGTGTTAGAACTTACGGGACTCGATTCCGACATACGAAGACCGAGTTATCGTCCAGTTTATAAAACTCGCCAACACTTAGGCAAAAAGCCGAAAAATAGCCCAAAACTCGCATCGTCCGTCCGAACGCCACGCAAACACACATATAGTACCGCGTAGATATTAGAAACCTGTTAGAACTTACTGGACTCGATTCCGCCATATGGAGACCAAGTTATCGCGAGTTTGCAAAACTCGCCAACAATTAGGCAAAAGGCCGAAAAATAGTCCAAAACTCGCACCGTCCGTCCGAACGCCACGCAAACATACACATAACACCGTGTAGATATTAGACATGTGTTAGAACTTACGGGACTCAATTCCGACATACGAAAACCGAGTTATCGCCCAGTTTACAAAACTCGCCAATAAATAGGCAAAAAGCCGAAAAATAGCCCAAAACCCGTACCGTCCGTCTGAACGCCACACAAACACACACATAGAACTGCATAGGTATTAAACACGTGTTAGAACTTACGGGACTCGATTCCGACATACGGAGACCGAGTTATTGCCCAGTTTGCAAAACTCGCCAACAATTAGGTAAAAAGCCAAAAAATAGCCCAAAACCTGCACCGTCCTTCTGAACGCCACACAAATATACACATAGCACCACATAGGTATTAGACACGTGTTAGAACTTACGGGTCTCGATTCCGACATACGGAGACTGAGTTATCGCCCAGTTTGCAAAACTCAACAACACCTAGGCAAAAAGCCAAAAAAGAGCCCAAAACACGCATCGGCCGTCCGAACGCCACGCAAACACACACATAGCACCGCGTAGGTATTAGAAACGCGTTAGAACTTACGGGATTCGATTCTGACTTACAAAATCCGAGTTATCTCTCAGTTTGCAAAACTCATCAACACTTAGGCAAAAAGCCGAAAAAGAGGTCAAAATTCGCATCGGCCGTTCGAATGACATGCAAACACACACATAGCACCGCATAGGTATTAGACACATGTTAGAACTTACGGGACTCGATTTCAACATAAGGAGACCGAGTTATCACCCAGTTTGCAAAACTCAACAACACTTAGGCAAAAAGTCGAAAAAGAGCCCAAAACCCGCATCGGCCGTTCGAACGCCATGCAAACACATACATAGCACCGCGTAGGTATTAGACACGCGTTACAACTTATGAGACTCGATTCCGACATACGGAGACCGAGTTATCGCACAGTTTGCAACACTCAACAACACTTGAAGAACACAAACAAAACTAATTTAAATATGCTCTTTTTTCGAATTCGTTATTAATATTTTAATTTTGTAGGGTCTTGTTGATGAGACTTCGGCGGGTGGAGGCTGCGGCACGGGCGATGCCCGTGGTGGAGATTGTGAGACCCCAAATTTTATGAAATGAAAGTATTCAATTTTTCTATTTTGGTAAATAGTTAAATTGATAAAAGTTTAAAGTTAAGGGTAATATGTAAAAATTTTGCAAAGTAAAGAAGTTGATATAAAATATTCGTTGTGTCGGGGAATATCCGTACGTCGGCGCAATCATTGGTGAACCCACAACGGAAGTATTGTCGTAGTTAGAAAACGACAGAATTATCTTTTTACAAAAATAACGGCAGAAGTGTTACCGTTAAAACTGTTGAACTACCCGGTAGTAAAAGTACAGTAATACACGTGGTTGCATAGTAGCACATGGTATTGATTATTAATGCTTACGTGAGAAGTCACTCAATTATACTCATTTATTGCTACAGTAATTGCTGCATCATATCTCTCATATTATTGATTCGATTATTTTCACAGTATCATCTGCATATATTATTAAATCAATAATTGAGAGTTATTCATATTATTAAATTGCAATATTTATAATGTATAGAAGTTATGTCAAGGAGAGGTTTGGTCAACTAATTGCGCGCCAATAGGGAGAAATCCTTATTGGAAAGCCCCCTCTTTCCTGGGAACGACCTAGTTGTTAAATATTGTGAGTTATAATATTAGTGATGAATGTTATTAAAAAATCAAATTTGAGTTCGGAGTTGAATTTGGAGACGCGGATGTGATATTTGAGTTCGGAACGATGAAAATAGTAGAAATAAACTATAAACACAAAATTTTTCGGGGTTAACTTTTTGGTCAAAAAAGTCAAACAGTTGACTTTTTTGGAAAAAGTCAAACTTCAAAATTTCAAAAATAAATTTTTTGATGAAAATAGTTCCATTGTGTTGGGATTATCAGTGTTAGTAAAAATTGACATTTATTTTGATAATAATTGATGTCTGGAAGTTATATTGACCAACCGGGTAATTAACCGGAAAAATAAGTAATTAATTGCTATTGATTCACATGATTATAGCTATTTGCTCACATGATTGAACTATTGATTCACATTATTTACTATTAGGGGAGGTGGTGCAAGTTTGATAATACTTGCAGGACTAAATTAAAAATGAAAGAAAAGTTGGAGGTATTGTACTGTAATATTTCGAGCCCCAAAACGTGCAATTATCGAAACTATATTTTTTTATAAATAAAAGTTCATTCTTCCTTCATTTCTCACCAATTCACTAAAGCTATAGAGCAATTATTATAGAGAGAAATTATAGAGAGAAGCTATAGAGAGAAAATCTATAAAGAGAAAGAAGAAGAGAAGCCTGCTACGTCACTATTCCAGTATCCAGTTTCTTCTGAGGTAAGGGGTATTATTTCTTTCGTATTCATGAAGAGAGCCATTGTTATTCCATCCCTTATTATTCTGTTGGAATAACCTGTTTATGCGAAGTACCGCATACATGGTGAAATTCTTTTATTATTCCGTTCTTTATTATTCTGTCAGAATATCTTGTCTGTGCGTTTACATCGGACCTGGTTCCATCATTTATTATTCTGTCGGAATATCATGTCTGTGATTTTACGCCGGACCTGGTTCTATTATTTATTATTCTGTCGGAATATCCTGTCAGTGCGATTACGCATGACCTGGTTCCATTATTTATTATTCTGTTGGGAATAACATGCATGTGCAGTCTATCGCACGCATGGTGAATTCTTCTGTTATTCCATTCTTTATTATTCTGTTGGAATAACCTGTCTATGTGGATTACCACATGCATGGTGAATGATCCTTTGTAATCATTCCTTATTAAATTGTGGAAATGATCTATATACGTGGATTACCGCATGGCGGATGAAAATCCATTTACAGTTTCATATATTCTATTATACTCAGTAGGTTAAAGACTTAGCTTCTATACTCCATGAAATTAGTAGAATATCCTGGATATTTGCGCTTTATCCAGTATCTTTTCGTGAAAATATTCTTCTGAGCATTCTTGAATTTTACTCCACAAAGCAGTATCATGTTGACAATTTGGACGTTATTGTGTTCAGGATAAATTAACTTATAAATCTTTAAAATTTATTCTTGAACTTGTTTTATTGAAGTATTATGTCATTGTCATGATGAGTTATGTTGGTTATTATGTGAAAACATGAAAGTTTCTTAGAAATCACAAAGGGTTGAAAATCAGATTTTGGCGAAAATGGAACATGAAATTCAATTGACCATATCTCCTATTATATTTCGAATTTTTTGGTGTGGTCAAGTTATAGAGTTAGATCTATGAGTTTTCTAACTTATCTAAGTGGAATCACTAGAAAAGGTGTTGTAGATTTTCGTGTGGACTGATTTTAGCAAAGGAGTCAAAAGCTGCAAAATAGCAAAAAGCTACTGTCTAGAAATTTAAAAGGGCTATTTCGGCCACTTAATTTGTGAGAAAAATTTTGACCTTTTGGGACATGAAAGTATATGGTATGAAATACCTCCTGTCCAAAAATGAGCTCATTCCGACTTAAAATGAGCAAGTTGTGACTATTTCAATATTTAGGTTTTTTCGACGAAAAACGCTATAACCGGAGTTCTATAACTCTGATGACCATGAAATTTAAACTAGAAGCTCACGTTAACATGTGTAAGATTCTGCCAAGATTTGGGAATTTTTGGAGTTAAACTTGAGGTAGCTAATTTCTTAAGGAATTAATTAGAAATTGATTTTTAAAAAATAGTAAATGAATTTTAAAAATTCCGAGAAAAATATATGTTCAATATAGGACTATATTCTGCTAAATCCCAGAAAAGAAATATTTTTGGGACTGATTTGGTATTTTTCATGAAAATAATCTAGTTATGAGTAAATGAGTTAAATATGTTATGTGAAGTAACAAAATTGGAAAATAGGGTTTTATGGCTTGGAAATCCTATATAGGGTATATGCAGATTTTTGATAAGGGAATTGATCATTGGTGATGAAATCGTATGAGTATGGCATTTTTGAATGATTAAATGCATTATTTAGTCAAGTGTAAACAATTGAAATAAATTATTTATAAGTTTAAGAAGTGATTAAAATATTATTATAATATTAATAATATTAGATGATGAGTTTATTAAGTGATTGATAATATTTGGATAAATTTAAAGTCTTTAATATTTATCCTTATTTTCGTTTGATTAATGTTTATATCATTGTCATCATCCTCATACTTATATTATGATGAAAGTCATCTTTGGCTTACGTGCATAGATGGACTTGGTATGATTATGACCAGGGATTATTCGGTATAATCATAACCGTAATACGACGAATGATGTGGTGAAAGTCCTCAGTGGCTTGAAGTACATTGATGGACAGTTTTTGGTATGATTATGACCAGGGATTATTCGGTATAGTCATGACCATTGATGATTTAATGAATATCCTGGCGCGTAGTGCAGGGATGATTCGATGATGTGGTTTATTTATTAAGCTGAGTCTCAGCGATAAAGTTGATGAAAACCTTTTTAAATCATAGAAGATAATAGATTTTATTCTCTACTTGACTCTTTTAATGGATTGCTTGATCCGCTGCAGTTAAACTTGATGTTTGTTAAATTTTATCAGTTTAACACTGTTGAAGGCTAATGATAATTTATTCTGCATTATCTTAGTCATAATATTTCTTACTGGGCTAGTTGAGCTCACCCTTTCTTTCACTGTTCTCTTCAGGAAATGAGAATATAGCTGGGACGAGTCGGGCAACGGATTGATAGTCCAGATGATAGCATTAGTAGTCCTCACTATTTTGTTAAATAGTGTGATAATAAATGTAATGAGGACTGAATTTGAGTTTGTATACTATCTACGAGGACTCCATTGAGAGTGGATATTGTCTAGAAGACAATATTCTTGATTAAACTCTTAGTTTATGTTTTGTCGTATTTTACACGACAGTTGTATAATTAAGTTGTATTTGATTTGTGTACCATGTATTTGGCGACTCAAGATGGGTGATATATACCTATTTTTGGGGGCGTCACAGAGATGGTGATGACCGCCAGGCTGATGCTGATGAGACTATTGAGGGTGAGACCGACAGTCAAACCGGAGGTGGGACCGGCAGTGGGACCAGCAACAATGATGATACCGACATTCCTGATCTTGGGTTGTAGTACCCATTATGTTTATATTTTGACCTTCATATATGTATATTTATACAGCTTTTGAGTTGTACAGACTAGAGTTTAGTATCAAGTTAGGTTGATGGTATATGTATCTAACTATATTGATTGTTTATGATTACATTTTGTATTTACATCGTACGACTTTTATTTATAAGTCATTACGTTGTTTACATATTTGATGGTTGATATAGCAAAAGCTATTATTGTTATTGATATGCGTTTGTGAAGAATTCTTTATTTTTCTTTAGTTTATTATAGGTATAATTATGTATATGTAAATGAACAGGGGTATTTTGCAATTTAAAAAAAAAATCTAGAAACCTCATTGGCGACGGGGAGTGGAGGGTCATTGGCGACGGCTATGCCGTCGACAATGACTATTTGTTAATTTTTAGAATTAAACATTACTGACGGTTTGTTCGTCGCCACTACCGTCGCCAATAAATCATTGTCGACGGAGTGGCCGCCATCCAATGACCCGTCGAGAATACATTTTCTTAAGCAATGACGGAAGTCAGGGGCAACGATCCATACGGCGACGGGAAGGGTGACGGACTCTGCCGTCGCCAATGACCTCATTGCCGACGGCAATAGGGTCATTGGCAACGGCATAGCCCGTCGGCAATGACCTATTTTTTTGTAGTGACTGTACTTTTATCACCGGGTATTTCAACAGTTTAATGGTAAAAGTCTTGCAGTTTATTTTATGAAAAAATTATTTTTGTCACTTTCTATATCCGACAGTTATTCCGTTGTGGAGTCCACCAATGATTGTGTCGTCGTAGGAATATTTTCGGTCAAAAAGAATATTCCCCGACCAAACGAATATTTTATGACAACTTGCTTACTTTGTAAAATTTGCACATATCATCATAACTATAGCATTATATCAAATCAACACCTTACTATTCAAAATCATATTTAGAGAAATTGAATATTTATTCATAAAATTTGGAGTCTTACATTCTCCGAGTGCATACTTAGACTAAGTTGTCTTGGTCTATTTTGTGTACTTTTAGACCATGGGAAGGTGTTGTTGAAATTTTCATAAAATAGAAGAAACGTGCTCAAGATTGACACAAGTGAGGAAACGCATCCAGAAACGGGATAGAAACATAATCACTAGAGAGTGGATATATATATATATATATATATATATATATAAAATTAAATTCATGCAAGGATCACATTCAATATGAATTTTCTTGTTATAATTGGGTATTTTCTTTAATTAAAGATATCAGCCGACTGGAGTTGGATATAACGTAGGATACGAATTGATAGGAGGGGATTAGTTGATGCTTACCGAGATGGGATGTGTAATTTTATGAACAAAGCAGTAGAACATACTGATGATCTCAATGAAAAAATAAGATGTCCGTGTCTCAAGTGTAAAAACATAATTTAAAAGACTGGCGACAAAGTTAAATTTGACTATATGTTTCAATTACCTCCTACTGCTAGAGTTCCATTGTGATAAAACCAATTGTCTCATGTCGATACTCTTTATAGGAGCAGGTAAGGATAAACTATTAACAATTTGGTCAAAGATTATTTTCTGTTGTTACTCTTTCTACCGGCGGAAGTAATTTTTTTTTTAATCTCAGCCATTCATTATCACAATTAACGATTAAGATCATAATTATTAAAATAGTGTTCGTAACAACCAGTTGTTAAAGATGGAAACACACACACACATTTATATATATATATATATATATATATATATATATATATAAGTGTGTGTGTATGTATATATATATAAATGTGTGTGTGTGTGGGGGTGGGTGTGGGGTTGGGGGTTCCATCCACAACAATCGGTTCGCGTGGAAAGAACCCTTTTTTAATCTTATTAAATTTTTTTTTTTTGCTCCTGTCAAAATTTTAACATGCCAAAAAAAAAATTGCTCCACAAGAACCCATATATATATATATATATATTCCATGTGTTATTTTAAAAAGTTTTGGCCAACATATACATTAGCATAAGTTAATTTAATATCAAAGTGGCATGCACGGAGATATATATACCTGGTTGGAAATATTGACGAAAGAGAATAGAACTAACGTTATCAGATTAGAAATTAATTTATAAAATTTATTTTTGTCAATTAAAAATAAAATAAAATTAGAAATATGAAAGTAATTAGTATGAAGTTAATTTTGATCAATTTATCAATACAGTGTCGACACGCGGGCGGGAGATGTTCACTTTACTTGTCAACACTATATTACTTAATTGCCCAACTTATCATTAAGTTAATTTTATTGTAGAATCTCGGAAACATATATATATATATATATATATATATATATATATATATGTGTGTGTGTGGGGGGGGGTGGGGGGGGGGTGGGGGGAATGATATATGACACACATTAGCTATGGGCACTATTTCAGCTAACTGTTATCCAGCTGTCCAAAATTAGTTCAAATGGCTAAGGTGAGGGCCCAGCCGCTACTCCATCTAGCGTCTAGAGATTTTTTTTTTGTTGACCGCTACTCCCTTTAGCGGCTAATAGAAATTTTTAAAATACCCCCACCCTTAGTTAAATTTAAAAAGTTTCAATGTACAAAATAGTTGTATAAATAATTTTTTAAGTAATAAAAACTAACATTATCAACTATATATAATGTATTTATTTTTATAAATATTAAAATTTAAAATTATTAATTATATTCAATGTATTTATTTGTACGAATAATTTCTTAAGTATAATTATTAAAATATAAATAAATTTAAAATTATTACTTAAGAAATTATTCATACAAATAAATACATTGAATATAATTAATATTTTAAATTTGAATATCTATAAAAATATTTATAAAAATAAATACATTATATATAGTTGATAATGTTAATTTTTATTGCTTAAGAAATTATTCATACAAATAAATACATTGAATATAATTAATAATTTTAAATTTTAATATTTATAAAAATTATTTATAGAAATAAATACTTTATATATAGTTGATAATGTTAGTTTTTATTACTTCAGAAATTATTTATACACAGGGTCGGATCCAACCCATTAGTTCAGTGAGTTCAATTTTTTTAAAATAAAAATTTATAAAAAAAATAAAATACAATAAAATAAAGACAGAATGTGAGGAATATTGCAAATAATTGTGTGAGCTAACATATAAAATCGATATTGTTTTATGTAATTGAATACACTTCCTTGATCTTATGTTATATATAAAATGATATTTTATAATTTTTTTTAAAACAATGATATTTTAAGACACTTCTGGTGTCCTCTAAAATAAATTATAAAACTAAATAATATTGTTAAAATATTATTTATAATAACATTTTTTGAGATTTTATTGTTTGAAACTATCGTGATGATGGTCTCATTTCAATAGCTGCAAAAATATCATGTTCAATGTAAGTTACTAAACAATATAAAAGAGTGGAGTGTTGGTGTTAGTAGAAATTTGAGACATTTAATAGTCTTTTAGTCTGAATTTTTTATTTACACTAAATACTTTATAAAATCAAAATCAAATTAAAAATTGACTTTCAAAAATTCAGTAGAGTCAATTGACCCCACTGCCCTAAGGTAGATCCGCCCATGTTTATATTGTGACGCCCCCAAAATTAGGTATACGTCACCCATCTTGGGTCGCCACTTACATGGTACATAAATTCAAATACAACTTACTAATATAAGCGTAGGTGTACAATACTGACATAAAGCATGAGTTTGAATACAAATATTGTCTACTAGATATTATACAAACTCAAAAGGAGTTCTCATTAAAGCTATTATCACACTATTTCATAGAATAGTGAGGACTACTAATGCTATCCTCCGGACCATTACTTCGTTCCCAGGACTCGTCCCAAACTATGTTCTCATTTTACGAAGAGAACGGTGAAAGAAAGGTGAGCTCAACTAGCCCAAAGAAGAAATATTATGACTAAGATAATGCGAATAAATTATCATTAGCCTTCAACAAGTGTTAAACCGATAAAATACAATGATAACCGACTTTAATCTGCAGGTGAATAAGCAATCCATTAAAAGAGTCAAGTAGAGAATAAAGTCTACTATCTTTTAGGTTTTAAAAGGTTTTCATCAATTTTTATCATTTGAGACTCGACTTAATAAATAAACCACCACATCTAATCATCCACATACCCACGGCCGAGGATTTTCATCAAATTATCAATGGTCATGACTATACCGAATCACCCCTCGGTCATAATCATACCAAAAACTATCCATCATTGCATTACAGTGCCATCGAGGACTTTTGTCACATCATTTATATCAAGTCGTGATTATACCGAATGATCCTCGGTCATAATCATACTAAGTTCATCTATGCACGTAAGCCAAAGATAACATAATATAACATGAGGAGGATGACAATGACATAATAATTCAATAAAACAAGTTCAAGAATTATTTAATCCATAAACTATTAACGCCCAAATTGTCAACACGACATCTTTGTCAGAGTAGAGTAAAATTCAAGAATGATCGGAAGAATATTTCCATGAAAAGATCTTTGGATGAAACGCAAATATCAAGGATATTCTACTAATTTCATGGAGTATAGAAGTCAAAGTTTTAACCATTTGGGTATAATAAAGAATGGAATAACAAAAGAAATCACCGTGCATGCAGATTGCATGGGACGACAAAGTTATTCCAATGTAATAATAATAACGGAACCAAAGTTAGGTGAAATTCACCTGCAAGCGAGGATGTTCCAATGAATAATAAAGATGGAACCGATCCGGTGTAAAACACATGATAGGATATTCCAAATGAGAATGATAAAGACGAAATTGTCGGTGTAAAACACATGCATGTGATGTTCCAACAGAATAATAAAAAGCGGAACCGTGTCAGGTGTAAAACACATGCATGCGAGGATGTTCCAATGAATAATAGAAGAATGTCACCAAGTATAGGGTAAAATCACATTACAAAAGTTATTCCATGAGAATAATAAGCAATGGAATAACATAAGGATTTCACCAAGTATAGGTTGTCTGGCATATACTGAGTTATGTATAGGGTATACCACTTTTACGGAGTTATTCCAATGTAAGAATAATAGTGAATGGAATAATGAAGTTCTCTTCAAGAAGAAAGAATAACACCCTTCACCGTAAAAGAACCGAATATAGAAGTAATGAAGTAAGTTAGAATACTCTTCTTCTTTCTATAATTTTCTCTCTATAGCTTCTCTCTATAATTTCTCTCTGTAGTTTCAATGAATTAAAGAAAATAATGAAGGAATGAGCTTCTATTTATAGGAAAATGGAATGCATAAGAAACTAATCCATGAACGGTCCGCATTAATTTACTTTAATCGACGGTCCATATTTAAAGAAAAATCTTTTAAATAAAATATAATATATTATATTTATATAAAACATTTTACTATGCAAACACTATGCAATACTATGCAAAACACTACGCAAAACACTATGCAACACTATGATAATAAAATATAATATATTCTATTAATGTAATAACTTTAATAAAGTATTCTATTTTATATAAAAAGATGTTTCATTTTATTACGTTAATAATACTGTAATAAAACAAAAGCGTCATTATCATTATAATAATTCATATTATTAATCGACTGATAATGGAATCAAACCGAGTGATTTCTCACATAAGATCAATAATCAATCAGGTGTGCTTCTGCTGCTATGCAACCACACGACATCGTACTTTTACTACTGAAGTAGTTCAACAAGAACCTACGGTAAAACTTCCGCCGTTATTTCAATAAAATATTTTTGTCGTTTTCTCAATTCGACAATAATTACATTGTGGGGTCCACCAATGATTGAGTAGTTATGCACGAATATTCCCCGTTAAACAGAATATTCCCCCACCAATCGAATATAATATAACCACTTGCATACTTTGCAAAATTTATAAATACTACCCACAACTATAATATTATCTCAAATTCACACCATAATATTAAAAATTATTTTGACAAAATTTAAATCTTTATTGATAAAATCTGGGGTCTCACATATATAACTATTTTGTACCTTAAAACTATTTAAATCTAACTAGGGTTGGAGTATTTTAGAAATTTCTCCTAGCCTTTACTCCCTCTTGTGGTCATTGATTTTTTTTTTCTTGGCCGCTAGAGAGAGTAGCGATTAGATCCTCACTTTCCAACGCCCATAATTAACGTGTCACTGATTATTCCATATATATATATATATATATATATATATATATATATATATATAGAGAGAGAGAGAGAGAGAGAGAGAGTCCGGTTCCTATCCGGACTCCCGGATTTTCTTAAAATACGGATTTTTTTTTGTTTTTTTTTAAAACAACTAATTTTTTTTTTAATATTTTATGGAATTAGAATTTTTATATAATACAATATTTTGGATGTGAATTGGATAAGTATAACAAAAGCAGTGCATACGATGCATGCAGATTTTACATATATTTTTTGGTATAAGTATCCAAATCACGCCCAAAACATTGTATTATGGAAAAATTTTAGTTCTATAAAATATTAATTTTTTTTAGTTGTTTTATAAAAAAATAAAAAAAAATATATAGGGTCCGAATTTGATCAAGTCCAAAAATTCGGACCTGATCGGTTATATATATATATATATATATATATATATATATATATATAGTACTAATGCCTATGGGATATGGTGATGAGTAGTACTAACTACTACTAAGTCATGGTTTTCGTTAAGAACAGGAGGAGGACAAGGTTGAAGGCCACGGTAGAAAAAAAGCAGGCACGTGGTAGTAATTATAGCCCCTTTCGTTTGGTAAATGGATATAAAGTTGTTGCTTAATCCTGACTAAGAAGGGCGAGTCAATTCATATACGTCTTTGGATAAAAAAGAAATGTAATTAGTTGGTTTGATTTGATTGATTAGAATGGTAAATAAATGATATATATTACAAAGGTTAGTTATTAATAAAAAAATTTAGAGGAATATATAATAAGTGGAGTTTTTGTAAATTTTTTACTAATTATATATATATAAATTTTATAATTATAATTTGATATAAATTTATCGCAATACATAATGTAACTCTTATAATAAATACATATATAATTTTAATATTATTATTTTAAAATTTATTAAAATGATGAAATAAACACAAATTAAATCAATATTTAATATTAATTCGGTGTAAATTTATCATAATACATAATAACTCTTATAATAAATACATATATAATTTTAATATTATCTTTTAAAATTTATTAAAAGATGAAAAAAAACACAAATTAAATCAATATTTAATATTAAGATACTATAAAAATTAAGTTATTAATATTTCTTTAAAATCTACAAAAGATTAATAAAAAAGAAAAAAGTTTCACTATCTCAAAAAACATATAAAAGAAGAGTGGAGGGAGTACATTAACTTTCTCTGTGTGACACATATCTATACAAGTTCTTACTTCTGATTTCTGAACATAATATACATATATTGTACGGCTTAATATACATCTTTGAACTCAATCTTTGACTCAAAAATTTAAATCAATGGATAGTGACAGAGCTAAACGCACTACTCACACACAAACGTATATATATTGGTCTGGATCTTAAATTTATCCCTTATATAATTTATTTTGTTTATTTTTTTTTAGCAACGGATCGGGCAACGATTTGGTCCGTCGCTATATATTTGATCCGTCGTTATATGTTGTCCGTCGCTATATATTGTCCGTAGTTAAAAGATAAGATGACGATTCTACATATAACGTACTTTTAATAGAATGGATTGGATGGCCAGATAAGGGTAAACTTAAGATGAATACAGTGTGTATATATATATATATATATATATATATATATATATATATATACACACACTTAATTTTGACTATATTTTTAAAATTTTGGGTGGTTATTATGATTATATATAGAGAGAAGAAGGATCGAATCGATACTTCATTTATTTACTCATCCAAGTGTTCACTCTCCTTTAGACGGACCGTGACAATTTGATCATGCAATCAGTAAATATATCTTTTAGCGACGGACAACCTATAAGCGTCTTAAAAGTATAGGCAACTATTGTATAACCAAATCATCGTCGGTCCATCGTTAAAAGGAGTAAAAAGACGAATGAATGAAAAGAAAAAAGATAAGATGACTGATCGAATCGATATATATATATATATATATATATATATATATATATATATATATATATATATATATATATAACATGCATGATTTTAAAATTATTGGAACCATACAGCAATTTACAACGAAATGCAGGATTTCGAATTAAAGTTTTTGGAGGGACCATATATGGATCCCGTTCATTCTCCCAACAAGATCCCTCACACCATCAAACAAAAATAATTAATTACTCCATTCAATGACATGTGGACTCATATAGTCGTATTCACAACATTCAAATATTAAGAATATAATTTTCTGCGTTCTAAACTACAACGTCCATCCCAAATTAAATACTTAATTTTAATTATTTTGAGTCAAATTAATCATTTTTAAAATTAATTTTTATATCATTTTTATCAAAATATAGGTGAATAGATTATACCCAAAAAAGAAAGTACATGAAATTTACTATTAACCCTAATTTTTATAATTTTGAAAGTGTATTTATATATGCTCAATTATTAATTCTAAAATAGTCAATTTAACAAAAACAAAATAATAAAAGTTATTTTCAATTTTAAAATTAACATAAATTTATTTAATTTTAATTAATGTGATAAAGAATATTAATCAACTTTTTAAAATAAATAATAATTTTATAATATTTGAAACTGACGTATGGAGTTTTTTTTTTTAATGTTTACCCTTAAATTTATTAATTTCTAATTTAATAATAATAAAAGAAATAAAAGTATTTATGTAGAAGTGAAGTGAGAGTACTAGCTAGTTACTACGAGACTACCGCAGGTGAGCAGATGTTTGTCTTTCTGTATGATCATCAGCTTAACCGAATGACAACTAGTGTTTATCTACAGTCCCACAGACGCAAGCTCATAGTATAATTATGAGATCGTGCACACACACACACACACACACATATATATGTATTTGTTATAAATTAATAATAAATATATTATTTTTATCGTTTAATACAAGAATCAATAACTAATATTAATTTATGTATATACTATTAGTAATGGACAACATAATACGTCATTATTAATAGTTTAGCGACGACTTGCTGTCATCCCACTACTAATAATATTTACGTCCAATAATATTTTTTAATTTCTAATCATCATCATTTTATTTTTATTTTTAATGTATGTATGTAAGAATTTATAAGAATATGTATATATATATATATATATATATATATATATATATATATATATATACACACACAGGTGCATATATGTAGCTTATTTTTCTTTTGTTTTGGGTTGGCATGTGATGATATATGACCCCAGTCTATCTGCCTTTCAGTCACCTTTAGTATAAATCTTATCTTTTGTTCATATATATAAAAGATGATGATTCCATAACCAAAAAGAAGACGTTTAGCAAGGTGGGATTTGACATATATATATATATATATATATATATATATATATATATATATATATATATATATGCCCACCAATGAAAATTATGTTCATAATAACAAATGAAATGAAATGCGATGAGATAAATATTATATATATAATGTTGAGGTACACAAAACATGATGTTATGTGCAGGAATGTGATTTTCATGCAACAAATTCATTCAATTATGGGACCAAAAGAGTGGTATTTAAATATACCTAGCAGATTCCCATTTTTTGAGTAACTAATTATTATGGGTAGGATATTCAAATTTAAAAATTTTCAATCAAGTTAAATTATTATGGGTAACATAAAAATGCTAAAAAAAAATTCTCTTTGAGTAATGTTGAGTTATCTTATTGAAAATTAAGTGGACTATATTAATCTTACGTGGGCTAATTAAGTACATGAATAAATATTTTTTAATATATATGGAGTATGTGGTTCGTCTTTCTTATGTTGTGCTTCGAGTTGTAGTTGAACTCAAGACTTTCGGTTTTACGCTTGAACTCAAATTTTCACTTAACTATTGAGTCAAACGACGAGGTTATAAATAAATATTTATTCATGTTGAAACATTAAACTAAAAATTATATATTGGATTTTCAAATCATAATCAGTCGGTGTGACATTTTAAGATAAATCTCAAATTTAAAAAATGTACAAATTTGATCTGACGTTATGGAGTACTAGTTAGGGAACGAAATTCCTAGCTTAGTCCAAGTATGTACGTACTTATATATAATGACTAATGACCGTTGGATTTGGTTAACAACCAGCGGATTAGTTTAAGAAACTAGCAAAACTTTTTGGGGGAGAAAGCCGTCAAACTAATAAATAATAATAATAATAGTAATAATAATAAAAAACAATGTTAGGGGGAAGGAATAATATGGTGTGGGGCTTGAAGAGCGTGCAGTTGTCCTCTGTTCCGTAATCGACGCGTGGTATCATTATTACCACCAGTACCCCATAGTTGTACACACACACACACACACACACACACACACACACACATATATATATATATATATATATATATATATATAATCCGACGAATATTCATGCATGTGTATTGTGTGTATTTTTTTTACTAAAAGTATAATAAGAATATTCACAAGGGAGAAGGGATAAGCCATTTTTGTTTTAATGTGTTAATCAATTATTATAAAAAAATTATAAATTTATAATAACGAAAAATAATATATATTATGAATATTTAATTGTCAGTTATGTAAATATTAAATATTGGTTATATATGTATTGTAATAATTTTATGTTGAATTAGAATCATGAAATTTATTAATACATGTGATAAGAATTATATAAAGGATTCACTTATTACATACTTTTTTAAAAATATTATCACTAATACTTATCTACATATAAAAGTCAACCTAAACTTTTTACAATATATATCATTTTTCAGAAGTATTATTTGTATTTTTTTTGAAAGAATGTGTAATTAATAAGTGAGACCTCCTATAATTTCTATCAATCTCATGTATTGTAAATTTTACAATTATAATCCAAGCATAAATTTATGAAGTGGTCATCAGTGATAAGCCTTAATTAACTTTGAATCTAAAATAATCTAAACATAAAATTTTAAACTTTTTTATTTCTAAATTGAATATGTATATAAAAAAATCAATCAATTTCTTTAAAATTGATTATAAAGTATGATACAATAAGAAACACTCCAAAGGCTTGAGGTCAATTATAAGCAATCAAAAATATTTTTTAGAAGAAATTTAAATTATTGTTACATAATTATAAAAGTGTTTTAAGGTATTTATAACAAATTTCGTTGTCTTATATAAGATTTTTTTAACAATTTATATAAGGATAATTTCATAGTTTGTAATTTTTATATTAGTATTTTTAGAGAGTTATCAACACCAAATTATTTTTTAATTTGGAAGCGTTTTTAGTCCACCACAAACTTCTCAAACGAGCTCTTAAATTGCGAATTTTGATTTAAAATAAAGAAAATTAGTGACCTTGTGCCATTAAAATTATACTCCTTCCAGTTCCAAAGTTAGAGAGATATAATTTAATTTTTGAAGTCAAATAACTACATATTAAACTTTAAATTAATTTAAAATTATTTAATTTTAATCGATACAATTATTATAATTATAAAGTATATAACCAAAATTATTAATCACAAAATTTATTTTATTTTAAACTTTCATGAATTATACTACTTTTGAAATTTAATATGCTATTGTTTGATTTCAAAAGTAAAATTATATATCTAATTTTGAAATAGAGAAATTATTGAACCACACAATAATTACATGAAAAATAATATTCTTACTATATATATATATATATATATATATATATATATATATATATATATATAAGATCGTACGAGGTGGATTTTCAAAGAATGAGTGATATGCATGGAACAACGTCCCCGCCTTCCACTACTCCGCGCCAAATCAAATCTCTCTCTCTCTCTCCATAAGGTTTGTTTGTTTAAGTTTGGGATGGATGTACGGATAAGAATATATATATATATATATATATATATATATATAAATGATGACTTAGTTTTTCTTCTTATTTTGCATTTTCTATTATCGTTTCCACTGTTTACAACTTTTCTTTTTTTAATTCCAACCAGGCGTACACTAATTTATTTTCTATTCAAAATTACCTTTCAAATCCTAGGGTTTAGGGGATATATAACGCATTAATTAATATGAAAATATTTTCATATTAACATGTGGCCTTGTACTGTAAAAAATATATATTTATCATTAGATTATCAGATTTGATCTTATTATTTATATAAATTAATTAAGTTATGGTAGTGAAACTGAGGATTGACCAAGTGAGTTAATTATGATTTATTAAGTTAAGTGTGATTGCATGTTAGAAATTTTTTTTAAGTAGGGTATTGTTTGTTGTTGTTTTTTTTTGACAAACCCTGAGAAACTAGATTAAAGAAGATTCATTCATTCAATTTCAAGGATCAATTAATTATTTAATAAAGCTGAAGATAATTATTATTTTAAAAATAAAATTTGAGTTACAAGCTTTCATGATTAAGTAAAAAAAGAGAATCCAAACTTTCAAAAAGAGAAAACAATTACTTCCACAAACATATCTACTTCAAAGATTATGAGACTATAAATATTGTAATATCTTGTATATTGTTGATTAATAAATAATGCTTTTATTTTCTCCCTTGGATGTTAGTCTTTACGATTGACCCAAGTAATTGTTCCTTGTGTTATTTTCCGAATTTCGAATAAATTAAAATGGTAGTCATCCTTTCTCTATTTCACCCAAATTTCAGGTAAAAATTATTAGGATAAACAGAATCTCTAAGTTTTATAATTGGTTCGAAGTTTGAACTAGCTAGCTATCCCATGGTATATATTATATCAGCAGAAAGATGCGGTTTTTTATAAGAAAAATGCTAGAGACACAAACTATTCTACAAATATTTTACAAACTGGTTAATGTGGCATACTCCATGTCAGCTTTTATGTGGGGTCAAAGACTACATTGAATCAATTTGATGATCAATATGATGAGGTGGAGTATGTCACATCAGTAGTTTGTAAAATGTTTGTAAAATAGTTTGTGTCCGTAGCATTACTCTTTTTATAATAGTATACATATAAATAAATACTATCTCCGTCTTTCATTACAAAATCATAAGTAACTTTTTAGAAATTAATTTTAAACAATTTAAAATTTAAAATTGACATTAATTCATATAATTTATATCAAAACAATTATAAATATCTTAAATTACCTTAAAAAAATTTAGTAACAATAATATTTATTGTTTTCAAAACTTAAATAAATCATGTCAATTTTAAATTTAAAAATATCTCAAATTAACTCTTAAAACCTCAATATTAATCGTATAATTCGAAAAAGAAGGAGTTTATAATATATAAAGAGAATGGCGAAAAGAATATTCGTTTTCCTAGTACACTAAGAAAAAAAGTCAATTTCGACGGAATTATTTTTGACGAAATATGTTTCCTTGGAATTAGGTTATTTCCGACGGAATATTTCGTTGGATATAATTCCTTCGTAAATACGTTAGTTTCGACGGAATTCCGGTGGAGCTGTTATCCACTTATTGGCGCCAACATTACCGCCAACGCCAACCCTAATTACGACGGAATTTATTATCTATTATATATACTAAATTACAGTACATTGACACAATATGTTGACATCTGTCTTTATAAAAATTCAACACGTGTCCATCCTAAATAGTATAAATTCATCCGTTTAAGTCAGTTAGTTTAATTATGTCCCAATTATCTTAATTATATCCTATCCTTTTTTAAATTATGGATAAATAATAACAAACCAAGTAGAATTTAATCTCTTCAACAACCAATCAGCAAAATTTTATATAGATAAAACTTTCTAACTGAATTAGAGTTTGAAATAATGTTAATGATCTTACATTGATCACAATCTAAATTAAATCAAAATATTTGTCAATATATATATTATTTTTCTTTCTTTTTATAATCCTTAAATCCCATTTGAAGTCTCTCATTTTGACATTTTTTTAGTTATAATGAAAGAAAAAATTAGTATTTTGATAGTAATATAGAATACGCAGTCTCATAAAAGACCATCACAATTTTATATTTTTATTATGACGTCATGATTATTAAATCAAATATCTAATAAATTTAAAAATTAAAAATACTTAATTTTTCTATTTCACAAAATCGCCTAATTTGTTAGGTTAATTGACATCCTCTCGATCGCATTTGTATCTATTGAGGTAAAAAGTTTCATATATGATGGAAAAATTAAGATTTTTTTATATAATTTAGAGGTTACACTATTCATTTTCACTTTATTTTGTGTTGGATACTATATATCACATACTACCAAAATTACAAAATTTCATTTACAAATAATGCCAAAATATTAAATACATATTGCATCATTTAATATAAAATATCCACTTTTAATTTAAAATTATGTCAAAATGTATTGAGTTATAAAATGGGGGCAAATGAATCCTTAATCATTGTTCTCAAAATTATATTTTTTCATCATAAACTATAAGATTATTATTGATTTTTTAAAGTCAATTCAAGACATTTTAAATTTAAAATTGACATACTTTTTTAAAATTTTATTCAATACAATGATAAATATTATAAACTATCTAAAAAGTATTACTTATTATAAGATTTATTGTTTCATAATTTTCTTAATTTAAAATTTAAAAAAATTTTAAATTAATTTTTAAAAGTCAATAATAATCGTATAATTTAAGATAGAGCGTGCAGATAATATAGACAATTATATCTGTCCAAAACTAATTTTGGCTCAAGATGAAGAAAAATAAAGAACACACCTATCAATTCTCGGTCAACTCTTTTTGTTTTTTTTTTTCATAATTATAAGCACATTGCTATTATAATATCTTGAGATTTAAAGGTCATAATAACTCAATTTGAACTACAGTAAAATCTCTATTTAGTTATAGTGTTCGGATCAAATTAATTTTATTTTTATAGTGAGGTTATAACTAAAAAAAAGTGTAGTTATAAAACATGCACTGCATTAATAATTATTTTATCTGTTTCTTAATATAAGTCGTTTTAGAGTTGTGCACAAGTATTAAGAAAATAATTGTATATCATTAAATATAATATCAATTGTTTATATTACCATTGTATTAAAAAAAGAGAGTGTTATTTATTGGACAAAAAATAGTGAGAGAACCAAAGTTATATTTATTACCTGGGGTAATATTAGAAAATAAGCAATTAATGCTTACTTGAAATTCTCAAACGACTTATATTAAAGAACAAAAATAATTCTCTAAAACGACTTATATTAAAGAACGGAGAGAGTAATTAATAGAGTATGTCAAATTGAAGGTATAAACATTGATAAAAGAGATTCACATAATTTCAAAAAACTTTACATATATCTGTGTAGTTTAGGAATATGTAAAGTGTAAGACCCCAACTTTTATGAATAAAGAATAATTTTCTCTAAATATCATTTTGAATATTATGGTGTGAATTTGATATAATATTATAGTTGTGGGTAATATTTACAAATTTTGTAAATTATGTATATACATACATATATATATACGTATATTAACCAGGCTAATTGTTTATTCTCATAAGTGAAGAACAACCATGGCTTCTTCTTCTTCATTGTCAATTTTCCTCTTCTTTTTCGTTTTGTCTCGCTGTCTTTCTTCTACTTATGTCATTCACGTTTCGCACAATGGAAGAGCCATCACCATTGATGGTGAACAGAAATTAACTAATATTGTCTGGTTCAATTCATTACCCGAGAAGTACGGCTGAATTATGTACCAAACTATATATATATATATATATATATATATATATATATATATATATTTTTACGTGGAGTAACAAAAATTATTTTTATTTGTGTTAATGTATTGCCTGCATGTATTTAATTTTATTCAAAACATAATTATATAATTATTTTGTTGTTGTTATTATTTGCTAGATGTGGCCGGATTTGATTAGAAAGGCTAAAGAAGGCGGACTCAATGCAATCGAGACATATATTTTTTGGAACGTCCACGAGCCTCTTCGCCGGCAATATGATTTTTTCGAAAACTTGGATCTTATAAGGTTTATCAAAACCATTCAAGATGAAGGACTTTATTATGTTCTTCAGATTGGGCCTTATGTTTGTGCTGAATGGAATTATGGGTACGTACGTAAATTAATTCTAATAATTTACTAATTTAATATTATAATTAATTAATCATAATGTAATATTGAATACTAATAATTAGTTGGTTTAATTGATTTAGTGGATTTCCTGTATGGCTGCATGCACAATATTCCTAGAGTCGAGTTCTGGACAACAAACAATTATATGGTACATAAATTCTTTAAATATCTTATTCTGTGTAATTAAATATATAGATTAACATGGAGTATTTTGAATATTCTAATTACAAAAAAAAACATATTTTTTAATATTTTCAAAGTGAGATGCAAAATTTTACATCCTTGATAGTGGACATGTTTAAAAAGGAGAATTTTTTGCTTCACAAGGAGGTCAAATTATCCTCTCTCATGTATGAATAAATCATATATATTAACTGTCCATTTATTTTTTAATTTGTTTGATCATATATGGTTGGGGCTGTTATTGTTGTGTTATGTTTGGGGACCATGAATGTAAGACCCCGAATTTTATGAAATAAAAGTATTAAATTTTATTACAATTATTATTTTATTTCGTAAATGGTTAAATTGATAAAAGGTTAAAGTTAAGGGTGATATGTGAATTTTTTTTTTGCAAAGTAAGTAAGTTGTTATAAAATATTCGATTGGTCGGGGAATATTCATTTTAACAGGGAATATTCATACGACTAAGCACAATCATCAGTGGACCTCAGAATTCAAGTATTGTCGTAGTTAGAAAACGACAGAATTATCTTTTTATAAAAATAACGACGAAAGTGTTACCGTTAAAACTGTTGAACTACCCGGTAGTAAAAGTACAGTAATATGTGTGGTTGCATAGTATCACACGGTATTGATTATTGATGCTTACGTAAGAAGTCATTCAGTTATACTCAATTATCGATACAGTAAATGCTGCATCATATCTCTCATATTATTGATTCAATTATTTTCACAGTATCATCTGCATAATATGTTATATTATTAAATCAATAATTGAGACGGTAAAATTATTCATATTATTATTTGCAATATTGACGATATCTAGAAGTTCTGTCAAGGAGAGGTTTGGTCACCTAATTGCGCGCCAATAAGGAGAAATCCTTATCGGAAAGCCTCATCTTTCCTAGGAACGACCTGGTTGTTAAATATTGTGAGTTATAATATTAATGATGATTAAGTTTGTGTTGATTAAAGATGAATAAGCCCCCTCTTTCCACTATCCAGTCTTCTTCTGAGGTAAGGGGTATTATTTCTTTCGTATTTATGAAGAGAGTTATTTCTTTCAATATTCGTAAGGGTTGTTATACCATTCTTTATTATTCATTGGAATAACTCATGCATGCGGTCTATCGCATGCACGATGAATTCTTACGTTATTCCATTCTTTTATTATTCATTGGAATAACACATGCATGCGATCTCATCACATGCCCGGTGAATTCTTACGTTATTCCATTCTTTATTATTCGTTAGAATAACATGTCCATAATGGATTCGCATGCATGGTGAATGATCCTTCGTATTCATTCCTTATTAAATTGTGGAAATGATCTGTCTACGTGGATTACCGCATGGCGGGCAAAAATCCATTTGCAATTTCATATATTCTATTATACTCTGTTGGTTAAAGTTTTGGCTTCTATACTCCATGAAATTAGTAGAATATCCTGGATATTTGTGCTTCATCCAGTATATTTTCATGGAAATATTCTTCTGAGCATTCTTGAATTTTACTCCACAAAGCAGTATCATGTTGATAATTTGGACGTTATTGATTTCTGGATAAATTAAATTATAAATCTTTAAAATTTATCCTTGAACTTGTTTTATTGAATTATTATGTCATTGTCATCATCCTCATGCTTATATTGTGATGAAAGTCATCTTTGGCTTACGTGCATAGATGGACTTGGTATGATTATGACCAGTGATTATTCGGTATAATCATGACCGTAATATAACGAATGATATGGTAAAAGTCCTCATTGGCCTGTAGTTCATTGATGGACAGTTGTGGTATGATTATGACCAGGGATTATTCGGTATAATCATGACCATTGATGATTACATGAATATCCTTGGCCGTGGTGCATGGATGATTTGATTTGAATTATTAAGCTGAGTCTCAGCGATAAAGTTGATGAAAAACTTTTTAAATCATAGAAGATAGTAGATTTTATGCTCTACTTGACTCTTCTAATGGATTGCTTATTACCACAAATTAGCTCAATAGCAGTTGTTGATCTAAAACTTGTTGTCTATTATATTCTATCAGTTGTTATAATGTTGAAGGCTAAGGATAATTTATTCTGCATTATCTTACTCATAATATTTCTTACTGGGCTAGTTGAGCTCACCCTTTGCTTTCATTGTTCTCTTCAGGAAATAAGAATATAATTTGGGACTTCGACTAGTCGGGAAGCAAAATGAGTGACAATATTATTAAAACTCTTAGATTATGATAATTAAGCATTAGTAGTCCTCACTATTCTGCTATTAATATGTGACAATAAATGTAATGAGGACTCCATCGAGTGTGGATATTGTCTAGATGACAATATTCTTATTAAAACTCTTAGATTATGTTTTGTCGCATTTACACATGGCGGATAGGATATTCCAGCGAGAATGATAAAAGGCGGAATCGAATGTCCGTTAAAACCGCGAGCAGGATGTTCAGCGAGAATAATAAAAAAAGCGGAACCCGGTCAGGTGTAAAACACAGCACGAGGATGTTCCAGCGAGAATAATAGAAAGAATGTCACTAAAATTATAGGGTAAACTGCATTCTGAGTTATTCAGAATAATCCCGATGGAATAACATTATTTCTGACCCAAGTATAGGGTGTCTGGCATTATCTGAGTTATGTTGTATGCCACTTTTTACGGAGTTATTCCAGCCAGAATGATAATGAATGGAATATAATTCTCTTCGAGAAGAAAGAATAACACTCCTACAGTAAAGGCTGAATATAAGTATGAATAGCGAATACTATTTCTGCTTTATAATTTTTTGTATAATTAAGTTGTATTTGAATTTTAATTGACTTTCGGCATAATATAAACAGGGATGTATTTCAAAAATATGCATATACTCTATATAGGGATTCTCTAGGTTTTAAAATCCTGACTTCACTTGCTCATTTAAGTCAAAGAATGAGCTCATTTTTGGACAGGAGGTACTTTATACCATATACTTTTTATGTCCCCAAAGGCCAGAAGATGGGTGGTATCATTTCAAAGTATTCTCTTATCCAAGACTTGGATAATGCGTCACATTGATACAAACCTCAATAGCCCGAAAAACTCTTTTTATGGCGACTAGTCGTTATGGGAGCTGATGAGCTAACCAATTGATTCCTAAAAATCACATCAAGTATTTTGAAAAGATAAGATATAGCGTGAAAATGTTTATTTGAATAACAAGATTTAAAAATATTAGTAGTCCTCACTATTAGAACTTGTATTGAATAAAGTATAGACGCATTAATTTAAATAGTGTGACAATAAATGTAATGCTTCTTCACATTCTGATCCATTATTTGACTCCATATCATTGAGTGTGGATATCAAAGTCCATTTCATCTATTTTCTAGATGACAATATTCTTATTAAAACTCTTAGATTATAACCCAATTTTGAATTATTTGTAGCATTTTACGAACACATCATAAATTTCTTGTATAATTAAGTTGTATTTGAATTTTTGTATTCACTCCATGTATTTGACGACCCATTAAATACCAAATAAAGATGGGTGGTGTATACCTATTTTGGGGACGTTAGTTTACTAGA
Organism: Panax quinquefolius; assembly: GCA_020205615.1. Lineage (NCBI taxonomy): Eukaryota > Viridiplantae > Streptophyta > Magnoliopsida > Apiales > Araliaceae > Panax > Panax quinquefolius. The sequence continues at coordinate 148,760,578 of CM035152.1, forward strand.
TATTATACAAACTCGAAAAGGAGGTATTAGAGCTTAGGATATGATGATCCCGATTGAAAGAAAAGGGTGAGCTCAACTAGCCCGATGAAATATTATGAGATGTGAGATAAGAACTAGGAGGGAGAGATGGGGAATTCGTCATAATCATACCAAAAACTATCCATCCGCTTATGCTAAGTTTATTTGGTATTTAATTGACATAATAATTCAATAAAAACAAGTTTAAGAATTACAAGTTTATTTTTATTTGCATGCGGTATTTAAGAATGATTATTCAGCGAGGATGTTCAGCATGAATACGAATGGAACGGTCCGATTATCGAGATTAAGAGTGTAAAAACCTGTTTTGACGGATGTTAGGAAGGAATAATAAAAAAGCGGTGAAAGATTGGGATGTTCCCAAGTAATAGTAACCCGTGTCCGTAATTGCAATGGTTATTCGAATAAGTATAGGGATAATATGTGATATGTTAATTAACCCCTTGTTTTGTGACGTGAAAAATCTTTTAAATAAAATATAATATATTCTATTTATATAAAACATATTTTTTGAAAATGACATCCGAAAATGTTGAGATCAAAGATTTTAATAAAAAACACATGAGACCGCTGAGTATCACCAACGTTGGTTGGTATTAGAGCTTAGGATATGATCCACGGCCGAGATGTGAGATAAGAACTAGGAGGGGAGAGATATGTATGACTACCTAAGTTTATTTGGTATTTAATTGGTCACGAGTATAGGGATAATAGGATAATGTGCAATAACAAGGATAAGACAATAATCCTCGTGTAAACAATAACTTCAGGCTGAAATGACGAATGATGGGATGTTCAGAGGCTTTATGCAATTCATGCAACATCGAGCAAGAGCGACTCTGCTCAAAAGCGGGAGGAAACACCGGCAACTCTCGGATGGTCGCCGCTAAGCGATTCGAGGAGCTGGATCACGGAGTTTTGGGAAAGCCAGAACCACTTAAAGGCGAGACGTGGTTAAAGCAGATCACCAAGATATTTGATGCCTTGGGATGCTCCAGGAGCAAAAGGTTCCCTTTGCCACCTTTATGTTGTGTGAAGAGGCAGATTATTGGTGGAAATCAGTAAAACGTACCCGACGACGACGACTCAAGATGTCTTGGGAGAAGTTTCAAGAGCTGTTCAATGACAAGTACTTTCCTGAAAGTATTCGTCATATGAAGGAGGTGGAGTTTATCAAGTTGGAGCAAAACAATATGACCGTGTCACAATACGAGGCTAAATTTACTTGAGTTATCCGGTTTGCAGATCCCATTTGGTCGATAATGAGGAGCGAATGACGCGAATGTTTCTAAGAGGTTTGAAACCCGATATACGTCAATACCTCATTTCTCACAAACTTTGTTTATATTCAGATGTTGTAAATAGGGCTCAGTTATTGGAGCGCAATAATGAGTCAGTACAACCAAAGGATAACGAGCAACAACACGATAATAATTGTACCGATGGTAACGACCATCGGAACAATGATAACCATCGTGGGGAAAATTATCATGCCAAGAATGGTAACCAATTCAGTGGTAATCATGGCCAAGATAATAGGAGTGGAAATTTCAAGAAGAGAAGGTTCAACAACGATGGAAAGAAAGCAACACCAACACCCGTTTTCAAGGAAGGAGAACGACCACCAATTATATGCTTCAAATGCGGAGGGAAGGGACATATCGGTCCAAACTGCGTGATGCAGTCCAAAGCATGTTATAATTGTGGAAAAGAAGGTCACCTAGCCCGATTTTGTCGTGCACCAAAGTCAAGTCCAGCTGGGACGGCTGCACTAAAGACGGATACGGATAAAACAAAGTCAGTGGTTTCAGGAAGAGCGTTTTTCATGACTTCTCAAAAAGTGAGTAACCCGAACAAAGTTAGCATGGTTAGTTAATTATAAATTTTTGTGAAGTCTATACCTTATTAGATACCGGTTCTACCCATTCTTTTATCTCTCTTGCATGCGCTCAACGTTTAAATTTGACCCTAGAGAAGTTAGACTTTGACTTATTAGTTGAAACTTCATTAGTAGAAACCTTCGTTACCTCCACTGTTTATAAGTCTTATTTGATTCAAATCGATACCCTCACGTTACATGTCAAACTTATCTCTTTGAAAATACTGGCCTTTGATGCGATTTTAGGAATCGATTGGTTAACTACTCATCAAGCTTTTCGTAAGGTTGTTAGCTTTCATATTCCTAACCAACCTATTATGCGAATTCAAGCAACCAAACCACAAAAGTCAATCATTATCATATCAAGCCATAAGTAAAGAGCCCCGAGCCTTTACCTGCTGACTTCCTTGTGTGGAATGCACCGAAGCCGAACTTTTCGTAGGGGACGTTGTGAATAACGGTGGCAAGTTGATAGGTATCAATGTGACGTACTATCCAAGTCTTGGATGAGAGTTACAGTTTTGAATGATATTTCTATCGTTAATAAATTTTCTGACGTATTCTTGAAGACTTCTTAGCCTACCCCTAGAGCATGAAATCGAATTTTGTATTGACCCCAGTACAAAACCCATTTCTAAAACCCTTCAATATTTTTTCAACCAAAAAGAACGTATCATGCGCCAAGGATGTTGGCTCGAGCTGTTAAAGATTACGACTATACCATTCAATATCATCGTGGAAGAGCGAACGTGATAGCTGACATGTTGAGTAGAAGATCGTATGCGGTTACGAGTGTGACGTTGTTAACACAAAAACCCATTTCGTATAACTTACAAATAATGAAGATAGAGTTAAAGACTTTAGGGACCCACGTGGTGATATCAACTATACGAGCAGAATTAACTTTAATCGATAAAGTTTAACGCCGCTCAAGCTACACACCCGAAGCTGATGAATGTGAAGAAGAAGGTTCAAGAAGGCGTTATCTCAACCCTCGATTTAATTGGCCCATTTAAAATCCTCGATCGAGTAGGAACTGTGGCCTATAGACTCGTTTACCGCCAAGTATATCGCGTGCTCATAACGTTTTTCACGTATCGATGTTACGTAAATATGTGGACGAGCCAAACCATATTATTAAATTAGAACTGACGAGATAGCAAAAGATTTAATGTATGAGGAGATACGTGTTAAAATCTTGGATAATAAGGATCATATTCTACACTCAAAGGTTATACCTCAAGAGTTAGAATCTAAGCAAGGTATCCTCACCTCTTGAAGATACAAAGACGTGACGTAAATTTCGAGGGCTTAAATTTCATAAGGAGGGAGATTGTAAGACCCGAATTTTATGAAATAAAAGTATTCAATTGTATTACAATTATTATTTTATTTCGTAAATGGTTAAATTGATAAAAGGTTAAAGTTAAGGGTGATATGTGAATTTTTTTTGCAAAGTAAGCAAGTTGTTATAAAATATTCTATTGGTGGGGAATATTAAAGACGACGGAACAATCATTGGTGGACCCCAAAAGCGGAAGTATTGTCGTAGTTAGAAAACAGCGTAATTATCTTTTTATAAATAACGACGAAAAGTGTTACCGTTAAAACTTTTGAACTACCCATTAGTAAAAGTATGAAGAATCTGGCGTGGTTGCATAGTAGTATATACCAGTATTGATTATTGATGCTTACGTAAGAAGTCACTCGGTTATACTCAATTATTGATACATTAAATGCTGCATCATATCTCTCATATTATTGATTCAATTATTGTCACAGTATCATCTGCATAATATGTTATATTATTAAATCAATAATTGAGACGACAAAGTTATTCATATTATTATTTGCAATATTGACAATGTCTAGAAGTTCTGTCAAGGAGAGATTTGGTCACCTAATTGCGCGTCAATAAGGAGAAATCCTTATCGGAAAGCCCCCTCTTTCCTGGGAACGACCTGGTTGTTAAATATTATGAGTTATAATATTAATGATGAAAAAGTTCGTGTTGATTAAAGATGAAATTGATAGTTCCATTATGTTTGGATTATTAGTGTTTGTGGAAATTGACATTTATTTCGATGATAATTGATGTCTAGAAGTTATATTGACCAATCGAGTAATTAATCGAATAAATGAACAATTAATTGCTATTGATTCATATGCTTATTTTCACCAATTCACTAAGTCTCACAAGAGCAATTATTATAGAGAGAAATTATAGAGAGAAAGAAGAAGAGAAGTCTGCTACATCACTATTCCAGTATCCAATTTTCTTCTAAGGTAAGGGGTATTATTTCTTTCGTATTCATGAAGAGAATTATTTTCTTTCAATATTCGTAAGGGTTGTTATACCATTCTTTATTATCCTGTTGGAATAACCTGTCTGTGCGGTCTATCACATGCCTGGTGAATTCTTCTGTTATTTTATTCTTTATTATTACATTGGAATAACCGTCATGCATGGCCTATTGCACGTCCGGTGAATTATTCTGTTATTCTATTCTTTATTATTCTCGTTGGAATAACTTTCTCGTCGATTTATCGCACGCCTCGTGAATTTCTTCATTATTTTATTCTTTATTATTCTGTTGGAATAATGCATGCCTGTGATCTATCGCATGCCCGGTGAATTCTTCGTTATTCCATTCTTTATTATTCTCGTTAGAATAACCGTCATGCATGATTCTATCACATGCATGGTGAATTCTTCTGTTATTCCATTCTTTATTATTCTGTTGGAATAAACTGTCTATGTGGAATACTACTTGTATGGTGAATGATCCTTCGTATTCATTCCTTATTAAATTATGGAAATGATCCATTTACAATTTTATATATTCTATTATACTTAGTTGCAGTTTTGGCTTCTATACTCCATGAAATTAGTAAAATATCCTGGATATTTGTGCTTCATCCAGTATCTTTTCATGGAAATATTCTTCTGAGCATTCTTGAATTTTACTCCACAAAGCAGTATCATGTTGATAATTTGGATGTTATTGATTTCTAGATAAATTAAATTATAAATCTATAAATTTATCCTTGAACTTGTTTTTATTGAATTATTATGTCATTATCATCATCATCATGCTTATATTGTGATGAAAGTCATCTTTGGCTTACGTGCGTAGATGGACTTGGTATGATTATGACGAGGATTATTCGGTATAATCGCTTGGCCAGTAATGTAACGAATGATACGGTAAAAGTCCTCATTGGCACTGTAGTTCATTGATGGACGGTTGTGGTATGATTATGACCGTGGATTATTCGGTATAATCATGACCATTGTTGATTACATGAATATCCTTGGCCGTGGTGCATGGATGATTTGATTTGATTTACTAAAATTTGAGTCTCGGCCGATAAAGTTGATGAAAAACTTTTTAAATCATAGAAGATAGTAGATTTTACGCTTCTACTCGACTCTTCTAATGGATTGCTTATTCACCGCAGCTTGTTGATCTAAAACTTGTTGTCTCATTATATTCTATCGGTTGTTATCTTGTTGAAGGCTAAGGATAATTTATTTTGCATTATCTTAGTCATAATATTTCTTCTTTGGGCTAGTTGAGCTCACCCTTTGCTTTCATTGTTCTCTTGAGAAAATGAGAATATAGCCGGGACTAGCTTTGGGAAGCGGAGTGACGGTCCAGTGATGATAGCATTAGTAGTCCTCATTATTCTGTTAAATAGTGTGACAATAAATGTAATGAGGACTCCATTGAGTGTGGATATTGTCTAGATGAAAATATTCTTATTAAAACTCTTAGATTATGTTTTATCGTATTTTAGACGACTGTTGTATAATTAAGTTGTATTTGAATTTTGTACCATATATTTGACGACTCAAGATGGGCAGTGTATACTTATTTTGGGGGCGTCACAATGAAGGGTCCGGAAGTCATAAGGTTGGGACATATAAAGTAGTACTTTTGCTTTGTATGTATAAATAAAACCATGTAGTGTGCTTATATGGACTGCACTTACAATGTTTGATATAATGCTTGAGAGACAGTTTTTTGGTGCTATATGTTATGTTAACTATGTAGTCAAGTCCAGGACCATGACTATGTGTTATAATAGTAATCAAATACTTACTTGGATGCTTAGATGTTAAATTTAACATGGCTTAGGATTAACTTGGATAGCTATGTAGTTTCATGTCTAAAACTCAAGTAATGGGGTTGTTATGTGTTAATGACATGCTAGCTATGAAGTAATGAACTCTTGACCATGTATATAAGTTGTTTAGTAATCACATGTTGCATATATGCCTATGCTTCACTCACGTATTTTTACTGAGAATGAAAAGTATCGCTCTCTAGAATTTACCACTTGCAAGGTATGATAATATCATTGACTCAATTGGAACTCTAATGTTTAATGCTGTCAAATTTAATTTTTTATTGTAATGAGTGGTTATTTGGTGTTATGCTCTTTCTTTATAAACTTGAACATTTGTGTCTACCAGCATAGATTGCCTCATTTATACAGCTGAATTGATTTGCCATATTAGTAGAGAGTAATTCATTTGTTGTTCAATTTTGCTATTTTAGCTTACTATTTATCCATCTACCGAAAATGGAACAGTTAAAGCTGCAACAAAGTCTTTCTGACCAGACCATTCCATGGCATGAACCCATCTAGAATTTCCTGTACCCACAAAGAAGAAGAACAGTATGAATATGGCTTCTTTTGAACAAGTCAGGTTGAAAATTTAGGCTCCTTCGTGATAGTCATATTAAAATGCAACTTGATCAAATGGAAATATTTCACCATCTCTAGTTTTCACTTTCTAAAAAGTGCATTTTGCTCCCAATCTTAAAGATTATCTAGGTCTAGGAATCTATTTATCATGTCTTTCCAACTAATATTTTCACATTCTCTCTAACCTAAGCTAACTTTATAAATAGAAGAACAATTCTTTAAAAATATTTAGACCTTCCAATTTCAAATACAGTATATATAATAATGTAGCTCAGTTGAATTTTAAGTATTAAGTTTAATTTTAAAAAACTTTTAAAATTTGGTGAATTATCTTCTCACAAAATTTGAATAATGTTGAATTTTAAGTTGTAAGTTTAATAATGTTTAGTTTTAAGTTTATAATAAAAAACTTTTAAGTTTAATTTTAAAAAACTTGGTGAATTATTCTCTCACAAAATTTGATTAATATTTTGCAATAAATTCCTTTAATTATCCACTCATGAATCTTAGATGACATAGTACACCAAAGCAAGAAATTCCTTTGGGTGATCTCTTAGATTTATAATCTTTTGCTGATATTGACAATCTTAGATTTATGTATCTCGGTTTTCGTTTCTTAATTAGTATCTCCTAAAATCACTACTTTATAATCCCACATAAATATTTTGAATAATGTTAATAGCATAATGGTATGATATTATCCTTTTTAATTTAATTGTTATCTCTTAATTGATTATATTGATGACAACAATGTGGTTATTGATGATTGCAATGTGGTTTTGTCAATGTTTATTTAGCTTAATTCAAGCTTCCCTCACACATTTTGCAGTAAAACTTTTGTAGTAAGCATGATTGTTTACTTCACAGAACAAAAATATATACTTTCCCTTTTATTAATTGATTATAGAATGCTGCTACCCACTAGCATCAGGATTTGAAATATGTGAATCATTATATCAGATTTATTTCCTTTTTCTCTCTGCATCAATGATATATTTTGTTTGATCTCTCTTGGTAATCTTTTAAGTTCATGTCGGTCATTGAGTTATTTATATATTTATAACTTTTGAGTCGAGTGGCATTTTGAATGGTGCTTTGGCAGATTTCGGGAGGTTTGGTCAGCCTTCTTCTTAGTAGGTTTGCTTTAAAGCTTATGTATATGAGGGAATTATGCTGCGATAACTACAATTTGACACGGTGTTAAGTGATGTATATTGGTCTTCAACAGAGACATGAATAGACCACCATCTTTGATTTTGTTTCCAAACCCGTTTTAGGTGAGAGGAGATAAAATTAAAACCTGTTTTCAAACCTGTTCGTTTTTTTAATTTTTTCTGAAATACATACAAAAAATTGTATTTTTAAGAGATTTTTCAAGCCTTCGCATACCCTTTTCTTCTCTTTTTGTTATGGATTGTAAAAAGTTAAATTGAGACAACCCTTTCTTTGCAGTAAACAAAATACAGAAGTAGTATAAGACAGGGAAAATAAATCAGTTGGCTATACTTTGGTCAAGAAAAATAGAAAAAAAAAATAAAAAAAGGAAAGAGTAGAAAAAATGATTTGTCCCCAAGTTGAGGTCACTTAATTTGCTACTAGCTTAAAAGCAATAGTTACATACTTAGAGTGTAATGCACAAATTGGTAAACTCTCACCACTACCCCCTATATTGTATATTCATTTATTTTTTTGTGTAAAATTTGATCATTGCACAATAATATACTATTTTCTTATTATTTTTTAATTTATTAATTGTACGCACACATTTATTATTAAAAATTTGAATAATCCCGCCGCAACGCGCGGGTTTGTATATTTTCGACAGAAATTCCGTCGCATATAATATAATTTTGAGGGAATTAAGTTCGACAAATTTTTTGTTGAAAATAGATTATAAAACCTAAACCAGATTGTTTCCCCCAAGCCGCCACTATAATTTCTTAATCTTTCTCCTCTCTTTGTCGCTCAACTCTCTCTGTCCTCACATCCTCATCTTCTCAACCTCATTCCTCGCCTACTATGAACGCTACCTCCACCTCCCAACCTTTAGAGCCATAACCTTCACCCCAAAGACAACAAATCTCCAGCGCAACGAACCTCTGGAGATTCTCTGGTGACAAACCTAATATCAGGCTCTCTTCTTTCTATACGGGTAATCTCCAGTTGCCTAGATTAAAGGTTTGTCTTCTAATATTTTTTTGTTTCTCCTAAATTCAGTTAATTGGATTTTCTAGATTGCTGAAATTGGTTTAAGTATTGGTTTGATTATGGGTTTATTGTTTCATTACCTAGATTACATTATACTTCCTGAAATTCGTTTAAGTTTTGGTTTGACTATGGGATTATTGTTGTTGAAATTGGGACTTTCCTAATTTTTGACAGACTGTTGTTGTTCTTAAACATGGGAATGTGTTAATTTTTGACAAGTTGTTGTTTGTCGCTGAAATTGCAATATTTTTTAAATTCTACCCTAAAATTGCATTACTCTTCTAAATTATTTTGTTGTGCACATTTTATTTGTTGTTGGGATTATATTTTTCTGAAATTGGGATTATTTTGTTATTGTTCTATCACTGTATGAATCAGATTCAATTTGTGTTCCTTTTTGGTTTATGGAATAATTTGTATATTGTACATACATGTTAGATTTTGATAAAAATGACATTTCTTTTTTTTCGACGTAATTTCTGAAGGAATTTCTATCAGAATTCTCTAATTGCAAAATTTGTGGATCCTACTTTACTTTATTTATGTATTTTACTTAGTTTCCCAATATTGAAATAAACTAAGTAGCATTTACTTAGTTTTGCATTACTAAATTAAATAATATAATAATACAAACTAATTTTAAATAATATAATATAAGATACGATCTTATAAAATAATAAAATAAAATAACCTAAGATAAAATAAGATAAATCGGATAAAATGAATAATATAAATAAATAAAATTAAATTAGAATAAAATTAAAAAATTTATTTCCCAAAGGCATGACATATCTAGAGGGGGGAGGGGGGAGGGGGGAAGGGGGAAGGGGGTTGAATAGATATTTAAAATTTCTTTCATAATTACTTATTTGAGAATAATCAAATAAATTAATTACTCAAGATAGACTATACGCAGCAGAATATTAGTTTGAAAACTCCCCTTAAAGATTTACTTTGAAATCTCAGTTCTTAAACAATTCATATGCATAATCAAACACATGGCAGATATATCAATTAAATATATTGCAGAAGGTAAAGTGCAAAATGTAAAAGACACGAGAGTTTTTAAGTGGTTCAAAGCTACTAGAAAAACAAGAATACGTGACAAAACTTCGTGACATTTTTTAAAAATAATCACAAATGATAGTAATTTGTGATGAACTTTTTAAGCAATCACAAAATAATAGTATATATGATGGCTCTTAGTGATGACTAATTTTGTCATCAATGTATTATAATTGTGTTGGTCATGTCAATCACACCAATTTTTTCAAGCAAAATATTTTTTTTTTGTGACGCACTAAGTCATCACTTATAGATATACCCTTTTTGTGATTGCATTTAAGCTATCACTAATATTTTAATGTACGAAATAATCAAAATAATATTTTATGACGGCCATGACAATCATTAAAAAATATAAATTTTTATGACGACTTTTATTTTGTAATTACAAAAAGAAGGTATTTTGTGATGGAATTTTCAAGCCATCAAAAAATAATAAAATATATGATTACTCTCAGCGATGACTAATTTTACCATCATTATAGAGTATTTATGAGTGACATTGAAATCACCAAATCTTATGTGAAAGTAATTTTGTTTAATAAGTCAACTCACATATGTTTCTTTTTATATTTTGTTTTAGAATTATAATCATGATTTGAGCTTTGGTGTAGTGGTAATACTCGTTATTTAGTTTGCAAATGGGGCGAGGGTTCGAATGCTACAAGTATCATTTGATACAATTAATATAGTGAAATAAATTATCCGTAAATAGAGATTCACGTTCTTACCTTTGATCTTTAAAGTCTTGTTTTTTTGGGATGACTTTGACAATCATAATAGATTACGTGTTAATATGATTGTATTAATCATCACAAAAGCAAAAAGTGTTTGCGTGATTGTCAAAACCATCACGTAAAACCTTTCATGATGGGCGTATACAAGACGACCATTGTGATGCTTAAAGCCATCACACAAACCTTTCGTAATGGTTTTTCTACTTTTTATGATGGATTTTGGCCATCACAATGACCATTTTTTTTGTAACAACTCTTAATACACTCTTCTACTCGACGAACAGGAAATCCACTAAATGATTAGGTCTCCTAGACCAGGACACACTGCCCTCATTATGCCCAACATACTTGGCTATTTTATTCTCAATAGATAGGGACACAAAGACCTCTTCAAGACCAGCAGACTTGGATATTTTGTCTCTAGGACAAGGATCATTTAACCCTGCTTTGGTCACTTAGACCAGGATCTAGTAACCCCAATTCGGTCACATAGACAAGGATCCTCTAACCCTTCTTCTTGATTGGAGAAGTGTTGTAGAGGTGCTACTAAGATGACTTCAATGCTCTTCGTATTATTGTACTTAACAGCTTTGTTGATCATTCTCTTTATGTGTGCTGAACTTCATTGTTGGTTAAGCTTGATCTCTTCTGATTGTCAGCAGCTTTTCATGAACAATGTTGATGTGCTACTAAGTTATTCACTTATGTTCATCTCATCTTTTGTGCTTAGTAGCTTTTGAACAATCTTAGAATCGTAGACTTATTTTCATCAACTTTGACTAGTTGATTCTGAGTGTTCATGATGAAGTATGTGGCATAGCTCTGAAGTTTGCTCTATGTCCTACCACATTGACTTCATCAACATCAACGGAATGGCTTCTTCAGATTTGGATCTTCAGTTCTGCCATATCTAGATGTGTAAATGGTAATCAAAAATTTTGTATTCGTCCACATTCGTATTCGAAAATAACAGATATTATTTGTATTAGAAAAAAAATGGATATATCTGTATTCGATTTAAAGGTATTTGTAAATAAACGGATATGAATACGGATATAAACGTATTCTTATTCGTTTAACATCTGACAGTAAATATATTCAGTAAATAGCGGATATCCGGATTCAGAACTGTATCCGAAATTCGTATTCAGATAACTATATATATATATATATATTAATTATTATATAATAAGCAAAATAATTTTTCTAAAGTGTTCTTCCTTATATAATAATTAGGTTTCAGTATCATACGAAAATTATTTTAAAAATATATCATTTCACTTCTAAAAAGTAGGAAATAACACTTTTATTATAATATTAATAAACTGAAATAAATTGATTTAAGTGCGAGTTAATGGATTTTTACTATTATAAAATTAAAATATCTAAAATGTATCATTTAATAAGAAAATTATATACTAGAAGAACAAAACTATAGCTATTAGCTTGTTATAAGTTTTTTACTTTCAAAACTTACTTGTTATGCTAGGAGGCGGGAAAACTGAACAATATAATTTTATTGTTAAAATATTTTAAGTCCGAATTAATTTAGAATTAATCTAGAAGGGGGTTGAATAATTAATTCACATTTATAAATTTTCGGGTGGAGGGAGTATTTATCACTTTCATTTTCCCAATTATTTAGAAATTAAAAGTCCAAATATTTAAAGTAAGTATAAAGTAAATTTTGGATCAAGTTGGATTAACTAGTTGTCAGTTGTGACATATACATTATAACTCGTATTCTCCATAAATATAATGAAATAAAATAAATTTTTTATAACTATGTAAATTGTAATATATGTATTAAGGATAAATTATAAATAAAAGTCCCCATAAACATATTATTAAAGTTTTAATCAAGTATTTGAGAAAAAATAATTAACTATTCAATGTAAAGTTTTGAATTTAATTATAATTTATAAATTTTCATACACACTACAGTATTACTCCACACACATAAAATGAACATCTACTTATTAATGGACATTTAAACATTAATAACACTACAAAAAAGGGTTATTGGTGACTATCATTATCATTGCCGCTTAATTACTACTGTGACCATCTAAGAATGAGGTCATTAAGCGATAGTCAATCGTCGATCGTCGTCGGCAACATGGTCATTTAACTGGTCATCAATTAAGCGACAGCGACCGCCAAATTAAGACTCATCAAGCGACAAGACGATGGCGACGAACTGTATGTCACTAATGACCATTAAGAATTATTTGTCTGAATGTCATTGGCAACAGCCAAGCCGTCGCTAATGACTGATTGTCCATTGGTAATGACTTATTATAGTATTATTTAAAGAATCAATTGCTTATCGCCAAAACTTTCGTTGTAGGTTATTAGCGACGTGGTTGCCGTTGCCAATTCCCCGTCAGCAATGACATATTTATTTTGAATTTTTCTTTTTGAAATTTTAAAAATCCCCTGTTCATTTACATATATATACATACGATATTATTTGTACCTGTTATAAACTAATGAAAAACCATCAAATAAAAATTAAATATCGTACGATATATATTATCATAACAATCAAATATCTTTTGTTATCAAGTACCATCAAATATGTGGACAACGTATATTATCATTTAATAATATACGTACGATGTAGATACAAAATATAGGCATCATGAAACTTTCATCAGTGAAATTAGATATATAAACCATCAACCTAACTAGATACAAAACTCTGGTCTGTACAACTCAAAAACAGTATAAGTACATACATGAAAGTAAAAATATAAACATAAATTAACTACAATCCCAAATCAGGAGTGCCAGTACCATCATCGTCGATCCCATCGCCAGTCCCACTCCGTAGAGTCTGGTCGCCATTAACTCAGCGATCATCACCATAGCCTCCATGGTCAACGCTTGTGCCGTTGCCTCCACCTCCATGAGTCTCGTCAACAAGACCCTACAAAATTAAAATATTAATAACAAAGTTGAGAAGAGAACATATTTAAATTATTTTAGTTTTTGTTTTTCAAGTTTTAACAAAGTAGGCAAACGAGCTGATAACTCGGCCTCCGTATATCGGAATCGAGTCCCATAAGTTGTAACACGTGCCTAATATCTATGCGGTGCTATTTATGTTTTTGAGTGTCGTTTCGACGTCTGAGGTGGGTTTTGGTCTCTTTTTTGACTATTATTCTAAGTTTTCATAAGTTAGAAAAACGGGCTGATAACTCGGCCTCCGTATATCAGAATCGAGTCCCGTAGGTTGTAATGCATGCCTAATATCTATACGGTGCTATGTCTATTTTTGTGTGTCATTTCAACGACCGAGGCATGTTTTGGTCTCTTTTTCGACTATTGTTCTATGTTTTTATAAGTTACGTAAACATGATGATAACTCGGCCTGCGTATATCGTTATCGAGTTCCGTAAGTTATAACACATGCCTAATATCTATGCGGTGCGATGTCTATATTTGAGTGTTATTTTGACTCCCGAGGCGGGTATTGGTCTATTTTTTGACTATTGTTCTAAGTTTTCGCAAGTTAGGCAAACTAGTTGATAATTCAGCCTCCGTGTATCATAATCGAGTTATGTAAGTTGTAATGCGTGCCTAATATCTATGCGGTATTATGTTTGTGTTTGTATGTCGTTTTGACGCCGAGGCAAGTTTTGGTCTCTTTTTCGATTATTGTTCTAAGTTTTTGTAAGTTAGGCAAAAGGACTAATAACTCGGCCTCCGTATATCGGAATCGATTCCCTTAAGTTATAACGCGTGCCAAATATCTATGCAATGATATTCCTGTGTTTGCGTCTCGTTTCGACGCCCGAGGCGGGTTTTGGTCTATTTTTTGACTATTATTCTAAGTTTTTATAAGTTAGGTAAACGGGCTGATAACTCAGCGTCCGTATATCAGAATCGAGTCCCATATGTTGTAACGCTTGCCTAATATCTATGCAAAGCTATGTCTGTGTTTGCGTGTCATTTCGACTCCCGAGGTAGGATTTGATTTATTTTTTTACTATTGTTCAAGTTTTTGTAAATTAGGCAAACAAGCTGATAACTCGGCCTCCGTATATCAGAATTGAGTCTTGTAAGATGTAACGTGTGCCTAATATCTATGTGGTGCTATGTTTGTGTTTGCGTGTCATTTCGACAACCGAGGTGGGTTTTGGTCTCTTTTTCTACTATTGTTCTAAGTTTTCGTAAGTTAGGCAAACGGACTGATAACTCGGCATCCGTATATCGGAATTGAGTCCTGTAAGTTGTAACGCGTGCCTAATATCTATGCGGTGCTATTTCTGTGTTTTCATGTCATTTTGACACTTGAGGAGGGTTTTGGTCTCTTTTCGACTATTATTCTATGTTTTCATAATTTAGGCAAACAAGCTAATAACTCGACCTCCGTATATCGGAATAGAGTCCCATAAGTTATAATGTATGCCTAATATCTATGTGTTTCTATGTCTATGTTTGCGTTTTGTTTTGACGCTCGAGGCGGGTTTTGGTCTTTTTTTTGACAATTATTCTAAGTTTTCGTAAGTTAGGCAAACGGGCTGATAACTCGGCCTCCGTATATCAGAATCGAATCCTGTTAGTTTTAATGCGTGCCTAATATCTATGCAGTACTATGTCTATGTTTGCGTGTCATTTTGACGCCCGATGCGGTCTCTTTTTTGACTATTGTTTTAAGTTTTCGTAAGTTAGGCAAACATGCTGATAATTTGGCCTCCGTATATTTTAATTGATTCCCGTAAGTTTTAACCCGTGCCTAATATATATGCGGTGCTATGTTTTCATTTGTGTGTTGTTTCGATGCCTGAGGTGGATTTTGGTCTTTTTTTTACTATTGTTCTAAGTTTTCGTAAGTTATGTAAACGGGCTGATAACTCGGCCTCCGTATATCGGAATCGATTCCCGTAAGCTGTAATGCTTGCCTAATATCTATGTTGTGCTATGTCTGTGTTTGCGTGTCGTTTCGACGCCCGATGCGAGTTTTGGTCTCTTTTTCGACTATTATTCTAAGTTTTCGTAAGTTAGGCAAACGGGCTGATAATTCGGCCTCCGTATATTGGAATTAAGTCCTCTTAGATGTAACGCGTGCCTAATATCTATGCGGTGCTATGTTAGGCAATAAGTCAACAATAAGTGTGATAACTATTTGTTTGACAATTTATATAAGCAATATAATTACAACTTACATGAATTAAATAAGGAAATACATCAATAATTATTTTTACTTGTCAAATATGTGGAGGAAAGATGTTGGCCAAGACAACCGCACCTACACGGATGGCCTCCTCTTGGACTACACCCATGAGGTCATCAGCGGAAGCTGTAGGATCTATAGAGCTATAGACAACCTCTTGAGAAAAGGGGTAGATCCGCTCGCGTGATGGTGTGCCTGACTGGAAAACAATGCTCGCCATGCACACATCTATGATTCTCCGAAAGAAATCGTCAGATAATGAAGGGTCGGTGCCCGATCCACTCGTACCACTACCTCCGGTGGGTGGGCGACCCCGAGATCTCGCAACAGGGACTAAAGTGTAGGTTGGGACCTGGGGAATACCCACAACTCTACCCTTCTTCGGGTCCCCCTGAGCCTGCTTCAAGTCTTCCATCTCCTCATCCTCACGGGTAGAATCATCTACTGGAGTGTTACCTCTCTGGCAGCTCCAGGCCACAGCAAGTGTGACGCCCCCAAAATAGGTATACATTACCCATCTTGAGTCGCCAAATACATGGTACATAAATCAAATACAAACTTAATTATACAACTGTCGGGTAATATACGACAAAACATAGCTAAGAGTTTAAACAAGAATATTGCCTTCTAGACAATATCCACTCTCAATGGAGTCCTCATTACAATTTTATCACATTATTTCACAGAATAGTGAGGATTACTAAAACAACCATTTGGACCATCAATCCATTCCCCGACCAGTCCCAGCTATATTCTTATTTCCTGAAGAGAACAATGAAAGCAAAAGGGTGAGCTCAACTAGCCCAGTAAGAAATATTATGACTAAGATAATGCAGAATAAATTATCTTTAGCCTTCAACAGTATAACAACTGATAGAATACAATAGACAACAAGTTTTAGATCAACAACTGCAGCGGAATAAGTAATCCATTAGAAGAGTCAAGTAGAGCATGATATCTACTATCTTCTATGATTTAAAAAGTTTTTCATCAACTTTATCACTGAGGCTCAGCTTAATAAATAAACCACATCATCGAATCATCCCTGCACTACGGGCCAAGGATATTCATGTAATCATCAATGGTCATGATTATACCGAATAATCCCTGGTCATAATTATACCAATAACTGTCCATCAATGCGCTACAGGCCAATGATGACTTTACCACATCATTTATAACATTACGGGTCATGATTATACCGAATGATCCCTGGTCATAATCATACAAATCAATAGTTTATCTATGCACGTAAGCCAAATATGACTTTCATCACAATATAAGCACGAGGATGATGACAATGATATAAGAATTAATCAAACAAAATTAAGGATAAATATTAAAGACTTTAAATTTATCCAGAGTTTAAAAATATCCAAATTGTCAACATGATACTGTTTTGTGGAGTAAAATTCAAGAATGATATTATATCAAAAATAATTTGGACCGAAAAGATATTAATTTTTGTCATGAATAGTACTCTGGGTGAATAGTACCTGGGTGAATAGTACCCCGTGAATAGTACTTTGGGAATAGTACCCCGTGAATAATACTTTATGAATAGTACTCATGAATAGTACTTCGTAAATAGTACTCATGAATAGTACTTCGTAAATAGTACTCATAAAAGGAAAATATAAAAGAAAATGATATTCCATGATGAGTACAAAAGAAAGGGTATCTCATACGAGTATAATAGAATATATGAAACTGCAAATGGATTTTCACCCGCCATGCGGTAATCCACGTAGACAGATCATTTCCACAATTTAATAAAGAATGAATACAAAGGGTCATTCACCATGCATGCGGTAGTCAGCGTGAGCGGAGTTATTCCAATGTAATAATAAAGAATGGAATAACAGAAGAATTTCACCATGCATGTGGTAGTCCGCGTAGACAAGTTATTCCAATAGAATAATAAAAAATGGAATAACAACCTTTACGAGTATTGAAAGAAAATAACTCTCTTCATGAATACGAAAGAAATAATACCCCTTACGACTGTTGAACGAAAATAATATTCCTACGAATATTGAATGAAGATGATATTCCTTACGAATATTGAACGAAAATAATATTCATACGAATACAAAAAAATAATATCTCTTCAGAATATGAAATAAATAATACCCCTTACCTAAGAAGAAGACTGGATATTGGAATAGTGAAGTAACAGACTTTTCTTCTTCTTTCTCTCTATAGTTTCTTTCTCTATAATTGCTCTTGTGAGTCTTAGTGAATTGGTGAGAATGAAGGAAGAATGAGCTTCTATTTATAGGAAAATATAATTTCGATAATTACACGTTTTGGGGCTCGAAATATTACAGTATAGTACCTTCATCTTTTCCTTCATTTTTAATTTAGTCCTACAAGTATTATCAAACTTATACCACCTCCCCTAATAGTACATCATGTGAATCAATAGTACAATTATGTGACTCAATAGTTCTTTACACGTGAAAATAATTACAGTATAGTACCTTCATCTATACCTCTATTTTTAATTTAGTCATGCAAGTACTATAAATCTTGCACCACCTCCCCTAATAGTACATGCATGTGAATCAATAGTACACACATGTGAACAAATAGTTATAAGCATGTGAATTAATAGCAATTAATTGCTCATTTATCTTATTAATTACCCGATTGGTCAATATAACCTCCAAACATCAATTATTATCGGAATAGATGTCGATTTCCACTAACACTAATAATCCCAACACAATGGAAATATCAATTTCATCTTTAATCAATACGAACTTATTCATCATTAATATTGTAACTCACAATATTTAACAACCAGATCATTCTCGGAAAAACGGGGCTTTTCGATAAGAATTTCTCTTTATTGGCGCGCAATTAGGTGAACAAACCTCTCCTCGACAGAACTTTCTAGACATTGTTAATATCGCAAATAATAATATGAATAACTTTGTCATCTCAATTATTGATTTAATAATAATAAATATTATGCAGATGATACTATGACAATAATTGAATCAATAATATAAGAGATATTATGCAACAATTACTGTAGCAATAATTGAGTATAACCGAGTGACTTCTCACGTAAGCATCAATAATCAATACCGTGTGCTACTATGTAAACACGCGTATTACTATACTTTTACCACTGGGTAGTTCAATAGTTTAACAGTAAAACTTTCGCCGTTATTTTTATAAAAAGATATTTCTGTCGTTTTCACATTCCGATAGTAATTCCGTTATGGAGTCCACCAATGATTGTGCTGTCGTACGAATATTCCCTATTAAAATGAATATTCCCCAACACAACGAATATTTTATGACAACTTGCTTACTTTGTAAAAAAAAATTCACATAACACCCTTAACTTTAACCTTTTATCAATTTAACCATTTATTAAATAATAATTATAAGAAAATTGAATACTTTCATTTTATAAAATTCGGGGTCTTACAATCTCCCCTCCTTATGAAATTTCGCCCTCGAAATTTACGTACGTACCTAGTATGTCGAAGAGATGATGATACCTCGTCAGATTCTAACTCTTGAGGTATAACCTTTGAGCGTAGAATATATTTAGTCTTATCCAACATGTTAGCAGGTATCTCCTCATACGTTAAATCTTATGCTATCTCGTCTAGTTCTAATTCAATAATATGGTTCGGGTCGTCCACATATTTACGTAACATCGATACGTGAAAAACGTTATGAACACGCAACATACTTAGCGGTAAGGCGAGTCTATAGGCCACAGTTCCTACTTGATCGAGGATTTTGAATGGCCCAATTAAATCGAGGGTTGAGATTTACTTTCTTCATCGATTCTTGCTTCTAGAATAACGCCCTCTTGAACCTTCTTCTTCACATTCATCAGCTCCGGGTGTGTAGCTTGAGCAGTTTTAACTTTATCGGTTAACGTCGATTCTACTCGTATTATTTGACATCATCACGTGGGTCCTTAGAGTCTTTAACTCTATCTTTATCATTTACAAGTCATATGTACCGGGTCTTTGTGTTAACAATGTTACAATCGTAAACGCATACGATCTTCTACTCAAAGCATCAGCTACCATGTTCGCTTTTTCCATGATAATATTGAATGGTATGGTCGTAATCTTCAACATCTTTGGCGCATTATACGTTCGTTTTAGGTGAAGAAATATTTGAGGGTTTTAGAAATGAGTTTTGTACTGTGGTCAATACAAAATTCGATTTTACGCTCTGGGGTAGGCTAGGAAGTTCTTCAGGGTATACGTTAGGAAATTTATTAACAATAGAAATATCATTTAAAAATTGTGACTCTCATCCAAGACTTGGATAACACATGTAATGAAGGTTTCTCCTAACGGAGTTTCAATAGATAAGTCAAAGTCTAATTTCTCAAGAGCCAAGTTCAAACGTTGAACACAACTAGGTGAAATAAAAGAGTGGGTAGAACCGGTATTGAATAAGGTATAGACTTCGCAAGAGTTTATGATTAACTTACCCGTGATAACTTCGTTCGGGTTCCTCGATAAACGCTCTTCCTAAAACCACCGACTTTTTTTTCCAGATCATCGCCTTTGGTGCCCAAGTCCTATTTGGATTTGATTTAGCTACAGACAAAATCGAAGTCATGTGACCATCTTTTTCATAACTAAAGCATACCTTGGAAGGCTGTGAACAGTTTGGACTTATGTGTCCCTTCTCTCCGCATCTATAGCATCTAACTAGCGGTTGTTCTCCTCCTCTAGAATTTGTTCCTGGCGTTGGTGCTGCTGCCGACGTCTTTCCATCATCGTTAAACCTTTTCTTCTTGAATTTTTCACTTGAATCATTTCTTCTATTATCTTGTCCATGATTACCACCGAAATGATTACCATTTCTGGCATAATAATTTCCTCCATGATTTTTATCATTGTTCCGATGGTCATTGCCACTGGTACGATTATTATCGTGTTGTTGGTCATTATCTTTTGGTTGGGCTGGCTCATTATCGCGCTCCAATAACTGAGCCCTATTCACAACATCTGAATATAAACACAATTTGTGAGAAATGAGGCATTGACGTATCTCAGGTTTCAAACCTCTTAGAAACATCCGCGTCATTCTCTCCTCATTATCAACTAAATGGGATGCGAACCGGGACAACTCGGCAAACTTAGCCTCATACTGCGACACGGTCATATTGTTTTGCTCCAACTTTATAAACTCCACCTCCTTCATGTGACGAATACTTTTGGGAAAGTACTTGTCGTTGAAAAGTTCTTGGAACTTCTCCCAAGACATCTTCAATGCGGCAGGCTGAGTACGTTTTACTGATTCGCACCAGTAATCTTCTTCTCCTAGCAACATGAAGGTGGCAAAGGGAACCTTTTGCTCCTCGGAGCATCCCAAGATATCAAATATCTTGATGATCTTCTTTATCCACGTCTCCGTCTTAAGTGGTTTTGGCTCTCCCAAAATCCCGGTGGTCCCAGCTCCTTGAACTGCTTAGCGATGACTATCCGAGAGTTGTTAGTGTTTTCACCTGCATTTTGAATAGGAGTCTCTCTCGCCTGATGTTGCCTGAATTGCATAAAGCCTCTAAACATCCCATCGTTCATCATCTGATCGGTGTTGTTATTTACCTGAGCAATGGAGCACAGGAGACCGTTGAGTCTCCACAGATCAATAATTAGGATAATGTGCATCAGGAAGGCAACAATCCTCATGCAAACAACAACACTAACCAAATGATGAACGATGGAATGTTCAGAGGCTTTATGCAATTCATGCAATATCAAAAGAGAGCGGCTCTATCCAAAATGCCAGGTGGAAACACTCGGCAACTCTCGACGATCACCGCTAAGGCGATTCAAGAAACCGGGACCACCGGAGTTTTTTGGAGAGACAAAACCACTTTAAGGCGTAGACGTGGATAAAGCAGATCCGTAAGATATTTGATGTCTTGGGATGCTCCGAGGAGCAAAGGTTCCCTTTGCCACCTTCATGTTCATTGACAGAGGCTTGAGTTGTGTTAGTGGGAATCAGAAAGAGTACTCAACCTGCCAGACCAAGATGACTTGGGAGAAGTTCAAGAATTGTTCAACGACAAGTACTTTCCGAAAAGTATTCGTCACATGAAAGAGGTAGAGTTCATCAAGTCGAGCAAAATAACATGACAAATGTTGCGAAGACGAAGCCAAGTTTGCCGAGAGTTGTCCTTTTCAAGGCCCCATTTGGTTGATAATGAGGAGAGAATGAAGCGAATGTTTCTAAGAGGTTGAAACCCGAGATACGTCAATATATTATCTCTCATAAAGCGTGTTTTATATTCGGATGTTGTTAATAGGGCTCGATTATTGGGCGAGCGATAATGAAGTCAACCCAACTAAAAAGAAGCGTAAATGACAAAATGATAATACCGGTGATAATGATCATCAAGCGGTGACAATAAGCGTGGAGGGAATCAACATGCCAGAAATGGTAACAACTTCGGTGGTAATCATGGCCAAAACAATAAGAATGGACATTTCAAGAAGAGGAGATTCAATAATGATGGAAAGATGTCAGCATCAGCACCCATTGTTAATGAAGGAGAAAGACCACCTATCATATGCTTCAAATGCAGAGGGGAGGGACATATCAGTCCAAACTGTGTGCAGCAGTCCAAAACATGTTACAATTATGGAAAAGAAGGTCATCTAGCTCAATTTTGTATTGCTCAGGAAAGCAAGTTCATTTGGGATGGAGGCACTTAAAAGGTCATTCCCGAAAAGTCAAAGCCGATAGTTCAAGGGAGGCGTTTGTTGTGACCTCCCAGAAAATAAGGAACCCTAACGAGGTCATCACGGTAAGCTTATCATAAACTCTAACGAAGTCCATACCTTATTTGATCTGGTTCTACCCATTCTTTTATTTCTCTTACTCTAACGCTCAACGTTTAAATTTGACTCAGGAGAAAATTAGACTTCGACTTATCTCTGTTGAAACTCCGTTGGGAGAAACCTTCATTACATCCATCGCTTATAAGTCTTATTTAGTTCAAAATCGGCATCCACATCGTTACTGTCGATCTTATTTCTTTGAAAATACTTGCATTTGATGTGATTCTAGGATTGATTGGTTAACTACCCATCATGCAAAAATTGATTATTTTCGTAAGGTTGTTAGTTTTCATATTTCTAACCAACCTATTATGCGAATTCAAGCAACCAAACCATTAAAATCAATCACTGTCATCTCAAGCCATAAAGCTATTCGTTTATTGAAAAACGGATGTCAAGCTTTCTTAGCTTATGTCACGGATCTAAACAAAAATACGTCAGTTTTGAATGATATTTCTATTGTTAATAAATTTCCTGACGTATTCCCTAAAGAACTTCCTGGCCTACCCCGAGCGTGAAATTGAATTTTGTATCGACCTTGAACCCGGTACAAAACCCATTTCCAAAGCCCCATATCGAATGGCTCCTATTGAACTTCAGGAGTTAAAGACCCAACTGTAGGAATTGTTAGACATCGGTTTCATTCGTTCTAGTACGTCTCCTTGGGGTGCTCCTATTTTATTCGTGAAAAAGAAAGATGGGAGTATGCGACTTTGTATTGATTATCGGGAGTTGAATCATGTCACTGTCAAAAATAGATATACGTTGCCTCGTATTGATGACCTGTTTGACTAACTGCAAGGCGCCAAATTCTTTTCAAATATTGATCTTCATTCTGGATATCACCAATTGAAGATTAAAACCGATGACATTCCAAAGACGGCTTTCAGAACTCGATACGGGCATTATGAATTCCTAGTCATGTCTTTTGGATTGACTAATGCTCCTGCTGCCTTCATGGATGTGATGAACCGAGTATTCAAGAAATGTTTGGATCACTTTGTGGTCGTCTTTATTGATGACATCCTCATATATTCCTAAAGCCGTGAAGATCATGAGCAACACTTGAGGCTGATACTCCAAAAGCTTCGTGAAAACAAGCTTTATGCCAAGTTAAAGAAATCCAAGTTCTTGTGACACCCCCAAATCCGGGTACTTCAATTCCACGGGATTTGGTGTTCACTGTACAAATATCATCTATCTATCTACCCATAATAAATGCAAACCATGCAATAGATAAAATAAATCCTCTCCTTAAGGAGTTACATCATCTAAATTAAATACATAAATCCCAGGTCATACTAACCTTAAATCTCAAATGCGGAAATATAAACAAATAATAGTCTTACACAACATTAACGTCTGAAACATAAATACATAATCACATAAACAACAAGTCTTCATCACTTTTTGATCTTGCCCTTGCCTTTGCTAATAGAAGGCTCGTTGGACCTTTCGTTCTTAACTGCAATGTTATTATTATGCAAGAGTGAGCACGATTGCCCACAAGTATAATTGTACAACAATAAAAAAAAAACATGCGAGTGAATCAAAAACTTCTGTAACAAGAAAACTCGGCTTTTGAATTAAGAATGAATAACAAGAATCAAAAGAACTTTTGAGTGTCATAAGACCTTGAACTATGTCCTAGGTTGTCAAGTGTTATACTTGAAACCTTTACTTGATCGTATAAGACTATGGACTCTTCTTCTCGTACTTAGGGGATCAAATTACTTAGTAAGTACATCTTGTGCATTAATATCTTAACGCTAAAGCGTAAATAATCCCCTATTAAAGGGTTGTTCATCTCAGTTTGACATCGGAGTCCGCTCCAAAGGAAGTTTGGTTTGGATAAGCTCAATAAAAGTTCTAGAATTTATAACACTTATCAACTATGGACTAGTCGAATCAATAAGGGTTCGTTAGTCTTACAAGGTTCAACAATAATTGATATTCAATTTGAATAATAAAATTTAAGATGTATACAATCGAATAAGTATTGTATAACAGGAATCGTGCTTTTAAAGAATGATAAGATATAATATGAAATCTTGACTTGAACAATAATAAACAAGATAGAATAATGAACTTGCTTTATGTAAAGAATCAAGGTTTAGGAACTTGCCTCGTGTGTAGACTAAACGATTACTACTTCCGTTCACCACAAGTCCTACACACATACCATATGTATTCACGACATTCATTAGTTACATTTTTACTTAATTATTTAATGTAAACTCCACTTTATTTAACAAATCATTACCCTTCTAATTTAATTACTTAATTAAATTAGAATATTTTCATTCCCTTACTATTATTACACTCGAATAAATTATTTCATAATAATTTTCATCGAGTATTTATTTTATTCCATAAATATTTCAACTAAAATATTTATTTATTTTATAAATATTTTAATAACAATTTTCATCGAATATTTATTTTACTCCATCAATATCTCAATTAAAATATTTATTTTATTTTATAAATATTTAAATAATAATTTCCATCGAATATTTATTTTATTCCATAAATATTTTAACTAAAATATTTATTTATTTTATAAATATTTTAATAATAATTTTCATCGAATATTTATTTTACTCCATCAATGTCTCAATTAAAATATTTATTTTATTTTATAAATATTTTAATAATAATTTCCATCGAATATTTATTTTAATCCATAAATATCTCAATTAAAATATTTATTTTATTTTATAAATATTTTAATAATAATTTTCATCCAATATTTATTTTACTCCATAAATATCTCAATTAAAAATTTATTTTATTTGATAAATATTTTAATTAATTAATTATTATTTAATTAATTTTTTATTTTATTTTTATTTTTTTTTTTACGTGTAAGTGGTAATTTAGTTTAGTAACACCACGGGAAGTGGGTTACCTGCACTTCGATTCTGCATAGTTCACACATAACAAGGTTCAAAAAAATCTCCCAAGTTCACCCATATGTTCTTGTGAAGAACACAGAGAACATGGCCATAACTTCCAATTTCCTTGTCCATATATTAATTTAAGCATACTCAAATACTATAATTCATATATGATCCTTACCCAACCTTTCTAACATGATTTTAACAACTTAATTTATATAATTATTTGAATCAAAACACATAATTATTACTCTTTCCAACTACAGAGATTTTAACAGAAACTTGAAAGCCATTTTCATGAAAACTTTAATAACGTAAAATAGAAACTGGGTTGAAGAGATTACCCAAAGCGTAGTGTAGATTTAGTAGGAGATGAATTCCTTCTCAGATTCTTCTTGACTCTCACAATTCTCTTAACAATTCTCTGAATTCTCTATGACTCTCAAGTTAACTCTAAATTGCAAATACGTAAATTGGAGAAACCGACCCTCAAAGCATAAATAAATCCAAGAATGTTGAGGTCGGTTAACCCGTGCGTGGTTAATCGCTTCTCAACTTCCCTTAAAGCTCTGTTTTGGTTATTCTTAAAGACTCAATCCCAATTAATTTAATTAATCCTTTATAATATAGTTCAATCAAGTCACATCTATTTAGGCAATTAATCCAACATCTTATTTAATTTAATTTAATATCATATAATAATTTCTCATTAATTCATATAGTCATAAAATTAAATTTCTCATTTATTAATTATGTCAAATTATTAAATCTCTAATTAATTATAAAATTAATTAAAATAATATTAGCTTATTAAATATTTCTTTTAATTCAATAAGCTCACATAATTACATACTTTGAATAATAAAATTCTCCACATTAATTTAATAAATATACCACATATAATTAAATTAATCTACCACAACTTCATGAATTAATTATTTAATCTAATAATTAAATCTTGAAAAATATTTATTTAATTTAATAAATATTAAAATTAAATTAAAAATCTCATTTGTCACATCTTTCCCCTTAAAAGGATTTACGTCCTCGTAACCACAACTCAATTAATTAGACACATTACATTCTCCCCCCCTTACAAAGATTTTGTCCCAGTAATCGCCATACATAATTTAAGTAAATAAATAAGGATAATTCTTCATCATATTCTCTTCGAGTTCCCACGTAGCTTCTTCAGCGTTGTGGTTCCTCCAAATTACCTTAACAGAAGGTATTACTTTATTTCTTAAAACTTATTCTTTCCTGTCGACAATCTAAACTGGAATTTCTTCGTAAGATATATCTTTTTCGAAATGTAGGGGTTCATATTCAATCACGTGCTTGTAATCGGGTTTGTAGGGTCGTAGAACTGAAACATGGAAGACATTGTGGATATTCTCGAGTGCTGGAGGTAAAGCTACCTCATACGCAACTTCTCCGATCCTTCGCAGTACCTCAAAGGGTCCAATGAATCTTGGGCTTAATTTCCCTTTCTTTCCAAATCTGATCTTTCTCTTCCAGGGAGAGACCTTTAAGAACACATAACTACCCGATTCAAACTCAACATTTTTACGGTGTGGATCGACGTATTTCTTCTACCTATCCTGAGCTGCTATCAGTCTTGTTTGGATCACTTTGACTATTTTTGCTATCTGCTGAACCAATTCCGGGCCTAGGAATTGTCTTTCACCAACTTCATCCCAGTGTACCGGAGTTCTGTACTTTCTGCCGTATAACGCTTCATAAGGCGGCATGTCAATACTAACGTGGTAACTGTTATTGTAGCCAAACTCTACGAGCGGTAGATGATCATCCCAATTTCCTTTAAGGTCCATTATGCAAGCTCTTAACACGTCTTCTAATGTCTGAATTGTTCTTTCACTCTGTCCATCTATCTGAGGGTGATATGCCGTACTCATTCGCAACTGTGTACCCATACATTCTTGTAGACGTTTCCAGAAGTTCGATGTAAAGTGATGATCCCTATCGGAAACAATTGACACCAGAGCTCCGTGCCTCGAAACAATCTCTTTCACATATAACCTTGCCAACTGATCTAAGTTGAATCTGATTTTGATCGGAAGGAAGTGTACGGATTTCGTCAATCGATCAATAATAACCCTTACTACGTCGTAGCCTTTCTGAGTTGTCGGTAGGCCAACCACGGAATCCATCGTAATATGTTCCCATTTCCATTCTGGAATTTCTAAAAGTTGTAGTAACCCACTCGGCCTTTGATGTTCTGCTTTCACTTTCTGACATGTCAGACACTTGGCAACACACTCTGCAACCTCTCGTTTCAAATTCGGCCACCATAAGTGTTGTCGATGATCTTGGTACATCTTAGTACTACCAAGGTGAATCGAATATCGTGAACTATGAGCCTCATTCAAAATGTCTTCCTTAATCTCTGGCACTGGCGGTACCCAAATTCTGCTCTCAAATCTTAGTAGTCCCTCACTGTCTATTTTGAATCTCGATTCAGTCCCTTCAGATATTTTTCTTTTTCACTTTCTCACATTCTTCGTCCTGAAGTTGAGCTTCCTTAATTTTATCCGAAGAAAGTTCAGACCGCTTATATTTGGAGCGAAACTTCAAATCTATTTCCATAGTTACCTTACTTCCAATTCCAACTTTTCCATTTCTTTGAAATTAGCTCCTCTGAGCAAACAACATCATTAATTTCTCTCGACCCTTTCTACTTAAGGCGTCTAAGAACCACATTGCCTTTACCGGATGGTATAGAATCTCACAATCATAGTCCTTAATTAATTCCAACCACCTTCTTTGGTACATATTCAAATCCTTCTGTGTAAAAATATATTTCAGACTCTTGTGGTCTGTGTATATTTCACACTTCTCCCCATAAAGATAGTGTCTCCAAATCTTCAAAGCGAATACCACCGCGGCAAATTCTAAGTCATGGGTCGGATACCCTTTCTCATAGACCTTCAATTGTCGTGACGCATACGCAATGACCCTGCCGTTTTGCATAAGCACACAACCTAGTCCTTTATGCGATGCATCACTGTATACCACAAAATTTCCTGTATCATCCGGAAGAGATAACACAGGTGCTGTAAGACCCCAAATTATTAATAAATGAAATTTATTTTCCTCTATTTATTATTTTGAAATAGTAAGGGTTGATTTGATTAATGTGGATAGTTATGGGTAAAATACGCAAATATTTGAATAAGCAAGTGGTTATAAAATATTCATTATCGTGAAGAATATTCATTTGGTCGTGGAATATTAAATGCTTCGGGGAATATTAAATTACTGACAGTGTGATCTTTTGTGGGCCCCATAACTAAAAGCGATTGGATGAAGAAAATGACAAATATAAGTTATTTATAAATAAGCTACGTAGTTATTCAATTATCTTGTTGAATACCCGGTGGTTAAAAACACTAATGTCTGGCGTTGTCAACAAAGAAGACACCAGATTGCACCAATTATTGATTCTTACGTAAGAAGGCACTACTCAATAATTATTACAAAGAATTACTATTCAAGATTTTATTTTCTTGATTCAATAATTGTTGCATTGATATTTTATATTTCGTTGTTTCAATAAATTGTCATTACACGTATTTTCCATTATCGGCTAATAATTCATATTATCCTGAATAATATTATTAGAAAATATTATTGGCAATGTCTAGAAAGTTCTATCTAAGGAGAGGTTTGGTCACCTAATTGCTGCCAAGATGAGAAATCTTTATTCGAAAGCCCCTCTTTCTCGGGAACGGCACGGTTGCCGATCTTGTGATTCTGTAATATTATTTGTGAATAATTAATTATTGATTTATATGATGAGAAAATATTGATTTTATGTGGATATAGATGGAGAAAATTTTTAATGTGACAATTGTTGAAAATTAATATTTTATCTTTTTACGATAAAATAATTCATTTAAATATATTATTTTAATAATATATTAACGGTGATATTTTTATAATGAATGTGGGATATATGAGTATATGAGGAGGAAGAGTATTTTTGTGGCATTAAATGTTTAACACATATTTTGTGTGTTCGTGGACACAATTATTGACCGAAATTTGATTATAGCCTGTAAAATCGCTTCGCTTATGGATTTTGGTCAATTTCATTTGGAATTTGGAAAAACTTTCTTCGCAAAGTTGTAGAGAATTGAATTTCCTATAATAAGTCGTGAGATTCAATTTTCCGATAAAAGATCTATTTATTATGAATTATTGAAGTTCGAAGCTCAAATAATTGATTTTGGAAGTTTAAAATAATTTAAATAAGAAAAACGTTTTTTGTGTTTGGTGGGCATCTTTAACACATGCTAAGTTGTTGAATTCAGATGATTCTAGTGGTGGGTGAGACAAATTAATATATATATTATTATTATATTAAATTTTCTACTTTGGTGTTCTAAGCATTTTCCTATAAATAGGGTGCTTGGGGTTAGAATTGAAAATCACACTGTAAACTGAAGTTTCTCTCTATATTATCGGCGTATTCTTGTGAGTATTTTGAGTATACTTTGAGTATTGCTATACGGTCTGCAAGTTCAAGTCATAGCCTATATCAAGGTGTTTCTACTAGAAATCTTTGTCTTTCAAGGTAAGGGATGTTATTTTCTTGTCAAATGATATTATTTCTTCAATATCATTATCTTTGAAATATTGGTTGGAACTTTTTATCAAATTTGGAACTTTTTCATGTCGAGTTACTATTCACGAAGTTCTTATTCACTATTCAGTAGTACTATTCACGAAAAGCGTGAAGATGGTTTTTGGAAAATTTCTATCTTTTGGTGAAAGTTCTTATTCACGATACGACATTATTCACGATATCTGACCTTTATTCATAGAAAATGAAATTTCTTCTTTTGTCCAAAATATCTATTATGGATACTAGCTTTGATTGTATCCATGTTTTGATCATTCTTGAATTTTACTCCACTCGATTACTTATGAAGTATTTTTGAACTTGGATTGTTTAAAATATGAATCCTTAATATTTGTTCTTTTGTTTCTTTGGATTCGTTTTCTTTGAAATATTTTTCATCATCCTCATCCTAAATGATGATATTCTTGAATATCTTTGGCTTTTGTAGTGCAAAGATGAATGATTTCTTGATGAATATCTTTGGCCCGTAGTGCAAAGATGAGCAGTGTGTGAGATGAACACGACCGATCGATTAATATCTTTGGCCCGTAGTAAAGAGCAAAGATGAATAGGTGTTTAGATGAACATGATTAAGTGATGAATATCTATGGCTGTAGTGCAAAGATGAATATTTGATTCCGGATATATATTGATTGATGTTACAGGATAAAATATCGACGATGAACTTTTAAATTCATATATAGAAGATAGTAGTTTGCATTCTCTACTTAACTCTTCTAATGAATTGTTGTTTCATTGCAGATTGTTGATTTAAAGCGGTTGTCTATTGTATTTTATTAGATTTTTCCCTGTTGGAGACTAACGATAATTTGTTGTATATTATCTTAGTCATAATATTCTTTACTGGGCTAGTTGAGCTCACCCTTTTCCTTTTTGTTCCATTTTTCTTCTCAGGAGGCGAGAATGTAGCAAGTACTAATCGGGGTATGGAATGAAGGTTCTAGAGAGAGTTGTTTAGTAGTCCTCACCATTTTTATAAAATAATGTATCAATAATTATGATGGGGATTGATTTGCGTGTGGATATTGTCTAGATGGCAATATCTGTATTTAAACTCACAGTATATATGTTGTCGTATTTTGCACGACAAATGTATTAATAAAGTTGTAGTTATTTCTGTACCATGTATTTGGCGACTCAGAATGGGTTGGATGGAATGGAACTATTTTGGGGGCGTCACAGGTGCCGAACTCAACCTCTTCTTAAGTTCTTGGAAACTTTCCTCACAGTTCTCCGTCCAAACGAATTTCACCGATTTCTAGTCAAATTCATCAACGGAGTCGTGATCTTGGAAAAGTCCTGAATGAATCTTCTATAATAACCTGCCAATCCGAGAAAACTTCTTACTTTCGACGGCGTCTTCGGCTGATCCCAGTTAATCACAACTTCGACTTTGGAGGGATCTACTAAAATTCCATCCTTATCAATCACATGTCCAAGAAATTATACTCTTTCAATCCAGAATTCACATTTTGAAAATTTAGCGTACAACTTCTCTCTTCTCAATGCCTCTAACGTTACTTTCAAATGCTCTACGTGCTCTTCCTTGGTTTTCGAGTATACCAAAATGTCATCGATGAACACCACCATGAATTTATCCAAAAACAGTTTAAACACCCTGTTCATCAGGTCCATAAACGTTGTAGGAGCATTTGTTAGACCAAATGACATCACCAGAAATTCGTAGTGACCATATCGAGTCCTAAATGCTGTCTTTGGAACATCCTCTGGCCTCACCTTTAACTGATGATAACCATTCCTTAAGTCTATCTTTGAAAAGTATCTCGCTTCTTTCAATTAATCAAACAGGTCGTCGATCATCGGTAATGGATACCTATTCTTAATCGTGACCTTATTCAGTTCTCTATAGTCGATGCAGAGTCGCATCGTCCCGTCCTTCTTCTTTACAAATAACACTGGCGTTCCCCACGGCGATACGCTCGGTTGAATGTACTTCTTGTCTAGTAACTCTTGGAGTTGTACCATTATTTCTTTCATCTCTACATGAGCCATCCGATACGGTGCCTTCGATATTGGAGCCGTTCCTGGCACTAAATCGATCACAAACTCAATCTCTCTATCTGGCGGGATTCCTGGTAGATCATCTGGAAATACGTCTGCGAAGTCCCTCACTACTGGTATCTCCTCTAGTTTCGGGTTCTCTTTACGACTGTCGACTATGTAAGCTAAATATCCTGCATGGCCTTATCTTATCTTGACTTCACGGCTCGCATCATCGCCGACAACAACTTCGTTTCAGGCGACTTCATTGTAATAAAACACAACTTTTGACGGAGTCATAAGGTTAATACGCTACTTTTGGAAATCAATTACAGCCCCGTAATTGAATAGCCAATCCATTCCTAAGATAACGTCAAATTCCCCAAGTTTGATAGGGATAAGGTCTACGTTCATAATGTTACCCTTAATATCTACCTTACAGTTCTTGTGTACGTATTTAACATGGATCACTTATCTATTCGCAATTTCTATGTTCATGGGGTATTCTAACTCATCCTTAGGCAATTCTAAGTTCTTAGCAAAGTCATCGGATATAAATGAACAAGTAGCACCCAAATCTAATAATACATAAGCATTAACTTTATTGATCGGAATGATACTTGACACCACATCGCGAGACTGCATAACATCCTGTACTGTCATGATAAATGTCCTGGCGGTCGGTCGGTTGGTTACGGTTGGTCCCGTGATAGTTAAAACACTTCCACCACTGTTTCCCTTGTTCCTTCCTGATCCTACCCCTCCAGATCCCTTCTTGGGACAGTCCCTTGCCAGATAATCCTTTGAGCCACAACTGAAGCAGGCGCCTTTCTTTGGGTTAGGACAGTTAGGTGCTATGTGACCTTCCTGACCATAATTGTAGCACAGACGTTTTCCCTTCATGCAAACACCCAGGTGAGCTTTTTCGCAGGTTGGGCATGCTTTGATTCTCTTCTTCTGACATCCTTGCTGATTTCTAGTTGACGAGTTATCATACTACTTTCTCTTCTGATTATTACTACCTCCCGTGCTACTTCCACCAGTCTTGTTAATTCCTTCATTTTCACTCTTTTTCTTCTTTTGATCCTGATTATATTTAGTTACCGCATCACTTCCACCTTCAGCGAGTATGTCCTTCTCTAACACTCCAGCAAAAGTGTTCAATTGGAACATTAACACCTTGCTATACAACCAGGGCTTCAGTCCCTGCTCGAAATGTCTTGTCTTTCTCTCGTCAGTATGCACTTGATATGTGGAGAACACGCCAACTTCGTTGAATCTTTGCAAGATAGTCCGCTACGGACATATTCCCCTGCTTTTAACTCTAAACCGAACCTCCATTTGGTTCTCTGAAATGGTCGGAAAATACATCTCAAGAACATCTCTTGAATCTCTCCCTGGTTATCACACCTTCTCCTCCCGTACTTTGTTTGCACCGCCACCAATAAGCGGCTTGGATTTCAAAGCATGAATATTGCGTATATGCGGTTTTACGGTCTTCTCTTACTCTGGCGACATCAAACACTTTCTCCATCTCCATAACCCAAGTTTGAGCTTCTATCGGGTTCATGGAACCTTTAAACTCTGACGGTCCCACCATCTTAAAATCCTTGAACGCTGTATTTCGTGGAGCTTGAGGTTGATTGTTAATTGCTCCCGACCGATAAGAATTCACCAAATTCTTTGAATGGAATTGAGATTGTGTTGTTGTTGTTGTTATTCGTCAATTCTTCCTAGTCGTGGTCGATCGATCTTGATTCATCTTCTTGGCGGCGATATTCATGTTAAGAATATAAACTTATTAAGTCTTTATTCAATCCCTTAAACATTTAAGGCTTAACTAAAACATTTAATCATAATCACTTAACACATTATATCAATAAACTCTGATATTTATTCAAATCGAAAGTTTTAACATCAAACGATAACATCACTGCTATTTACATCGACTATCCCGAGATAAAGAATCTACAGGATTTAAAACATTAAAATATTCCTTTGTTCATAAACACATCGAAATACTATGCGTGGTTGCATAGTAGCACACGGTATTGATTATTGATGCTTACGTGAGAAGTCACTCAGTTTTGTTCAATTATTGCTACAGTAATTGCTGCATAGTATCTCACGTTATTTGATTCAATTATTGTCGATATTTTATATATTAGTAAATCAATAATTGCTGCATAGTAATGAATGAAGGATTCACGGGAGTACTATATGTATTATTATATATATACATGTTTTGAAAGTTCATTTGGGGAGAATACGATTATCATTAATATATATATATATATATATATATATATATATATATATATATATACATATATGTCTTGGTTGGAAGATTGGCAGGGAGAGTCACGGGGTTTATAACCCGTGACTAATGTTATATATATATATATTATATAATATTTTATTTAATAGTTTTTTTTACTAGAATATTTTATTGCATAGTGCTGCATAGTAAAATCAGAAAATCAAACGTTTCGGCCGAAGAATTCGTCCGTGATTATTTCTACTGTGCAGTCCATTTCTAAATAGTATCCTTCCATTCTCCTATAAATAGGATGCTTAGTTAGAATTGAAAATCACATCAGAATCAGAGAATTCTTCTTCTATAATCTTGAGCGTATTTCTTTAGAGTTTTAAAAAGCTTTGAGCGTAGAAAACAGTGAAAGTTTTCTTCAAGAATATCCCCGCCCTACCAGTCGAAATACTCTTCTTTTCAAGGTAAGGGATGTTATTTTTTGGTCAATATTCGCTTGAAATAATATTTTCTTTCATTCTCTATAGTATGTAAATAATATTATTTCGTTTCAGATATCACCAATTGAAGATTAGAACCGATGACATTCCTAAGACAACTTTCAGAACTCGGATAATGTGCATCAGGAAGGCGACAATCCTCATGCAAACAACAACACTGACCAAATGATGAACGATGGAATGTTCAGAGGCTTTATGCAATTCATGCAACATCAGGCAAGAGCGGCTCCTATCCAAAATGCAGATGGAAACACTGGCAACTCTCAGACGGTCACCGCTAAGCAGTTCAAGAAACTGGGACCGCTAGAGTTTTTTGGAGAGACAAAACCACTTAAGGCAGAGACGTGGATAAAGCAGATCTGCAAGATATTTGATATCTTGGGATGCTCCGAGGAGCAAAAGGTTCCCTTTGCCACCTTCCCACATTGCGGCAGAGGCGAGTTCTTGGTGGGAATCAGAAAGCGTACTCAACCGCCGCCTTGAAGATGACTTGGGAGAAGTTCCAAAAATTGTTCAACGACAATTACTTTCCCGAAAGTATTCGTCACATGAAAGAGGTAGAGTTCATCAAGCTGGAGCAAAATAACATGACCGTGTCGCAGTACAAAGCCAAGTTTGCCGAGTTGTCTCGGTTTGCGTCCCATTTGGTAGATAATGAGGAGAGAATGAAGCGAATGTTTCTAAAAGGTTTGAAACCCGAGATACGTCAATATATTATCTCTCATAAACTGTGTTTTATATTCAGATGTTAATAGGGCTCAGTTATTGGAGCGCGATAATGAGTCAACCCAACTAAAAAGAAGTACAAGAAAATGATAATACCGGTGATACTTGATCATCGATGCGGTGGCAATAAGCGTGGAGGAATCAACATGCGAAATGGTAACCACTTGATTGGTAATCATGGCCAAAATAATAAGAATGGACATTTCAAGAAGAGGAGATTCAACAATGATGGAAAGATGTCAAGATCAAGACCGTTGTTAAGGAAGGAGAACGACCACCTATCATATGCTTCAAATGCGGAGGGAGGGACATATCGGTCAAAGCGTATGCGTAAGTCAAAACATGTTACAATTATGGAAAAGAAGGTCATCTAGCTCAATTTTGTAGTTCAGGGAAGGCAAGTTCAGCTGGGATGGAGGCACCAAAGGCCGTCCCAGAAAAGTCAAAGCCGATAGTTCAAGGGAGAGCGTTTGTTGTGACCTCCCAGAAAGTAAGGAACCCTAACGAGGTCATCACGGGTAAGCTTATCATAAACTCTAACGAAGTCCATACCTTATTTGATACCGGTTCTAACCATTCTTTTATTTCTCTTACTTGCGCTCAACGTTTAAATTTGACTCCGGAGAAATTAGACTTCGACTTATCTGTTGAAACTCCGTTGGGAGAAACCTTCATTACATCCACTGTTTATAAGTCTTGTTTAGTTCAAATCGGCATACACACGTTACCTGTCGATCTTATTTCTTTGAAAATACTTGCATTTGATGTGATTCTAGGGATTGATTGGTTAACTACCCATCATGCAAAAATTGTTTATTTTCGTAAGGTTGTTAGCTTTCATATTTCTAACCAACCTATTATGCGAATTCAAGCAACCAAACCATTAAAATCAATCACTGTCATCTCAAGCCATAAAGCTATTCGTTTATTGAAAAACGGATGTCAAGCTTTCTTAGCTTATGTCACGGATCTAAACAAAAATACGTCAGTTTTGGATGATATTTCTATTGTTAATAAATTTTCTGACGTATTTCCTGAAGAACTTCCTGGCCTACCCCGAGCGTGAAATTGAATTTTGTATCGACCTTGAACCCGGTACAAAACCCATTTCCAAAGCCGCATATCGAATGGCTCCTATTGAACTTCAGGAGTTAAAGACCCAACTGTAGGAATTGTTAGACATCGGTTTCATTCGTTCTAGTACGTCTCCTTGGGGTGCTCCTATTCTATTCGTGAAAAAGAAAGATAGAAGTATGCGACTTTGTATTGATTATCGGGAGTTAAACCATGTCACTGTCAAAAATAGATATCCGTTGCCTCGTATTGATGACCTGTTTGACTAACTGCAAGGCGCCAAATTCTTTTCAAATATTGATCTTCATTCTGGATATCACCAATTGAAGATTAAAACCGATGACATTCCAAAGACCGCTTTCAGAACTCGATACGGGCATTATGAATTCCTAGTCATGTCTTTTGGATTGACTAATGCTCCTGCTGCCTTCATGGATGTGATGAACCGAGTATTCAAGAAATATTTGGATTACTTTGTGGTCGTCTTTATTGATGACATCCTCATATATTCCAAAAGCCGTGAAGATCATGAGCAACACTTGACGCTGATACTCCAAAAGCTTCGTGAAAACAAGCTTTATGCCAAGTTGAAGAAATGCAAGTTCTTGTGACACCCCCAATCCAATACTTACTGATTCCACGGATTTGGTGTTCATCAGACAAATATCATCTATCTATCTACCCATAATAAATGCAAACCATGCAATAGATAGAAATAAATCCTCTCCTTAAGGAGTTACATCATCTAAATTAAATACATAAATCCCAGGTCATACTAACCTGAAATCTCAAATGCAGAAATATAAACAAATAATAGTCTTACACAACATTAACGTCTGAAACATAAATACATAATCACATAAACAACAAGTCTTCATCACTTTTTGATCTTGCCCTTGCCTTTGCTAGTAGAAGGCTCGTTGGACCTTTCGTTCTTAACTGCAATGTTATTATTATGCAAGAGTGAGCACGATTGCCCACAAGTATAATAGTACAACAATAAAAAAAAAACATGCGAGTGAATCAAAAACTTCTGTAACAAGAAAACTCGGCTTTTGAATTAAGAATGAATAACAAGAATCAAAAGAACTTTTGAGTGTCATAAGACCTTGAACTATGTCCTAGGTTGTCAAGTGTTATACTTGAAACCTTTAACAGTCATAAGACTATGGACTCTTCTTCTCGTACTTAGGGGGATCAGCCCTTAGTACCATCTTTGTGCATTAATATCTTAACGCTAAAGCGTAAATAATCCCCTATTAAAGGGTTGTTCATCTCGGTTTGACATGAGTCCGCTCGAAGGAAGTTTGGTTTGGATAAGCTCAATAAAAGTTCTAGAATTTATAACACTCATCAACTATGGACTAGTCGAATCAATAAGGGTTCGTTAGTCTTACAAGGTTCAACAATAATTGATATTCAATTTGAATAATAAAATTCAAGATGTATCTGATCGAATAAGTATGTATAACAGAATCGTGCTTTTAAAGAATGATAAGATATAATATGAAATCTTGACTTGAACAATAATAAACAAGATAGAATAATGAACTTGCTTTATGTAAAGAATCAAGGTTTAGGAACTTGCCTCGTGTGTAGACTAAATGATTACTACTTCCGTTCACCACAAGTCCTACACACATACCATATGTATTCACGACATTCATTAGTTACATTTTTACTTAATTATTTAATGTAAACTCCACTTTATTTAACAAATCATTACCCTTCTAATTTAACAAATCTAATTTAACAAATCTCCAGTATGTTGGGATGAGGTGGGTGAAGCAACGTTGTTGGGACCGGAGTTGGTACGTATGGCTACGAAAAAGATTCAAACGATCCGACAACGTATAAAAACCTCACAAGATCGACAAAAGAGTTATGCTAATCTTCATTGAAAGGATGTGGAATTCGATATTGGAGATCATGTGTTGTTACGTGTTGCTCCATGGAAAGGAGTTACGAGATTTAGAAAGAGAGGAAAACTCAATCCTAGATTCATTGGCCCATTTTTAATCCTCGACTGAGTAGGAACGGTGGCCTATAGACTCGCTTTACCGCCAAGTATGTCTCGTGTTCATAACTTTTTTCATATATCCATGTTACGTAAATATGTGGAAGACCCGAACCACATTACTGAGTTAGAATCGGATGAAATAGCGGAAGATTTAACGTATGAAGAGGTTCCTGTTAAAATCTTGGATAAGAAGGAACATATTCTACGCTCCAATGTTATACCTCAAGTCAAAGTTTTGTGGAGAAACCACGATGTGGAGGAAATGACCTGGGAGTTAGAATCTGAAATGAAATTAAGGTAACCTTACCTTTTCGACATACCAGGTACGTACCCTAATTTCGAGGGTAAAATTTCATAAGAAGGGGAGGTTGTAAGACCCCAACTTTTATGAATAAAAATGAATTTTCTATAAATATCATTTTTGAATATTATGAAGTGAATTTGATATAATGTTATAGTTGTGAGAAATATTTATAAATTTTGCAAAGTACGCAAGTTGTTATATAATATTCGATTGGTCGGGGAATATTCGTTTTAACAGGGAATATTCATACGACTAAGCATAATCATTAGTGGACCCCACAATGGAATTATTATTCGGATTGAGAAAATGACAAAAAATATTTTTATGAAATAATGTGGAAGTTTTACAGTTAAGCTGTTGAAACACCCGATGTTAAAAGTGCGATATCTGGCATGGTTGCATAGTAGCACACGGTATTGATTATTGATGCTTACGTGAAAAGTCACTCGGTTTTGTTCAATTATTGCTACGATGAATTCACGCATAGTATCTCACGTTAATTGATTCAATTATTGTCGATATTTTATATATTAGTAAATCAATAATTGAGACAACAAAGTTATTAATATTATTATTTGCAATATTAACGATGTCTAGAAGTTATGTCAAGGAGAGGTTTGGTCACCTAATTGCGTGCCAATAGGGAGAAATCCTTATTGGAAAACCCCCTCTTTCCTGGGAACGACCTGGTCGATTAATATTGTGAATTATAATAATAATGATAAATGTTGTTTAAAATATTGAGGACATTTTATGAAGTATTTGTTGTAAATATTGGCGTATTGTTTGGACCCCCACTTACCCATTTTTCAAAACAGTCGGAGAAAGTTATCTCTGTTTTATTTTATTACTTATATATATATATGTGTGTGTATATAAAAAAAGTGATGGTGGGAATGGTGGGTGGGGGGGTGTGTGCGTGTGTGGGAGGGAGTATAATCGTTAGTATATTATATATATAATAAATGTATGCATGTGTGTTTGAAAAGGAAAATGGGTGGAGTAATGAATGAAGGATTCACGGGAATACTATATGTATTATTATATATATACATGTTTTGAAAGTTGGCTGGGAGGGAGTACGATTATCATTATATATATATATATATATATATATGTCTTGGTTTGGAAGATTGGCAGGGAGAGTCGCGGGGTTTATAACCCGTGACTAATGTTATATATATATATATATATATATATATTTTATTTAAAAGTTTTGTTTTATTAGAATATTTTATTGCATAGTGCTGCATAGTAAAATCAGAAAATCAAACGTTTCGGCCGAAGAATTCATCCGTGATTATTTCTACAGTGCAGTCCATTTCTAAATAGTATCCTTCCATCCTCCTATAAATAGGATGCTTAGTTAGAATTGAAAATCACACCAGAATCAGAGAATTCTTCTTCTATAATCTTGAGCGTATTTCTTTAGAGTTTTAAAAAGCATTGAGCGTAGAAAACAGTGAAAGTTTTCTTCAAGAATATCCCCGCCCTACCAGTCGGAATACTCTTCTTTTCAAGGTAAGGGATGTTATTTTTGTTCAATATTCGTTTGAAATAATATTTTTTTTTCATACTCTGTAGTATGTAAGTAATATTATTTCGTTTTAAATTTCGAATTCTATACTCGTTTTGTTTGACTTTTGGTTTCTATACTCCATAAAATTAGTAGAATATCCTTGATATTTGCGCTTCATCCAGTATCTTTTCATGGAAATATTATTCAGAGCATTCTTGATAAGTTTTAACTTTTTCATGTCGGAGTACTATTCACGGGGTTACTATTCCCGAAGTACTATTCATGGGGTACAATTCACCCGGGGTACTATTCATGATAAAAATTGATTCGTTTCGGTCCAAATTATTTTTGGTACAATATTATTCTTGAATTTTACTCCACAAAGCAGTATCATGTTGACAATTTGGACGTTATTGATTTCGGGATAAATTAAATTATAAATCTTTAAAAATTTGTCCTTGAACTTGTTTTATTGAATTCTTATATCATTGTCATCATCCTCATGTTTATATTATGTTAAAAGTCATCTGTGGCCTGTAGTGCATAGATGGACTGGGTATGATTATGACTAGGGATTATTCGGTATAATCATGACCGTAATGTTACAAATGATGTGGTAAAAGTCCTCATTGGCCCGTAGTGCATTGATGGACAGTTGTTGGCATGATCATGACCATTGATGAAAACACGAATATCCTTGGCCCGTAGTGCATGGATAATTTGTGGTTGTGATCTTAATGAATATCTTTGGGTAGTAGTGCGAGGATGAGGTGGATTATTTATTGGTGAGTCTCGTGATAAAAGTGATGAAAACCTTTTAAATCATAGAAGATAGTAGATTTTATTCTCTACTTGACTCTTCTAATGGATTGCTTGTTTCGCTGCAGTTAAACTTGATGTTTGTTATATTTTATCAGTTTAACACTGTTGAAGGCTAATGATAAAATTATTCTGCATTATCTTAGTCATAATATTTCTTACTAGGCTACTTGAGCTCACCCTTTTGCTTTCATTGTTCTCTTCAGGAATTGAAAACGTAGCAGGGACTAGTCGGGGAACGGAGTAATGGTCCTGATGATAGCATTAGTAGTCCTCACTATTCTATGAAATAGTGTGATAATAAATGTATTGAGGACTTATTTTGAGTTTGAATACTGTTTAGAAGACAATATTTGTATTAAAACTCACAGTTTATGTTTTATCGTATTTTACACGACAGTTGTATTATTAAGTTGTATTTAAATTTTGTACCATGTATTTGGCGACTCAAGATGGGTGATGTATACCTATTTTGGGGGGCTTCACATAAATCGTGTTGATTTTTTTTAGGGTTTCCACTCAAACTCATAACTGAGTTATGTTTTTAACTCTTTTGTCATTTAATCTCTCTGCAACTATTCATATATTAAAACTTTCCATAAATTATTTACTTTCTGAACATCAAGCACTACTTTTTTTTGCTGATGCAAGTCACTTCTTCTCCCTTATCAAAATCACGGTAAGCTTTGGAAAGATCTGTTGACATTTTTTTAAAATTTTTTTAAAACCCCCAATTTTTTTATAAACAAAAACCCATTTTTTTTCATCTTTTAACAATAATTTTTTTTGAAATTTTTAAACAAGAAATTTTTTTTTACTCTGATAATTTTTCTAACTCACTAACAATTTTTTATTTATAAAATGCATTTTATTAAAACCACTCACCAATTTTTATGTTCTTCAAATTTTTTGATGGCCTTTATTTATTCCGTCATAATAAAAATTTTATATATATATATATATATATATTACTAATCTACAGTCTTTATATATATACATACATACTACTTATCTTATATATATATATATATATTTATATATATATACTATCTATACATGCATATCGATATGTCTCTGCATCTTTGTTGGGCTCGCTACTGCTTTCACTAAGAAATATATACGAAGGAGAGCTTAGCATACTAAAATTGGTATATTGTTGATACCAACTCAAGTATAAACTCTCTATCTCTCTGTATATTCTTACTTGTGTGGATACTGATGTCCACTGGATTTACATTTATCTATCTTATATATTGTGTGAATACTGAGGTCCACTGGATTAATTATTTTTCTGCTATCTGTTCTTTCCTAAGATTTGCTATAAATGTAAAATCTTTCAAATTACCTACTTCCTTGAAAAACTTTTTTTTTTGCACTGATAATTTCTTGTCGTGTTTATCAAAATGGTTTTAAATGTTACATCCTTCCGGCTTTGGTAATC
Source organism: Panax quinquefolius (assembly GCA_020205615.1). Taxonomy (NCBI): domain Eukaryota; kingdom Viridiplantae; phylum Streptophyta; class Magnoliopsida; order Apiales; family Araliaceae; genus Panax; species Panax quinquefolius. The sequence continues at coordinate 148,803,482 of CM035152.1, forward strand.
ATTCTTAAGGTTGACTGAACTCTTTTGTTCTCTATGTTCTTCATATGACATGTGGATTTTTTTAATGCTCACTCTACCATATTAAATGACTGATTTTTTTTATTGTGTTTATCCTACTGTTTAACTTAAATAACTTTACTGTTCTTCAGTTTTACTTCCTCCCACCTCAGTTTATTAAATGCCTCCTCTATTTGATTACTTGGAGTGTATATTACCTACCGCACATCTTTTCTCTTCTCTTTACCTATATATATATATATATATATATATATATATATATAAGTTCTTTCAAAATAAAATGTTGCGTCTTTATATATCCTCTCTCTCCAGCTTCATATTTTCCCCTGTTTTTCCTGCATCTATACTTATCATGACTAACTTATTTTCTTCTAAAAGAAAAACTCTTCCTCTAAATTTTGAGTTGCAATTTTCAAATTTGTCCCTCATCTTACTACTCCCTCCTTGATCAAAATATGGGATTACATGAGACCTGACTTGTGTCGAGAAATGTCATCATATTTCTGAGCTTTCCAAAACTATTTGATATTTTCAAAAATGTTGGGTGGGAATGTTTGGTTTCATTCTATGACAAATCTATTTTTCCCAGTCTTGTGCCCGAATTTTATGCTCATATGGAGTTTTCACATGACTCCTCTGGTTTATTAAAGACCGTTACTACTTGTATTCAAGGACAGACTTACATCATAGATGAATTGTTTCTTATTCATGCTCTTCAGTTGTATCCTTCTACTCTTAAATTACCTAGGATTAATTCATATCTTCATCCATCTGGCATATCAGTAGAAGAATGCATGTTATTCAAGTTTAGTTTATCTGTGGTAACTGATTAAATAGTACCAGCTCTTTTATTTGACTATCCATGCAAAGTTGGTCTGGAATTTTTAACTGCTGAATGCAAATTTCTAGGCAAAATTTTAAGAAACAACTTTATGCCTGTCCGTGATGATAGAAAAATGTTACCTTTTGATCTGGAACTCATTAAAAGTCTGTTAAATGAATGCATGCCCTATAATCTAGCCTATTTGAATCTTCTTACACATATCTTCCACTATTTGAATCTTCCTTTGTCCAATCTTCAGTCTCAATTAGTCCCTACCAGCAACATTGTATCTCATCTAAATCTGCCACCACAGCCTCTCATCATTTTTAAACCACTTGATCATGAAAATCTTGAAGCCAACATCAACATGGCTACCAAAATCGACTCCCTAAATAGTATGAACCAACTTTTGTTGCAAAATCTATCCCTCATGTTAGACAAATTAGAAGATGTTCAACTCTCTTTGCACACAATTAAATCGGTGGTTTGTCTGCTCTTGGAAAACAACCTGTTGATGGATCCCTTTAATGTCAGTACCTCTACTGACCTCACTGCTCCTGTTCCCCCACCAGCTGATCCTGAAGGAAACATTCCTATTCTGTCTCATTTCTCTCCTCTCAATCTTGAGGAAATCTGACTTTGTACTAACTCAACTAACTATTTGGCTGTCTGTAATCCTTAATCCCTCTCCCGTCTACTGTTTCACATTACTACTACTACTACTACTACTACTACTTCTTTTCACTTGGTTTATATAAGTTCTAACTAACTCTATTTGTAGGATTTCTAACATATTTTCTGCAGGTTTACTCTTTTCTTTTACCTTGTCACTTTTTATGATGACAAAGGGGGAGAAGAAAAATATGATTATATAACTGCTAACTGCTATGAATGGATTATATATAAACTACTATGAATGAATGGATTATATAAACTGTTATGAATGGATTATATATGAACTGCCATGAATGATATTTATTAACTACTATGATTGAATCTAAATTGTTATAAAAGGGTTCACAGTTTAAGGGGGAGTTTTTCTTCAAAACTAAAAATATTTTTAAAATTGTCATCATCAAAAAGGGGGAGATTGATAGGTATAATTTTATTTTATATTTTGATGATAACAATTATATTTTTTTATATGTAATTATTTGTTTTATTATTTTCTGTTTTACTTGAATTAATTTTTATTGACCTTAATAAATTATATGTCAAGTGTTAAAATAAATTAATTCATATATTATTCAAGGCAAGGAAACCCTATTTCTTTTTCTAAACTAAAGTTGGGCAAAAATATTTTTATACATATATATACTAAAAATATATAATAGTATATTATATATATATAAATATATATATAATATATATATATATATATATATATATATATATATATATATATATATATTACTATAGTATACTACATATATATATAATAGATATAAAAGTATCTATTTAATGCATTCATGTGTCGCCAACTTTTGAAAGCAGTGTGTGCAAAGTAACAATTGTTTTGGGACTAAACAAAACCGTGTGTGTGCCGGAACCGTGTATGTTTTTTTTTGTATGTGGTCAAAATGAGCATTAATGGCCAAGTAAATTGAAAAAACAACGAGCGAAAGTATTTAGAAATCCGCGTATAAAAACTTTCATCCGGACCTTAGAAATCAAAAATAAACAATCTCAGCCGCACATTAAAAATCAGTTCTTCAAAATTACACTTTTGCCCCAACTTCAAAAATTTTATAAATAGGGAGTATTTCATTCATTTGGTTTTTACAAATTTCAGTGAAAAGAAAATCATACTCTCCTTGCCTACATTCTCTCTAAGCTTTATATCTCTTCTTACAAAAGTTCTGATTATTTTTGAAGAGAAAAATTGGTCCAACTATTGAGATAAGTTCAAATTCTGTTAAATTATTTTTTACTTGCATAATATCTATAGATATACAAATACATATTGTTCTACACGATTTTATATATCTATATTTCATCTATTTATCAAATAAAAGGATATTTGGGCACCGCAAGGCTATGGAGATACACCTCTACGGAGAGGAATTTGAACCGTACGATTTCTTATAGTCTTCAGTAACCATTTATTAATATTATTTATATAAATATCGTAAAATAGATACGACACTTGATAGCTCAAAACAACACTGAGATACTGCTCCAAAAAGAGTAGTCATCCGAACCGGATTTGAGAATCGTAGTGATCTATTGAAAATATTTATATAAATATCAATTGTGAAAATTATAAATTTTGTCATACTTAGACGCCGCAAGGCTACAAAGATACACCTTTACCAAGAGGAATTCGAACCGTACGATTCCTTATAGCACTAAGTGACATTATTTATAAAAGTTCACATAATAGATAAAATATTCTTATATATTATTTGATTTAAACAAATAATATTTGTTATATTAGTTTGTGCCTAATTGAGATTATACATGATAAATATTATTTGATTTATTCTTTTATACAAATATTGATTCATAAAAATAATTCATATAATACTTGGTAAAGAATATCTAAGAAACAATTTTATATTATCCATAGAAAAACACTCTTTATTTTATAGAATTGTTAATTCTTTATAAAGTGCTTTAATATCATATATTTGCTTAATCAGAAGCATAAGTGGATACAAACAAAAGTTCTATCTACTTTAAAGAAGCCTATACTGATATATATTTGTTCTTCATTTTCCATCTGCTTAATTGAGAAGCATTAATCTGCACTTAACTCTTATCAGCTTTTTGAAGAAGGACTTTGTTGTAAACTTATTTGTAAAACAGAGAAAGGATTAGAGTTAGTTTATTTTATGTACCTGTGAGAAAGACAAGTAATTATTCGACCAAGACTGGAGTCTTAGAGAAGTCAGCAGGAAGTTGAGTCTCTAGTGTACTTGTGAGGTGAGGAAGAGGCTGTTGTTTCAAGACCAAATCATAGAATAGAACTAAACTCAAAAGGTGGTACAACTAGACTTGAGGAAGGAGCGGGGAGCTTACTGTCCAAGATAGAATAGTTAAATAGTTGGAAGTTTGTCTATAAAACTTTGTAAAGGCTTCTCCGCCTGTTGAAGGAGTATTTATTACTGATAGTAATAGGATCTCAAGTTCCAATTAGGGACTTGAGACTAGACTAGCAACATACCAAGGGGTGTATATTGTGAACCAGATAAATCTCTGTGCATTGTGATTGAATATTTAATTTCTTGTATTCTAATTGCTAAAATTGCTAACTAACAACTAAAAATTCTAAAGACCTAAATATAAATTTTAACTTGTAATAATCTATTCAACCCCCCTCTAGATTATTATTGACCTTTCAATTAGTATCACGACCACGAATTATCCATGCACTACGGGCCAAGGATATTCGTGTTTTCACCAATGGTCATGAACATGCCCAACAACAATTCATCTTTGCACCCTTGGCCGAAGAGAACGCATGGTCATGATTATACCAATAATTGTCGCTGAGACTCATCTCAATAAATAATCCACATCACTTGTAACATTACAGGTCATGATTACACCGAATAATCCCTGATAATAATCATACCAATCAACATTCCATCTGTGCACTACGGTCCAAAGATGACTTTTATCATAATATAAGCATGAGGATGATGACAATAATGTAAAAATTCAATCAAACGATATTAAGGATAAATATTAAAGACTTTGAATTTATCCAAAGTTTAAAAAAATGTTCAAATGGTCAACATGATACTGCTTTGTGGAGTAAAATTCAAGAATAATAATGTATCAAAAATGATTTGGAAAAAAAAGAAATCAATTTTTGACATGAATAGTACCACGGGTGAATAGTACCCCATGAATAGTACTTCGGGAATAGTACCCCGTAAATAGTATTCTGACATAAAAAGGTTAAAACTTATCAAGAATGTTCAGAATAATATTTCCATAAAAAGATACTGGATGAAACGCAAATATTAAGAATATTGTACTAATTTCATGCAGTATAGAAGCCAAAACTTTAACAAAATGAGTGTAGAATTGAAATCGAAAAAAAAAATATTATTATATATATACTAGAGTATGGAAGAAAATATTATTTCTTACGAATATTGAACAAAAATAACATCCCTTACGACTTTTGAACTAAAATAATATTCCTTACGAATATTGAACGAATATAATATTCCTTACGAATATTAAACGAAGATAATATTTCTTGTGAATATGGAATGAAATAAAATTTCTTACGAATACGAAAAATAATATCGTAAGCGAATATGAAATAAATAATACCCCTTACCACAAAAAGAGAGCAATTTCGACTGGTATAGCGGATATATTCTTGAAGAAAACTTTCACTATTTTCTACACTCAAAACTTCCTTAAACTCAAAAGAAATACGCTCAATATTATAGAAGAAGAATTCTCTAATTCTGGTGTGATTTTCATTTCTAAACTGAGCATCCTATTTATAGGAGAATGGAAGGATACTATTTAAAAATAAAAATCACGGACAAACAGTAAACGAATTCACAGGCGCTTCTTCGACCGAATTCGCGTGATTTTCTGATTTTTTTACTATTCATCACTGTGCAATAAAATATTCTAATAAAACAAAACTTTAAATAAAATATAATATATTCTATTTATAATCTAATAAAACAAACTTTTATATATATATATATAACATACCATGCCATCCACGGCGTGGCATATATTATGTATATATATATATATATATATATATATATATATATAATTCACCCATCTGCACACACACAGATCATCATTATTATTAACAACATTTATTCATCATTATTATAACTCGCAATATTAACAACCAGATCGTTCCCAGGAAAGAGGGGCCTTTTCGATAAGGATTTCTCCCTATTGGCGCGCAATTAGGTGACCAAACCCATTTTCTCGGTGAACTTTATGTATATGTTAATTATGCAAATAATAATATGAATAACTTGTCATATCAGTTATTGATTTAATAATATAAAATATTATGACGATAATTGAATCAAATAACGTGAGATACTATGCAACAATTACTGTAGTAATAATTGAGTAAAACTGAGTGACTTTTCACGTAAGCATCAATAATCAATATATCGTGCTCTTTCTTGCAACCACGCCAGACATCGTACTTTTACCATCGGGGTTTTCAACAGTTAACGGTAAAACTTTCGCTGTTATTTTCATAAAAAGATATTTCTATCATTTTCTCATTTCGACAGTAATTTCATTGTGGGGTCCACCAATGATTGTGCCGTCGTACAAATATTTCCTAATAAAATGAATATTCCCCGACCAATCGAATATTTTATAACAACTTGCATACTTTGTAAAATTTTTAAATATTACCCATAACTATAATATTATATCAAATCCACACCTTAATACAAAAAAAAATATTTCAAGAAAATTAATCTTTATTCATAAAATTTGGGGTCTTACACCTTGCCCTCCCAAATGCTTCACATCTGGTCCCACACTGCAGCACCAATGAAATCTGGCCGAACATCTTAAAGTGTTTGTCTATCAGCCATCTTGGTGTGGGCCTTCTTCTTCCAGTCGTAGACCCACTTGTGCCAATTCATCTCAAGATATTTCTATAGAACAGTAATGCCATGTGTGATGCCCCCAAAACAGGTATACATCACCCATCTTGAGTCACCAAATATATGGTACAAAATTTAAATACAAACTTAATTATACAACTGTCGGGTAATATACGACAAAACATAGCTGAGAGTTTAAACAAGAATATTGCCATCTAGACAATATCCACACTCAAAGGAGTCCTCATTACATTTATTGTCACACTATTTAACAGAATAGTGAGGACTACTAATGCTATCATCTGGACCGTCACTCCGTTCCCCAACTCGCGTCAAACTATATTCTCATTTCCGAAGAAAACAGTGAAAGAAAGGGTGAGCTCAACTAGCCCAGTAAGAAATATTATAACTAAGATAATGCAAAATAAATTATCATTAGCCTTCAACAATGTTAAACTGATAGAATATAATAGACAACAAGTTTAACTGTAGCGGAACAAGCAATCCATTAGAAGAGACAAGTAGAGCATAAAATCTACTATCTTCTATGATTTAAAAAAAATCATCAACTTTATCACGAGACTCATTTTAATAAATAAAATTAAATCATCCTACATCACGACCGAGGATATTCATGTAATCATCAATGAGTGACTATACCGAATAATCCACGGTCATAATCACACCAACAATTTGGCCCATGATGAACTATGGTCAATGAGGACTTTTAACACATCATTCGTCACATTATGGTCATGATTATAAGAATAATCACGGTCATAATCATACCAAGTCCATCTATGCACGTAAGCCAAAGATGACTTTCATCACAATATAAGCATGAGGATGGTGACAATGACATAATAATTCAATAAAACAAGTTTAAGGATAAATTTTAAAGATTTATAATTTTAATTTATCCAGAAATCAATAACGTCCAAATTGTCAACATGATACTTCTTTGTTGAGTAAAATTCAAGAATGCTCAGAAGAATATTTCCATGAAAAGATACTGGATGAAGCGCAAATATCAAAGATATTCCACTAATTTCATAGAGTATAGAAGCCAAAATTTTAACCAACTGAGTATAATAGAATATATGAAAGCATGAATGGATTTTTGCATTGTCACGCATAATCCACGTAAAGCAGATCATTTCTACAATTTAATAAGGAATGAATCGAAGGATCATTCACTATGCATGCGGTAATCCACATGGCGGTGTAATTCCAACAGAATAATAAAGAATGGAATAATGAAGAATTCACCAAGCGTGCATAATCCGCATGAGATAGGTTATTCCAACAGAATAATAAAGAATGGAACCGAGTGTCGCAGCGTATTAACTTGCGAGCATGGATATTCAGCAGAATAATAAAGATTGAAACAAGGTCATGCGTAATCCGCAAAGAGCAGGATATTCCAAGCAGAATAATAATGAATGGAATAAAACAATTCACGGGCATGCGATATCGCATGTACGCGAGTTATTCAATATAATAATAAAGAATGGAACCGTGTCGTGCGTAATTCGCGCGAAGAATAAAATATTCAATAGAATAATAATGAATGGAATAACAATGAGAATTCACCGAGGCATGCGATAGGCCGCATGACATTTTATTCAACAGTAATAATAAAGAATGGAATAATGAAAGAATTTCACCGTGTATGTTGTACTTAGCATAGGCAAAGTTATTCCAACATAATAATAAAGAATGGAATAACAACCACTTACAGTATTGAAAGAAAATAACTCTCTTAATGAATATGAAAGAATAATACCCTTACCTTAGAAAAAAACTAGATCTTTGAAATAGTGAGGTAATGAACTTCTCTTCTTCTTTCTCTCTATAATTGCTCTCTATAATACTTGCTCTATAGCTTTTGTGAATTGTTGAGAAATGAAGGAAGAATGAGCTTTAATTTATAGGAAAATATAGTTTCAATAATTGCACATTTTGGGGCTCGAAATATTACAGTATAATACCTTCATCTTTTCCTTCATTTTTAATTTAGTCCTGCAAGTATTATCAAACTTGCACCACCTTCCTTAATAGTAAATCATGTGAATTAATAGTAAATCATGTGAATCAATAGTTCTAGACATGTAAAAATAAGAATTACAGTATAGTACCTCTATCTTTACCTCCATTTTTAACTTAGTCATGCAAGTATTATCAATCTTACACCAACTCCCCTAATAGTACAAGAATGTGAATCAATAGTACACACATGTGAACAAATAGTTATAATCATGTGAATCAATAGCAATAATTGCTCATTTATCCGGTTAATTACTCGATTGGTCAATATAACCTCCAGACATCAATTATTATCGAAATAAATGTCGATTTTCACTAACACTAATGATTCCAACACAATGGAACTATCAATTTCATCTTTAATCAACACGAACTTATTCATCATTAATATTATAATTCACAATATTTAACAACGGTCGTTTCGAGAAAGAGGGACTTTAGTTAAGGATTTCTCTTATTGGTAGTATGATTAGATGACCAAACCTCTCGATGTGAACTTACAGACATTGTCGATATAGCAAATAATAATATGAATAACTTTGCCATCTCAATTATTGATTTAATAATATAACATATTATACGAGATGATCTTGTGACAATAATTGAATCAATAATATGAGAGATATGATGCATTAATTATTGTAGCAATAATTGAGTATAAGCGAGTGACTTCTCACGTAAGCATCAATAATCAATACCTGGTGTACTACTTATCAACCACGCGTAATAATTGTACTTTTTACTAAAGGGTATTTCAACGGTTTTAATGGTAACACTTTCGCCAATTATTTTAATAAAAGATAATTACATCATTTTCTTACTACGACAATACTTAGTTGTGGGGTCCACTAATGATTGTGTCGCGTAAATACGAATATTCCTGTTAAAATGAATATTCCCCGAACAATCGAATATTATATAACCACTTGCTTACTTTGCAAAATTTGTAAATATTACCCACAACTATAACATTATATCAAATCCACACCATAATATTCAAAAAAATATTTTGAGAAATTTAAATCTTTATTCATAAAATCTGGGGTCTCACACCATGGGTTTCCTACCCATCCTCAAAGCGGTAGTATCTTTGAACATTACATATTAAGATGCTTAGTAGACAACATAAATCAAAGCGGTAAAAAAAATATTCAAATGGAATATAAAACTAACATATGAATGATTGAAATATTACCCTAAACACAGTAATAATCAGCTGACGTGTTTGGTCATCCACATCCGCTCACCTCATCCACAGACTTGAGAATCAGTTGTGGACGATCCTAAGCAACGTGTTCCTTGGCATCGCGTCAAGGATAATACATTTGTGAATTACAAATAATATATAAGAACTGAATACTTATGTCAAAAAATGTTAAATTCTACACACATTATGAAATTACCTATTAGTCCTAACACGGATATATAAAGCGTCGGGGATTCACTAGCAAGCCCGCGTCTTTAGTCCCCATGAGGCTATGTCGATCACCTATGTAGTGAAATACAGTAATATTTATATAAACAAATATAATGTCAATAATATATAAAATTAAAAATAATAAGATGTATAACAACAAAACATGTAATTATATCTGATGATCCGGCCTGATTATCACCCCCACTACCTCCACAGCCCCCACAACTTGTACTACCAGCATTCCCACCACTATCTCCATGTGGTGTACGCGCCATATGTATATATACTGTCAAATCATCAACAAAATATTATTAGACATTCGTAATCAAAATATTTTTGAACATTAACAAAGAAGATAACATAAGGATACAACTTAGAAAACATAAATAGTAATCTAAAACAACTAGCACCTTATTTAGTAGATTAATATAAGTTTAAGATAATGATTGCACTACTATAAACTATTACATTTGAGTACAAGCAAAATGACATAAAGAGTACATACTCCTAATCGTTTATATCATCAAAGCCATCAATATCAGAATCGTTATCTTCGAGCAGTAAATCTTCAATATCGTTGTCATCACTATCTTCTTCATCCTCAACGATTTCTTCAATTATATCTACCTCCTCAACAACATCGTCTTCACTTTCAACAGTGACGACATCATCATCTTCTTCACTAGACTCGCTAATAATTGTCACATCAGCAGGTGTGACACTAGTAGACTCGACTTGTAAAGTTTCATCATCTGGATAAGGAGCTGTAGGAGTCTTAACACTCCGCGCGCAGTACACATGTGTTGCTTAAACTTGCTAAAATAAAAGGCTCGTTTGAGTTTAGTTTTGACTTAAAATTAACAGTCACCAGTCCTCAATTTTTATTTACTTTAACTCCATTCTCAATATCAAATCAATGACAATTAAAGCAAACTAAATCTTTATGACTCTAATATTTGAGAACGACAACTTCTAGCAATCTTCCATACCATTTATCCCAAAGATTATCGTAGCAGCTACCTTTAACCACAACACCAGTATCAGAAGAAGTGACTTCCCCAATATCGTAGCACTTAAATCTGTAACTGTTGACATTGCAACATGTATAAATATCTACAAATCTTTCAGGGCCGTCGGCTATGAGCTTTAGCCGAATGTCAGCTAACTCATCTGTGATGACCTAATGTACATTAACATAACATATTCTAAAGTTAATTACGCCATAAGATTATGTCCATCACCATAGATTCATTGAGTTGTTGATTAGTTAAACTTACATGATCATTAAACTATTGCAAAAATTGTCTATTTCTCAAATTTTGTAAATCTCCATCCGATTCGCTTCACGTACTTTAGCATCATATTATCTGCAGTACAGTTATATACTTAATGTATGGCGCTACTTCATTCATATTGACAACTGCATACAATATGGCAGCTGCATACTCACTATTGGTCAAGAATTGCCTTTTTTTTATCGCTGACTGGTTGTACAGGATGACTAAAGACCATTGATTATCCATTTTCCTAGTGCACAATAGCCTCATTCTAACGTAAGCAATTGTGCCTCGTCTGAATATTCGGCTCAAAGTAAAACGAGGAGAAATTAAAAAGTTCCTCCATAACATAATTTTTAGTAATTGACCCCTTTATACAGGCTCTATTCTTCACTTTTTTTACTTTAGACGTCGCATATACCTATGTGATATATATGCATGTATAGATTAGTAAGCAAGAATGAACATTTTAGCGTAATAAAAATGTTAATGTCATTATGTCTCAAATGCATACATCCATCTATATTGCACGGGACCACCAAACTTAGCTTCGTATGGCAAGTGAATAGGAAAATGCTCCATTAAATCAAAAAACGATTAAGGGAAGATCATTTCTAACTTACACATTATTTCCACTATCTACATCTCCATTTTATCTATGTCTTTGAGCTGGAGCTACGTGAAGTATAGATCTCTAAAAATATTCGAAAGCTCTGTCAGTGCTTCAACCACACGTTTCGATAACAAGTCGATAAATGCCACAGGGATCAATTTCTGCATGAATACATGACAATCATGACTTTTGAGAGCCCGAAACTTCAGCTCTTCGACTTTACAACACCTTGCTATATTTGAAGAATATCCATCTGGGAGCTTCAGTCCACTGATCCAATTACATATCAATATCAACTGTTCCTTGGTCAAAGTATAATCAGCTTTAGGCGTTACCATCTTAGTACCCTCCTGATACAGCCAGAAATGTTCCCTAATTTTCATTTCTACCAAATCAAGCCTCAACTTGTTGTTGTCCTTTGTTCTACCATTGGCATCTAGAAATGTATAAAAAATATTATCAAATATGTTATTCTCAGTATACATCGGATCTAAACAATGATGGATGCGGAGTGTAGCCCAGTAAGGCAGGTCAAAGAACATGGATATGTGTGTCTAGTTTTTAACCTTGTTGTAACCATAAGCTCGCTCTAATCTGTGATTCTTCCCTAGAGGTGGAAAATTCAAGTGACTAATCCAACTCAACACTGCTGTCCTAGAAAGATGATCAGGTACTTGACGTTTCTCTATTTTTTGATTGAATTTTATACTCATTCGTCGATAACGATGTTCAATTCGGCAAAAAATGTGTAGATGTTGCAAAGAAACTCATGACCCTATACACACGGGACATGACAAGCCCCCGTGAGTTGACCATCCACTGATCATTCCTAATGCTGGGAAGTCATTTATGGTCCACACTAAAGTTGCCCTCATGTCAAACTTATGTTTAAGAGATACATCATAAGTTTGAACCCTTTTATCCCACAACATCTTTAACTCATCAACTAACGGCCTGAGGTATACATTGATGTCTTTACTTGGACTCTTATCGCCCGGAATCAGTAAAGGCATGAACATGTAGGGATCTTTCCTGCACATCGAAGGCGGGATGTTATACACAACAATAATCACTGGCCAAGTTAAGTAGGTCTTAGTGTAAGGCCCATTAAATGTGTTAAACCCATCCATAGAAAGTCCAAGCTTAACATTACGAACCTCTTCAGCAAATGAGGGGTGCTTTTTATAAAAAATTTCCACTCAATCCCATCTGTCGGGTGCTTCAGTTGACCTTCGACTATGTCCCATGTAAAGTGCCACCTCATATATTCGGTGGTATGTGTTGACATGAACAATCGTTGAAGCCTCGATGCAATGGGAAAGTAACGTAAGATCTTTCTCGGCACGTCTTTCCCCTTTTTCTTGCGATGTTCACAGTATCTACTTGTACCGCAAATATTACATGACCTCTTATCTTTATTGATATCACCGTAATATAACATACAGTCATTCTCACAAGCATCAATCTTCTCATACCCTAGATTGAGCCTTTTCACCATTTTCTTCACATCATAGTAAGAATCTGATAACTTATTGTCTATAGGTAAGCACTTCTTCACAATGTTTAGCAGTTCAGTAAAACCTCTCTCGCTACAGTCATGCTCGTTCTTGAAGTGTAAAAACATAGTCACTGCATATAAGACGATGTGCTTTTCTTTCCCGTCATACAGTGGCGTCGCTGATTCATGTAATAACTCATTGAAACCCTTAGCCTCATCATTCGGCTCTTGCTCAATGCTATCATCATCCTTGTCTGCATTCCACTAGAAGTATGAACCATGAGCTTCGACTATCATGTTAGTACAGTCAAAGGTTTTGTCACCTCTAGATTCTAGTTTTGATTCATGTTCATCCAACTAGATTTCCCCATGATAGATCCATATCGTATAACCCTGCTTGAACCCATACGCAAATAAGTCACACATGACATCACTCATTTCCTTCCACACTCCATTCACACACCTCTTATAAGGACATCTAATCTCATCGCCGCTGACTTGCTCAAACGCGAAATTGAGAAATGGTTCAACCCCACAATGGTAATCAGAGCTAAGCCCACTCTTATCAGTGGCTACCCTACGTTCCATTCAACTTCGATCAACAGACATCTTGGACAACTGTATGCTATATATATGGAAAGTTAGAAAAACACAATCAAGTCTCCAAGTTATTGTATGTGCAAGCTTATGAGTTTCCTAACTTCTTCTCCCACTCTAACGGGTCATGCTTCTATCCCATTCCCGGATGTGTCGCCTCACTGATGCCAATTTCTTTAAATTTTTCAGAAATTTCAGCAACACCTCCCCATGGTCTTCAAGTATAAGAAATAAACTAACACGTCATAGTCTAAATATGCACCCGAAGAACATCAAGAGATATATACTGACCGAAAATTCTCAAAATATAAAGACGTGCTCAAGTCGTTAAAACCGACCTAAGTGAGATCGAAACATACAGGAACAGTCCCAAAATGGGGACTATTTGAGATTCACTCATACTAAGTGAATCTTAAATGAGTTTTTAAGCTTCCTAAACTATATGAAAATATGCACATGTCAAGTCACATGGAATACCTGTTATTTTACTCTTACTTATATTTTCGTAGCAACATACTCACAAACACTTGATAACCATAAACAAATGTGTTTCAGTTTTTCTTCCTCGACGCCAATACTATTTTGTGTTTTCAATGCCAATTTTGTTTTGGTGTTTTTAATGCCAACTAATTTTTTGAAAACAAATTCAAAAAGGCTATCCAAATTCCAAACAACCATTTAATTTCCCCCAAATCTCCCCCATATATATACACACGCATTTGATCATACTGATTACTGAAGAAAAAAAGACAAAGTTCTTCAAGGATGAATAAGAAATAAAAGAAACATAAAGAAGATCACTTTTCTACTCCCAGATGAGATTATAATCACTATATTCACCAAGTTAAGCAATCTTCAATAATCCAATAAACGAACCAGATTTTGAATTCAGAATGGAAAACCCTGATTTCATACATTGGCATTAAAATTAAAAATAACCAAAAGACGCTAGCAAATTCCACAGTTGTAGGAGTAATTAATAAAGAAAAGATGCATGGTAAATGGTTGCCTTCTTGGATCACACAAGGCAAAAGTTTTCTTGGATCCCAATAGGTTTAATCCTCTCTCTCTCCCTCTCAATATATATATGCATATATACATGTATTATATAATATAGAAACACACAAGTATTTATGCGTGTGTATATTTAATTATGAAATGAATTATTATTATAGAGTTAGAGGGGAAATTTGTTTATTATTAACTCATTCCGCTATGAATTTTTTATTGTATATAAAAATATTAGTAGTATAAAACGTATTAAGATAACAGATGATGTAATGTAAAGACAACTTAACGATGAAAAAGAGAATATGTGATTCCTAACTACTCTAGAATGACACCATATACATATTATGCTACCGGAGCCAGACAATACATTACATATAGCCTAGAGTGTGGTATTTTGAAACTTTGATTGATGTTAAAATGCTCTTTATACATGTAAAATAATAATTAAAGAGATACATTACTCTAAAATAGTACGGAGAGAATGCCACTTAATCAAGTATTTCCTTTCACACAACTATTTTTAATTTGATTTTTTAAAAAACCTACCCTCACCCCACCTCACAACAACAGAAATTTGACCTTAAAAATCAAATTCTCCCACTTCTTTTCAACAAGCATGTCAATAAATTAATAATTTAAAACTAGAACTATAGTAATTGCCATACTTATAAACACACAGAAAAATATAGCTAAAAACAAATTAATTACAACCCATTATACCATGCAAGGGAACTAAATAAGAGCATACTATAAGACCCCAACTTTTATGAATAAAGATATATTTTTCTTTAAAATGTTATTTTGAATAATAAGGTGTGGATTTGATATAATGTTATAGTTGTTGGTAATATTTACAAATTTTGCAAAGTAAGCAAGTTGTCATAAAATATTCGTTTGGTCGGAGAATATTCATTTTATCAGGGAATATATGTACGACGGCACAATCATTGATGGACCCCACAATAGAATTATTATCGGATATAGAAAGCAACAAAAATAACCTTTTATAAAATAATGCAAAACTTTTACCGTTAACTGTTGAAATACCCGGTGATAGTACAGTAATACGCGTGGTTGCATAGTAGCACACAGTATTGGACAGTATCTTTTATTATTGATGCTTACGTGAGAAGTCACTCAGTTTTATTCAATTATTACAATAGTAGTTGATGCATAGTATCTCATATTATTGATTCAATTATTGTCATAGTATCATCTGCACAATATTTTATAATATTAAATCAATAAATGAGACGACATAGTTATTCATATTATTATTTTTATTATTGAAAATGTCTAGAAAGTTTTGTCGAGGAAAGGAGTTTGGTCATCTAATTTCGCGCCAATAAGGAGAAGTCTTTAATGAAAAGCCCCCTCTTTCTTGGGAATGATCTGCTGGTTGTTAATATTGTGAGTTATAATATTATTGATTAATATTTATTGAAAGATTAAAAATGTGGTTAGTCAAGTGATTTGTGATCAATAAAAGGGGTTTGTCATGTAGTATTTTTTATAAATTTGGTTTGTTACATGAACCCCCACTTACTCATTTTTCAAAATCATCGGTAGAAAGTTATCTCAGTTTTTGTTTTTTATCGCATAGTGTTTGCACAGTACTGCTTAGTGTTGCATAGTACTGCATGGTGTTTGCATAGTACTGCATAGTGTTTGGATAGTGATGTATAGTAAATAAAAAAAATTCGTCAGAATTTCTTGACTGCGCCCGTGATTTCGTTACAGTTGGTCCGTGATTTTTTCTCTTAAATAGTATCTTGCCATTCTCCTATAAATTGGATGCTTAGTTTAGAAATGAAATTCACACCAGAATCAGAGAATTCTTTATCTATAATATTGAGCTTATTTCTTTTGAGTTTAAGGAAGCTTTGAGTGTAGAAAATAGTGCAAGTTTTCATCAAGAATATCCCCGTTATACCAGTCATAATTACTCTCCTTTTAAGGTAAGGGATATTTTTTTTTTCAATATTCATAAGAAATAATATTTTCTTCCATACTCTATAATATGTAAGTAATATTATTTCGTTTCATATTCCTAATTCTACACTTATTTTGATAAATATTGCTTCTATACTCCTTGAAATTAGTAGAATATCCTTGAAATTTGCGCTTCATCTAGTATCGTTCCATTGAAATATTTTTCTGAACATTCTTGTTAAATTTTAACATTTTCATGCCGGAGTACTATTCATGGGCACTATTCATACATACGATACTATTCATGTGGTACTATTCACTCGGGTATTATTCAAACGGTGTACTATTCACGGTAAAAATTAATTTTTTTTCTGTCCAAATTATTTTTGATAAATGAATATTATTCTTGAATTTTACTCCACAAAGTAGTTATCATGTTGACAATTTGGACATTCTTGAACTCTGGATAAATTGAATTATAAATCTTTAAAATTTATCCTTGATCTCACTTGATTGATTTCTTATAGAATTGTCATCATCCTTATGCTTATATTGCGCTGAAAGTCATCTTTGGCCCATAGTGCATAGATGTACTGTTGATTGGTATGATTATGACCATAAATTATGTATCAGTATAATCATGACATGTAATGTTACAAATAAATGATGTGGTAAAAGTCCTCATTGGCCCGTAGTGCATTGATGGACAATTGTTTGGCATGATCATGACCACTGGTGATAATAACGAATATCCTTGGCCCGTAGTGCATGGATAATTCGAGGATGTGATACTAACGAATATCCTTGGCTCTTAGTGCATGGATAATTCGATGATGTGGATTATTTATTGAGCTGTTTTACAAAGATAAAATATTTTGATGATGAACTTTTAAATCATATAAAATAGTAGACATCATGCTCTACTTGACTCTTCTAATGGATTGTTTGTCCCTCTGCAGTTTAACTTGTTGTCTATTATATTCTATCAGTTTTACACTGTTGAAGACTAAGGATAATTTATTCTACATTATCTTAGTCATAATATCTTTTACTCGGCTAGTTGAGCTCACCCTTTTCGTTTATTTTTCTCTTCAAGAAATGAGAATATAGCTGGGACTAGTCGAGGAATGGAGTGACGGTCCAAGATGGTGGCTATTGTAGTCCTCACTATTTTATAAAATAGTGTGAAAATAATTGTAATGAGAACTCCATTTGAGTTTGGATATTGTCTACGAGACAATATTCATGTTAAAACTCTCAACTTACATTTGTTGTATTGTATTAGTGAAGTTTGTATTTGAATTATGTACCATATATTTGGCGACTCAGAATGGGTTGTATGGAACTATTATGGGCGCGTTACAGTTGGTATCAAAGCTTAGGGATATGATCCCTGGCTGAGATTTGAGGCTAGAACTAGGAGGGGAGAAACGGGTAAATCATTCGCTAGTATGACCTACCTAAGATTAAATTTTATTTAATTGGTCAGTCAGAATATAGGGATAATATGTGGCATGTCAATTAACCCTTATTTTGTGGCAATGTTTGAGAATGACATCTGAAAATATTGAGATAAACAATGGAGCACATGAGATCGTTGAGTCACCGCAGATCAATAACCAAGATAATGTGCATCAGGAAGGCAATAATCCTCATGTAAACAACAATATCGACCAAATAATGAACGACGGGATGTTTAGGAGCTTTCTGTAATTTATGCAATTCCAAGCGAGAGAGACTCCTGTTCAAAATGCAGGTGGAAACAATGGCAACTCATGACTGGTCACTACTAAGCAATTCAAGGAGCTGAGACCACCGGAATTTTTGGGAAAGCCAGAACCACTTAAGGCAGAGACGTGGATTAAGCGTATCACCAAGATATTTGATGTTTTGGGATGCTCCGAGGAGAAAAAGGTTCCCTTTGCCACCTTCATGTTGCGAGGAGAGGCAGATTATTGGCGGGAATCTGTAAAACGTACTCAACCTTCCGCACTAAAGATGTCTTGGGAGAAGTTCCAAGAATTGTTCAATGACAAGTACTTTCCTGAAAGTATTCATCACATGAAGGAGGTAGAATTCATCAAGCTAGAACAAAACAATATGACCGTATCGTAATATGAGGCTAAGTTTGCCGAGTTATCCCGATTTGCATCCCATTTGGTAGATAATGAGGAGTGTATAACACGAATGTTTTTGCGAGGTTTGAAACCCGAAATACGTCAATACCTCATTTCTCATAAACCTTTCTTATATTCAAATGTTGTGAATAGGGCTTAGTTATTGGTGCGCGATAATGAGTCATTAATCAAGATAGCGATCAAGAAAATGAAAATACTAAAGTGGTATCTCATCATCGAGCGGTGACAACAAACGTGGAGGAAATCATCATGCCAAAAATTGTAACCACTTCGGTGGTAATCCTGGACAAGATAATAGAAGAAATGAGTTAAGTGGAAATTTCAAAAAGAGAAGGTTCAACAATGATAGAAAGACGGCATCACCAGCACCCGTTTTCAAGGAAGGAGAACGACCACCGGTCATATGCTACAAATGCGGAGGGGAGGGACACATCAGTCCAAACTGTACATAGTAACCCAAAGTATGTTTCAATTGCAGAAGAGAAGGTCACCTAGCTCGATTTTTTCATGTAGTGAAGTCAAGTCCAGCTGGGATGGTGACACCAAAGGCCGTCCTAGACAAGTCAAAGCCGGTAGTTCAAGGGAGAGCATTTGTCGTAACCTCCCAAAAAGCGAGGAACCCGAACAAAGTTATCACGGGTAAGCTAATCATAAACTTTTGCGAAGTCTATACCTTATTTGATACCGGTTCTACCCATTCTTTTATTTCATCTACTTGCACTCAACGTTGAAATTTAACTCCAGAGAAATTAGACTTTGACTTATCTGTTGAAACTCCATTGGGAGAAACCTTCGTTACATCCACTATTTATAAATCTTGTTTGATTCAAATTGGCACCCTCACATTACCTGTTGATCTCATCTCTTTGAAAATACTTGAATTTGATGTGATTTTAGGGATTGATTGGTTAACCACTCATTATGCTAAAATTGATTATTTTTGTAAGGTTGTTAGTTTTTATATATATTCCTAACCAACATATTATAAGAATTCAAGTAACCAAACTACTAAAGTCAATCACTGTCACATCAAGCCATAAAGCCATTCGTTTATTGAAAAACGGATGTCAAGCTTTCTTAGCCCATGTCACGGATTTAAACAAAAATACGTCAGATTTGAATGTTATTTCTATTGTTAATAAATTTCCTGACGTATTTCTTGAAGAACTTCTTGGCCTACCCCTAGAGCGTGAAATCGAGTTTTTTATTGACCTTGAACCCGGTACAAAACCCATTTCCAAAACCCCATATCGAATGTCTCCTATTAAACTTCAGGAGTTAAAAATCAAACTGGAAGGAACTGTTAGTCAACGGTTTCATTCGTGGGGTGCTCCTGTTTTATTCGCAAAGAAGAAAGATGAGAGTATGCAACTTTGCATTGACTATTGGGAGTTGAATCATGCCACCATCAAAAATAGGTACCCGTTACCTCGCATTGATGACATGTTTGACCAGTTGCAAGGTGCCAAATTCTTTTCAAAGATCGATCTTCGTTCCGGATATCATCAGTTAAAGATTAAAACTGATGACATTCCAAAGATCGCCGAGAACTCGATGCGCAGGCATTACAAATTCCTAGTCATGTCTTTTGGATTGACTAATGCTCCTGCTGCCTTCATGGATATGATGAACCGAGTATTCAAGGAATATTTGGATCATTTGGTGGTTGTCTTTATTGATGACATCCTCATATATTCCAAAAGTCGTGAAGATCATGAGCAACACTTAAGGCTGATACTCCAAAAGCTTCGTAAAAACAAGCTTCGTCGGTAGAAAGTTATCTTAGTTTTGTTGTATTACTTATATATATATATATATATATATATATATATAAGTCTTATATATATATAATGTGTGTGTGTGTGTATGTGTTAGTGTATATATATATATATATATATGCCGTGTGTGTGTGGGTGTATATATATATATTATATAAGTTTTGTTTTATTAGTATTATAATAGTAATAAAATAAAATATATTATATTATATATAAAGTTATTTGTTTAATATTATATTTTTATTTTGAAAATATGACGTCTGTGAATTTGAAGAACTTAGCCCGTGAAATCTTTCAACTGTTGGTCTGTGAAAGAAAATTCTAAATAGTATCATGTCATTCTCCTATAAATAGGATGCTTAGTTTAGAAATGAAAATCACACCAGAATCAGAGAATTTTTCTTCTATAATATTAAGCGTATTTCTTTTGAGTTTAAGGAAAATTTTAGTGTTGCAAATGGTGCAAGTTTTCTTCAAGAATATCTCCGCTATACCAATAAGAAGTACTCTCCTTTTAAGGTAAGGGATATTATTTTTTTCAATATTCGTAAGAAATAATATTTCCTTCCATACTCTGTAGTATGTAAGTAATATTATTTCATTTCATATTCTTAATTCTGCACTTATTTTGATAAGTATTGCTTCTATACTCCTTGAAATTAGTAGAATATCATTGAAATTTGTGATTCATCTAGTATCGTTTCACTGAAATATTTTTCTGAACATTCTTGTTAAATTTTAACATTTTTATGTCGGAGTACTATTCATGACATATGGTACTATTCATACATACGGTACTATTCACGGGGTACTATTCACAAAGTATTATTCACGAGATACTATTCACTCGGGTACTATTCACCCGGAGTATTATTCACGGTAAAAATTGATTTTTTTTTCTGTCCAAATTATTTTTGATACATGAATATTATTCTTGAATTTTACTCCACAAATTAGTTATCATGTTGACAATTTGGACATTCTTGAACTCTGGATAAATTGAATTATAAATATTTGAAATTATCCTTGATCTCACTTGATTGATTTCTTATATCATTGTCATCATCCTTATACTTATATTGTGGTGAAAGTCATCTTTGGCCCATAGTGCATAGATGTAATGGTTATTGGTATGATTACGATCAAAAATTGTGTATCGGTATAATCATGACCTGTAATGTTACAGACAAATGATGTGGTAAAAGTCCTAATTGGCCCGTAGTGCATTGATGGATAGTTGTTTGGCATGATCATGACTACTGGTGATAATAACGAATATCCTTGACCCGTAGTGCATGGATAATTCATGGATGTGATATAAACGAATATTCTTGGTCCGTAGTGCTTGGATAATTCGATGATGTGGATTATTTATTGAGCTGTGTTACAGAGATAAAATATTGATGATGAACTTTTAAATCATAGAAGATAGTAGACATCATGCTCTACTTGACTCTTCTAATGGATTGTTTGTTCACCGCAGATTAAACTTGTTGTATCATTGTATTTTATCGCTTTTTTATCTTTGTTGAAGGCTAAGGATAATTTAGTCTACATTATCTTAGTCATAATATTCTTTACTGGGCTAGTTGAGCTCATCCTTTTCTTTCATTGTTCTCTTCAGGAAATGAGAATATAGCTGGGACTAGTCGGGGAATAGAGTGATGGTCCAAGATGGTGGCTATAGTAGTCCTCAATATTCTATGAAATAGTGTGATAATAATTGTAATGAAGACCTCATTTGACGTTTGTGTATTGTCTACAAGACAATATTCATGTTAAAACTCTCAGCTTACGTTTATCGTATTGTGTAAATTAAGTTTATATTTGAATTTTATACCATATATTTGACTACTCAGAATGGGTTGTGTAGACCTATTTTAGGGGCGTTACATATACACCCTCTGAAAATTTTAAATTAATCTAAAATCAGAGCATACCTGAACTTAATTCAAGAAATAACTGAATTCTTTAACACAATAATTTATCAACAGAAATTGGATATATGTCACTAAGACGTGAAAACCCCAGTTCAGCACGAAACGGAAAGAAGGAAGTAATACACTACAATTGGGTATCTCGTGTCACATTAAAATTTTCATGAAAACTTGCAAACTATAAATTAGTAATACACGATAACTAATATTTGTGGAAAAATAGAGTGAAATTGTAGAAACATAGATTATTAGGTTACATTTGGGGGAAAATTGGAATTGGGAAAACATAACTTGCTCGAGAGAGACAGAGAGGGACGTCGACAACGACGACAAGAATAAGCCAGAGGGGGGCGACGAGAGGAAGTGGGCGGCGACGATGCGAGGGGAAAGCAAAATCGTGAGGGAAGAAAAAAAATGAAAGAACAGAAATAAAAAACTAAACTGACGCTAATTAAATACAAACTCATTCTCGATGGCAGTGTCGTCGATATTACGCCCGTCGATAATGATGTCAATCTCGACGGCATTTCCCATCGCCAATGACTTGAGTCCGTCGACTTATATTTTTGGTGCGCACGCGTAAGGGAAAAATTAGTGCAGAAAAAGAATTAGTACTCATTGGCAATGGCACACAGTAACGACGACCATGACGTCAACATTAAGGTAATTCACGACGGCGTTTCTGTCGTCGGTAGTAATCCTGTCGGTAATGCCCTATTTTTTTGTAGTGTAAGTAGGGCATTCATTTTAAAATTTAGGATTTCAAAAATAATGAAAACCTATTTGAATTGTAATTTAAAATATTGATTATTGTATTTAAATAGTTATTATAAATAAATAAATTAACATTCATTCATTAATAAACAATATTTTAAAACTCATTATTATTTTTTATTCTAGTTATAGTTAGGGCTGTAAATGGTAACCGAAAAACTCTTATTCGTCCACATTCGTATTCAGAAAAAAATGGATATTATTTGTATTTACAAAAAATAGATATTAACGGATACAGATATGACTGTAATCGTATCCTTTTACACCCCTAGCCATATCCTTCACTCTCTTGGCTCTATGGCTCGGGATCATCTTCTCCTGAGCTTTCCAGCTCTCTTGATCTATGACACTGTGGCTCTGACCTTGATGTACTTTCTTTCATCAACCTCTTGTGATCTGACGAGGTGCTGCCAAGATTATTTCATTAATCTCCTTTTCTCTAAGGCTTGGCAGCAATGAACATTTTTCTGTTCGTAGAGTTTTCTTTACTCAACGTTCTATCTCGTTTAACTCAATGTTCATCATCTGATGATGATTCTTTTGTGTATATGGAAGTATTGTATGCATCATCATTATCTTTATTTGAATGAAGATGTCTTTTATACTTCTCAAAATTCTTCCTGTTGAGAAGTATCCGTTGGAGCATTTAATGCATGGATACTCTGATATCTCTGTTGTTGACTTTCTCGAGCTTTGTGATAATGTACCTTCTGACTTAGGACTTATCACATCAGTCAATATCCTTTCTTTCTTTTCAGATAGCTTACTTTCGGCTAACTAGTCGTTGGATATATCTTTGATTTCTTCCAAGAATATCCTCTGATGTGTTGAGATCATCATCTTGCAACATTCCATTTGTCAGTCTTTTGCAGTGGCTTTCAGACTTCTGGAGATCTCTTCTTGTGAGATTTATACTCATATACATTAGAGTATATTCTCTTGCCATATAATCCTTCTTGAGTAAACTTTACTTTATGGCCATGGCACAAATAGAGCTTGGTGATCTCCTTTATTTCATGTAGTAAGTACTTAACACATTTCATTGAATGTTCTGATGCTGACCTTACGATCTTGATCTTATTGAACGATTTTAGAGTAATTCTTTAGATATTGTTTTCGTTCAGTGTCTGCTTGGATTACTCCATAATCACTCTTTACTGAGCATTATTTCCTTTGTTGTCTATTGATTCTTTTAGCTGATTGATTTATCTTGCTAAATTTAACAGCTTCTTTGACTCCTAGTGCATCTCTGTGTTAGTTTTGTAGCTCTGAGATCATTTACTTCCTTTACGAGCTAACTTTCTATCTGTAATATGGAATGAATTCTACTATCGTTTTATGTTGTGCAGACACAAATTTTTTCGACGGAGATAAGCCTTGCAATTCGCTTCACGAACTGAATCTTTATCTGTGAGCTGAAGTGAACTTTTCCATTTTCTGATGTTGTACAAACATGGTTATCTCTACAAAGTATCTTCATACTGTAAACTAGCAGAGTAACCTTTCGATCGAAATCATATCCTTTATACATCATATTTATTCCCGTAAGATCAACTGAACATTATTTGATCTTTCTAATCTAAGTCCTTGCACATCAATTCTTTTGAATGACTTTACAAAACTTACTTGTATAGATATATATTAACCACATGTAGATCTACTTCTTCGATCAATACTTCTTTTATGCAGAGCAATCTTTTTTCACTGATCCTATCTATTACACATGTATTCAAAACAAGGATCAACCTAACAAGTTTTATCATACTATTCTAAGTCCTTGTATATTTCTTAGTTAAAGACTATACAAAATTTATTCATACAAATATTTTTTTATAAGCTTCATCATTTTAATCATATTCATGTGTCATCATCAAATCATATATATATCGGAATCTAATCAGAGATTTAATCAAACTCCACCTTAATTAAATAATCTTCTAATCTATTATTAGATTCCAAACAAAAATTAATAAAATAAAATAAATTAGATAAGAATAAAATTACATTTAATAAATAATTTAATTTAATTTAATAAACTAAATAAACTAAAAGAATAATATAATATAATATAATGAAAAATAAAATAATTTATATAGCCTAAAAAAAAAAAAAAAAATAAAATAAAATAAAATAAAATTATTAAATTAATTAATTTAAATAAAATAAAATAATATAATAAAGAATAATAATATAAAATTAGTATAATATATTCAAATAATAGTTCTCATAAACTAAGTAGCATTTACTTAGTTTATCATTGGAAAAATAAACTAAGTAACATTTCTTTGAGTTTTTCACAATTACAATAAACTACATGTAGTATATTAATTTAATATAAGTTAATTTGATAAATTTAATTTAATTTAATAAAACAAATTTAAAAATTAGATAACATATAATATAATAAAAAAATAAAATAAATTTAAGTCAATAATGTAAAATAAATTTAATTTAATTTAATAAAACTTAAAATATTTAAAAATTATGATGAATAATATAAAAAAATTAAATCAAACAAAATTTTAAAATCAAATCTAATAAAATAACATAATACAAAATAAAATAAAATAAATTATAGCTAACTAAATTACGTAAAATAATTAAAATATATTAAGTGAGATTTGCTTAGTTTTTCACAATTAAAATAAAATAAAGTAAGTATTATATATATATATATATATATATATATATATATATATATATATATATCTATATATACTTTAGAACTTAGAAACCCATTTGACAAATATGAGTGATGTGGCCCCAAAAAATAGGTATACATCACCCATCTTGGTCGCCACTTACATGGTGCATGTAATTTAAATACAACTTATTAAAATAACGTAGGTATACAATACGACATAAACCGTGAGTTTAAATACAAATATCGCTTCTACTATATATTATACAAACTCAAAAAAGTCCTCATTACAATTATTATCACACTATTTCACGAGAATAGTGAGGACTACTAATGCTATCTTCGAGGACCATCACTCGTTTTCCCGACTCGTCCCAAATTTATATTCTCATTTCAAGAGAAAAAGTGAAAGAAAGGGTGAGCTCAACTAGCCCAAGAAGAAATATTATGACTAAGATAATGCGAGAATAAATTATCAATAGTCTTCAACAATGTTAAACTGATAAAATACAATAGACAACCAGTTTAACTGCAGCGGAATAAGCAATCCATTAAAAGAGTCAAGTAGAAAATAAAGTCTACTATCTTTTAGGTTTTAAAAGATTTTTCATCACTGTTATAGCTGAGACTCAGCTTTAATAAATATTCCACATCATCGAATCACCCCCACACTACTACGCCGAGGATATTCTTTTAGTATCACGACCACAATTATTTATACACTACGGGCCAAGAATATTTGTGTATTCATTAATGGTCATGATCATGCCAACAATTTGTCCACCAATGCACTACTACCATCGAGGATTTTATCACATCATTTGTAACATTACTACCATGATTACAAGAATAGTCTCGGTCATAATCATACCAAGTCCATCTATGCACCATCTGAGGCCACAGATGACTTTCAACATAATATAAACATGAGGATGATGACAATGATATAAGAATTCAATAAAACAAGTTCAAGAATTATTTTATCCAGAATTATTAACGTCAAATTATCAACACGATCTTTGTTTTGTAGAGTAAAATTTAAGAATGATCGGAAGAATATTTCCATGAGAAGATCTTTGGATGAAACGCAAATATCAAGGATATTCCACTAATTTCATGGAGTATAGAAGTCAAAGTTTTAACCATTTGGGTATAATAAAGAATAGAATAACAAAAGAAATCACCATGCATGCGATAGAAGCCAGGCAGTGAGTTATTCCAATGAATAATAAATAACGAACCCAGTCCGGCAGAAACGCATGTAGGCGGGATGTTCCACAGAATAATAAAGAATGGAACCAGTCCGGCGTAAACACACGCATGTGATGTTCCAATGAATAATAATAAAGGCGGAACCAGGTCCGTAAAACACACACATGGAGGATGTTCCAATGAATAATAATAAAGACGGAACCAGTCGGTGTAAAACACACGAGCAGGATGTTCCAAGCAGAATAATAGAAGAATGTCACCAAGTATAGGGTAAACCACGATACAAAAGTTATTCCAACAGAATAATAAGCAATGGAATAACAACAGATTCTCTTCATGAATAAGAAAGAATAACACCCCTTACTTTTGGTAGGAGATTGAATAACGTTAGCGGTGTAGTAACAAAATACTCTTCTTCTTCTCTCTTATTCTCTATACTTTCTCTCTCTATAGCTTGAATGAATTCGTGAAAAATAATGAAGCCCCAGGCCTCTATTTATAGAAGATTTCTAGCTTAGCTTTTCTTGTGTGAAAAGGCAAGTGGCTTAACGACTAATGATGTTAAAAGAAAAGTGGTTTGATGTTGTAATGTGAAACGACAAGTGGTTTGGCGCTTTTGTAATGTGAAACGACAAGTGGTTCGACGTCGGTAAATGTAATTACTATTAACGGCGAAGGTAAATACTATCGACGAAGGTAAATACTATTCACAAGGGTAATTACTATCGACGAAGGTAAATACTATTCACAAGGGTAATTACTATCGACGAAGGTAATTACTATCGATTGAAGGTAAATACTATTCACAAGGGTAATTACTATTGTGAAGGTAATTACTATCGATTGAAGGTAAATACTATTCACAAGAGGGTAATTACTATTGACGAAGGTAATTCTTATCGTGAAGAGACTCTTAGATGATGACATATAGAGCCCCCATAAAATAATCAAACATACCACAAATCATTTTATTTTTCATCAACACATATTTAATCTTTCAACAATTATTAATCATTTATAACTTGTCGTCTCAATTATTGATTTAATCTTATAACATATTATATGGATGATATTGTGACAATAATTGAATCAATAATATAATAGATATGATGCAAGAATTATTCTTGTAGTAATAATTGAGTATAATTGAGTGACTTCTCACGTAAAGATAATAATCAATACCGTGTGCTACTATGCAACCACGCAGACATCGTATTACTTTACCACTTAGGGTAGTTCAACAGGTTTTAACGATAACACCTCGCCGTTATTTTTATAAAATATTTTGTCGTTTTCTCAATCAAGCAATAATTACATTTGCTAGGGTCCACCAATGATTAAGTAGTTGTGCGAATATTCCTAACAAAAAGAATATTCCCAGACCAAACTAATATTTTATAACAACTTGCATACTTTTGCAAAATTTATAAATATTACCCACAACTATAACATTATATCAAATTTATTCCATAATATTCAAAAATAATATTTATAGAAAAATTCATCTTTATTTATAAAAGTGAGGGTCTTACAACCTCCCTTCTTATGAAATTTAGCCCTCGAAATTAGGGTACGATACTGGTATGTCGAAGAGGTAAGGATACCTTGATTTTATTTGATTCTAACTCCCAAGTCATTTCTCAACATCGTGGTTCCTCCACAAAACTTTGACTTGAGGTATAACCTCGGAGCGTAGAATATGTTCCTTCTTATCCAAAATTTGAATAGGAACCTCTTCATACGTCAAATCTTCCGCTTATTTAAATGGGTTCTAACTCAATAATATGGTTCGGGTCTTTCACATATTTACGTAACATAGATATGTGAAAAACGTTATGAACACGTAGACATATTTCAAGCAGAAAGCGAGTCTATAGGCCACGATTCCTACTCGATCGAGGATTAAAAATGGACCGATGAATCGAGGATTAAGTTTTCCTCTCTTTCCAAATCTTGTAACTTCTTTCCATGGAGCAACTCTTAACAACACATGATCTCCTATATCGAATTCCACGTCCTTTCGATGAAGATCAGCATAACTCTTTTGTCGATTTT
This sequence comes from Panax quinquefolius, assembly GCA_020205615.1. Classification (NCBI taxonomy): domain Eukaryota; kingdom Viridiplantae; phylum Streptophyta; class Magnoliopsida; order Apiales; family Araliaceae; genus Panax; species Panax quinquefolius. The sequence goes on from CM035152.1 coordinate 148,832,813, forward strand.
GTGAGGTTTTTATATGTTATCGGATCGTTTGAATCTTTTTACGTAATCACACGTATCAACTCCCGGTCCCAACAACGTTGCTTCACCCACCTCATCCCAAAGATCTTTCGAGAAACGACACTTTCTTCCATACAATGCTTGAATGGAGCCATGCCAATACTTGCTTGATAAGCTGTTGTTGTAGGAAAACTCCACCAATGGTAAGAACTTGTCCCAACTCCCTTGAAATCAAGGACACAGAGTCTTAATAGATCTTCAAGAGTTTGAATAGTCCTCTCGGTCGTCCGGGTCAAATCTCGAGGATGATATGCCGAAGCTAAATCGTAAGTCTGTGCCCATAGCTTTTTGCAAACTAACCCAAAATCGTGAAGTGAATCTTGGGTCTCGATCAAAACTATGGATCTAAGCATACCATGCGATCTTACAATCTCGTTTATGTACAAACGAAGCAAGACGTTCAAGTGTATAAGTTTCTCGTATCGGTAAGAAATGAGCGGACTTGGTCAATCTATCAACAATGACCCAAATCGCATCAATGCCTTGAGAAACCTTAGGAAGGCCCCAGAACGAAATCCATGGTAATGTGCTCCACTTCCATTCGGAATTTCAAGTGGTTGCAATGGACCTTTTGGTACTTGATGCTCCGCTTTAACTCGTTGACAAGTTAGACACCTTGAGATAAAGCAGTAGCTTATCTCTCTCTTCATATTGCTCCACCAAAATGTATAGCCGAATATCATGATACATTTTGGTACTCCTGAGATGGATTGCAAATGGTGTGTTGTGCGCCTCCATCATGATATTATACTTTAAATCGTGGTCGTTAGGAACACAAAGTCCGGAGTTGACTCAAGTATTCCTTCTTCATCGATTCTTGCTTCCTTAAGATAGCACCTTCTTGCACTTTCTTCCTCATACGATCACCTCGTGTGCGTAGCTCGAAAGCAACTTTAACTTTATCGATTAAAGTCGGTTCTACTCAGATACTCGCTTATCATCACACGCGTCCCCGAGTCTTTAACTCTATCTCCATCCTTTGCAAGTCACACAAATGGGCTCTGCGTTGACAATATCGCACCTTTTCGTGCTTGCATATGATTTTCTACTCAATGCGCCGCCCTACCACGTTCGCTTTTCAGGATGGTATTGGATGGTATGATCATAATCTTTCAACAGATTCAAGCCAACGTCGTTGTCGCATGTTGAGTTCCTTTTGAGTGAAGAAATATTTGAGGCTTTTATGATCCGTAAAGATCTCCACTTTCTCCCCATACAAGTAATGCCTCCAAATTTTAAAGTGAAGACAACAATGTTGCTAACTCTAGATCATGAGTAGGATAATTCCTCTCATATTCTTTGAGTTGTCATGAGGCATAAAGCTATAACTTTTCCATGTTGCATAAGAACACATCCCAACCCTTTTGCTCAAGCATCACGTAGATGACAAATCCTCAAGAGCAGGATGGTATTGTCGAGCAGTCTTTGAAATAAGTTAACATCAACATGGTACTATGCAACTTACCAGCTAACTCATTATGAAGAAAGCATTAACTGCCTTGGCTTTCTTTACAATCCGTCCCCGCAACCGCATTTTGAAAAATTTACAAGTTCCCCTTCCCCACTTAATCTTCCTATTTAAAAGTATTATATATTTTATTCTTTTAAAATAGAAATTTCATAAATTACAATGAACTCACATTTTATGGGTACAAGACAACTCTTTATGTGACGCGACGACTTAGATTATCCTCCACCTTCCGTTCTTTGCCCTCATTGCGGTATTAATTGTCCGCTCTAGACCTTTGGAACATCCAACAATCCTAATCTAAAGTTCTAGAATTGAACGGTTAATTAGTTGTTCAACTTTGCTCATTCATATATAGTTCATTGTAATTTATTAGCTTTCTATTTTAAAAGGATAATAGTTGTAATACACTTAAGTATGAAGATTAAGTGGATAAAGAAAACTTATTAATGTCCCAAAAAGCGGTTACGGGGACGGATTATAAAGAAAGCCAAAGCAACTAATTATTTTTTCACAATGAGTTGGGTGATAAGTTGCATATTACCATGTTAATGCCAACTTAAGTTATTTCTACACTTTGCAACTACTGTCGAACAACCCTTTGCCATCTAAAATAAGACGGTTAACATATTTGGAAGTTAATGGAAGGATCATATATGTACTATACTTTGGAACTTAGAAACCCGTTTGACATCACTCATTAGGAGTGAATGTCAAATAGTCCCCGGTTTGGGACTGTTACTGGATGTTATGCGTGAGATCCCAAATTTTATGAAATGAAAGTATTCAATTTTTTTATAATTATAATTTTATTTAGTAAATGGTTAAATTGATAAAAGGTTAAAGTTAAGAGTGATATATGAAAATTTTTCAAAGTAAACAAGTTGCATAGTGGCACACGGTATTGTACAGTATCTTTGATTATTGATGCTTACGTGAGAAGTCACTCGGTTTTATTCAATTATTGTCACAATATTTTATATTATTAAATCAATAATTGAGATGACACGGTTATTTATATTATTATTTGCAATATTGATAATGTCTAAAAGTTCTGTCAAGGATAGGTTAGGCCATCTAATTGCGCGCCAATAGGGAGAAATCCTTATCGGAAAGCCCCCTCTTTCCTGAGAACGATCTGGTTGTTAATATTGTGAGTTATAATATTAATGATGAATGTTATTAAAAATTAAATTTGAGTTCAGAGTTGAATTTGGAGACGCGGACGTGATATTTGAGTCTGGAACGATGAAATTAGTAAAAATAGACTATAAACACAAAATTTACTGGGGTTGCCTTTTTGGTCAAAAAGTCAACAGTTGACTTTTTCAAAAAAAGTCAAACTTCAAATTTTCAAAAATGAAATTGTTGATAAAAATATTTTCATTTTGTTGGGATTGTTAGTGTTAGTGCAAATCGACAGTTATTTCGATAATAATTGATGTCTGGAGGTTATATTGATCAATCGGGTAATTAATCGGATAAATGAGCAATTAATTGCTATTAATTCACATGCTTATAACTATTTGTTCACATGTGTGTACTATTGATTCACATGCATGCACTATTAGGGGAGGTAGTGTAAGTTTGATAATACTTGTATGACTGAATTAAAAATGGAGGTATAGATGAAGGTATTATACGGTAACTATTTTTTTCATGTATAGAACTATTTGATCACATGTATGTACTATTGATTCACATGATGTACTATTAGGGGAGGTGGTTCAAGTTTGGTAATACTTGCAGGACTAAATTAAAAATGAAAAAAAAGATGAAGGTATTATACTATAATATTTTGAGCCCCAAAACGTGCAATTATTGAAACTATGTTTTCCTATAAATAGTAGCTCATTCTTCTTTCATTCTCTCCAATTCACTAAGACTCACAAGAGAAATTATAGAGAGAGAAGCTATAGAGAGAGACACTATAGAGAGAAAGAAGAGGAGAAGTCTGTTACTTCACTATTCCAGTATCCAGTCTTCTTCTGAGGTAAGGGGTATTATTTATTTCATATTCTGAAGAGATATTATTTTTCGTATTCGTATGAATATGAATATTTTTTTCATTCAATATTCGTAAGGAATATCATTTTCGTTCAATATTCATTGTCTTCGTTTAATATTCGTAAGGAATATTATTTTCGTTCAATATTCGTAAGGGATGTTATTTAATTCTTATTCGTAAGGGTTATTATTTCTTACTATTCATGAGTTACTATTTATGGGTTACTATTCACCCGGTTACTATTCACTCAAATATTATTCACTCGGGTATTCGGGACACTTTTCGTGCCGGAGTACTATTCACAAGTTGCTATTCACGAGTTACTATTCACCCAGTTATTATTCACTCGAATATTATTCACTCGGATATTTGGGGCACTTTTCATGCCGGGGTACTATTCACGAGATACTATTCCCGAAGTACTATTCATAGGGTACTATTCACCCGAAAAATATATTTCTTTTCTATCCAAATTATTTTTGATACGTGAATATTATTCTTGAATGTTACTCCACAATTGGTGATCATGTTGAAAATTTAGATATTCTTGAACTCTAGATAAATTGAATTATAAATATTTAATATTTATCCTTTATCTCATTTGATTGATTCTTTATATCATTGACATGATCCTTATGCTTATATTGCGTTAAAAGTCATATTTGGCCCGTAGTGCATAGATGGACTATTGGTTATTGGTTTTACAGTTGTATGTCTTTGGCCTGTAGTGCAAAAAAGAACTGTTGATTGATATCTTTGGTCGTAGTGCAAGATGAACTTTTGATTGATATCTTTGGCCCGTAGTGCAAAGATGGACATGTGTATGACATGATCATGACCACTGGTGATACTAACGAATACCCTTGGCCGTAGTGCATGGATAATTCGATGATATGATTGGCAAGATCATGAACATTAGTTAACAGTTGAATGTCTTTGGCCGTAGTGCACTGACAGGCAATTGATTGGTATGATCATGACCATTGGTTTTATAGTTGAATATCTTTGGCCCGTAGTGAAAAGGTAGACAGCTGATTGGTATGATTATTGTTATTACATTTGAATATCTTTAGCCTTTGGGGTAAGGATATTGAGTAAACGTTCTATTAAGCCTTTATAGCAAGGAGAAACTGTTGATTTACATGATTATAAATATGAATTGTAGATTTAACTATAATCTTTTGTGGTTCAGGTGAAGACAGGTGATGAGAGTTCTTTTTGTCTTGGGTATAACAAAGAACTATTGATGAGTATTACAGGAATGAAATATTAACGATGGACTTTTAATCTAGAGGAGATAGTAGACATTATGTTCTACTTGACTCTTCTAATGGATTGCTTATTCCGCTGCAGTTGTTGATCTAAAACTTGTTGTCTATTGTATTCTATCAATTGTTATACTGTTGAAGGCTAAGAATAATTTATTCCGCATTATCTTAGTCATAATATTTCTTATTGGGCTAGTTGAGCTCACCCTTTTCTTTCACTGTTCTCAGTTGGAAATGAGAATATAACTGGGACGAGTCGGGGAATGGAGTGATGGTCCGAGATGGTGGCTATAGTAGTCCTCACTATTTTTATAAAATAGTGTGATAATAATTCTAATGAGGACTCCATTGAGTGTGGATATTGTCTAGAAAGTAATATTTGTGTTGAAACTCTCAGCTATGTTTTGTCGTATTTTGCACGACAGTTGTATAATTAAGTTTTTATTTGATTTTTGTACCATGTATTTGGCGACTCAAGATGGGTGATGTATACCTATTTTGGGGGCATCACATTATGTCTCTCACTTAAATCGGTTCCAATACGAAACAATAATTTTTTTGGTTTTGAGAATTTTTCGGTTGTTATCTCTACATATTCTTCGAGTGCATACTTGGAATAAGTTATCTTAGTCTATTTCGTGTACTTGGAGACCATGGGGAGATGCTGCTGAAATTTTCTTAAAACAGATGAATCATGCTCAACGTGTTGGCACTAGTGAGGAGACGCATCCAGGAACATGATAAAAGCCTTACCCTTGTCCAATAGAGTGGAGACACTAGGAAAATATAATTCATGCATGGACCACATACACGAATATCTTGTACTGAATGTGTCTTTTGTCTAGTTAAAGATGTCAGCCGATCGGAGTTGGATGTACTGTAGGATACCCATTGATGGGAGGAGATTAGTCTTAGCCTATCGTGATGGGGTGTCTAACTTTTAGAACAAAGCAATAGAACATGCTGATGATTCAAACGGAAAAATGAGATGCTTGTGTGAGACCCCAGATTTTATCAATAAAGATTTAAATTTTGTTGAAATAATTTTTAATATTATGGTGTGAATTTGAGATAATATTATAGTTGTGGGTAGTATTTATAAATTTTGCAAAGTATGCAAGTGGTTATATTATATTCGATTGGTCGGGGAATATTCGGTTTAGCGAGGAATATTCGTACAACTACTCAATCATTGGTGGACCCTAATAATGTAATTATTCATTCGGATCGAGAAAACTTGAAAAAATATTTTATTGAAATAACGGCGGAAGTTTTACTGGTTGATCTTGTTGAACTACTCGGTAGTAAAAGTACAAGAATGTCGTGTGGTTGCGTAAGAAAGCACACGGTATTGATTATCGATGCCGATGTGAAGAAGTCACCGGTTTGATTCCATTATCATTCGATTAATAATATGAATTATTATAGCGATAATGACGTTTTGTTTTATTCAGATTATTAACGTAATAAAAATGAAACATCTTTTTATATAAAATGTAATACTTTATTAAAGTTATTCTATAAATAGAATATATTATATTTTATTATGCATAGTGTTGTATAGTGTGTTTTGCATAGTAGTGTTGATATAGTGTTTGCATAGTAAAATATTTTTATATAAATGGAATATATGATATTTTATTTAAAAGATTTTGCTTTAAATATGGACCGTCCGATTAAAGTAAATCAACTGACTGATTCATGGATTAATTACTATGCATTCTATTTTCCTATAAATGAAGCTCATTCCTTCATTATTTTCATTATTTTAGAGAGAGAAATTTCTTATAGAGAAAATTATAGAGAGAAAGAAGAAGAACTTACTTCACTACTTTATATCCATTCAGTGGATATTATTTGTCATTCGTAAGGGGAATATTCTTTCTTATTCATGAAGAGAACTTCGTTATTCCATTATTATTACATTGAATAACTCGTAAAAGTGGCATACCCTATACATAACCCAGATACGCCAGATACCCTATACTTGATGAAATTCTTATATTATTCCATTCTTATTTATTCATTGGAATAACTTTTGTATCTGTGAATCCCCTATACTTGGTGATCTTCTTACGTTATTCCATTCTTTATTATTCATTTGGAATATCCTCGCATCGTGTGTTTTACACCGGACCGGTTCCATTGTTTATTATTCGCATTTATTATTCTTTGGAATATCTGCTGCATGTGTTTTACAGGATTCGGTTCCATTGTTTATTATTCAAGATTTATTATTTCGTTGGATCATCCTGCCGGTGTGAATTTCACGACTGGTTCCGTTATTATTATTACATTGAATAACACGTCATACATCAAATACCGCACGCACGGTGATTTCTTTTGTTATTCCATTCTTTATTATACCCAGTTAAGTTAAAACTTTGACTTCTATACTCCATGAAATTAGTAGAATATCCTCGATATTTGCGTTTCATCCAAAGATCCTTTCATAGAAATATTCTTCTCAAAGATTCTTGAATTTTACTCTACAAAGCATAAGAATGTTGTCGACAGATTTGGATGTTATTGGTTCCTAGATAAATTAATTCTTGAACTTGTTTTATTGAATTATTATGACATTGTCATCATCCTCATGTTATATTATGTTATCTTTGGCTTACGTGCATAGATGAACTTAGTATGATTATGACCGTGGATCATTCAGTATAATCATGGCTTGATATAAATGATGTGACAAAAGTCCTCGATGCTTTCTGTAATGCAAATGATGGATAGTTTTGGTATGATTATGACCCGGGGTGATTCGGTATAGTTATGACCATTGATAATTTGATGAAAATCCTTGACCGTGGTACGAGGATGATTAGATATTGTGGTTTATTCATTAAAGTTTGAGTCTCAAATTTATAACAAAGTGATGAAAAACCTTTTAAATCCTAAAAGATAATAGATTTTATTTTCTACTTGACTCTTTTAATGGATTGCTTATTCCAGCTAGATTAAACTTGTTATCTATTGTATTTTATCGGCTTGACATCTGTTGAAGGCTAACGATAATTTATTCTCGCATTATCTTAGTCATAATATTTCTTCATCGGGCTAGTTGAGCTCACCCTTTCTTTCTTTGTTCTCTTGTGAAATGAGAATATATTTGGGACGAGTCTGAGCGGAGTGATGGTCCGTAAGATAGCATTAGTAGTCCTCACTATTCGTGAAATAGTGTGATAATAGTCAGTAATGAGGACTCCTTGAGTATGGATATTGTTTAAATGACAATATTCCTATTAGAACTCTCGGTTTATGTATTGTCGTATGTTACACTACGGATGTATAATTAAGTTTGTATTTGAATTTATGTACCGTACGTAAGTGGCGACCCAAGATGGGTGACGTATATACCTAATTTTGGGGCGCCACAGTTGGTATCGAGCTTAGGGATATGATCCTGGTGAGATGTGAGATAAGAACTAGGAGGGAGAGGCGGGGAATTCCTTCGCTAAGTATGACCTACCTAAATTTATTTGGTATTTAATTGGTCGATCGGAGTATAGGGATAATATGTGATATGTTAATTAACCCTTGTTTTGCAGCGGTGTTTGAGAATGACATCCGAAAATCTTTGAGATAAGCAATGAAGCACATGAGAGTGTTGATTCAAATTTCAAACAAAAGGTAACGACCAACAATACGATAATAATCATCTTTGGTGGCGGCAACCATTATCGTAACAATGATAACCATCGTGGGGAAATTATCATGTTAAAAATGGTAACCACTTGATTGGTAATCACGGCAAAGATAATAAGTAGAAATTGCAAGAAGAGAAGGTCATTTAGCTCAATTTTGTTGTGCACCAAAGTCAAGTCTAGTTGGGACGGTGGCACCAAAGGTGGATATGGACAAAACAAAGTCGTTGGTTTTAAGAAGTGCATTTTTCATGACTTCTCAAAAGTAAGTAAACCGAACGGTTTAGCGGGTTAGTTAATTATAAATCATGAAGTCTATACCTTATAAGATATCTGGGTTCTACCCATTATTTTATCTCTCTTGCTTGCGTTCAACGTTTAAATTTGACTCAGGAGAAGTTAGACTTTGACTTATTGGTTGAAACTTCGTTAGTAGGAGCCTTCATTATCGCTTACTATTTTTAAATCTTGTTTGATTCAAATAAACATTTTCACGTTACTGTCGATCTTATCTTTTGAAAATATTTGCCTTTGATGTGATTTTAGGAATCAATTGGTTAACTACTCATCATGCTTTTCGTAAGGTTGTTAGCTTTTTATATTCATAACCAACTTGTTGTGCGAATTCAAGTAACCAAACTACTAAAGTCAATTATTGTCATATCAAGCCATAAGTAAAGAGCCCCGAACCTTTCGTTGTTGACTTTTTGTGTGGAATGCTTAGAAGCCGGACTTTCTCTCAGAGGCGACATCGTGAATGAAGATGGTAAGGTTATAGGTATCATTGTGAGGTTATCTAGGTTAAGGGATAGTGGTTACAGTTGGTATCAATGTGACGTATTATCCAAGTCTTGGATGAGAGTCACAGATTTTTTGAATGATATTTCTATTATTAATAAATTTCTGGCGTATTCTTGAAGACTTCTTAGCCTACTTAGAGCGTGAAATCGAATTTTTGTATTGACCCCAAAGACAAAACCCATTTCTTAAACCCTCAAATATTTCTTCAACTAAAATGAACAGATTTACTGGTTTATGATGAAAGTCATAATAAAAGCATTGGACTAATGAAAATCATGGGTATTCGTGGTATTAGTAAGTGTTATGATGAGTTATGTTGGTTAGTATGTGAAAACATGAAAGTTTCTTAGAAATCACAAAGAGTTGAAAATCAGATTTTGGTGAAAAACGTAACAAGAAATTCAATTGACCAAATCTCTTATTATATTTTGAATTTTTGAGTGTGGTCAAGTCCTAGAGTTAGATCTATGAGTTACCTAACTAATCCAAGTAGAATTACTAGAAAAGGTATTATAGATTTTTGTGTGGACTGATTTTAGCAAAGGAGTGCAAAGTGCAAAAAAAAAGAAAAAGCTGCCGCCATGATTTTAGAGGGGCTGTTTCGCCACTTAAATTATGAGAAAAATTCTGGCCTTATGGGACATGAAGGTATATGGTATAAAGTACCTCCTGTCCAAAAATGAGCTCATTCTAACTTAAAATGAGCAAGTTATGACTATTTCAATATTTAGGTTTTTCCGATTTAAAAACGCTATAATAGGAGTTCTATAACTCTGATGACCATGAAATTTAAAATGGAAGCTCACATTAACATGTGTAAGGTCCTGCCAAGGTTTGGGAATTTTGGAGTTAAACTTGAGGTAGCTAATTTCTTGAGGAATTAATTAGAAATTAATTTTTGAAAAATAGTAAATGAATTTTAAAATTCGAGAAAAATATATTTTCATTATGGGACTATATTATGCTAAATCCCAGAAAAGAAATATTTTTGGGACTGATTTAGTATTTTCATGAAAATAGTTTAGTTACTGAACATATGAGTTAAATATGTTATGTGAAAAACAAAGTTGAAAATAGGATTTTATGCTAGAGAAACCTATATAGAGTATATGCATATTTTTTTTGAGGATTTGATAATTGGTGATGATATCTTATGAGTATGGCATTTTGAATGATTAAATGCATTATATGGTAAAGCGTAAACAATTGAGATAAATTGTTTATAAATTTAAGAAGTGATTAAAATATTGTTATAATATTAATGATATTAGATTATGAGATTATTAAGTGATTGATAACATGGGGATATTCTTGAATCTGGATAAATTATAAATGTTTAATATTTATCCTTTATCTCATTTGATTGATTCTTTATATCATTATCCTCATGCTTATATTATGTTGAAAGTCATCCGTGGCTTTGTAGTGCGTAGATGGACTTGGTATGTATGATTATGACCAGGTGGATTGTTAAGTATAATCATAACCGTAATTGAAAACACGATTATCTTCGTCAGTAGTGTATGGATAATTTGTGGTCGTGATACTAATGAATATACGATTATCTTTGGCGTAGTAGTCATGGATAATTTGTGGTCGTGATCTTAATGAATACATGATTATCTTTGGCAGTAGTAGTGTATGGATAATTTGTGGTCGTGATACTAATGAATACACGATTATCTTCGGTAGTAGTGCATGGATAATTTGTGGTCGTGATACTTAATGAATACACGATTATCTTTGGTAGTAGTGCATGGATAATTCGTGGTCGTGATCTTAATGAATATCCTTGGCCCGTAGTGCGTGGATGATTCGATGATATGGATTAATTATCGGTGAGTCTCAAAGAATGAAATATTAATTCATGGATGTGGTAAAAGTCATCTTTGGTAGTAGTGCATTGATAGACTTGGTATGATTATGACCAAGGATTATCTTAAGATAATCGTGGATCAGATTAAAAACACGAATATCCTTGGCCGTTGGTGCATAGATAATTCGTGGTCGTGATACTATTAAGTCGCTGCGTCAAAGATTATTGATTTTGATTGTATATCTTTTGCTTTGTAGTGCAAAGATGAATTGTTAATGAATATCTTTGGCCGGATTGCAAAGATGAATTTAATGTTTTCAACGATAAAGGTATTCAAGGTATCCTCACCTCTTTATCATACCAGTATCGCACCCTAATTTCGAGGGGCGAAATTCCATAAGGAGGGAGATTGTGAGACCCCAGATTTTATCAATAAAGATTTAAATTTTGTCGAAATAATTTTTAATATTATGGTGTGAATTTGAGATAATATTATAGTTGTGGGTAGTATTTATAAATTTTGCAAAGTATGCAAGTGGTTATATTATATTCGATTGGTGGAAATATTCGGTTTAGCGCAGGAATATTCGTACATAACTACTCAATCATTGGTGGACCCCATAATGTAATTATTGTCGGATTGAGAAAACGACAAAAATATTTTATTGAAATAACGGCGGAAGTTTTACCTTGTTAATCTTGTTGAACTACTTTCGGTAGTAAAAATGCGAATGTCGTGTGGTTGCATAGTAGAAGACACGGTATTGATTATTGATGCTTATGTGAGAAGTCACTCGGTTTGATTCCATTATTATCGATTAATAATATGAATTATTATAGCGATAATGACGTTTTGTTTTATTCAGTATTATTAACGTAATAAAGCGAAACATCTTTTATATAAAAATGAATACTTTATTAAAGTTATTACATAAATAGAATATATTATATTTTATTATGCATAATGTTGTATAGTGTTTTGCATAGTGTTGCATAGTGTTTGCATAGTAAAATGTTTTTATATAAATAGAATATATGATATTTTATTTAAAAGATTTTGCTTTAAATATGGACCGTCGATTAAAGTAAATCAATCTGGACTGCTCATGGATTAATTACTATGCATTCTATTTTCCTATAAATAAGCTCATTCCTTCATTATTTTCTTATTTAATTCTTTGAAACTCTAGAGAGAGAAATTATAGAGAGTTTACAGAGAGAAAATCTATAGAGAGAAAGAAGAAGAGTATTCGGTACTTCACTACTTTGATATCCAAAGTGTCTTTTTTTACGGTAAGGGATATTATTTGTTGTACGTAAAGGGTGTTATTCTTTCTTATTCATGAAGAGAACTTACATTATTCCATTCATTATTATTACGTTGGAATAACTTTTGTAAAAGTGGCATACCCTATACATAACCTTGTATACATGCAGATACCCTATACTTGGTGAAATTCTTATATTATTCCATTCTTATTTATTACATTGGAATAACTTTGTATACGGAATCCCCTATACTTGGTGATCTTCTTTCGTTATTCCATTCTTTATTATTCATTTGGAATATCCATGCTCGTGTGTTTTACACAGGACTGGTTCCATTGTTTATTATTCGCATTTATTATTACGTTGGATATATCACATACGTGTGTTTTAATTGGGATTGGTTCCATTGTTTATTATTCAGTATTTATTATTACGTTGGATCATCCCGCTTGTGTGAATTTCACACGATTCGGTTAGATTATTATTATTCATTGGAATAACTTTTGTCATGTCGGTAATCTTGCATGCATGGTGATTTCTTTTGTTATTCCATTCTTTATTATACCCGGTTGGTTAAAACTTTGACTTCTATACTCCATGAAATTAGTAGAATATCCTTGATATTTGCGTTTCATCCAAAGATCCTTTCATAGAAATATTCTTCTCAAAAGATTCTTGAATTTTACTCTACAAAGCAAAGAATATTGTGACAGTTTGGATGTTATTGGTTCTAGATAAATTAATTCTTGAACTTGTTTTATTGAATTATTATGACATTGTCATCATCCTCATGTTATATTATGTTATCTTTGGCTTACGTGCATAGATGAACTTAGTATGATTATGACCGAGGATCATTCGGTATAATCATGGCTTGATATAAATGATGTGACAAAAGTCCTCGGTGGCTGTAATGCAAAATGATGGATAGTTTTGGTATGATTATGACCGGGGTGATTCGGTATAGTCGTGACCATTGATAATTTGATGAAAATCCTTGGCCATCGTGGTATGCGTGGATGATTAGATATTGTGGTTTATTCATTAAAAGTCGAGTCTAAACTATAATAATGATGATGAAAAACCTTTTAAATCCTAAAAGATAGTAGATTTTATTTTCTACTTGACTCTTTTAATGGATTGCTTATTAAAACTTGATTAAACTTGTTGTCTATTGTATTTTATCGGTTTGACATTTGTTGAAGGCTAACGATAATTTATTTCGCATTATCTTAGTCATAATATTTCTTCTTGGGCTAGTTGAGCTCACCCTTTCTTTCACCGTTTTCTTCTCTTGAAATGAGAATATATTTGGGACGAGTCTGGGGAGCGGAGTGATGGTCCGGAAGATAGCATTAGTAGTCCTCACTATTCTGTGAAATAGTGTGATAATAGTTGTAATGAGGACTCCTTGAGTATGGATATTGTTTAAATGACAATATTCCTATTAGAACTCTCAGTTTATGTATTGTCGTATGTTACACGACAGATGTATAATTAAGTTTGTATTTGAATTTATGTACCATGTAAGTGGCGACCCAAGATGGGTGACGTATACCTAATTTTGGGGACGTCACAGCTTGTGTGTCAAGTGTAAAAACCTGATCTGGAAGAAAGCCGACGAGATTAAATTCAACTTATTTTCCCGTGGGTTTGTGGATGGTTACTTCGTATGGATTCATCACGGAAAATCAACTGAGTTGAGAGAAATGATCGACAGTACTATATACCAACCAATTCAATGGGATTCATATGCCGATAACTATATTTTTGTGGAGATTTTGGTTGATGTTTATTGCCCTACCAATATTGATTGGGCTGAAAATGAGCATTTGTCAAGTAGTGCTCAACAAGTGCCAAATGATACAGCTACTGCCTTTTAGACTGCTATCTGAATCGGGGTAATGTTGTATCCTATAAATGATAAACACACCAGGCTATATGCAGTGACTAAGCTCTTAAATTTCAAGAATGAACACGACATTAGTGAGAGGGGTTTCAATGATTTGCTTGCTCTTATCAACGAGTTCTTACCCAATGATCATAATCTGCCCGCGAATTATTACAACATGAATGTCTACGTAGTCATTGAGGATGATAACAATGATGAAACTGATATCAAAATTAATGATGAGGAAGATACAGAATCCAAGAATGATATCGATGTGGAATCTGACGGGTTTAATGACGTACGTAATCTAAAGTTATTTCAAATTAGTAAATAATGCAAGAGTAATATACATATTAATATATTTAAATAATTTAAATTCAAATTCATATGCATTATTTTGCTTATTCCAGTAACATATTTATGGTTAGACATAGCGGTGGAAGTCGTCGCGGTGGTAGGCGATCCGAATCTAGAAACGCTAGCCATGATGGAGGCTCGTCTTCAGGAGATAATAAGTTGTCTGACATAGGATTTAAATATGTCTCAACCTGTATTAGTTTGTGTTTATTGACTAGGTTTTTTTAATAAATACTGAGATATGCTCATTCGATTTACACCAGGGGACTAACCTCAGTATCTTTGGTTCACGCGTTGACTCCACTTATAGTCTCGATGGATGTCGATGCGGACGAAGAAGTGTTAATCCATCGTTGTAGTAACACTTTTAAATTATATAATTTATTGCATGACAGAATTAACGTAACACATATTGATATAATTTTACTATAGTATACCAGTCCCGGTCGCTAAACATACCTTACACGCGATCTGCCTAACGCACCTCCCGACCGGGTACATGCGCTTTAGCCAGTACACACGGTATGATGCCTCCTTTATGCATACTGTGTTACGTGTCACGTAAGTTAATAAGTTTATATTAGTCGGTTATATATTATAGTACATAGTTGAGTGGCGAGATGCTTTGGATGGTGGTTACCTTCCTAGAGCAGGCTTTTCGTCAGGCCCCGCCTATTCAGGTATTTTGTATGTTATTTTATTTTCATTTAACAGTCTCTCTTTAATTCTCAGATATATACGAACTAATGATTTTTATTTTTAATTCTATCAATAGGGTGGCGATGGCGATGGCAACAACGACCTGAGGGATGATGACGCTGAATTTCATACACTAGAGCAGTATCGTTTATTCATTAAATTGTATATCATTTGTACATATTGTAGTCTAGTTGATTCTGTACAAGTTTTGTAAATCACATTGTATATAACTTATGAATCATTAGCTTATATTTATAATTGTTGATGAGTTAGTAGATCATTTGTAATTGTTACCTTATATATGCAATTTTTAGCTTAGTTATGTTGTTGATGATTGAATAATACATCTTTTTAGGGTTATGTTGAATGTGAAATATATTATTGTCTGTATGTGTTAGGATAAAGCAGGTTACAAGTACAACAACGAGTTTTAAACCTGAAAAATTGCAATTTAAAAAAATAAATTAAAAAATATGATTATTCTCGACAGAATAAGGTATTTTCGACGAATATTCCGTCGAATTTAATGTTTTAATAGTTTTAAAAAATCATATTGTCTATCGAAAAAATATTAGTTTTGAGGGAATTTCGGTCAAAATTAGTGTTTAAATAGTTTTTTTTAAAAAATGTAATTTCCATCGGAAATGTCGTATTTTCGTCAAAACTAAGCTTCGCTTATATTCGACGATTTAATTTCTTCGTAAATTTTTCGTCGCAGTTATCTAATATCCGACGAATTTTTAGTCGGATTTAATTTAATTGAAGATATGTGTTTTTCGACGAAACTTTCGAAGAACCTTATCTCCTTCGTGTATATATATGACTGAATTTCCAACGGAATATTCCCTCGAAAATAAGCTAAGTCCGACGGAATATGCTTATTTTTGACAGAATATTATGTCAAAATTAAGACTTTTTCTTGTAATGATACTAATACATATAAGTAATGTTAGGAATTTTAATTTTTTTGTTTTAAATTTGTCTCAAATTTTGTGACTTTGTATAAGAAAATAAATACTTTATGACATATATATAATAAATATAAAAAATTAAAAATTTTAACATTACACAATAGATATGATTGGAATTTGAGACTTAGGGGGTGTGATAAAAATAGAATGAATCTGAATTTGAATATAATTGACATGTTTAAAATATCTGAATAACAGATTCTTATTATTTACCCCTCTGAAAAAATTTAAAATTGTTGTGAATTTATTTATTATTACTTAATATAATATAATAGTTAATATTGTAAAAAAAATTATTTAGCCATAAAAATAGGACTTAGTCATTCAGCCCAAATCGTTTGAGCCATTCAAACGATTTTTTTTTCCGAAACAAACTCACTACATGACTGAATCGATCAGCCATTTAGTACTAATCAAATATCCCCTTACCATTCCCAAAGGTTTGAAATGAATAGACCTGGCAAAGATGACCCAGGCCCGCGGGCCGGGAAGGCCCGCCCACTACGGGCTGGGCTATGGGCTACATTTTTTTAGCACACTAAAATCTGGGCCTTTTTGGCACTTTACGGCAAATGCCTACATTGACCTATTTTTTTTTTTTAATAAAATGTTGCTACTTGTGGGTTATGAGGCTTGAACACAATACTTGTAAGTAAATAAATAAGAGTTCAAACCAACTGAGCAACAACTGTTTATTTTTAATGCAATCTTCAATATAAAAATATATTTTTATACAAAAATATCATATGCTAATACGGTATTTAACTATTATAGTTGTAGTAAATAATAATTGTAGTTTGAAATTTCTTAATTGATGTGGCTGTTAATAAGTCCCATAAAACAAGCTAATTGATTAAATAATAAGATATTGGGTAATGCCTAAAATCATGTCATGCAAATCTTCTAAAAATCAATTTAAATATTCAAAGTGCTAAAATCTTGGCATCTCCAAGTTCCAACCGTGTAAATTTTGGAAATTAATTAGATATCTCTTGGAACAATATTTGTGGAGTCATGAATGTATTTTTAAAAGTTAAATAAATTATATTAATTTTAAAGTATAATTTTAAAAAATCAAATTTGATTATATACTTTGAAAGTAATTTATAATACTATTAAAATTTTAATTGATTGAGATATGTAGTTAATGTAGGTAATTAGAATTATTGTTTATTATAAATTATTTTATTATTTTTAATATTTATTATTATTACTATTTTTTGTGTAGCAAGATTTTGTGTAAAAAAAAATAGAGAAAGAAGCTTGCAAGCCGGGTCGGCCCAACCCAGACCACGGACCTCACTTTAGCAGTCCGCCAAAATCCGAGCCATTTTGATACGATCTGTCGTTGGCCCGACCCGACCCGTCCGGCCCGTTTGCCAACTCTAGAAATGAAAGTGGTCTTTTACCTAAACTACAACTTTATTTTTATTTTTCCACAAAGAATATTAATACAAACAAATAGATCATCAGAATCGAGAATCGAGAATCGAGAATCGAGAATCGAGAATCATTCCATCCTTCATTACAAACACAAGAGGAGATAATTAAACAAGATAAAGAGAACCAAAAGATCATATAGTATAACACTCAATTTGCAAGTTGGACTACAAAGTGAAATATATAATTATGCAAGATCTAGTATGCTAGCTAGCCAGCTACCATTTGCTATGATTATCTCGCAGAATATATATATATATATATATATATAGAGTTCGGTTCTAGTCCGGACTCCCGGATTTTAGTACTGTCCAGACTATTTTTTTTTATTTTATTTTTAGCTTTTTTTTAAACAACTAAAAAAAAAAATTAATATTTTATGAAACTGAAATTTTTTCATAATACAGTGTTTTGTGTGTGATTTGAATACATATAACAAAACACACTCAAAACACTGTATGATGGAAAAATTCCAGTTCCATAAAATATTAAAAAAAAATTTAGTTTAAAAAAAAGCAAAAAAAAAAATGGGTTCAGTATTTTAATCGGTCAAAGTCAGGAGTCCTGATCCTCTCTCTCTCTCTCTCTCTCTCTCTCTCTATATATATATATATATATATATATATATATATATAGCTGTGTAGTATATAGTCGGTTATAACGATGATTTTTTTGGCTATAACGACGGTATAGCCTATAAAACCGCCGTCATAACAGACTGTGTACTATATATATATATATATGAACTTTTTAAAACTAAATATTGTTAAGCTTGATTATATTAAGAAAAAATTACTAATATTATTGAAGTCTTAGCATTTGAAATAAGACTCAAACAACCAAATGAAGAATGTAATTTAAGACTTCTTCCAACAAAGGGTACAAAAATTTAAGAAGATTGAGGTAATCTAACTAACAATTTATTTCCTCCTTTACGTGAAATGTGTTTCTCCTTTATTTGAAGTTTGTTTATGAGTTTATTTCGTACTCCTCTATATGAATTGAGTTGAAGATTGATTGGTTCTTGATATTTTAATAGTGATGATATACTTCATTATGAGATTAAATAGTACTCTTCAAAAGTAGGAATTCCAGAAAAAAAAAAAAAAAAGAAGAAAAAAAGGGCATCTTAAGATTAATTATATAAAAACTTTAATGCCAAAATATCAACTTTATAACGCTTTTAAATTGCTTATAATTTTTTAAAAATTTAGTCGAACACATTATGGTAAAATTTAGTCGCTCAAAAGACGAAGTAAGAATTTAAAATCTTATAAGTGAATTGAAGTATGAAACTAAGACCTAAATATATAGTGCCTCATGTTAATACATCATTGATAATTGGAAATTCTTAACCTGATTTTAACATTGCACATTCTTAAAAAAATTAATCAATTCCATATTGTTTAAAGCAGTGAATTATACATAAGAATAAAAGAAAGATGGAAGTGAAGGCAAACAGAAAGAATTCTAGTTATATTAAGGTAGGTAGGTTACTAACCTAGTATACCAAGATACTTTTTTGAAGCCACATTTTTTAGGGTACAATAAATTCTCAAAATGAAATCAAGTATATAATCACTGTTAGAATATT
The DNA here is from genome assembly GCA_020205615.1 of Panax quinquefolius. Taxonomy (NCBI): domain Eukaryota; kingdom Viridiplantae; phylum Streptophyta; class Magnoliopsida; order Apiales; family Araliaceae; genus Panax; species Panax quinquefolius. Next base: position 148,852,102 of record CM035152.1, read on the forward strand.
AATAATTAATTAAGTTTCACATAAAGAAAAAATACATTTTATATTAAGAGTTCTACTATATATTGCAATATATTTATGCCGGATTATAATTACGAAACTTAAATTGGTAGGAATTATAGGAGACCCCCACTTATTCGGGATCCGGTTAGGATAAAGTTTATTCTTTGATAAGTTGGTCAATCGACTAATATAATGGCGATACATAGAGTTTCGCATGCGTGTCAGCACTCTATTGGTCAATTGACCAACTTACTCAAAAATGAACTTCATGCTAACCACTTATCTACGTAACTTGCAACAAAAAACTCAGACATAAATATTCACAATATATCATTATCCTTACATAAAAGAAGATATAAACTCATAAAATTGAATTTGAAACCTAAGGTTGTTTTAACTATTAGGCTACCACTGTTTGAATAGACTTAATTAACATCAAAAGTTGATGAATAATTATTATAGGAAAATCTTAAGTAGGGTTCAATCAGATAATGAAAGCTTAAGGTAGGACTAAAATGGGTATAAAAAAAAAATATATATATATATATATATATATATATATATATATATATATATATCGTAACAATTAAGGAACCGAGAACCCTAGTAAGTATGGTGGATCTGCAAGCGCACAGGGGATGTCAATTCGCTCCCCCAACTTGAAAAATTAAATATATACTTGTAAAAGACGCAATATAATCAAAACCTGAACACCATAAATATTTAATTTTCCATTCTTAGATACTGCTTTATTACTTATTCTCTTGCCCTCTGTGGAAGTGAGCTGCTGAGTCAGTAAAGTAATAAAGAATATTAATTAGGGTTCGCACCAGATACCTTAAGGGATATACCCTAATTTTATATAATGCTTTTATTTTTGATAAAATTCAGCCATACGAATAAAAATAATATACAAAAATATTAAAGAATATAAATATTTATTTAATTTGAGATTCTTGTAGAGCACCATTATTTTAAACGCGTAAAATATTTAAATTTACATCCTCACCAAAATACATTACAATATAATATAAAATTTTAGATACATGCTCTCATACTTTTTTATATTCTTTACATATGTAAAGTTGGATTTATCTTAAAAAAAATTCATATAATGTAAGAAAGAGATCAATATAATTGGCAAACTAGGCTGTAACTACTTGTCCGCTAATTAAATTGTTTGGCGAAACTTTTTATTTATTCTTTTACAAAATAATTTGATGAACGTTAGCACATCCTCTATGAATCATACCCCTGGACATTATATCCCACTAGTGTATTTATTATTTTTTACTATTAATTAATTAATTTTAATGTAATATATATTTGGTAGCTAAGATTGCGATCGATAACTGTTGTAGTTACCCCATATCTCTCTTCCTCTCCTGACAAATCTTTAGGAACCAACCAATCCTTATATCCCGTATTCAATACTCATCATCCCTTCCCTTCTCTGATCTCTCTCTCTATAAATTTATTTATATATACCCTCTACACCCCCATCACTCTTCATAACATGATCCCTTTCTTATTTTTCTCCTCCTCATTTCATGCTAAATTTCTTCTTCATATTCGTTGCCATTCACCCCTTTAATGTTTTCTCTCTTGTTCCTTTACCTTTCTTTCCTGTGTCATGTCTTTTAGGGTTAGGGTTTCCTCCTTATTATGTTGAGATCATGAACATAAAGATCTGAAGAAGATAATAGCTAGCTAGCTAGCTAATTAACAGCCAGTTTTTGCAGATGGAGCATCAGCAAGATTCACATAAACTTTATTTTATCTAGGGCTCCGTGGGGGGTGGGTTGAGGAACTCTATTTTAGTGGTCCCTTCCTCACTTCACTTCCCTGGCCCTTTTAGTAATTGTTGTGAGAATCTTGATGATGCTGCAGCGGCAATTAATGGCTTTTTTCCCTTTTCTTTTTTTGTTCTAATGTACTCTTGTAAAATAATCTTTAGAGATCAATTGTTTGCAACTTTTTATTATTCTTAATTAATATGTACATAGATCATGAGCAAAAACACATTCTTGATACTGCTGCTTTTGTTGTCTGTACTAAAATTACGTTCTTTACGTCCTATTTCATGGTTATATTTTTGTAATAGTTTTTTTATAAAAAAAAATTCAAAATATAAGGATCACGTGGAGTGTTTCGTTGGTTTCTGTCAAAGATCCAATTGGTAATAGTATGTTTTAATGTATAATCTGTGTATTTTCTGAACTTTATATTTGTTTTCAGGTATGAGGAGCTTTGTGTGGTTTGTTTCTCTGAATATCCCACTGACTGATAGGGTATCTATGTCTGTCCTTCAAAGGAACTCATGTATATACTATTAATTATAACTAAATATTATGGGCTACTTTCACTTCACGGTCACTTGGAGTTCTCAGGTTATGTTCTCTTTCTCTCTCCCTCTCTCCCTATATATATATATATATATATATATATATATATATATATATATATATCTCATCTACATATCATCAGTCTCAAGATCTCATGACTAGGTTGTGCTAGATTTTGATGTTATATATTTTCCACCTGATGTGTTACAGAATGTGTAAACAGCTAGGATACACAATCCTTTTGGGACAGTCATCCTTATAACTTATGGGTCATTTGTTTTGTCTTCTATTATCAGTTTGTGCTTCTCTGGGAGTCCTGTTGTATTTGGACTATTTCTCAGATTTGATACTTACATTTGTTCAACTTTTGATTGGGTTTTATGATTTGGAAGAACTCTTTGGTTTCCTTTACTTCTTACTTTTCTTTACATTATTTTGGATGTAGATCTTGTATTCTTATATAAAAGAATTAAAATTTGTTTGACCAGATTGGTGGTTTATGATGCTCTTAAATTCTCTTGAAATATTTAGGGTTTGTATAACTGTTCCCTATTATAAGTAAGTGGAAATAATACAGAGTATACATGAATTTCTCACATATTGTATATATTGTTATACATATGAGTTTAACGCATATAATGGCCAACATCAATTAATATTTTCACGAACTTTTACATTTTAAACTTCTCCTCCATTCTTTTATATATATGGGTTTCCTTCTTTTTATTTAAAGAGGATAATAGTATGAGAGGAATGCCAAAAAGAGATTTCTCCCCTCTTCTTTTTGTGTATCAAATAATATATTTACATATTTAATATTTAAGTATCATTCTGTTGTTATAAGATGTTTTTGGTTTTAATTTTTTTGTTTGTTGATTTCTCTTTAATCAGAAACCTTTATATGATTGTATCAAATAATGGATTTTTGTATTTGTTGAAGGAGATTAATTAATCTATCAATTCAATATTTCTGATCATTAATCTGCAATCAGATCTGCCTTCAAAATGTTGATCTTTCAGTTAATCTCCCAATGCTATCATTTGTTTTTGAAAATTATCTGTCTGACCCACTACTTGTCAGAAAATGTCACCAAGATATTTAAAAGATATATATATATATATATATATATATATATATATATATTATTTTGTTGTTTTATGTACTGTCTATATAGTTTTAACTCCTTTCTCGTACAAAACACAGTTTTGCAGATGTATATTTTTTCTGCACATGACTGCAGATTCATAGGCTCATGAAATTCTGCAGGTCCATTATACAGTTGAAGATCTTGCTATATATTTAGTTCAACAACTTCTTGTAGTTGAATTTGATCTTTATTTGTAAAGCTTTACTTTCTTATATATGGTCTAGCAACACCACTTTTTGCATGTTTTGATTTCTGATAAAAACTGATTATCCGTCTAATAATCAACCTTCATGATTATGTGTTTTCTTTTAGCAAAAACTATAATTACTCCATTCGTTAAGGTTTTTAAACGACTGCTAATTATTAAGTGTAATTTTATTTTTCATAGTAAATGGCATGTCAGTACTCAATCAATAAAATCTAAAAATAATGACATTTTACGTCATTTTATTATCAAAAAATAAAAATATTAATTTAATTCTAAATCAATAGAAAAGATTTATTTTTTAATTCTATTTTTTTTTATGAATGTTTTAGGTTTAGTTGGTTGCATATGGTCTAGCGCTGCTGTGTGTATATTGAACCCATTAGATCATTTCAAACTATAAACTTTTATAAAGAATAAAAGTTCTACGTAAATGGTTTCCGAATTATGTTTTAAATGGGAGTGGTTTCATGATAAATTTATTTTATATTCATATTCAATAGGGTGATGACATGTAGGTGAAGAGCACCCTCTCGTGTGTCAATACTATATTAATTATTTTTTATCTATTACTTCTTTCCTTCTTTTAATACTTTATTTGATTAATTAAAATGAGTATACAATCTCAATATTATTATTCAAAATTCAATAAAAAAAAGAAAGATAAATAATTTAGTATTTAATGTAGTAATAATATGGCAAACTAAGTTAACTATTGCCTCTTTTATAAACGAGGATAAAATGATAAAATTAATCATATTTAAATTATTATTTAATTGCTTAGTTTCTTACACATGATTGGTAATATACCATAAATATGCAAAAAAATAAAGTATGACAATTAATACTAATGGTATTATAGCCAAATTATTGAAAATAATAGATTATTTAAGGTAACTAACTTGGGACTACCTAAAATAGTATATCCCTTCGCCCAAGATTATAAATTTTTTATTATTATTTGAAATAGTCTCAAGTTAAATTTTTACTTACCTTCAATAATTTATTTATTTTTTACAATAATTAGTCTATAATACTCTTTGTACTAATTGGCGTATTTATATTCTCTATGTATATTTATGAAACATAACTAGTTATATGTAAAAAAATAATACAATTAAATTAGAATTTAAATATGAAAAATTTTGTTATTTTATCATCTTTCTTAATATTCACAAAAAAGTCATTAGTACTTTTATCCCAAGATGAATAGGGTAATAAAGACTTTTATCAAGAGAAGGAAATAATATATTGTGGACTGCCATTTTTAAGATATATATATTTATTTGAAATTTATTAATTATGAAGTATTAAAATTCAGACATTTAAACAATTTTAATGAAGTTGGATTTTCGTTGCTCGATTGACTTTTGAAAGGTACTCGATCCTTTTTATAAAATTTTAGATGATTTTATTTGTGTCAAATTATTTAATGTTTTATATAATTTATGAGAATTAATCATAATTTTTTCAAAATTTCCGATCATGAAAAAATGTTATGAGATGAGATTAATTAATACTATATAATTATTTTTTTAATTCTTGTGCACAACTCTATAACGTCATATATATTATGAAACGGGATGAGTAATTTGAGATAAATTACAATTCAAAGTTTGTGTATTAGCGTACAAATAGAGAAGCAATTAAGAGCTTGGTTAACGGAAGGACACAATAAAGCAAAAAAAAAAAATCACTATATATATATATATATATATATATATATATATATATATATATAAATGATTTTCCTAGAACTCGAATGAATCTCTTCTCATTTTTTGGATATTTAAGATTTACATAAAACAAATTTAGACACAATTTAACCTAATGACTGTCATCAATATTAAAATGCACTCCCTTTGTTCACTTTATAGGACAAAAAACTTTATTTTTGCTATGGATTTAAGAACTTTAATTAAAAATACATCTATGCGTTATATTTTTGTGTAATTTAAATGTAATAGAAAATATAACATAAATATATATTAAGAATAATTATTTACCAAAATATAACGGATACTATACATATATTTTTGACATCTGCAAAAAGAAATACTTCAAACTAATTTGTAAAATGAGGTAAAGGGATCAGTAGTCAATATTAATAAATAGTACAAAATCATTTCTCAACTCTAAAACTTAGGAAAAATTTAGGATAGAAACCTAAAATTTAGGAAAATAAATTATATTTTTATATTTTTATATTTTATTTCATTTCAAAAACTTTTTATCTATATTCTACTATCATATAATTATCTACTTACCACTACTCTTATTCTCATATTTTTTTAATTCTCAACACTAAAATTTAGGATTAAAACCAAAAATCTAAAAAAAAAATATTTTTTTCATCTTTTATTTCATTTCAAAAATATTTCTGTCAGAGCATTAATAACAGTTTCCCTAATTAACTCTTTATCCCCAATTTTAAAGAATATATCATTATTCAACAGTTTCCTTATCCTTATTTAACTCTCTATTTTAATCTTTATATAGGATTTTACTCCCTAGTGTGAGGGAATCAAAATACCGTTCCCTATATATAAAAAATGACATTTTACACCCTCATTTAAGTGGACAACTCATCAATCATACACATCTTGACATTTTTTTACTACTTCATTTTCAAATTATAAACTTAATATTGAATTTTTTTTTAAAATTAATTTCAAACGTATTCAAATTTAAAATTGATATAAATTTATTTAATTTATGTCAATATAATTATAAATATTATAAAAGTACTATTAATTATAAAATTTATTATTTTCAAAATTTAAATGAATCATATTAAATTTAAATTTAAAATATCACAAATTAACTTTTTAAAAGTTAATATTGATCTAATGTACATTTACAATTACAATCCATTCAATACTACTCCATAAATTACTTAAAATTTAAAATAAAATAAAATTTATTTCTTAGTGGAATATAATTGATAAATTATACTCTCTTTTATAAATTATAAGATTATTATTAATTTGATGTTTTGACTATTGGAACTTTTTAAATTTTAAATTTTATTATTTAAGTTAAAGAATAATATAAGGAACATGTTGGGTACACAGTGAAAAAATTAAATCCCTATTTTGCAAAATGACCCAATAACACTGTAGAATAGGGATAAAAATAAAAAAATTGTTGTGAATACTCTCAGTATTCTGCTATCATATAAATATCTACTTACACTACTCTTATTCTCATACATTTTTAAATTCTCAACCCTAAAATTTAAAAATAGTCCTTCAACACTAAAATTTAAGAATAAAAGTCTAAAATCTAGGAAAATAAATTATTTTTTTCGTCTTTTATTTTATTTCAAATTTATTTTATCTATATTCCACTATTATATAGTAATTATCTACGTACCACTATCTATTATTCTCATACCTTTTTTTTTAATTTAGTTAGTGTTCCTTTAAAACTCATATTCTTGATAACAATAGTATTTAATAAATTTATAATTCATATATATATATATATATATATGAGTAAAATATAACATAAAATGTATAAAAAATAAAATAATTTTATAACAAACATGGCACGGAACTTGAGCTAGTTAAAAACAAATATAGTTCAGTTTATTATATACTACAAACTTTCATATTCGTTATAAAAATAAAAAAATAAAAAATAAAAAATAAAAAAGAAGTAAAAATCACAAAGATAGTAATTATCCCTATTCCTAATTGAATACACTTGATAAAACAAGAGACTAATAAGAATTTAATGATTTTTTGGTTGGTACTAAATTTTGTCATGATTGATAATATATCGATTCAACTGATAATGTATGGGATGACCCACCAGAATTTTCAAGATCTCGAGACAGGGAATGAGGTTTTTTCAGTTGGATTTGACTGCATTAATTAAACACTGAGAATTTGGTGGGTAATTACCTCCTTCATATGACTAAATTATGTTGGTTTTTCTCCATAATAATTAAACCTTTTTTTTTTTGTTTAATTCAACCTTAATACTCCACACCATCATTTGGCGACCAAGAATATTTTCTTCAACTAGTAGAATTTCATTTATTCAAGCTTGTTATCATGTGTTGGTACGACTTTATATATATCTTTAATTAATAGGACAAGTTTTAAACAAAAAATAAAAAAATTCATATGCAGAGAGAAATACTAAATAAATAACGTTTTTAATGTATGAAGTGTTGAGTTTTAATGCTTTTCTTTTGAAAAGAAAACAATTTTTGTAACCAAATACTAATATCTAATAAATTTATTTGAGTCATACTATAAATGAAATACATAAATATTATTTATTTGCTAAAAGAACTGCACATTTTTATGGGTAGTATAAAATTATACTATATTCTTAAATTTATCATAACATGACTTCATATCATCAATATAATACTGAACACTCAATTATTTAAGAGAAAATATGAAATATATATATATATATATATATATATATATATGAATTACCATATGTATATACACAATTATATAGTACACAGTCACTTATGATGACAGTTTTTGGGTTATAACGACGGTTCACCCATCGCCATAGACCAGAATAAATTTATAATGACACGTCGCTATAGTAAAAAAAAATCGTGGTAAATATAAACGATCAGATATCTTCTGTATATTATATATATATATATATATATATATATATATATATATATATATATATATATATAGCGAGGATCAAGCAAGATTCCCTAAATAAAGATTCCTCCTTAAATAACACTCTTTTATTAAAACAACGTCGTTTTGGAGTCTTTTTTTAAAAAAAAGCAAGTAAATAGAAAGTGGCATTTTGTAAATAAAATGAAAGTAAGTGGGATCACTCTCTTTAAAAGACTCCAAAGCGATGTAGCTTTTAATAAAAGATCTTATTTAGGAGGAATGTTATTTAAGATAAACGCTTCTTGATCCTCATATATATATATATATATATATATATATATATATATATATATATATATATATATATAAACATGGTAACCACTTGGGACTATTGTGCTCCAATATTCCTACCTACATGAACTAACCCTCATATGAAAGATCTTTTTCTCTTTTTTTTTTGATATGCAAAAAGAAATTATATCAAAACTTAAAGTTATACAAATATATGACAAATTCAAAAAATATAGATAGGATCACAATTGAATTACATAACACCACAATTTTGAAGTAGAAAACCTATATGTTAACGCCAAGATTTTTTTCCACGTCCCAATCACCAAGACGCGTCCAATATTCTGCACAGTTCAACAAGTCAACACCAAAAGCTTGACGGCCTGACCGTCGAGGGATAGCTCCGGCGTGAGAGTCAATACACGATCACAAGGTCAACAATGGAGAGAAAAATATTATCTAATGCCTGAGAGATAGAATAATAATGATAATAATATGAAAATCTGTGTGTTACTTACCCTCTTATGTGATCTTAGCCCCATGCATACTCCACTCCCGGTTTACCGTGCCACTCATCACTTCCTGACACCTTTTTTCCCCACTTTCATCATTTCAAATGTAGAAAGTAAGCAAATTTACTTCCACACCGCCGCCATCGCTTTTTCCATCACGGCCATCCGAGTCCCATCCTCATTAATGCCATGCAGAAAGGTGGCCGATACAATAGTCAATCATCACTGGTATAATGATTCTTGGTCAAAGTCAAGTTAAGTGACAATTCAGATAATGGGCCAATTCAACGACTAAGCCCAAATAATGGAAATGACCCAAGTGGACCGGATCCAACCGAAAAACCCAATGAAATGATCAAGTAATCGGGCCCAAACCATTCGGACCAACCAGACTTAAGATAACATGATCCAAGGAGGAGCCCATTAAGTCTGGCCCAATAAGGAAAAGGATTATGGCCCAACATTACCCCCTAGTCTTATATTAAATAGGGTGTTTAATGAAAGACTATAAATAGTATAGGCCCAGGACATAACAAACTATGATAAGTCATAAGAGATCCAAAGTGAAACTCACCAAAGTCCATCAAAATCGGTCCAAATTGATATCAGGAATAGAAGTGGGAAGCCCAATAGACACAAGCCCACATAGGTGAAGATATTTAGATCTAAAAACGGACGAAACCTCTTCCCATTCATCATCATTGCAGTGAATTAAATGTGCCGCCCTCAATTACCGTGTAACTGTCAGTATAAAAGGTAAACTTTACCAATTCTGACGATTTTACCTGCTAATTTGAAATTTGAACCTTTGAGCTTTCTTCTTCTCTCGCAAACTTCTTTCTCTCGCTTCACTTAAATCTTAACAATGGTGACCGTAACCTCTCGCCAAAACTCCCCCTTCAGGCAACTCCCCGTCAAGATCGCTCATCCCAACCCAAACCCTAACCAAGAGGGTTCGAGTTCCAACCCGCAATCAACAACCATGGGGGGAAATCCTTCTCTGATCCCCTCTGCCTCAGACTTCTTCAAGGACGGGGAAAAGTTCCCCCATGTCAACATCCGTTCCTCACCACTAATCGAGATACGACGCTCAGACTAAGTTATCGATTCCCGATATGTACGCTATAAGGGCCCCCGCCCCGAAGAGCGATGTATCAAATGACCGGACGGATGGGTCGCCATGCCTGTCACTTTCCAGGAAAAGGGAGTTCGCCTACCTCTCCATGTCTTTATCGTTACCCTCCTAGGGTTCATAGGAGTGGGCTTCACCAGATTAGTGCCCAACTCCTACATCCACATCTTGGCATTTATCGCTTTTCGCCATGAACTAGGGATTGCTCCCTCTGTTGACATCTTTTTCACCCTCTTCTCTCACGCTGCAGTAGGTCTCGAGAACGAGGCTTCAAAATGTTGAGCAAGAAGGCCTCTCCCGACCCAACACTGTGTTCGAGAGAGACCCTGACGATACCCTTCCAAAGAACAAGGGTTGGCACGAGAAGTGATTTTCATCACGGACCGAGATCTCTTCTCTTCCAGATCGGACTACTCGACCGGGTCTCCGACTTTGGAGACATCTCCAAGGACGCGTGAGGAGATGGCAGACTTTTTGAAGAAGATTCCTCCAAAAGAATGGAATTTCACACTTTCGACCAAACAAGCTCGGCTATATGACCACAAATGTAAGTTTCAAATAACTTTGTAACATAATTTTGAGATATATAAGTGATACAGTTCGATACATGGTTTTTTTGCAGTTGTCTCCGATCAAACCGACTTCGGAGGTGAGAGAGACTGGAAGATTTTTAGCAGGATGAATGCAGATGCAAGTGATGAGCATCCGACCGAAGAATCTTCCCAGGTTAATCCCCCTACCACCGATCCACCAACTTCTTCCCTTCAAACTGATGAACCTCAAACTGACGAACCCATCATACCCGAAGAAAACCTCAGACCTCGCCGAAGAAAAAGATCCGCCAAACGATCCAAATCCACCCAACCAGAAACAAACCCTGAAAGTGACCCTGAAACACTTCCTGAAGCGACCCCCCAAACAACCTTCTCAACCGACCCCAATCCTCCAACTTCTGAACCTACTCCGGGGAGGAGGAGCCTACTTGATATTCCTTTGCACGATCGGGCTAAGGTCCTTCGTGTAAAGAAAATAAGAACCAAGATAACCCCCCTAACTACTGAAGAGCTCCGAATTCCCACCTCTTCGACTGTTATTCCTCCAAATACGTCCACAGAAATCCATGTGCCTGACGATGAACCGACCGGGTCTGTCCCCACTCCATCCCGAAAAAAAAAACATCCATCGATGCCCACCATTTTGCTCATCTTCTGCACCTTCGCCAACCCCTGAACGCACTCCTGCCCGATCCCCCTCTCCCGAAACCATACACGTGGACTCCTCACCAGTTCGCGATGAACCTCCGCCTTCTCCTCCAAAACAACCAACTACCGAATTCGATCAGGACGCCATGGCCTCCCCAACGATGTGGCCCCGATTAAATGCCCATTTTCCCTTCCAACTATTCAACACCTTTGTTCGTGAAACCGACGATCATCGGTTCGGGAATAGTTCGAATGGGGATCTACTCAGCGAAGGCATGAGCTACTTGGCGAAGGTAAACGATTCTCCCCTTTATCTCCGATTTTATCTTCATACTTATATATCTGAAAACTGATCAAATAATATTGGAAACACATAGGCCAATGCTGTGTTCGGGCATCTTCGTCCGAGGTCCCGGGTTTAATCTGAGGAAGAGGCCCCGAGGAAGAAGAATGCCCTTCAAGTCGCTTTGGCTAAAAGAGAAGACTCAACGTGAATGCCTTCTTCATACAAATGAAGGTCTTCAAAAAGAGTTAGCCCAAGCTAAGGGAGATGTGAAGGCCTCCAATGAAGAACTAAAGTCGACCAAAGCACAGCACGAGGAGATCGTCAAAATGAATGTTGACTTGGTTCAGAGGAGCGAGATAAGGATGGAGAAGATCGAGGAGTTAAAGGCTGATGCTAAGATCCTGACCAAGACCATCCATAAACTGGAGGCGGCAGAGACTCGTCATATGAGTAGGCGGCTCAAGCTCAAGAAGAAACCGAGAACTCAAGGCTCTTGTTATGAAAAAAAATATCCCTTATCCTACATTCGAAAAGCACGCATATTAAAATGTATCACTTTAAAACCGGGATCTTGGGCCTCCTTTAATCGACGCACCTTCGCAAACAAATATGCTGAAGAGAAACGGTTAATGATGTCCAAAACTCGGAAGAAATAAATGGGGAGATAATGAAGATATATTCCGAGAGTTACGAGCTCTCCGCCAAGTCGTGGCAAGGAGAAGTCGTTCTAGCCCAACCTGGATCCATCCTTACTCGATTTTTAGACGACGAAGATGGTGCCTGAGGCTGATGTTCCTGTTTTTGTTTTTTTTTCTTTCTTTAATTTATAATATTTGTAAAAATTATCTAATATTGTAATTAGATTGAACATTAATGAAAAATGGCTTCATTCCTTATGACTTCGGTGTATTTAGTTTCTGCCAATACTCCAATATTAATTTAACTGGAAAAATGCACAAACTCCTTCATGGGTCGAACCCGAAATCATTAAGTAACAACTAAACATGTCATATAACAGATAAGATGAAGTTAAAGAATGAAGCTCCCGAACTCAACACTTAGAAAAAATTTAGGTAATAAAGTAAAGGGATACTTATTAGTTACCAAGTGTGAGAGACAGATCTCGTTCATTAAGAATTTGTTTACCCCGAAAAGGCCTAACAAAACCAAGAGATGACATTTGCGCTTACCACTTAAGGGCCCGACAAAGTCTAAAGATGACACTTGCCAACTCAAGGGCCCGACAAGGTCTAAGTGTCGACAATTGCCTTACCACGCAGGGCTCCGACAACGCGTCTTTAAAGATGACACTTGCCTACCATGAAGGGCCCGACAAGGTCTAAGTGACCACCGCCAAGAGGCTACCATCGAATGGTCACGAGTCCTCCCAACCTCCTAACACCAATGACGCTTTGCCTACCACTTAAGGGCCCGACAAACTCATAAGGACCACCGCCGGAAAGGCTTCCATCGAATGGCCGCCGAGTCCATTCAACCTCCTAACACCAATGACGCTTGCCTACCACGAAGGGCCCGATAAACTCATAAGGACCACACCGCCGTAGAAAGGTCGCCATCGAATGGCCAAATGAGTCCACCAACCTCCTAACACCAATGACGCTTTGCTTACCACGAAGGGCCCGACAAACTCATAAGGACCACTCACGAAAAGGTCGCCATCGAATGGCCAACGAGTCCACCGAACCTCCTAACACCGTTGAACCGATCAAGAACGAAGAGAAGATTTGTTCGAGAAAAAGGAACTTTTATTGATGATGACATAAATATTTACAGACTTCCAATGTAATCGACATCATTTTTACCGAAGTACTTCCTAAGCCTCGCCAAATGCGCTAAGTATTCTTAATTCACGACCCATCTAATGCTTTCAACCGATAAGTTCCGGCCAGACTTCGTTGATTTCATATACGGTCCTTCCCGGCTTGGCATTAGCTTTCCTGCATTCTCGAGGTGTAGATGCTTGGCTTCTCCGAGGACAAAATCTCCTACTAACCTTCAAACTTTACCCCTTATTATAATGCTTGGCCACTCTTCGCTGATAGGCTGCCAATCTGATTAAGGCTGTTTCTCTTACTTCCTCAAGCAAATCAAGGTTGGCCTTAAGCCCTTCCTCATTGTAGATCTCTCGAATTGGTCGACTCAAGACTTGAGATCCAATTTCAACCGACTAAGGCATCGCACTATAGGCCGCCTAAAAGGTGAATCCTCTGTCAGTAGTCCCTGAGTAGTTCGATAAGCCCATAACACGCTAAGTAGCTCCTCCGCCATCGCCTCGCTTCGCCCAATCAAGGCTGATCCCATTCAGCAGCTGCTCATTGGTCACTTAACTTGTCCATTCGATCGTGGATGAGCCATCAAGTCTTTTCGGTCAATCCCTCAGCTTCTTTCAAAAATGCTTCAAATTTCGATCCCACAAACCGACGCCCATTGTCCGATATTACCACCTTAGGAATCTCAAACGAAATACTATCATCGATTCTTTCAAAATTTCAAGCATTCTCGTTCGTTATTAACCTAAGTGGTTTTGCTTCTACCCACTTGGTCATATAGTCGATGGCAACTATAACAAAGTCGACTTGACCTTTTGCTTTCTAGAGTGGACCCCAGATATCAACCCCCGCATGTCAAGGGTATAGAGATAAGATCGAGTATAGCTCTTCCGTGGCCGATATGGGATCGGATCGCTGAGTTGACACTTTCGCACTTTTGACGATTCGGGCCGCTTTCTTTGAAGATGGTAGGCCAAGAGTATCCTTGTCGAAGTACTTTATAAAGCTAATGACTTAGCCGCCATATACGGTCGCCACAGATACCTTCATGTATTTTCCAAGAGCATATTCACTTCAAATGGAGTCGCATTTCAAGAGTGGAGATGAGAAAGCTCTTCTAATGTGATCCCCATCAATCGTAACAAAATTAGCACTTTTATACTTGATTTTCACAGCAGCATCCGATCCAAAGGTAAGACGCCATCCGCCAGATACTCTATATATGGAGTCAACCAAATAGCTGGTTCTATTAATGCACATTACCGATTCATAATGGACACTAGGATGTTGCAAAGTTTCTAAATAAACCGACCCATCAAAGACGTTAACATCCGTAGTGGCTAATTTGGAGAGTGCATCAAGAATTGAATTGTTATTACGCCGACCCTGAAACTCGTAGAGATTGGAAATGTCAAGTTGTTCCTTCAATTTCGTTAGATATTTGATCATTTTGGGCCTCGAGCCAGATTCCCCAAAAAGTTGTTTAACGACTAATCGAGAATCATCAAGATGATTATTCTTTCAGACTTCAAGACTCTTTTGCCGGTCAGAACCTCGCAAGTACTACTTCATACTCACTTTTTCGTTGTTTGTTGCTTTGAATCGAAATCGATGGCTCGTCGCACCTTGAATCCTCCCGGACTCATCGAATAATCCTCGCCCATCGACGTCTGTGGTAGAAGACCCATCTCGTGCATACAAAGGCCCATTTAACTCGCGTCATTAAGAATCGAATCGCTCGTCCGATCCTTCACTTCTACCACAACCTCATCGCCTTTAAAACGAGCATTCAACAACAAAAAATCAGCCAAGGCTTGCCCTTTGATGGCGGTTCGGGGATGATATTCAATGAAAAATTGGGACAACTCCATCGTCCATGCAATTTAATCTCCCCGATACCTCAGTTTGCCCATAATCTTCTTTTAAAGGTCGATTCAGATATACTATTACCAATCTACCCGGAAGTATTGCCTAAGCTTTCGACTAGCGCTTATTAAAGCAAAAGCAAAAAATGTTCGGTACTTTGTTTCAAAGATCCCAAGGACACGGCTTACATAATAAACCGGTGTCGCTACTCCCCAACTTCACGCACCAAAACCGCCTCCTACCGCCAACGAACTAGTCGCTAAGTACAAATATAGGGGTTCAAAGAGAGCGGGCTTCACCAACAAAGGCGTCAAGATAAGTAGGACTTGATGCTCGAAGGCGCCCTCACACTCCAAGTCCATTGAAACGCTCTATACATTCTTCTACTTTCAATGTATCAAAGAACCAGAGACATCTTTCTCGCCGACTCGACATGAACCTCTTTAAAGTCGCAATCCTTCCAAATGACGTTGAACATCTTTAAATGACCGAGGAGTCTTCATGTTCAAGATCGCTTGAATCTTTTTCTCGATTGGCCTCAATTCCTCTCTCGATCGACAAGATAACCCAAAATTTGCTGCACCCTAGATCAAGGTGCACTTAGTGGGGTTCAATCTCAAATCAGGCCGACGAATCGTTCAAAGCATTCTTCTAAATCATCTAGATGTTTATGCACCAACATGCTTTTTGACAATCATGTCGCTCACGTACACTTCCACATTCCCGCCAAACCGATATCTCAAGACACGGTTCATCATCCTCTCTCGGTACGTGGTCTCCCTAGATTGATGAGGCCGAAAGTCATTTTCTTATAGCATATACCGAACGATGCGTAATGAACGCCGCCTTTCAGATATCCTCCTCAGACATGGAAATTTGATGATATCCAGAGAATGCGCCCATGAAACTTAACAAAGTATACCTCAAGTGGCATCGATGAGTTGGTCAATGGGGTAGTAGGTAAAAATCCTTCTGACAAGCCTTATTTAGGTCAAGATAGTCGATGCAGACTCGCCATTTACCATTTTGCTTCGCATCAAAGACCACATTCGCCATCCATCAGGTAGTCAATCTCAAGATGAAATCACCGCCAACAGCTTGGTAATCTCTTCATCAATTATTCACCGACGCTCAGTGCGAAAATCCTCCTCTCGTTTGACCGGTTTCTTTCGACGGTCCACCTCCAACCGATGCTCACGATATCCCCGCTACTTCTCCGGCATATCCCGAGGCTCCCATGCTAAAATATCAACATAGCATTGCAGGAGCTCCATGAGGTTCGTCTCGAGAGGTTCCGCAGACCAACCTATTTTCACCGCCTTGTTTCTCTTTCGCCTGGATGAGCTCTATCTCCTCCGCTTTTCATTTGGCATGACCAATGGTTTAGAACTACTCTCGTGAAGGGTTCGATCTCTATCGCCATACCGCTTCGCTTCGATACTCCCACCTCAAGTGATCACAACGTTTTTATAACACCTTCCGCCAGATCCAAGTCCCCTTTCACCTCGCCGACCCCACGAGCAGAGAGGGAAATTTGATTTTGAAATGAGGAATAGAGGTCACAACTTGCAAAGCAATTAAAAAGTGCCTTCCCAAAATAAAGATTATAAGCGTAATCTACATGCACAACATAAAATTTGTAAATAATTTCTACCGTTGGGGGCCGTTCAAGACGATTGGTAGTTCAACGGTTCCATGCCCACCTGACCGGTCGTTATTAAAACCATATAAAGGAGCCTCCGTCCCATCTCCATCTTTCGCCTGCTCAGTGCATCCTCCGATAAGCGTGGGCATGCTGTAATATCTACAAAGACCCATTATCTACCATCATCCGCTTCATATCCACCGAACCCACTTGTGCAACAAGACCAAAGATCCTCGTAAGGCGGTTCGATGACTTCAAGGGTAATCTTCATCAAGAAAGGAGATTACCAGATTTCGAATAAGGTCCGCTACCGGAGGGTACCCGCCACGACATACGATCAATCCAAGTAACTTTCGCGCTTCTTTCCAACGAAGTTTGCTGTAAGTACCCCCAGTGATGACATCTACCATGTGTCTTGCAGTCGTTCCGAGCCGGCAACGCCATTCGAATCGGTTGAAACAGCTGAACAGCCCTCTCGTCTCCGCCGTTGATTAGTTCTCGCAAACCACATACTAAATCAAAGCCCCGCTTGTACCTTTCTTTCAATAAAGTCCTTCAAACTAGCATAAATCGTTTCAGATTACGACCAAGCTTGATGGTAATCACAATACTTACGTAGAGTTTCCTTTTCCGGCTTAATGTTATCTCGAGGTGGTTCAAAATAGGTTGATTCTTAATTTGATCCAAGATAATGTACTCTCTTCGTGTTAAGGTCGTGTACGTTCTATTCACTCTTTAATGGAGCGGATTTAACGTCCTCCACCCCCCGCTCCAATTGTTATACTTTTTTTCAACCCGCCTTCAGAGCGGTCTTTATTACCTTCATTCTTTCTCCGGTCTCTATCGGTTCTATCCCGACCGTCTCCTGCTTTATCCCGGTAGGACGCTTGAGGTCATCCATGGCTTCCTCCACCACGATATAACCTTCACTTTGTCAAAGGCCTCAACGAGACTCTTCTGGTGATGAAACATTAACTTCTTTCACTAACTTCTCCGATTCGACCAGATCTAACCCATTCTCAAATAGTCCAACGGCATAGATCGCTCAGTCATCACACTGGGCCGATCGCTTCACGGAACCTCTTCACATATCGCCCAAAGACTCATTCAAAACCGTCGGACTCGAGCCAACGAACCAGTTGGTTTTCCCCTTCTTTGTTGCTCCCGGCGAGCATGAAATTTATCGCATACGCCCCGCCCAAGATGAAATCAATCTGAGGGCAAAGTCCCCATCCACCGCCGCATCCTTTCCGAGTGTTGTGACAAAAAAGTATGACACGAAGCAAAGATCGCTAAAGTCATAATAATCCATCACTCATTGAACGCCTCGATCGCGGGTCATAGAGATCCCCGATCCATCATAACTCTCGATATGGGGCAACTCTTGGTGGGGTCACTTTTTCTTTAAGAATCTCCGCGGAAAAAGGGGATGCCTTCTTTCCCAAGTATCCTTCATTTTTTTGTACTTTCTAAGTCGCTCAAGTTCTTTTAACTCTTTGACCCAGATACTCTACACCTTTTTGGTCGAGATGATGCTTCTTTTCTACGACTCCTTCCTCCTCCGAGTAGTAACCGGTTTTTCAATAGAGCCTTCAATTCTAGTAGGGCTTCATGCGATGACGAAAGTGTCCATGTGGTGGTGTACCTCGCAGACTCTCTTGAGTACGATCTCTAGATATGCTTCGCCTTTGAGCTCCTGCACTAAGGCGAGAATGTGCAACAATAAGGGCTTTCTTTGTGGTTTCAGAGTATGATCTCCGGATCGACCTCTTCGTTCTCTCCGACTGCGCTCCTTAGAATCGACAGGTGATGTACCCTCCTCGATCTTTGAGGAGTAGGGCTTCGGATCTTCTTCTTTCTCGATTTCTACCGAGACTCTCGTCCCGAATGAATGTGTTCTTTCCCACTTTGTCCTCGCTCTTCTGACCGATTATAATCGAGCTCTTCATCTCTCAACTCGCCATCCGCCATCGCCAACTATATCCTCGCCGTTGCTTCACGAGTACTTCCATAGCTTCTATCCGCCTCATCCGCCATCTTAGCCTACCGTGAAGCTTTTTCATCCCGGGTCCTCTCAGATCGAGTTCCAGCGGCGCCTTCTACTCGCTTCTCACTCGGCGCGGCAGACGCTTTATCCGTCGGGAAGACTAGCCTACGTTTAGCCTTCGCCCACCGCCTTCGAATCGAAAATCTTCAGGGATCGTTTGACGCCTGTCAGGCTAGCATGAACACTTATCACGGCCCCAAACGATCCTCGACAGACACTCGTGGTGTCGATTCACCGGCAATTTCTACGCTTCTTCTTCGTGTAGGTGTTCTACTCTTCACCATGAATATCGACGTAGAACAAACACGGTTTGTGATTGAAAAATACTCAGACACTAGAACTTCAAATTTCTCCTTCTAGCGCCAATGTTAACGCCAAGATCTTTCTCCACGTCCCAATCACCAAGACGCGCCCAATATCCCGCATAGCTCAACAAGTCAACACCAAAAGCTTGACTACCGACGACCGCGAGGGATAGCTCCCCGTGAGAGTCAATACAAAGCGATCACAAGGTCAACAATGGAGAGAAAAATATTATCTAATGCCCGAGAGATAGAATAATAATGATAATAATATGAAAATCGTGTTATTTACCCTCTTATGTGATCTTAGCCCCATGCGATACTCCACTCCCTTGCCATCGTACACTCATCACTTCTCGACACCTTTTTTCCTACTTCCCATTATTTCAAATTAAAATAAAGTTCACCCACTTCCACACCTCGCCGCCATTGCTTTTCCCGCTTGTCAT
This sequence comes from Panax quinquefolius, assembly GCA_020205615.1. Lineage (NCBI taxonomy): Eukaryota > Viridiplantae > Streptophyta > Magnoliopsida > Apiales > Araliaceae > Panax > Panax quinquefolius. The sequence goes on from CM035152.1 coordinate 148,871,929, forward strand.
TATCCGAGTCCCATCCTCATTAATGCCATGCAGAAGGTGGTACACAAAATAGTCAATCATCACTTGGTATAATGACACTTCGGTCAAAGTTGGGTTAATGACAATTAGAGATAATGGGCCAATTCAACGACTAAGCCCAAATAATGGAAATGACCCAAGTGACCGGATCCAACCTAAAAAAACCCAATGAAATGATCAAATAATCTGGACCCAAACCATTCTGGACCAACCACGACTTAAGATAACATGATCCAAGGAGAGTTTCTATTAAGTTTGGCCCAATAAAAAAAAGGATTATGGCCCAACACTATACATTTTTCTACATGATACTATATCAAAACCTGAATAGAAAATCAAAATCATATCTTTGCTAAATTTCCTTTGTTTGATCAACTCTACAACCTTCCTCCAGCAAATGATTTCTTTTTGAAATATCCTCTTGTTTCTTGCCCCCTAAATGGACCAAAAAGTGAATGCAGTAATGAGTACCACAATTTTCTTTAATTTTGTGTTTATATTTGATTAATTATTATATGAGCCGAGCTTATTTTGTTAAGCGGGTGATAAAAAAATATGATCAAACTTAATTTATTTATTTTAAAAATTAATTTTGAACGAATTATCCAAGTGTCAAGTTCAAAGAATAATATTTTTTATCATGTCCAAACAAATATGAAAAAAGAAGTTCAGAGAAAATGATAGGTAATTAGACAGTTGACTTTAGATATATAATGTCTTTTGTTGTAAACGAGGACATATTAAAATTTAAATTGATATGAATTAAGATAATTTTAGTTGATACAATTATTTTATTTATGAAGTATATAATAAAAACTATTAATCACAAAATTTATTTTATTATAAACTTTTATGAATTATACTAATTTTAAAGTTTAATAAAATCAAATTATATCTCTAATTTTAATACTAATTTTGAGGAAGCAATTACGGAAGCTGATAATCTGCATGCAACATACGTGGTTTTCAGAAGAATAATCGCATGTGAGTTTTTCCTATAATAAAACTTGTGAGAAATAGGCAAATAAAAGTGTTGGGCCTTTAGAAAGGCCCATATGTAATCAATCTTTTGTAGGCATTGTCTAGCCCAATGGGCTCTTAAGAATTTATTTTGAATTTCGACCTTGTTGAACATGCATGTTAAAAGTCCAGAATCAAGAGATTTATAGAAGAAAATTTATATTTATAATTGGTAGTGTTTATTTAAGGACGTAAGCTTGATAGCCTAAAAATAAAATAGTACCCACCTACTTTGCAGTCCAAAAAAGAGGGGCCGATTTTTTCGATCTTTCCCAGGTCCATTCTCAGAAAATATTTATAGTCCATCTTCTCAGAAAATATTTAGTGTAATGATGTTTTAATAAAGTAATGTTTATGACTCGGTCAATCACTGGACATGTAATCAATCAATATAATGGTATAAAATAGTTTTAAATACTATTTCAGATCTCTAAGACCATTTATCGAGTAGGAGGAGACATTCATATCCTTGTTTTTTAACATAAAAATGGATTGGGCAATTATATATATATATATATATATATATATATATATATATATATATATATATATATATATATATATATAAGATCATTAAACTATTCTTTTATCTCACCCGCGCGTCTTTTCCCTAGCTAGCAGACGGACCCGACGACGGTTTGGTTATACAACCGTTGTCTATACTTTTAGCGACGGACAACATATAACGTCGTTAAAAGTATAGGATTTATTGTATATGACCAAATTCAAATTGCGGATTGGATCCGGCTACTAATGGGGGGTGAGTACGATGAGTAAGATAAGGGTAGATGATTGATCCGGATCATATATATATATATATATATATATATATATATATATACTTATATATATATATTATATCTTGCCGCTATATTTAACAATTAAAACGAATCGGCTAAAGCAATGATTTTTTCCGTCGCTATAGCATACAAAGCCGACGATATAAATATGACGACGGTTTGAACCGTCGCTATCTCAAAAAACCGTCGCTATAGTCAGTTCGTCTTTAATTTATTTTTTTAATTCGCTGAAGAAGGGGACCTATATATATATATATATATATATATATATGGAGTTCTTCCATAAGAACCTATTCTTATAGTGAGATCTTGGCAACACCCCTTTTGGACCGGGTTGATAAATTGAATTGATGGTCACGATTAACTTTTTTATTTGATGTTTCAATGTTGTTGTTGTGCCTAATTATTTACCTGCATCTTATTTCTATTTTATTAAGTGAATATTAATTGCCAAGATAGTTATAAAAAGTGAATATTTATTATTAAATAATCCCACGAAGTAGAGCTTCAGAATTCTGCTAATTTTTTTTTTTTTTTTTTTATTTAGGCAATACTTTTTATTTTTTATTTTAGTAAATTGAACATGTTTTTTTTTTTTTCCAATTCCAGAGAGCTTTGTGACCATTATCTTTTTTATTTATTTTTTCTTATTTTCTCCATTATATGTTATGATTTCAAAGAAATTAAAATAAAATAAAATAATAAAAACAGATTTACTTAAGATATATACCGTCACTACCGAAGAAAAAAAATTTTGATATACCAACTAAGAGTCATTTAATGATTCGAACTCACGACCTCACGCATTCAATACTCATTATATGACCACCCGAGCACCACTAGCCTATTCGCTAAGTTCAACCAAGGATATATCCTTATAGAAAAACTTCACCATCCCCCAAAATCTATATTCTCGCATTACTATTATATTATTTATTTATTATTATTAATAAATTTATATTATTAATTGGATTTTTCTAAATAGAAATAAGTTAATATCTATATTTATTATTATCCCTTTAATATGTTTTCTTATCTTTGTAATAATATCAATAAAAAAGATTATTAATATATTAAAATAAATATCATTCTTTAATAAAATATAAATAATGATCATTATAAATCTTGTATTATTAGTATTAATAATTTTATTATTAAGCAATGATTATTAGTAATGATTTTATATATTAAGCAATGATTTTATTATTAAGAAATGATTTTATTATTAATAAAACTAGTTCAATTAGTCTAATAAGTAATGATGATAATTTTTCAAGTCATTTCAGAAATTAATTTACTTATCGAATTTATAAAAGTAGTGAAGTATTATTATAATAATAATAATGTGATTATCAATATTAGAAGTATGATTATACCAATACTAGTATCGCATAACATTAAGAAGAATAGACATATTACATGTTCATTTTCATAAATAAAAAAACATAGAATGATTAATACAACCGACGCCTATTTTTTCGCTCAGAAGCCCTAGCACTCGATAGTGATTTCGCTTTTATCGTTAGTTCGGCTTCAAAGTCACAAATTGCACATTTTCGATGAGTCTTAGAAGGAATGATTTTCTCGAGTGCACTCTTGAATCTAGATTGTTTTTCATGCCCTTTGTTTCGAGAAATATTAGGCGGCAAAAACTCTTCTTCTTCTTCCACATCCGCATCTTCATCGCCATTATCGTATCCCATATCATGATTGGATCTCCAATCGTGCAATCAATGTCGTCATCCGCCAGCTTCAAGAATATTCTCATGCGGATCATATTGGTCAACCAACTTTTCTCTCGTATTCGGGCTTTAAGAACAATTTTGTAACTCCTCCTGATCGAGTAAAGCCGCTTTGTTTCGCTAACTCCCGGTAATCACCCATCAAATGATTATAGCAAGATTGCTTGATTTTGTTCAAGTCGCCAGATGTGGAGTTAAAGAGTAAGTCTTCACCATCGCTTTTGTTCAGGTCTCTTGTCCACCGATGAAGGATCATGCCGGCCAGATTTGTGAAATACTATTTGCTATGAAATATCTCAAGATGTGCCTCGCATAATTCACCAGAGTGAGAAAACATTTGGCGCTATACATGTAAACCGATCCCAGCTTGTCGATTGTTGACAACTTCTTTATATCTTCCACCACTTTCGGTTGCATCTCCAGATTATACAATCGATAAACCTTAGTATCAAAGTGACACACAACTCACTAAGTTTATTTAACATCAGATTTCATGGAATCGATTTAATCGACGTTGGAAACGCCTAAACATCTCTTTTGTGTACACTTCAGCAAAAGATGAACTTCTCAAGATGAACCGAAAACCATAATCCTTTTACGATGTTTTGTTATGTAGTCCGGCCTTCCTCTCCCTCGATAAACCTGCTCTTTCTACATGTTTTTCGACTCTAAAGACAAAAACATAGCATACCCGTTGATGCATTAACATACTCATCAAAAAGGCATTCATGCTCTCGCTTCTTCCAGCAGTAGTCATTCTCGCAAGGCAAAATATCTCTTTCAGATATGCCGAATCCATTTCGTCAGACATCATACAAACTTCCAAGCCATTCATTAGTATACAATTCATAGGAACTTATCGTAATATGCCAACGCTTCTTCAAATTCCTCGATGGACAATGAGTTATACACAAGTTGTTAAAATCATTTTTGAACGATGGGTGCTCATAATAAACACGATGCAATTTTTTCAGAAATTTATTGCTAATATGCCAAGAACACAATAAATGATAACTAGTTGGAAGTACCGTAGAGCAATAGCATTACTCATGGCTCGGTCTTGATCAAATGATGATGGTCAGAGGTGCTCAGTAGTCCATGGCTTCAAGCCACGTCCAGAATACCCAAACGAAAGTGTCCTCTCGTTCTCATCTCGTAATAAAGGCAAATCCAAACAATATAGATCGATAATGGTGGTCAACCTCAAAGAATGGAACAAACTAAGACGCCATACTTATTTGTCGGGTATGTACTATCAAATGTCATAACGCCTCCGAACCATTGATATATAAACCTCGACGAAGGCCAACCCACAAAATACAAGCTATGCGGTTGTTTTCACCGGTTTCACTCGAAAAAAAAAATTTGTCGGCACTTAGGATGCAAGTTTGTTCAAATGATCGATGTTGTTTGCCATGCATCATTTTCATCCGCAGAATCACGCCTTAAATCTCGCACCACATTCTCAACATTAGCAAGAGAGAAAGGAACATTTTGCAACCCACCTCCCATCAGGCTCAAAACATTCATCATCTTACTCAGACCAATACCAGACTTATTTAAAGTGTCAATTAAATTTTTTTGCAACAGAGTAATATTTACGTGAGTCTCGATCAAATCTACTTTGGTGGGGGTCACTAAGTGATGATTGTGCTCTAATTCAACAAGAGATATACGCCAATTGTCCTCTTTTCTTATCATGGACAACATATATTCTAGCTTTGCACATATGTTCGTCCCTATAGAGTCTCTGTCTAGTTATTTTATTACTACTATCTTCATCATCGTAAACTCTTGCCAACAATTGGTGTACCAAATTTTCTTACATACATACCGCCTAGAGATCGATATCATTCAGATAAAGATGTTTATGACTAGTTGCAATTCTAATCTCAAATCCATTTTATGAAAGCATATGATCTATAAAAATATTCAACCTCATCCAACGACAAAATAATTGACCAACGATTTTAACAATATCGACGACATCACAACTTCACTAACAAATTCGGATGTATTATATGACATTTTGAAAAAACTTACTTGTGAATAATAGTGATGAATTTTGCTCGATCGTAACTTCAACTTGATTTTCGTAAGTGAAAGTGGGCAAACCAGATGAAACAAATTATGAGTAGAGGAGAAAAGAGAAAATAATATCGTGAGAACAAATTCTATGGAAGGATAAGAAGATAACTTGAGAAAATAGCAAAGACTTCCTAGACAATATTTAAAGGTAAAAAGATCAAATTTAAGACAAACAGTAGCTAAGTAATGCTCAAGAAGTCAAACTAATGTATTTTTCCCATATAATCAATGTCACTTTGTTCTATTCCCATAGTGTCAGATTATTATGTTTGACTACTTATTCACCGTATATTGTTTATAATAATAATAATAATAATAATAATAATAATAATAATAATAATAATAATAATGATAATAAAATAATAAAGTACATAAGCCGCTGTAATATGGAACCGCTTTATACTCAATTCGTAATAATAATAGAATAATAATAATAATCGAATAATTATAATAAAATATTGAGAAATTTAATTTGGGGGAGATGGAATGTTTTAAGATATATTCAAATCCAAGGTAAGATATTTATATGTAAGACCCTCAACTTATTATTAATGAAATTTAATTTTCTATTTATTATTTTGAAATAAGAAGGGTTGATTTGATTAATGTGGATAGTTATGGGTAAAATACTTAAATATTTCAAAATAAGCAAGTGGGTTATAAAATATTCATCATCATTGGGAATATTCGATTTACCTGTGCGTAAAATGTGTGGGCCCCTATAATGGAAAGTTTATTGGATGAAGAAAACGACAAATATAAGTTGTTTATAAATAACTGCATGAAGTTGTTATCAAGTATTTATCGTTGGAATACTCTGGGTGGTTAAAACACACTAATACGCCATTGCCGCACAAGAAGATACTAAGATTGCACCAATTATCGATTCTTACGTAATAAGGCACTACTCAATAATGGTTACAAGAATTATCGCTCAGTATTTTATTGATTTAATAATTGCTCCGCATTGATATTTTATATTGCCGTTGTTTCAATAATTGTCATTA